>NC_069471.1:20656888-20669388 GCF_026875155.1 Cherax quadricarinatus | reverse complement strand
AGAAATAATGGGAAGACCAGAACGAACCCCTGGTTTACCTGAAGGTGTAGGGAGGCAAAAACTAAGTGCAACTACCTGAGGTATGGAAGACAGAAAATGAAGCCCCCATTTTTAAGAAAAGAAACAGAAACGAAGCACTAAACTGTAGACCAGTGTCACTGTCAGTATGTGTATAGTATGGAAAGTCATGGAGAAGATTATCAGGAGGAGAGTGGTGGAGCACCTGGAACGGAACAAGAGTACAAACGACAACCAGCACAGATTCATGAAAGGCAAATCCTGTGTCACAAACCTTCTGGAGTTTTATGACAAGGTAACAGAAGACATGAGAGAGAGAGAGGGGTGGGTTGATTGAATTTTCCTGGACTGCAGGAAGGCCTTCAACACAGTTCCTCACAAGAGATTAGTACAGAAGCTGGAGGATCAGGCACGTATAACAGGAAGGGCACTGCAATGGATCAGAGAATACCTAACAGGGAGGCAACAACGAGTCATGGCATGTGATGAGGTATCACAGTGGGCACCTGTGACAAGCGGGGTCCCACAGGGGTCGGTCCTAGGACCAGTGCTATTTTTCATATATGTGAATGACATGATGGAAGGGATAGACTCAGAGGTGTCCCTGTTCGCAGATGATGTGAAGTTAATGAGGAGAATTAAATCAGATGAGGGTCAGGCAGGACTAAAGAGACCTGGACAGGCTGGACACCTGGTCCAGCAACTGGCTTCTTGAATTTAACCCCACCAAATGCAAAGTCACGAAGATCGGGGAAGGGCAAAGAAGACCGCAGACAGAATATAGGCTAGGTAACCAAAGACTGCAAACCTCACTCAAGGAGAAAGATCTTGGGGCAAGTATAATATTGAGCACATCTCTGGAAGCACACATCAACCCGATAACTGCGCTGCAGCATATGGGAAACCTGAGAATAGCATTCCGATGCCTCAGTAAGGAATAGTTCAAGACACTGTACACTGTGTACGTCAGGCCCATACTGGAGTATGCAGCACCAGTTTGGAATCCACACCTGATCAAGTACGTCAAGAAATTAGAGAAAGTGCAAAGGTTTGCAACAAGGTTAGTTCCAGAGCTAAGGGGAATGTCCTACAAAGAAAGGTTAAGGGAAATCAACCTGACGACACTGGCGGACAAGAGGGTCAGGGGAAACATGATAACGACATACAAAAATACTGTGAGGAACAGATAAGGTGGATAGAGACAGGATGTTCCAGAGATGGGACACAGCAACAAGGGGTCACAACTGGAAGTTGAAGACTCAGATGAGTCACAGGGATGTAAGGAAGTATTTCTTCAGTCACAGAGTTGTCAGGAAGTGGAATAGTCTGACAAGTGACGTAATGGAGGCAGGAACCATACATAGTTTTAAGACGAGGAATGATAAAGCTGATGGGGCAGGGAGAGAGAGGACCTAGAAGCGTTCAGTGAAGAGGCGGGGACAGGAGCCGAGTCTCAACCCCTGCAACCACAAATAGGTCAGTACACACAGGGAGATAGACATAGGGAGACAGAGTTATATAGAGACAGTCACACAAAAAGAGACATTTGATGGTTCAAATGTCTTGGATCAAGAGGCAAACTGTACCCCAGACACACACACTACCTTCCCCCCATCCAGAGTGCTAGGCCTGCCTCTAGGCCTACAGAATCTTAATGATGTCCTCAAGAAGGCCCAAAGAATAGCAGCCAATCAGCTTTGATGCACAGAAGGGGAGGCCAGCTCTAGTTCCTGGAATCAAGAACCCTTCACTAGCATCCTGGCAATACCCTCCCTCCCCCACTATTGAAGGGCCAAGGTATTAACCCGTAAATGGTCCAAACGTATATATACGTTCACTACCGTACTGCCCCAACCTTTTTAAGAAAAAAACATTGTTGTTTTTTAATAGGAAAAAAGAGCATATGGTACCCAGGCATCCCCAATTATTTTAATATGGTGCACAGTGAGTGCTCACACCCATTCTCACGTGTCTAGGCGACTCAGGCTTATCGTGGCAATGTTAAATGTAGGACACATAAAACGTATATATACGTTTGGGGCACTAGCGGTAAAAACGTATACTGTACATGTATATACGTTTGGACTGTTTATGGGTTAAAATTTTTTTTTTTTTTTTAAATTTTAGCAAAATAGCAAATATTCCATTCAATGGGCCCAGGAGCTGTGATCCAACCCCCAAAGAGAATAAGAAAAGAAGCTGGCACAAAAACACATCAATTCGACCAACTCAAAAAAAAATTTCCCCCCTTTTTTCCGTCAATTTTGAAAAAAAAAAAGCATCACTAACCCTTAAACGGTCCAAACAAATCGACGTTTAAATTCGTAGCTACAAAAGTAGATCTACTTTTTTACATATTTACAAATATAACAAAAAAAAAATGAAGATAGTTTTTTTTACACGTTTTCACATGTAAAACGAAAAAAAAAGATCAACATTTTTTTTACATACTTTCAGATGTTGAAAAAACGTATACAGTGGACCCTCGACTAACGCTATTAATCCGTTCCTGAGAGCTCATCGTTAGTCAAAATTATCGTTAGTCAAGTTAATTTTCCCCATAAGAAATAATGGAAATCAAATTAATCCGTGTAGGACACCCCAAAGTATGAAAAAAAAAATTGTTTTTACCACATGAAATATTAATTTTAATACACACAAACTGAAGAAGACATGCACAGTTACATGACACTTACCTTTATTGAAGATCTGGTGATGATTGATGGGATGGGAGGAGGGGAGAGGTGTTAGTGTTTAGAAGGGGAATCCCCTTCCATTAGGACTTGAGGTGGCAAGTCCTTTTCCGGGGTTACTTCCCTTCCCTTTAAATTTCTCAAACCAACCTTTGCTGGCCTTAAATTCACTCACATCACCACTAGTTGCTGGCATTTTTTTAATTAAATCGTCATGCAACTTCCTAGCCTTTTCACATATGATCGCTTGAGAGATGCTATCTCCTGCTATCTGTTTTTCGTTTACCCACACCAATAACAGTCTCTCAACATCTTCGAGTACTTGCGATCTCAGTTTCGGAAACATAGTTGCACCTTTGGCAAGAACAGCTTCCTTGATTGCCGTTTTCTTGGCCACAATAGTAGCGATGGATGATTGGGGTTTTGTGTACAACCTGGCCAGCTCGGAGACACGCACTCCACTTCCATACTTAGCAATGATCTCTTTCTTCATATCCATAGTAATTCTCACCCTTTTTGCTGTAGGGTTGGCACTAGAAGTTTTCTTGGGGCCCATGGTGACTTATTTTGCAGGTGCAATCACTAAAAAGGCTGTGATAATATGAAATGTTCCGATTGTATGCTTGGAAGCGACTGTGGTGGCTGGCTGGCTTGTAAACACTGGCCAGAAGTGGACGCGTCTCAGATGGAACTAATAGTGTTGGTCGAGTTTTTTAGCGCTAGTCGAGGCAAAAATTTTGCGTTAAAATGTATCGCTAGTCGGATTTATCGTTAATCGATGCCATCGTTGGTCGAGGGTCCACTGTATATACGTTTGGACCATTTAAGGGTTAAAAAAATAAAAAAAACTTTTAATACAAATTAATATAAATTTATTGGATAAAAAATTGAATTTTCCATAAAACACTTCAAAGAAAAAAAAAAAAGATCTCGGGGCATCACTGACTTTTATTTATGAGGGAACAATGACTCACATCAACTCGAGAACTGAGGACGGCCGTCCAACGAACAGAGTCGGGTCGGAATGGTCCACTATCAACGATGAAAAACCATTATTTTTGCACCTGGCCAAAAATGATTTCTACAGACTGATATTTTTCAGTAAAAAATTATGTAAAAACAAAGACAGTTTAAATTCATATCTATAATGTCTATTGTATCTGTTGTTTATTGTATCTGTTGTCTATTGTATCTGTTGTCTATTGTATCTGTTGTCTATTGTATTTATAATGTCTTTTATATGTTTTGTCTATTGTATCTATAACATCCATTGTATCTGTTGTCTATTGTATCTGCAATGTTCTTGACAGTTGCAACAGGACTCATAGACACAACACGAGGCACAAAAATCTCTACGACATTCCCTGTGTCAGGCTAAATCTTTCCAAATACTCATTGTACATAAAATGGCCCAAAATCTGGAACTCTCTGCCAGAAATCTCCAGAACCACTGACGCAGCATTTTTAAAACTACAGTTAAAAAACAGCTTGTCTCCTTAACCTATCCCAGCCGATCATAAATACACGTGTAAAAACTATACATGCATTTGTTCAATATCATGAACGTAGGTAAAACATTATAATCAATACAGTGGACCCCCGCTTTACGATCACCTCCCAATGCGACCAATTATGTAAGTGTATTTATGTAAGTGCGTTTGTACGTGTATGTTTGGGGGTCTGAAATGGACTAATCTAATTCACAATATTCCTTATGGGAACAAATTCGGTCGGTACTGGCACCTGAACATACTTCTGGAATGAAAAAATATCGTTAACTGGGGGTCCACTGTATTTGCATAATACTTAAATATACATTCATTATATACTCATTAAATCAATTTTATTTGTATACATTTGATGACCTTGTATACGTATGTATAATAAACTCAAATTAAGTCGCAATTAACAATCAAATAAATGGAAGGGTTGACGAGGGGCTTGAACTACAGTCCATAAATTGACAGTCCGACACCCTGCCATCTCGACAGTGCCACGTGGCCTGGTGGCTAAAGCTCTCGCTTCACACGGCGAGGGTCTGGGCTCGATTCTCAGTGAGGGTAGAAAGACTGGGCGTGTTTCTTTACACACCAGTCAACTAACACCCAGGTACTACCTGGGTGTTATTTGACTGGTGTCGGTCGCATCCTGGGACAAAACTGACCTAATTTGCGGGAAATGCTCAGCATAGCAAGGGGTTTTCTATATAGTAGTATGTCACTGATGTCAGCTATGGTCTGTATACCTTGCACATGTACTTGTAGAAAATAAGCATAATATAATATGATTATTACAGCCTCTCCTCACTTAGCGACATACTCGTTTACCGACGCCTTGGACTTATGATGGGGTCTCTGACCAGTATTCATACCTATATAATGTATAATACAGCTGATTTTTATTCTGTTAATTTCAATATACACTACACTAATGTATAAACATTTAAAAATATATCAGAAATGTTATAAACGGTACAAAGGTGACATAAAAACAATATCGGTAGCACACTCAGCTCACACAGTGAGGTCTGGAGTTTGAATCTCCTCCGGTATGGCTGGAAAACATTAGGGATGCGTTTCCATAAAACACCTGTCCCTGTTCATCCATCAGTTTAAAATGGGTTCCTGGGTGTTAATGGACTGGTGTGGGTCGCATCCTGGGGACAAATTTAACCAAATTTCCAGGAAATGCTCAGCATAACAAGGGGCTTTCTATATAGCAGTATGTCATTGATGTCAGCTATGGTCTGTATACCTTATACAGTGGAACCTCAAAAATCGAACTGCTCCCAACACGACCAATTATGTAAGTGTATTTTTGTAAGTGCTTTTATAAGTGTATTTTTGAGGGTCTGAAATGGACTAATCTAATTTACATTATTCCTGATGGGAATAAATTAATTTGGTAAAGGCACTCGAACAGCCTTCTGGGCCGAAGAAAGTTCGATATTTGAGGTTCCACTGTACATGTCTCACAAAATCGTAATGACATGATTGCAAACAAACCATACCGCGGTCACAAAGGCTAACGCGACAGTCTGGAGTTTTGAGACTCTCTGACCTCGGGTTCAAACCCCACCCGTGGTATGATTTACCTTGTACACGTACTTGTAGTAAATATATTATTATTATAATATCCTAGACGGTACAGCATCGGACAGTCAATTTACAGACCTCGGTTCAGGCCCCTCGATAAGATAAGATAAGATAAGATTTCGTTCGGATTTTTAACCCCGGAGGGTTAGCCACCCAGGATAACCCAAGAAAGTCAGTGCGTCATCGAGGACTGTCTAACTTATTTCCATTGGGGTCCTTAATCTTGTCCCCCAGGATGCGACCCACACCAGTCGACTAACACCCAGGTACCTATTTGCTGCTAGGTGAACAGGACAACAGGTGTAAGGAAACGTGTCGAAATGTTTCCACCCGCCGGGAATCGAACCCGGGCCCTCCGTGTGTGAAGCGGGAGCTTTAGCCACCAGGCCACCGGGCCACCGGGCCAATGTTTATCGCCTTCGTAGTCTTAAGTTAGAAATACTCTGTATATCCATGTATTATGTGCGAATAAATTTTGAATTAGAAATTAGAGCTGAATTCGAATTTATCAGCATTGTATAAAGCTTATCTTAGCCTCGGATAATTCTATATATCACTGTTATGTTTAAAGTTGTATATGGTGTATTACCCAGGTTGTTGTATATAGTGTATTATCCAGGTTATGATGTATAGTATGTTGTATTATTTAGATTAATTTGTATAAGTTGTATTATAAATCATAAAGACTGACATACAAATCATATAAATCCTGTAAATTGTGGCAATATATACACAGTTCAATATATATATATATATATATATATATATATATATATATAATATATATATTATATATATATATTATATATATATATATTAATATATATATTATATATATCATACAAATCCCAACTACAAATCATATAAATTCCATCATGTGGGAGAAATAGGCCTATAAAAATCCCTTATGGAAATACAAAACCCATAATACAAATCCCTTCATATACATCACAAAACCATCAAAATCCCCCATAAATCATACAAATCCCACCACAGTAATTATATAAATCCCCGTATAATAAATCACACAGAAACCCACAAATACAAATCATATAAAAAAATCCTTCTATACACATCACAAAACCATCAAAATCCCCCACAAATCCTCCACAATATATAAATAAAACATATAAATCCCCGTAATATAAATCCAACAAAAACCCACAATACAAATCATATAAACAACCCCTCAGTACACTCAAAATCCCCCAAAATCCCCCACAAATCCCCCACAATATATAAATAAAACATATAAATCCCCGTATATAAATCACACAGAAACCCACAATACAAATCATATAAACAGACCCCTCATACACACCACAAATCCCCACAAATCCCCCACAAATTCCCCCCACAAATCCCCCACAATATATAAATAAGACATAAATCCCCGTAATATAAATCACACAGAAACCCACAATACAAATCATATAAACAGACCCCTCATACACACCACAAATCCCCCCACAAATCCCCCACAAATCCCCCACAAATCCCCCAACACTGACCTCACACCCGTCTTCCTCCCTCACAAAAATCAACATAAATCGAGTGTTGGAGGTGGTGTTGGAGGACCATATGTTGGAGTACGGTGGAGTGATGGAGTGGCAGCAGCAGGATGGAGTAACAGCCTCCAGCAGCCAGTCAATGACTCGTAAATAAGAGAAAACTGGAGCCTCTTTCAGCCGCCATTGAAAACGAGAGGAAATTCTAGCCCGGTTGTCTTAACTATATATAAATTACTATATACATCGATGTCTGGGTTGATATATATATTCTTTCCTTGTTTTATGGCTTCAGGAATTTATATACATTAGTTTGGGCTTGTTTTAGTCACTCTAAATTGATTTATATGAGGTTTAAAGCCACAAAATGTATATTTTGGGTCATATTTTGGGAAATATACATTTATATATAAATTTTACCATGTATTCTGGGTTAAAAAATTTATATAAATGAATTTTGTCTTATTTAAGACACTCTAAATCGATTTATATGAGGATTATAGCCATAAAATATACATTTTGGGTCATTTTGGGGAAATATACATTTATATATACATTTTACTGTATGTTCTGGCTTAAAGAATTTATATAAATGACTTTTGTCTTATTTAAGACACTCTAAATCGATTTATATGAGGTTTATAGCCATAAAATATACATTTTGGGTCATATTTTGGGGAAATATACATTTATATATACATTTTACAATGTATTCTGGGTTAAAGAATATATATAAATTAATTTGGACTTGTTATAAACACTCTAAGTCAATTTATATCAGATTTATGACCCCAAAATACACATTTTGGGTCATATTTCAATAATATATAAATTTTTATATACATTTTCCCATGAATTTGTATTAAAGAAATGTATATAAATTATTTCTGTCTCAATTACAACAATTTATATATAAATTACACCCTTAAACATTTATATAACCTAGTAGTAAGTAGGTACCTGGGTGTTAGTTACCTTACACCTGCTGTCAGTGTTCACCTAGCAGTAAGTAGGTACCTTGGTGTTAGTTACCTTACACCTGCTGTCAGTGTTCACCTAGCAGTAAGTAGGTACCTGGGTGTTAGTTACCTTACATCTGCTGTCAGTGTTCACCTAACAGTAAGTAGGTACCTGGGTGTTAGTTACCATACACCAGCTGTCAGTGTTCACCTAGCAGTAAGTAGGTACCTGGGTGTTAGTTACCATACACCAGCTGTCAGTGTTCACCTAGCAGTAAGTAGGTACCTGGGTGTTAGTTACCTTACACCTGCTGTCAGTGTTCACCTAGCAGTAAGTAGGTACCTGGGTGTTAGTTACCTTACACCTGCTGTCAGTGTTCACCTAGCAGTAAGTAGGTACCTGGGTGTTAGTTACCTTACATCTGCTGTCAGTGTTCACCTAGCAGTAAGTAGGTACCTGGGTGTTAGTTACCTTACACCTGCTGTCAGTGTTCACCTAGCAGTAAGTAGGTACCTGGGTGTTAGTTACCTTACACCTGCTGTCACTGTTCACCTAGCAGTAAGTAGGTACCTGGGTGTTAGTTAACTTACACCTGCTGTCACTGTTCACCTAGCAGTAAGTAGGTACCTGGATGTTAGTTAACTTACACCTGCTGTCAGTGTTCACCTAGCAGTAAGTAGGTACCTGGATGTTAGTTACCTTACACTTGCTGTCAGAGTTCACCTAGCAGTAAGTAGGTACCTGGGTGTTAGTTACCTTACATCTGCTGTCAGTGTTCACCTAGCAGTAAGTAGGTACCTGGGTGTTAGTCACCTTACACCTGCTGTCAGTGTTCACCTACCAGTAAGTAGGTACCTGGATGTTAGTTACCTTACACCTGCTGTCAGTGTTCATCTAGTAGTAAGTAGGTACCTGGATGTTAGTTACCTTACACCTGCTGTCAGTGTTCTCCTAGCAGTAAGTAGGTACCTGGGTGTTAGTTACCTTACACCTGCTGTCAGTGTTCACCTAGCAGTAAGTAGGTACCTGGGTGTTAGTTACCTTACACCTGCTGTCAGTGTTCATCTAGTAGTAAGTAGGTACCTGGATGTTAGTTACCTTACACCTGCTGTCACTGTTCACCTAGCAGTAAGTAGGTACCTGGGTGTTAGTTAACTTACACCTGCTGTCACTGTTCACCTAGCAGTAAGTAGGTACCTGGATGTTAGTTACCTTACACCTGCTGTCAGTGTTCACCTAGCAGTAAGTAGGTACCTGGATGTTAGTTACCTTACACCTGCTGTCAGTGTTCACCTAGCAGTAAGTAGGTACCTGGGTGTTAGTTACCTTACACCTGCTGTCAGTGTTCACCTAGCAGTAAGTAGGTACCTGGGTGTTAGTCGCCTTACACCTGCTGTCAGTGTTCACCTAGCAGTAAGTAGGTACCTGGATGTTAGTTACCTTACACCTGCTGTCAGTGTTCATCTAGTAGTAAGTAGGTACCTGGATGTTAGTTACCTTACACCTGCTGTCAGTGTTCTCCTAGTAGTAAGTAGGTACCTGGGTGTTAGTTACCTTACACCTGCTGTCACTGTTCACCTAGCAGTAAGTAGGTACCTGGGTGTTAGTTACCTTACACCTGCTGTCAGTGTTCATCTAGTAGTAAGTAGGTACCTGGATGTTAGTTACCTTACACCTGCTGTCAGTGTTCACCTGGCAGTAAGTAGGTACCTGGGTGTTAGTTACCTTACACCTGCTGTCAGTGTTCACCTAGCAGTAAGTAGGTACCTGGGTGTTAGTTACCTTACACTTGCTGTCAGTGTTCACCTAGCAGTAAGTAGGTACCTGGGTGTTAGTTACCTTACACCTGCTGTCAGTGTTCACCTAGCAGTAAGTAGGTACCTGGGTGTTAGTTACCTTACACCTGCTGTCAGTGTTCACCTAGCAGTAAGTAGGTACATGGGTGTTAGTTACCTTACACCTGCTGTCACGGTTCACCTAGCAGTAAGTAGGTACCTGGGTGTTAGCTACCTTACACATGCTGTCAGTGTTCACCTAGCAGTAAGTAGGTACCTGGGTGTTAGCTACCTTACACCTGCTGTCAGTGTTCACCTAGTAGTAAGTAGGTACCTGGGTGTTAGCTACCTTACACCTGCTGTCAGTGTTCACTTAGTAGTAAGTAGGTACCTGGGTGTTAGCTACCTTACATCTGCTGTCACTGTTCACCTAGCAGTAAGTAGGTACCTGCGTGTTAGCTACCTTACACCTGCTGTCAGTGTTCACCTAGTAGTAAGTAGGTACCTGGGTGTTAGTTACCTTACACCTGCTGTCAGTGTTCACTTAGCAGTAAGTAGGTACCTGGGTGTTAGTAATCTTATATCTGCTGTCAGTGTTCACCTAGCAATAAGTAGGTACCTGGGTGTTAGTTACCTTACATCTGCTGTCAGTGTTCACCTAGCAGTAAGTAGGTACCTGGGTGTTAGTCACCTTACACCTGCTGTCACGGTTCACCTAGCAGTAAGTAGGTACCTGGGTGTTAGTCACCTTACACCTGCTGTCACGGTTCACCTAGCAGTAAGTAGGTACCTGGGTGTTAGTTACCTTACACCTGCTGTCACTGTTCACCTAGCAGTAAGTAGGTACCTGGGTGTTAGTTGCCTTACAACTGCTGTCAGTGTTCACCTAGCAGTAAGTAGGTACCTGGGTGTTAGTTACCTTACACCTGCTGTCAGTGTTCACCTAGCAGTAAGTAGGTACCTGGGTGTTAGTTACCTTACACTTGCTGTCAGTGTTCACCTAGCAGTAAGTAGGTACCTGGGTGTTAGTTACCTTACACCTGCTGTCAGTGTTCACCTAGCAGTAAGTAGGTACCTGGGTGTTAGTTACCTTACACCTGCTGTCAGTGTTCACCTAGCAGTAAGTAGGTACCTGGGTGTTAGTTACCTTACACCTGCTGTCAGTGTTCACCTAGCAGTAAGTAGGTACCTGGGTGTTAGCTACCTTACACATGCTGTCAGTGTTCACCTAGCAGTAAGTAGGTACCTGGGTGTTAGCTACCTTACACCTGCTGTCAGTGTTCACCTAGTAGTAAGTAGGTACCTGGGTGTTAGCTACCTTACACCTGCTGTCAGTGTTCACTTAGTAGTAAGTAGGTACCTGGGTGTTAGCTACCTTACATCTGCTGTCACTGTTCACCTAGCAGTAAGTAGGTACCTGCGTGTTAGCTACCTTACACCTGCTGTCAGTGTTCACCTAGTAGTAAGTAGGTACCTGGGTGTTAGTTACCTTACACCTGCTGTCAGTGTTCACTTAGCAGTAAGTAGGTACCTGGGTGTTAGTAATCTTATATCTGCTGTCAGTGTTCACCTAGCAATAAGTAGGTACCTGGGTGTTAGTTACCTTACATCTGCTGTCAGTGTTCACCTAGCAGTAAGTAGGTACCTGGGTGTTAGTTACCTTACACCTGCTGTCACGGTTCACCTAGCAGTAAGTAGGTACCTGGGTGTTAGTTACCTTACACCTGCTGTCACTGTTCAACCTAGCAGTAGTAGGTAACTGGGGTGTTAGTTACCTTACAACTGCTGTCATTGTTCACCTAGCAGTAAGTAGGTACCTGGGTGTTAGTTACCTTACACCTGCTGTCACTGTTCACCTATCAGTAAGTAGGTACCTGGGTGTTAGTTACCTTACACCTGCTGTCAGAGTTCACCTAGTAGTAAGTAGGTACCTGGGTGTTAGTTACCTTACATCTGCTGTCAGTGTTCACCTAGCAGTAAGTAGGTACCTGGGTGTTAGTTATCTTACACCTGCTGTGAGAGTTCACCTAGCAGTAAGTAGGTACCTGGGTGTTAGTTACCTTACATCTGCTGTCAGTGTTCACCTAGCAGTAAGTAGGTACCTGGGTGTTAGTCACCTTACACCTGCTGTCAGTATTCACCTAGCAGTAAGTAGATACCTGGGTGTTAGGTGACGTGTGTGGGTGGCATCCTAGGTACTATTGGTAGAATGGCCACAAATGTCATACCCCAGGAATCCCTCAATACCCCAGGAATCCCTCAATACCCCAGGAATCCCTCAATACCCCAGGAATCCCTCAATACCCCAGGAATCCCCCAATACCCCAGGAATCCCACAATACTCCAGGAATCCCCCAATACCCCAGGAATCCCTCAATATTCCAGGAATCCCCCAATACTCCAGGAATCCCCCAATACTCCAGAGGGGGCCACTAGGTCACCTAGCATGAC
>NC_069471.1:20641062-20656388 GCF_026875155.1 Cherax quadricarinatus | reverse complement strand
TCAATTTTTTTAAATAGAGAACACAGCCCGGTAGTTTGATTACCCTTAAACCCCTTTAATTCCCTCCCTCCCCTTACATATTCCCTCCCCCTTACATTATCCCCTTACCCTTTTATCCCCCTCCCTTTCACCCCTTATTTAATCCTGTTCCTTCTATCCCCTCCCTTTACTGCTGTTCCTGTTCCTCTCTCCCCCTCCCCCTAGGATGCCCCACCCCTCCCCCAGGATGCTCCACCCCTCCCCCAGGATGCTCCACCCCTCCCCCTCAGAGGTGGAGGGGGAGGGAGGCTGTGTGAGAGGCGAGATTATCTGAGATATTTTTAACTGGCGAGATGAGTGATGCTGTTGTTACTGTTGTTGTTACTGTTCTTACCGTTACTGTTGTTACCGTTGTTACTGTTGTTGTTACTGTTGTTGTTACTGTTGTTGTTACTGTTGTTGTTACTGTTGTTGTTACTGTTCTTACCGTTACTGTTGTTACGTTTTTACCGTTGTTTTTACTGTTGTTGTTACTGTTGTTGTTTCTGTTGTTGTTACTGTTCTTTCCGTTATGTTGTTACGTTGTTACTGTTGTTGTTACTGTTGTTGTTACTGTTGTTGTTATGTTTTTTACCGTTACTGTTTTTACCGTTGTTTCTGTTGTTGTTACTGTTGTTGTTATGTTGTTTTTTATGTTGTTGTTACTGTTCTTACCGTTACTGTTGTTCCGTTGTTACTGTTGTTGTTTCTGTTGTTGTTATGTTGTTGTTACTGTTGTTGTTACTGTTCTTACCCTTATGTTGTTACCGTTGTTACTGTTGTTGTTACTTTTTTATGTTGTTACTGTTGTTGTTACTGTTCTTACCGTTACTGTTGTTACCGTTGTTACTGTTGTTGTTACTGTTGTTGTTACTGTTGTTGTTACTGTTGTTGTTACTGTTCTTACCGTTACTGTTGTTACCGTTGTTACTGTTGTTGTTACTGTTGTTGTTACTGTTGTTGTTACTGTTGTTGTTACTGTTCTTACCGTTACTGTTGTTCGTTGTTTTCTGTTGTTGTTTTCTGTTGGTTGTTACTGTTGTTTGTTACTGTGTTGTTACTGTTTTACGTTACTGTTGTTGTTACTGTTGTTGTTACTGTTGTTGTTACTGTTGTTGTTACTGTTGTTGTTACTGTTCTTACCGTTACTGTTGTTGTTACTGTTGTTGTTACTGTTGTTGTTACTGTTGTTGTTACTGTTGTTGTTACTGGTGTTGTTACTGTTGTTACCGTTGTTACTGTTGTTGTTACTGTTATTGTTACTGTTGTTGTTACTGTTGTTGTTGCTGTTGTTACTATTGTTGTTACTGTTGTTACTGTTGTTGTTACTGTTGTTACTGTTGTTGTTACTGTTCTTACCGTTACTGTTGTTACCGTTGTTACTGTTGTTGTTACTGTTGTTGTCTGTTGTTGTTACTGTTGTTGTTACTGTTGTTACTGTTGTTGTTACTGTTGTTACTGTTGTTGTTACTGTTGTTACTGTTGTTGTTACTGTTGTTACTGTTATTGTTACTGTTGTTGTTACTGTTGTTGTTACTGTTGTTACTCTTGTTGTTACTGTTCTTACTGTTGTTTGTTTTTCTGTTGTTGTTACTGTTGTTGTTACTGTTGTTGCTGTTGTTGTTACTGTTGTTGTTACTGTTGTTGTGTTGTTTTTATGTTGTTGTTTATGTTGTTGTTTTTTGTTGTTACTGTTGTTGTTGCTGTTGTTACTGTTGTTGTTACTGTTGTTGTTACTGTTGTTGTTACTGTTGTTGTTACTGTTGTTGTTACTGTTGTTACTGTTGTTGTTACTGTTGTTGTTACTGTTGTTGTTACTGTTGTTGTTACTGTTGTTACTGTTGTTGTTACTGTTGTTATTGTTATTGTTACTGTTGTTACTGTTGTTACCGTTGTTGTTACTGTTGTTACTGTTGTTTTTACTGTTGTTATTGTTATTGTTACTGTTGTTACTGTTGTTACTGTTGTTGTTACTGTTGTTACTGTTGTTGTTACTGTTGTTAGTGTTGTTGTTACTGTTGTTGTTACTGTTCTTACCGTTACTGTTGTTACTGTTGTTACCGTTGTTGTTACTGTTGTTGTTACTGTTGTTACTGTTGTTGTTACTGTTGTTAGTGTTGTTGTTACTGTTCTTACCGTTACTGTTGTTACCGTTGTTGTTACTGTTGTTACTGTTGTTGTTACTGTTGTTGTTACCGTTGTTATTGTTATTGTTACTGTTGTTGTTACTGTTGTTACTGTTGTTGTTACTGTTGTTACTGTTGTTACCGTTACTGTTGTTACTGTTGTTGTTACTGTTCTTACCGTTACTGTTGTTACCGTTACTGTTGTTACCGTTACTGTTGTTACTGTTACTGTTGCACACCTGGTCAAGCACGTCAAGAAGTTAGAGAAAGTACAAAGGTTTGCAACAAGGTTAGTCCCAGAGCTCAGGGGAATGTCGTACGAGGAAAGGTTGAGGGAGATCGGACTGACGACACTGGAGGACAGAAGGGTCAGGGGAGACATGATAACGACATACAAGATACTGCGGGGAATAGACAAGGTGGACAGAGACAAGATGTTCCACAGATGTGACACAGTAACAAGGGGTCACAGTAACAAGGGGTCACAGTAACAAGGGGTCACAGTAACAAGGGGTCACAGTAACAAGGGGTCACAGTAACAAGGGGTCACAAGTAACAAGGGGTTACAGTACAAGGGGTCACAGTAACAAGGGGTCACAGTAACAGGGTCACAGTAAAAAGGGGTCACAGTAACAAGGGGGTCACGTTAAAAAGGGGTCACAGTAAAAGGGGTCACAGTAACAAGGGGTCACAGAAACAAGGGGTCACAGTAACAAGGTGTCACAGTAACAAGGGGTCACAGTAACAAGGTGTCACAGTTAACAAGGGGGTCACAATAACAAGGTGTACAGTAACAAGGGGACACAGAACAAAGGGTCACGAGCAAGGTGTCCAGTAACAGGGGCACAGAACAAGGTGTCACGTAACAAGGGGTCACAGTAAAAAGGGGTCACAGTAACAAGGGGTCACAGTTAACAAGGGGTACGTAACAGGGGTACAGTAAAAAAGGGTCACAGTAACAAGGGGTCACAGTAACAAGGGGTCACAGTAACAAGGGGTCACAGTAACAAGGGGTCACAGTAACAAGGGGTCACAGTAACAAGGGGTCACAGTAACAAGGGGTCACAGAAACAAGGGGTCACAGTAACAAGGTGTCACAGTAACAAGGGGTCACAGTAACAAGGTGTCACAGTAACAAGGGGTCACAGTAACAAGGTGTCACAGTAACAAGGGGACACAGTAACAAGGGGTCACAGTAACAAGGTGTCACAGTAACAAGGGGTCACAGTAACAAGGTGTCACAGTACAAGGGGGACAGTAACAAGGTGTCACAGTAAAAAAGGGGTCCAGTAACAAGGTGTCCAGTAACAAGGGTCACAGTAACAAGGTGTCACAGTAACACGGGGACACAGTAACAAGGGGTCACAGTAACAAGGGGTCACAGTAACAAGGGGTCACAGTAACAAGGGGACACAGTAACAAGGGGTCACAGTAACAAGGGGTCACAGTAACAAGGGGTCACAGTAACAAGGGGTCACAGTAACAAGGGGTCACAGTAACAAGGGGTCACAGTAACAAGGGTTTTCACCCGTAACAAGGGGTCACAGTAACAAGGTGTCACAGTAACAAGGGGTCACAATAACAAGGTGTCACAGTAACAAGGGGACACAGTAACAAGGGGTCACAGTAACAAGGGGTCACAGTAACAAGGGGTCACAGTAACAAGGGGACACAGTAACAAGGGGTCACAGTAACAAGGGGGGACACGCAACAAGGGGTCCCCAGTAAACAAGGGGGCACAACAACAAGGGGTCACAGTAACAAGGGGACACAGCAACAAGGGGTCACAGTAACAAGGGGACACAGTAACAAGGGGTCACAGTAACAAGGGGTCACAGTAACAGGGGACACAGTACAAGGGGCACAGTAAAAAGGGGACACAACAACAAGGGGTCACAGTAACAAAGGGGTCACAGTAACAAGGGGAACCCGTAACAAGGGGTCACAGTAACAAGGGGACACAGCAACAAGGGGACACAACAACAAGGGTCACAGTAACAAGGGGACACAGTAACAAGGGGTCACAGTAACAAGGGGACACAGCAACAAGGGGACACAGCAACAAGGGGTCACAGTAACAAGGGGACACAGTAACAAGGTGTCACAGTAACAAGGGGACACAGCAACAAGGGGTCACAGTAACAAGGGGACACAACAACAAGGGGTCACAGTAACAAGGGGTCCGTAACAAGGGGTCACAGTAAAGGTGTACAGTACCCAAAGGGGGCACAGTAACAAGGGGGTCACAGTAACAAGGGGTCACAGTAAAAGGGGTACGTAACAAGGGGCACAGTAACAAGGGGTCCAGTAAAAAAGGGGTCACAGTAACAAGGGGTCACCCGTAAAAAAGGGGTCACAGTAACAAGGGGTCACAGAACAAGGGGTCACAGTAACAAGGGGGGCCAGTAACAAGGGGCACAAGTAACAAGGGGTCACAGTAACAAGGGGTCACAGTAACAAGGGGACACAGTAACAAGGGGTCACAGTAACAAGGTGTCACAGTAACAAGGGGTCACAGTAACAAGGGGTCACAGTAACAAGGGGTCACAGTAACAAGGGGTCACAGAAAAAAGGGGGGCACAGTAAAAAAGGGGTCACAGTAACAAGGGGACACAAAAACAAGGGGACCCCAACAACAAGGGGCACAACAAGGGGACACAACAACAAGGGGGCACACAACAAGGGGACAAACAAGGGGACACAAAAGGGACACAACAAGGGGTACACAACAAGGGGACAAAAAAGGGGACACAACAGGGGACACAGCAACAAAGGGAACAAAAAGGGGGGACACAAAAAACAAGGGGACACAACAAGGGGACACAACAACAAGGGGACACAACAACAAGGGGACACAACAAGGGGACACAACAAGGGGACACAACAAGGGGACACAACAAGGGGACACAACAAGGGACACAACAAGGGGACCAAAAGGGGACACAAAAAGGGGGACACAACAAGGGGACACAGCAACAAGGGGACACAACAAGGGGACACAACAAAAAAGGGGACACAACAAAAAGGGGACACAACAACAAGGGGGACACAACAACAAGGGGACACAACAACAAGGGGACACAACAACAAGGGGACACAACAACAAGGGGACCCCAACAACAAGGGGACACAACAAGGGGAACAACAACAAGGGGGACACAACAAGGGGACACAGCAACAAGGGGACACAAAAAAGGGGACAAGCAACAAGGGGACACAACAAAAGGGGGCACAACAAAAAGGGGGGCACAACAACAAGGGGACACAACAACAAGGGGACACAACAACAAGGGGACCAACAACAAGGGGACACAACAACAAGGGGGACACAACAACAAGGGGGGCACAACAACAAGGGGACACAAACAAAGGGGACACAAACAACAAGGGGAAAAACAAACAAGGGGACACAACAACAAGGGGGGCACAACAACAAGGGGACACAACAACAAGGGGACACAACAACAAGGGGACACAACAAAAAAGGGGACACAAAAACAAGGGGACACAACAACAAGGGGACACAACAAGGGGACACAACAACAAGGGGACACACAACAAGGGGACACAACAACAAGGGGACACAACAAGGGGACCACAACAAGGGGACACAACAAGGGGACACAGCAACAAGGGGACACAACAAGGGGACACAACAACAAGGGGACACAACAACAAGGGGACACAACAAGGGGAACAACAACAAGGGGACACAACAACAAGGGGACACAAACAAGGGGACACAACAAGGGGACACAACAGGGAACAACAGGGGACACAACAAGGGGACACAAAAGGGGACACAGCAACAAGGGGACACAACAAGGGGACACAACAACAAGGGGACACAACAAGGGGACACAACAACAAGGGGGACCAAAACAAGGGGACACAAAAAAGGGGACACAACAACAAGGGACACAACAACAAGGGGACACAACAAGGGACACAACAAGGGGGAAAAACAAGGGGACACAACAAGGGGCCCCAAAAAAGGGGGACACAACAAGGGAACAGCAACAAGGGGACACAACAAGGGGACACAAAAACAAGGGGACACAACAACAAGGGGGACCCCAACAACAAGGGCACAAAACAGGGGACACAACAACAAGGGGACACAACAACAAGGGGACACAACAACAAGGGGACACAACAACAAGGGGACACAACAAGGGGACACAACAACAAGGGGACACACAAGGGGACACAGCAAAAAGGGGACACAACAAGGGGACACAGCAACAAGGGACACAACAGGGAACAACAACAAGGGGACACAAAACAGGGAACAACAAAAAAGGGGAACAACAACAAGGGGACACAACAAAAGGGGACACAACAACAAAGGGGGCACAAAAACAAGGGGACACAACAACAAGGGGACACAACAACAAGGGGACACAACAACAAGGGGACACAACAACAAGGGGACACAACAACAAGGGGACACAACAACAAGGGGACACAACAACAAGGGGACACAACAACAAGGGGGACACAAAAAAGGGGACACAACAACAAGGGGACACAACAAAGGGGGGCACAAACAAGGGGACACAACAAAAAGGGGACACAACAACAAGGGGGGCACAACAACAGGGGACACAACAAGGGGACACAACAAGGGGACACAACAAGGGGAACCCGCAACAAGGGAAAAACAAGGGGACACAACAACAAGGGGACAAACAAGGGGACCAACAAGGGGACACAGCAACAAGGGGACACAAAAAAGGGGGACACAACAACAAGGGGAACAACAACAAGGGGACACAGCAACAAGGGGACACAACAAGGGGACACAACAAAAAAGGGGACACAAACAACAAGGGGACACAGCAACAAGGGGACACAGTAAAAAGGGGACACAACAACAAGGGGACACAGCAACAAGGTGACACAGCAACAAGGGGACACAACAACAGGGGACACAACAACAAGGGGACACAACAACAAGGGGAACAACAACAAGGGGGGCACAACAAAAAGGGGACACAAACAAGGGGACACAACAACAAGGGGAACAACAACAAGGGGACACAAAACAAGGGGACCCCAACAACAAGGGGCACACAACAAGGGGACACAAAACAAGGGGACACAAGCAACAAGGGGGACACAGTAACAAGGGGACACAACAACAAGGGGTCACAGCAACAAGGGGTCACAGTAACAAGGGGACACAACAACAAGGGGCACAGCAACAAGGGGACACAGTAACAAGGGGACACACAAAAAGGGGACACAACAACAGGGGACACAACAACAAGGGGAACAGTAACAAGGGACACAACAACAAGGGGACACAACAAACAAAGGGGACACAACAACAAGGGGACACAACAACAAGGGGACACAGTAACAAGGGGACACAACAACAGGGGACACAACAACAAGGGGACCACAACAAGGGGACACAACAACAAGGGGACACAACAACAAGGGGGAAAACAACAAGGGGACACAACAACAAGGGGACACAACAACAAGGGGTCACAGCAACAAGGGGACACAGTAACAAGGGGACCAACAACAAGGGGACACAAAAAAACAAAGGGACCAACAAAAGGGGACACAGTAACAAGGGGACACAACAACAAGGGGACACAACAACAAGGGGACACAACAAGGGGACACAACAACAAGGGGGAACAGTAACAAGGGGACACAACAACAAGGGGACACAGTAACAAGGGGACCAACAACGGGGTCACAGCAACAAGGGGTCACGTAACAAGGGGACACAGTAACAAGGGGAACAACAACAAGGGGGGCAAAAAAAGGGGACACAACAACAAGGGGACACAACAACAAGGGGACACAACAACGGGACACAAAAAACAAGGGGGCCCAACAAGGGGACAAACAACAAGGGGACACAAAAAACAAGGGGACACAGTAACAAGGGGACACAACAACAAGGGGTCCCCAGCAACAAGGGGTCACAAGTAACAAGGGGTCACAGTAACAAGGGGACACAACAAGGGGGACACAACAACAAGGGGACACAAAAAAAAGGGGTCCACAGCAACAAGGGACACAGTAACAAGGGGACCAACAACAAGGGGACACAAAACAAGGGGACACAACAACAAGGGGGGCCAGTAACAAGGGGACACAACAACAAGGGGCACAACAACAAGGGGACACAAAAAAGGGGACACAAACAAGGGGACACAACAAAAAGGGGACACAACAAGGGGACACAACAACAAGGGGACACAACAACAAGGGGACACAGTAACAAGGGGACACAACAACAAGGGGTCACAGCAACAAGGGGTCACAGTAACAAGGGGTCACAGTAACAAGGGGACACAACTGGAAGTTGAAGACTCAGATGAGTCACAGGGATGTTAGGAAGTATTTCTTCAGCCACAAAGTAGTCAGTAAGTGGCATAGTCTGGCAAGTGACGTAGTGGAGGCAGGAACCATACATAGCTCTAAGACGAGGTATGATAGAGCTCATGGAGCAGGGAGAGAGAGGACCTAGTAGCGTTCAGTGAAGAGGCGGGGCCAGGAGCTGAGTCTCGACCCCTGCAACCACAAATAGGTGAGTGCAATTAGGTGAGTACACACACAGAGATACACACATACAGTGTACACACACACACAGTGTACACACACAGAGGTACATACACAGAGGTACACACATACAGTGTACACACACACACAGTGTACACACACAGAGGTACATACACAGAGGTACACACACACAGTGTACACACACACACAGTGTACACATACAGAGATACACACAGAGTGTACACACAGAGTGTACACACACAGAGGTACACACAAAGATGTTCACACACACAGTGTACACACACAGAGTGTACACATACAGAGGTACACACACAGAGTGTACACACAGAGGTGCACATACAGAGGTACACACAGAGTGAACACACAAAGTGTACGCAAACAGAGGCACACACACAGAGGTACACACACAGAGTGTACACACAGAGGTGCACATATAGATGTACACACAGAGTGTACACACAGAGATACACACAGAGAGGTACACACACAGAGTGAACACACGGAGGTGCAGATACAGAGGTACACACACAGAGTGTACACACAGAGGTGCACACACAGAGGTACACACACAGAGTGTACACACAGAGGTGCACACACAGAGGTATATATATACACACACAGTGTACACACACAGAAGTACACACACAGAGTGTACACACAGAGGTGCACACACAGAGGTACACACACAGAGGTACACACACAGAGGTACACACACACAGTGTACACATACAGGGGTACACATACAGAGGTACACACACACAGTGTACACATACAGAGGTACACATACAGAGGTACACACACACAGTGTAAACATACAGAGGTACACACACAGAGGTACACACACAGAGGTACACACACAGAAGTACACACACAGAGGTACACACACACAGTGTACACATACAGAGGTACACATACAGAGGTACACACACAGTGTACACATACAGAGGTACACACAGTGTACACATACAGAGGTACACACACAGAGGTACACATACAGAGGTACACACACAGAGGTACACACACAGAGGCACACACACAGAGGTACACACACAGAGGTACACACACACACAGTGTACACATACAGGGGCACACATACAGAGGTACACACACAGTGTACACATACAGAGGTACACACAGTGTACACATACAGAGGTACACACACAGAGGTACATATACAGAGATACACACACAGAGGTACACACACAGAGGTACACACACAGAGGTACACACACACAGTGTACACATACAGAGGTACACATACAGAGGTACACACAGTGTACACATTCAGAGGTACACACACAGAGGTACACACACAAAGGTACACACACAGAGGTACACACACACAGTGTACACATACAGAGGTACACATACAGAGGTACACACACAGAGGTACACACACAGAGGTACACACGGACACAGGGACAAGGGGTCACAACTGGAAGCTGAAGACTCAGACGAGTCACAGGGACGTTAGGAAGTATTTCTTCAGTCATAGAGTTGTCAGCAAGTGGAATAGCCTAGCAAGTGAAGTAGTGGAGGCAGGAACCATACATAGTTTTAAGAAGAGGTATGACAAAGCTCAGGAAGCAGAGAGAGAGAGGATCCAGTAGCAATCAGTGAAGAGGCGGGGCCAGGAGCGGAGTCTCGACCCCTGCAACCACAATTAGGTGAGTACACACACACACACGCATATACTACAGGCCTAGTGTCTAATCGACATGTGCCTAGGACAAAATGGTAACTAACTAACAGAGGTACACACACAGTGTACAAGAGATTGTGTTGTTCTCCAGCAGCATCATCATCTCGCTGCTCAGAGATACAACACAGCATCATCATCTCGCTGCTCAGAGATACAACACAGCAGCATCATCATCTCGCTGCTCAGAGATACAACACAGCATCATCATCTCGCTGCTCAGAGATACAACACAGCAGCATCATCATCTCGCTGCTCAGAGATACAACACAGCAGCATCTCGCTGCTCAGAGATACAACACAGCATCATCATCATCTCGCTGCTCAGAGATACAACACAGCATCATCATCTCGCTGCTCAGAGATACAACACAGCATCATCATCTCGCTGCTCAGAGATACAACACAGCATCATCATCTCGCTGCTCAGAGATACAACACAGCATCATCATCTCGCTGCTCAGAGATACAACACAGCATCATCATCATCTCGCTGCTCAGAGATACAACACAGCAGCATCTCGCTGCTCAGAGATACAACACAGCATCATCATCATCTCGCTGCTCAGAGATACAACACAGCAGCATCATCTCGCTGCTCAGAGATACAACACAGCATCATCATCTCGCTGCTCAGAGATACAACACAGCATCATCATCTCGCTGCTCAGAGATACAACACAGCATCATCATCTCGCTGCTCAGAGATACAACACAGCATCATCATCTCGCTGCTCAGAGATACAACACAGCATCATCATCTCGCTGCTCAGAGATACAACACAGCATCATCATCTCGCTGCTCAGAGATACAACACAGCATCATCATCATCTCGCTGCTCAGAGATACAACACAGCAGCATCATCATCTCGCTGCTCAGAGATACAACACAGCAGCATCATCATCTCGCTGCTCAGAGATACAACACAGCAGCATCATCATCTCGCTGCTCAGAGATACAACACAGCAGCATCATCATCTCGCTGCTCAGAGATACAACACAGCATCATCATCTCGCTGCTCAGAGATACAACACAGCATCATCATCTCGCTGCTCAGAGATACAACACAGCATCATCATCATCTCGCTGCTCAGAGATACAACACAGCATCATCATCTCGCTGCTCAGAGATACAACACAGCATCATCATCATCTCGCTGCTCAGAGATACAACACAGCATCCTCCAGACCTTCATCACACTAGTTAAACCGTCATTGTTCACCCACACTGCTGCTACTTACAACATACTTCCCCTGGGCACTTACCCTGGATACTTCCCCTGGGCACTTACCCTGGATACTTCCCCTGGGCACTTACCCTGGATACTTCCCCTGGGCACTTACCCTGGATACTTCCCCTGGGCACTTACCCTGGATACTTCCCCTGGGCACTTACCCTGGATACTTCCCCTGGGCACTTACCCTGGATACTTCCCCTGGGCACTTACCCTGGATACTTCCCCTGGGCACTTACCCTGGATACTTCCCCTGGGCACTTACCCTGGATACTTCCCTGGGCACTTACCCTGGATACTTCCCCTGGGCACTTACCCTGGATACTTCCCCTGGGCACTTACCCTGGATACTTCCCTGGGCACTTACCCTGGATACTTCCCCTGGGCACTTACCCTGGATACTTCCCCTGGGCACTTACCCTGGATACTTCCCCTTGGCACTTACCCTGGATACTTCCCCTGGGCACTTTCCTGGGCACTTTTCCTGGGCACTTTCCCTGGGTACTTTCCTTGGGCACTTCCCTTGGTACCATTAAGGCTACTGGTACAGGCCAGGTTGAAGAGTCGTGGTACCTGAAGACTAACAGTCTGCCCTGATGCTGTGCCCTCTTGGGATGGTGGTTAGGGTGGTAGCAACCACTACTACCAGTATCTACCACCACTAATACCACCATCTACCACCACCAGTACCACCACTACCAGTATCTACCATCACTAATACCACTACTACCATTTACCACCACTACCACCATCTACCACCACTAACACCACCACTACCACCATATACCACCACTAATGCCACCATTACCACCATCTACCACCACCACTACCACTATCTACCACCACCAGTGCCACCACTACCACCATATACCACCACTACTACCATCTACCATCACTACTATTCTCTACCACCACCACTACCACTATCTACCATCACTAATACCACCATTACCGCCTTCTACCACCACTACAACCATCTACCACCACTGCCACCACTACCATCTACCACCATTACCACCACTACCACCATCTACCACCATTACCACCACTACCACCATCTACCACCACTACTACCACCATCTACCACCACTAATGCCACCACTACCACCTCTACCATCACTACCACCACTACCACTATCTACCACCATCTACCATCATCTACCACCACTACCACCATCCACCAAAACTACCACCATCTACCAACACTACCACCATCTACCACCATCTACCACCACTAATACCACCACTATCACCATCTACCGCCACTACTACCATCTACCACCACTACCACTATCTCCCACCACTACCACCACCATCTACCACCACTACCACTATCTCCCACCACTACCACCACCATCTACCACCATCTACCACCACTAATACCACCACTACCACCACCATCTACCACCATCTACCACCACTAATACCACCACTGCCACCATCTACCACTATCTACCACCACTAATACCACCACTACCACCACCATCTACCACCATCTACCACCACTAATACCACCACTACCACCACCATCTACCACCATCTACCACCACTAATACCACCACTGCCACCATCTACCACTATCTACCACCACTAATACCACCACTACCACCATCTACCACCACTACCACCACTACCACCATCTACCACCACTACCACAACCACCACAACCACCACTACCACCATCTACCACCATCTACCACCATCTACCACCACCTGCACTCATTGCATACATCCTCTGTTGCAAGTGTTATGTAAGGTCGACAATTAGATCTGATTACACCATACCATCACCCTTATGACTGTGAGAGAGAGAGGAGAGAGAGAGAGAGAGAGAGAGAGAGAGAGAGAGAGAGAGAGAGAGAGAGAGAGAGAGAGAGAGAGAGAGAGAGAGAGAGAGAGAGAGAGAGAGAGAGAGAGAAAGAGAGAGAGTGTAGGGTGAACAGGAAGTCACGTGATCTGCCTAGCGGAACAGAGAAGGGGGGAAATGGGTCGGTAGGGAATGGGTGGGTAGGGAATGGGTGGGTGGGGAATCCGTGGGTAGGAATGGGTGGGTAGGGAATGGGATGGTAGGGAATGGGTGGGTAGGGAATGAGTGGGTAGGGAATGGGTGGGAAGGGAATGGGTGGGGAGGGAATGGGTGGGTAAGGAATGGGTGAGTAGGGAATGGGTGGGTTGGGAATGGGTGGGTAGGGAATGGGTGGGTAGGGAATGGGTGGGTGGGGATTGGGTAGGTGGGGAATGGGTGGGTGGGGAATGGGTGGGTATCGAATGGGTGGGTGGGAAATGGGTAGGTAGGGAATGGGTGGGTAGGGAATGGGTGGGTGGGGAATGGGTGGGTAGGGAATGGGTGGGTAGGGAATGGGTGGGTGGGGAATGGGTGGGTGGGGAATGGGTGGGTAGGGAATGGGTGGGTAGGGAATGGGTTGGTTGGGAATGGGTGGGTGGGGAATCCGTGTGTGGGAATGGGTGGGTAGGGAATGGGTTGATGGGGAATGGGTGGGTAGGGAATGGGTGGGTAGGGAATGGGTGGGTGGGGAATGGGTGGGTAGGGAATGGGTGGGTAGGGAATGGGTGGGTGGGGAATGGGTGGGTAGGGAATGGGTTGATGGGGAATGGGTGGGTAGAGAATGGGCTGGTCGGGAACGGGTGGGTAGGGAATGAGTGGGTGGGGAATGGGTAGAGTCCCAGCCACAGTTATGGGGGATCAGTCCCCACCACAGCAGTAAGTGGACTACCCACATCCTCCTAAACGAGTGTCACGTGACCATTCAACTCACTTCCTGTTGTGGTTGTGTGCAGGTGTGAGGGAACAACCCCCCCCTCACCCCTCACCCCTCACCCCTCAGAGTGAATGAGATGAGGGGGGTCAGTCCCCTCAGTCCTGGAGACTTATTAACAGACTGAGGAAGAATAACAGCCGACAGGAGACAAAACAGCTGACTGTGTCAGCTGTGACCTGACTAAGCAGGCAGGTCAGTCCTAGATAGATAGACAGGTAAGTAGACAGATAGACAGTAGCTGACTGTACTCACCTAATTGTAGTTGCAGGGGTCGAGACTCAGCTCCTGGCCCTGCCTCTTCACTGAACGCTACTAGGTCCTCTCTATCCCTGCTCCATGAGCTTTATCATACCTCGTCTTAAAGGTATGTATGGTTCCTGCCTCCACTACATCACTTGCCAGACTATTCCACTGCCTGACAACACTGACTGAAGAAATACTTCCTAACATCCCTGTGACTCATCTGAGTCTTCAGCTTCCAATTGTGACCCCTTGTTGCTGTGTCACATCTCTGGAACATCTTGTCTCTGTCCACCTTGTCTATTCCACGCAGTATTTTGTATATTGCTATCATGTCTCCTCTAACCCTCCTGTCCTCCAGTGTCGTCAGGCCGTTTTCCCTCAACCTTTCTTCGTAGGACATTCCCCTGAGCTCTGGAACTAACCTTCTCACAAACCTTTGCACTTTCTCTAAATTCTTAATGTGCTTGACCAGGTGTGGGTTCCAAACTGGTGCTGCATACTCCAGTATGGGCCTGACGTACACGGTGTACAGTGTCTTGAACGATTCCTTACTGAGGTATCGGAACGTTATTCTCAGGTTTGCCAGGCGCCCATATGCTGCAGTAGTTATCTGGTTGATGTGTGCTTCCTGAGACATGCTCGGTGTTATGGTCACCCCAAGATCTTTCTCCTT
>NC_069471.1:20621062-20636062 GCF_026875155.1 Cherax quadricarinatus | reverse complement strand
GAAATAATGGGAAATAATGGGAAATAATGTAAAATATTGGGAAATATTGGGAAATAATGGGAAATATTGGGAAATATTGGGAAATAATAAATCATTTATCTCTCTATATAAACAAGTTTACAGATAATTTCTTACACACTAGTAATACAAACTATGTATATATATACAAACTCCAGGTATTGTATATACATCTTAGGTATTGTATTGTATATACATCTTAGGTATTGTATTGTATATACATCTTAGGTATTGTATTGTATATACATCTTAGGTATTGGATTGTTATACATCTAGGTATTGTATTGTATATACATCTTAGGTATTGTATTGTATATACATCTTAGGTATTGTATTGTATATACATCTTAGGTATTGTATAAATTGTATAATACACATCTAGGTATTGTATTGTATAATACACATCTTAGGTATTGTATAAATTGTATAATACACATCTTAGGTATTGTATAAATTGTATAATACACATCTCAGGTATTGTATTGTATAATACACATCTTAGGTATTGTATAAATTGTATAATACACATCTTAGGTATTGTATAAATTGTATAATACACATCTCAGTTATTGTATAAATTGTATAATGCACATCTCAGTATGTATTGTATAATACACTCTAGGTATTGTATAAATTGTATAATACAATCTTAGGTATTGTATAAATTGTATAATACACATCTCAGGTATTGTATTGTATAATACACATCTCAGGTATTGTATTGTATAATACACATCTCAGGTTTTGTATAAATTGTATAATACACATCTCAGGTATTGTATAATACACATCTCAGGTATTGTATAATACACATCTCAAGTATTGTATAATACACATCTCAGGTATTGTATAATACACATCTCAGGTATTGTATAATACACATCTCAGGTTTTGTATAATACACATCTCAAGTATTGTATAATACACATCTCAGGTATTGTATAATACACATCTCAGGTATTGTATAATACACATCTCAGGTATTGTATAATACACATCTCAGGTATTGCATAATACACATCTCAGGTATTGTATAATACACATCTCAGGTATTGTATAATACACATCTCAGGTATTGTATAATACACATCTCAGGTATTGTATAATACACATCTCAGGTATTGTATAATACACATCTCAAGTATTGTATAATACACATCTCAGGTATTGTATAATACACATCTCAGGTATTGTATAATACACATCTCAAGTATTGTATAATACACATCTCAAGTATTGTATAATAAACATCTAAGTCATTTTGTAAAAAGGTTAAAAATTAATATTAACATGTACGTAAATCATTTACAACTTTGGGTCAGTTTGTACGTCAGTTTTGGCGTAAATTGACGGTCATTTACACAGGTAATTTACATAACTAATTAACAAGGTACCAGCAAGTCCTCAGTAATATAATATATATATATATATATATATATATATATATATATATATAAAATATATATATATATATATAATATTATATAGGGTGTGGTAGGTAAGTTTGGGGTGCCAGGTGTAAATGATAATGGGAGCCCTTTGATTGAACTTTGTATAGAAAGGGGTTTAGTTATAGGTAATACATATTTTAAGAAAAAGAGGATAAATAAGTATACACGATATGATGTAGGGAGAAATGACAGTAGTTTGTTGGATTATGTATTGGTAGATAAAAGACTGTTGAGTAGACTTCAGGATGTACATGTTTATAGAGGGGCCACAGATATATCAGATCACTTTCTAGTTGTAGCTACACTGAGAGTAAAAGGTAGATGGGATACAAGGAGAATAGAAGCATCAGGGAAGAGAGAGGTGAAGGTTTATAAACTAAAAGAGGAGGCAGTTAGGGTAAGATATAAACAGCTATTGGAGGATAGATGGGCTAATGAGAGCATAGGCAATGGGGTCGAAGAGGTATGGGGTAGGTTTAAAAATGTAGTGTTAGAGTGTTCAGCAGAAGTTTGTGGTTACAGGAAAGTGGGTGCAGGAGGGAAGAGGAGCGATTGGTGGAATGATGATGTAAAGAGAGTAGTAAGGGAGAAAAAGTTAGCATATGAGAAGTTTTTACAAAGTAGAAGTGATGCAAGGAGGGAAGAGTATATGGAGAAAAAGAGAGAAGTTAAGAGAGTGGTGAAGCAATGTAAAAAGAGAGCAAATGAGAGAGTGGGTGAGATGTTATCAACAAATTTTGTTGAAAATAAGAAAAAGTTTTGGAGTGAGATTAACAAGTTAAGAAAGCCTAGAGAACAAATGGATTTGTCAGTTAAAAATAGGAGAGGAGCGTTATTAAATGGAGAGTTAGAGGTATTGGGAAGATGGAGGGAATATTTTGAGGAATTGTTAAATGTTGATGAAGATAGGGAAGCTGTGATTTCGTGTATAGGGCAAGGAGGAATAACATCTTGTAGGAGTGAGGAAGAGCCAGTTGTGAGTGTGGGGGAAGTTCGTGAGGCAGTAGGTAAAATGAAAGGGGGTAAGGCAGCCGGGATTGATGGGATAAAGATAGAAATGTTAAAAGCAGGTGGGGATATAGTTTTGGAGTGGTTGGTGCAATTATTTAATAATGTATGGAAGAGGGTAAGGTACCTAGGGATTGGCAGAGAGCATGCATAGTTCCTTTGTATAAAGGCAAAGGGGGATAAAAGAGAGTGCAAAAAATTATAGGGGGATAAGTCTGTTGAGTATACCTGGTAAAGTGTATGGTAGAGTTATAATTGAAAGAATTAAGAGTAAGACGGAGAATAGGATAGCAGATGAACAAGGAGGCTTTAGGAAAGGTAGGGGGTGTGTGGACCAGGTGTTTACAGTGAAACATATAAGTGAACAGTATTTAGATAAGGCTAAAGAGGTCTTTGTGGCATTTATGGATTTGGAAAAGGCGTATGACAGGGTGGATAGGGGGGCAATGTGGCAGATGTTGCAAGTGTATGGTGTAGGAGGTAGGTTACTGAAAGCAGTGAAGAGTTTTTACGAGGATAGTGAGGCTCAAGTTAAAGTATGTAGGAAAGAGGGAAATTTTTTCCCAGTAAAAGTAGGCCTTAGACAAGGATGTGTGATGTCACCGTGGTTGTTTAATATATTTATAGATGGGGTTGTAAGAGAAGTAAATGCGAGGGTCTTGGCAAGAGGCGTGGAGTTAAAAGATAAAGAATCACACACAAAGTGGGAGTTGTCACAGCTGCTCTTTGCTGATGACACTGTGCTCTTGGGAGATTCTGAAGAGAAGTTGCAGAGATTGGTGGATGAATTTGGTAGGGTGTGCAAAAGAAGAAAATTAAAGGTGAATACAGGAAAGAGTAAGGTTATGAGGATAACAAAAAGATTAGGTGATGAAAGATTGGATATCAGATTGGAGGGAGAGAGTATGGAGGAGGTGAACGTATTCAGATATTTGGGAGTGGACGTGTCAGCGGATGGGTCTATGAAAGATGAGGTGAATCATAGAATTGATGAGGGAAAAAGAGTGAGTGGTGCACTTAGGAGTCTGTGGAGACAAAGAACTTTGTCCTTGGAGGCAAAGAGGGGAATGTATGAGAGTATAGTTTTACCAACGCTCTTATATGGGTGTGAAGCATGGGTGATGAATGTTGCAGCGAGGAGAAGGCTGGAGGCAGTGGAGATGTCATGTCTGAGGGCAATGTGTGGTGTGAATATAATGCAGAGAATTCGTAGTTTGGAAGTTAGGAGGAGGTGCGGGATTACCAAAACTGTTGTCCAGAGGGCTGAGGAAGGGTTGTTGAGGTGGTTCGGACATGTAGAGAGAATGGAGCGAAACAGAATGACTTCAAGAGTGTATCAGTCTGTAGTGGAAGGAAGGCGGGGTAGGGGTCGGCCTAGGAAGGGTTGGAGGGAGGGGGTAAAGGAGGTTTTGTGTGCGAGGGGCTTGGACTTCCAGCAGGCATGCGTGAGCGTGTTTGATAGGAGTGAATGGAGACAAATGGTTTTTAATACTTGACGTGCTGTTGGAGTGTGAGCAAAGTAACATTTATGAAGGGATTCAGGGAAACCGGCAGGCCGGACTTGAGTCCTGGAGATGGGAAGTACAGTGCCTGCACTCTGAAGGAGGGGTGTTAATGTTGCAGTTTAAAAACTGTAGTGTAAAGCACCCTTCTGGCAAGACAGTGATGGAGTGAATGATGGTGAAAGTTTTTCTTTTTCGGGCCACCCTGCCTTGGTGGGAATCGGCCGGTGTGATAATAAAAAAAAAAAATAAATAATATATATATATATATATATATATATATATATATATATATATATATATATATATATATATATATATATATATATTAGATAGATAGTCTCTCATTGTATGTCTATCTAGTAGACTCAGAAATAGATATGAGGGTGGGATTTCCAGACAGTAAATCCATTGACATGATTCCCTGTCTCTCCCTCTCTCCCTCCCTCTCTCCCTCCCTCTCTCCCTCCCTCTCTCTCTCCCTCCATCTATGGAGTGATTATCTTCGGAACAGTGAGTGAATTGAGTTGAATGAATCACTGAGTGGGCTGTGAGTGGGGACCCTGACGTACTTCAGTGGGTGGCAGTGAGTGTGTTTGAGTGGGTACTGAGAGGGGGCTGAGTGGGTTTCAGTGTGTTTAACGGGGTACTGAGTGGGTTTCAGTGTGTTTAAGTGGGTACTGAGTGGGTTTCAGTGTTTGAGGGGGCAGTGAGTGGGTACTGATTGGGTTTCAGTGTTTGAGAGGGAAATGAGTGGGTTTAACTGGGTACTAAGTGGGTTTCAATGTGTTTGAGGGGGCACTGAGAGGGTTTGAGTGGGTACTGAGTGGGTTTGAGTGGGTACTGAGTGGGTTTGAGTGTGCTTGAGTGGGCAGTGAGTGGGCTTGAGTGTGCTTGAGTGGGCAGTGAGTGGGAAGTGAGTGGGTTTGAGTGTGCTTGAGTGGGCAGTGAGTGGGTTTGAGTGTGCTTGAGTGGGCAGTGAGTGGGTTTGAATGTACTTGAGTGGGCAGTGAGTGGGTTTGAGTGTGCTTGAGTGGGCAGTGAGTGGGTTTGAGCGTGCTTGAGTGGGCAGTGAGTGGGTTTGAGTGTCCTTGAGTGCACAGTGAGTGGGTTTGAATGTGCTTGAGTGGGCAATGAGTGGGTTTGAGTGTGCTTGAGTGGGCAATGAGTGGGTTTGAGTGTGCTTGAGTGGGCAATGAGTGGGTTTGAGTGGGTTTGAGTGTGCTTGAGTGGGCAATGAGTGGGTTTGAGTGTGCTTGAGTGGGCAATGAGTGGGTTTGAGTGTGCTTGAGTGGGCAATGAGTGGGTTTGAGTGGGTTTGAGTGTGCTTGAGTGGGTAATGAGTGGGTTTGAGTGGGTTTGAGTGTGCTTGAGTGGGTAATGAGTGGGTTTGAGTGGATTTCAGTGAAAGATCGTTCTCTAAAATAGTGAAGAGTGAAATAAGGGAGTATAACAGTGAAATAAGGGAGTATAACAGTGAAATAAGGGAGTATAACAGTGAAATAAGGGAGTATAACAGTGAAATAAGGAAGTATAACAGTGAAATAAGGGAGTATAACAGTGAAATAAGGGAGTATAACAGTGAAATAAGGGAGTATAACAGTGAAATAAGGGAGTATAACAGCGAAATAAGGGAGTATAACAGTGAAATAAGGGAATATAACAGTGATATAAGGGAGTATAACAGTGAAATATGGGAGTATAACAGTGAAATAAGGGAGTATAACAGTGAAATAAGGAAGTATAACAGTGAAATAAGGTAGTATAAAAGTGAAATAAGGGAGTATAACAGTGAAATTAGGGAGTATAACAGTGAAATAAGGGAGTATAACAGTGAAATAAGGGAGTATAACAGTGAAATAAGGGAGTATAACAGTGAAATAAGGGAGTATAACAGTGAAATAAGGAAGTACAACAGTGAAATAAGGGAGTATAACAGTGAAATAAGGAAGTATAACAGTGAAATAAGGAAGTATAACAGTGAAATAAGGGAGTATAACAGTGAAATAAGGGAGTATAACAGTGAAATAAGGGAGTATAACAGTGAAATAAGGAAGTATAACAGTGAAATAAGGAAGTATAACAGTGAAATAAGGGAGTATAACAGTGAAATAAGGGAGTATAACAGTGAAATAAGGGAGTATAACAGTGAAATAAGGGAGTATAACAGTCAGGGAGGGGACCCGCCCTTCTAATTTCTCCCTACAAGTTCACAGTCAGACACATATTGTTCTGTGAAGCAAGAACAGGGGTTAATGTGACCCCTGGTGACCCCCGGGGGTCACCAGGCCGTTGTTCTACCGTTGTTCTACCTTCCCGCTGCCGACAACGGCTCGTACTGTTAGTTAATGGGGTTTAAAGTGTATCTACTGCACCATGGTAGACAGTTAAGAATACTTTAATACCTAAAATACTGATTAATGTAAACTACCAGTGTATATACACTGAGATATACACCTCTCAGTGTATATACACTGAGATATACACCTCTCAGTGTATATACACTGAGATATACACCTCTCAGTGTATATACACTGAGATATACACCTCTCAGTGTATATACACTGAGATATACACCTCTCAGTGTATATACACTGAGATATACACCTCTCAGTGTATATACACTGAGATATACACCTCTCAGTGTATATACACTGAGATATACACCTATCAGTGTATATCAGAGGTACACAGGTGTTGTTGGGACGTAGATTATATATACATCGTTGAGTTGTAGTTAAGACAGCATTTGATTCTGCCAGGTAGAGGTCTAGCTTGTTGTGTGTGTGGGAAGGTTGTGGTGGTGTGTAGGGAGGTTGTGGTGGTGTGTGAGGTGTGTGGGGAGGTTGTGGTGGTGTGTAGGGAGGTTGTGGTGGTGTGTAGGGAGGTTGTGGTGGTGTGTGAGGTGTGTGGGAGGTTGTGGTGGTGTGGGAGGTGTGTGGGGAGGTTGTGGTGGTGTGTGGGGAGGTTGTGGTGGTGTGTGAGGAGGTTGTGGTGATGTGTGGGGAGGTTGTGGTGGTGTGTAGGGAGGTTGTGGTGGTGTGTGGGGAGGTTGTGGTGGTGTGTGGGGAGGTTGTGGTGGTGTGTGAGGTGTGTGGGGAGGTTGTGGAGGTTTGGGAGATGTGTGGGAGGTTGTGGTGGTGTGTAGGGAGGTTGTAGTCGTGTGGGAGGTGTTGGGGAGGTTGTAGTGGTGTGGGAGGTGTGTGAGGAGGTTGTAGTGTGGGGGAGGTGTGTTTGGAGGTTGTGGTGGTGTGGGAGGTGTGTGGGGAGGGTGTGGTGGTGTGTGGGGAGGTGTGGTGGTGTGTGGGGAGATTGTGGTGGTGTGTGGGGAAGCTGTGGTGGTGTGTGTGGGGAGCTTTTGGTGGTGTGGGAGGTGTGTGGGGAGGTTGTAGTGGAGTGGGAGGTGTGTGGGGAGGTTGTGGTGGTGTGTGGGGAGGTTGTGGTGGTGTGTGGGGAGGTTGTGGTGGTGTGTGGGGAGGTTGTGGTGGTGTGTGGGGAGGTTGTGGTGGTGTGTGGGGTGGTTTGTGGTGGTGCGTGGGGAGGTTGTGGTGGTGCGTGGGGAGGTTGTGGAGGTGTGGGAGGTGTGTGGGGAGGTTGTAGTAGTGTGGGAGGTGTGTGGGGAGGTTGTGGTGGTGTGGGAGGTGTGTGGGGAGGTTGTGGTTGTGTGGGAGGTGTGTGGGGAGGTTGTGGTGGTGTGTAGGGAGGTTGTAGTGGTGTGGGAGGTGTGTGGGGAGGTTGTAGTGGTGTGGGAGGTGTGTGAGGATGTTGTAGTGGTGGGGGAGGTGTGTTTGGAGGTTGTGGTGGTGTGGGAGGTGTAGGTGTGTGGGAGGTTGTAGTGGTGTGGGTGGTGTGTGGGGAGGGTGTAGTAGTGTGGGAGGTGTGTGGGGAGGTTGTAGTGGTGTGGGTGGTGTGTGGGGAGGGTGTAGTAGTGTGGGAGGTGTGTGGGGAGGTTGTGGTGCTGTAGGTGTGTGGGGAGGTTGTGGTGCTGTAGGAGGTGCGTGGGGAGGTTGTGGTGTTGTAGGAGGTATGTGGGGAAGTTGTGGTGCTGTAGGAGGTGTGTCGGGAGGTTGTGGTGTTGTAGGAGGTTGTGGGGAAGCTGTGGTGCTGTAGGAGGTGTGTGGGGAGGTTGTGGTACTGTAGGAGGTGTGTGGAGAGGTTGTGGTGCTGTAGGAGGTGTGTGGGGGATTTCGTGGTGCTGTAGGTGTGTGGAGAGGTTGTGGTGCTGTAGGAGGTGTGTAGGGAGGTTGTGGTGCTGTAGGAGGTGTGTGGAGAGGTTGTGGTGCTGTAGTAGGCGTGTGGAAAGGTTGTGGTGCTGTAGGAGGTGTGTGGGGAGGTTATGGTGCTGTAGGAGGTGTGTGGGGAGGTTGTGGTGCTGTAGGAGATGTGTGGAGAGGTTGTGGTACTGTAGGAGGTGTGTGGAGAGGTTGTGGTGCTGTAGGTGTGTGGAGAGGTTGTGGTGCTGTAGGAGGTGTGTGGAGAGGTTGTGTGCTGTAGGAGGTGCGTGGAGAGGTTGTGGCACTGTAGGAGGTGTGTGGAGAGGTTGTGGTGCTGCAGGAGGTGTGTGGAGAGGTTGTGGTGCTGTAGGAGGTGTGTGGAGAGGTTGTGGCACTGTAGGAGGTGTGTGGAGAGGTTGTGGTGCTGTAGGAGGTGTGTGGAGAGGTTGTGGCACTGTAGGAGGTGTGTGGAGAGGTTGTGGCACTGTAGGAGGTGTGTGGAGAGGTTGTGGCACTGTAGGAGGTGTGTGGAGAGGTTGTGGCACTGTAGGAGGTGTGTGGAGAGGTTGTGGCACTGTAGGAGGTGGTGTGGAGAGGTTGTGGCACTGTAGGAGGTGTGTGGAGAGGTTGTGGCACTGTAGGAGGTGTGTGGAGAGGTTGTGGCACTGTAGGAGGTGGGAGATGTAGAAATGCAGAAATGTGTTGTGGAAAGAAATGAAATCGTAGTGGAGGGACAATAACTCATGGTAGGTACCCTAGAACCCACGATAGGTACCCTAGAACCCACGGTAGGTACCCTAGAACCCACGGTAGGTACCCTAGAACCCACGGTAGGTACCCTAGAACCCATGAGTGAGGCACAAGAACCCACAGTAGATAGGGACGACTTTGTGGAGACAGGATTAATGAAATGACTGTTGTTCTTCTGATAGCAGAACTCTGGGGCCGCTCTTAAGGTCTCAGGGATAAACAGGGTTGGTAAGGACTTGCTCTTGGAGGTCGAGGTGTTAAGTATCGTTCTTGGGAATGGCGTTGGAGGTGTGCGAGGCGCTCTCAAGCTCAAGGAAGAGGCTGGAGGTTCAGATGTGACTGGACACAGAGGAGGTTCATGAATGACTGGAGTGTTTGGAGGTGTGTGAGGCACTCTCGAACTCAAGGAAAAGGCTGGAGGTTCAGATGTGACTGGACACAGAGGAGGTTCATGAATGACTGGAGTGTTTGGAGGTGTGTGAGGCACTCTCGAACTCAAGGAAGAGGTTGGAGGTTCAGATATGACTGGACACAGAGGAGGTTCATGAATGACTGGAGTGTTTGGAGGTGTGTGAGGCACTCTCGAACTCAAGGAAAAGGCTGGAGGTTCAGATGTGACTGGACACAGAGGAGGTTCATGAATGACTGGAGTGTTTGGAGGTGTGCGAGGCACTCTCGAACTCAAGGAAGAGGCTGGAGGTTCAGATGTGACTGAACACAAAGAAGGTTCACGACTGATCTGAATCTCTTTCTGGGTAATACTGATTTGAAGAGCCTTAGAAGGTGAAGACAAAGGTGTAAATCCCGAGGAATCACTAAGAGCTCCAGAGGACACACCACTACTGGAGGAGAAGATCCCACTGGTCGTTGAGGATAAGCTTCCGTTCGAGGAGGTGCTGAGAGCTGAGGATACACTGGAAGCTGAGACAAGACTATTAATGGTAGTGTTGTGGTCTTCATGTTCCGACTCTGTGTCGGTACTCGACTGATCGAGACTTCGACGCCATGACACCTGCAAACCAAAACAAACACACATATTAAATAAGACAATTATTATTTACTCAGACGATCCGAGTAAGTATGGCAACTCTAACTCCTTGAATCAAAGACTTCCTTAGCAAGACTGAAGATTAGACTTACTCTAGACTTAAGACTGAGAGCGTAGGATATATTCCTTCGAAGGACGAAGGAGAGGTTGGCTCTGGAGGCTCTGGGCCAGTCACTCTGAATCACCAGAGGACATTCATCACACCTCAGAGGACGATCGCTGTAGGGGTTCTTGTTGACCTCGTGTAGAATGTAGTGCTGGGGGTTCTCCTTGTTGCTGTAGCAGTTTAACAACAGCTGGACCAGTTGTTCAGCTGTTGTACGGTAAGATACCAACAGTGACTTGTACTGCGACTGTGAAACAAGATACCAGGCACTGTTAGAGGCGGCGAAATACCAGTTACACACTTGTACTGGTACTGTAAGAGAAGATAGGTTGAGAGACGGGTAGACAAACAGGTAGAGAGACAGGCAGACACACGCGTACACACACACATAAGTAAACAGACATGTAGACACACAGATACTCACCCCAGGCATAAGTACAGAATCGTAGACTCTCAGTAGACCACCCCGTCTAACAGCTACACTGAAGCGTGCCTCACCCCTGGGTCGACACTGCTGAAGCTCAGCCGGACAGGCATGGTCGTCCAGCACCAGAAGACGTCTGGCGGGGGCAGCGCCCCCCGGGGCACGAACCACCACCTCCATAGTCATGTAGAAGAGGTTGGGGTCACGATGACGTAGACGAAACTTGGCTAACAGTAGGACAATCATCTGTCGACACGTCGTAGATGTAGACAAACTCATGGTCTTGTACTCAATGTCGGGACGTAGAGCTCTGAGGTAGACTTTCACGGGCGTCTGTAAGAGATCAGGACACTGTTGTGATCCAGGGATACCTAGAGAGTCGTCTACAAAAGACAGGGATACCTTCAGAGCCCTCTACAGGAGACAAGGATACCTACAGAGCCCTCTACAGGAGACAAGGATACCTACAGAGCCCTCTACAGGAGACAAGGATACCTACAGAGCCCTCTACAGGAGACAAGGATACCTACAGAGCCCTCTACAGGAGACAAGGATACCTACAGAGCCCTCTACAGGAGACAAGGATACCTACAGAGCCCTCTACAGGAGACAAGGATACCTTCAGAGCCCTCTACAGGAGACAAGGATACCTACAGAGCCCTCTACAGGAGACAAGGATACCTACAGAGCCCTCTACAGGAGACAAGGATACCTACAGAGCCCTCTACAGGAGACAAGGATACCTACAGAGCCCTCTACAGGAGACAATAAACTTACAGTAATACAATCATGGAACATTCAAGAAATACATCCGTTGTATTTCTCATGGACAGAAAATACAATGATACGTGTGTGTGTGTGTGTGTGTGGAGATAACACTGGAGCAGACTCCAGCATCACTCATCCCCCAGGTGATGCCCAGGAGCTAGGCCCTGGAGTCACCTGACCTCATGACCCGTAACCTCCCCGACCTGTACTGTTTTTGTCACGTGCCCCCAACATTCCAGGCCTGACTCCAGCCTACCCACCACCACTACACCACCAGACAACACAGACCACACTGGTCCAGGAACGCTACCACAGCCTACATAAGAGATGTTTGACTGTAGAATCAAAATCAAAATATCAAACCGTGACAGGACTCGTGTCTATGGCTTCAAGTTAGATAGAAATTTAGATTTAGAAAGGACAGAGAACTGCTGGCAGTGAGTAAATGAGTTTAGGAACCTGTCCGGTACCTTTAAGGATAGATTATACAGGTACGTGAGTGTATGGCGTGAGTTAGACCTAACTAGCATGGGCCAGTAGGCCTACCGCAGTGTTGGTAGAGACAGACAAGTGTTTAATGTGTCCAGATCCTCCTGGAGGTCATTGGTATCCTCAGAATCAGTCACTCGGTCTATTTTTGTATCGTCAGCAAAATGGTTCACATCGCTTGTCAATTCCCTCTTCAAGGGCACTAATGTAAAGAATGAACAATAGTGGGCCTAAAACTTACCCTTGAGGGACGCCGCTAGTGACTGGTACCCATTCAGATTCGACACTATTAATGGTAATTCTCTTCTTGGTAAGTAGCTTCTCGATCCATGCTAGAACTTTACCTCCTGTACCATGAGCTGCCACTTTTCTTAAGAACATAAGAAGGAGCAGTCCTACTGGCCCATGCCAGGTAGGTCCAGCTCACACCCACACATGTCTTCACATCTCTACTGCCTCTGATAAGTGTTCTGTACTCGACTGAAAAAGCCTACTGTGTAGGCTACTGTGAAGCCTACTGTGTAGGCTACTGTGAAGCCTACTGTGTAGGCTACTGTGTAGGCTTGTTCAGGCATCATATTCTTTACCACTGTCTACTTCCTCAGTTAATTTATTGAAGAAGGTCAGTAAATTTGTCAGGCAGGACCGACCTCTGGTGAGTCGATGCTGTGATCCACTCTCATATTATACTCGTTAAGGTGACTTCTAATATCTATAATTGACTCTAATAATTTACCTGTTATAGACTTAAGGCTTATTGGACGGTAGTTTGAGGGAATGAACTTATTTCCTGATTTAAATATAGGAATTACATTAGCCATCTTTCACACCTCTGGCACAACACCAGTGTAAATTGATGAGTTAGACAGGATAGTTAGCGGCTGACTAAGTTCCAACTTGCATTCTTTAAGTAAGCCTTAACGTCAAGGTCTGAAAAGTGGTAGATAAAGTTCAATGTGGACAAATGTAAGGTACTAGTCCTTGGGAATGAAAAAAAAACCTCGAAATTATAAACTAGGTGAAGTAGAGCTTGATCACACTCTAAAAAGGACTTAGAGTCATGGTTGAGCAGAAATGTGAAGCCAAGACAACAGTGGGTAAGTGTGAGCAGTAATGTCACAGATTACTTGGATTTATCTCAAGAAGTATAAGTAATGGGAGTCTGAATGTTATTATACAGCTCTATACATCACTAGTAAGGCCTCGCTTGTATTATACAGCTCTATACATCACTAGTAAGGCCTCGCTTGTATTATACAGCTCTATACATCACTAGTAAGGCCTCGCTTGTATTATACAGCTCTATACATCACTAGTAAGGCCTCGCTTGTATTATACAGCTCTATACATCATTAGTAAGGCCTCGCTTGTATTATACAGCTCTATACATCACTAGTAAGGCCTCGCTTGTATTATACGCCTCTATACATCACTAGTAAGGCCTCGCTTGTATTATACAGCTCTATACATCACTAGTGAGGCCTCGCTTGTATCATACACCTCTATACATCACTAGTGATATCTCACCTAGATTACACAGCACAGTGTTGGTCTTACTAGAGGACGGATATACATTCGTTGTAGAACACACATATAAGGACCACTGTATAAGGAATTACTTATATAATGACAGACTTAGAGCCCTGAATGTACACTCTTGTCAGACGTAGACTGAGAGATAGAGTTGTATAAGTGGATGGTAGATATAGAGCCGATAGTAATATTGGGGGATGTCGACTCGGGTAAGAACCAGGAATAGCGTATTTAAGATAGATTTTGATTTAGACAGACATAATTACTGGTGTTGCAGCCGAGTTGAAGAGGCGTGGGACAATCTAAGATGTAGGGTACTAGGTACTGGGTAGATTTAGAAAGATATTAGATAGATATTTGAGTTAGAAGGGCTGGGTTAGATTAGTACCTAAGGTACTGAAGGGGATTTTTGGCCAGCTTAGAATAGAGGGTTAGGGTAATAGATGGGTGGGAATGGCCTAGTATGGGCCAGTAGGCCTACTGTAGAGTTCCTCTAGTCTTGTGGTCTACTGGCCCATGCGAGGCAGGTCTAAGTCTCCCATTGGCTTAAGCCAATCTCCAAACCTAGTCAGGTCAGGTCAGATTCATGTTAGGGCAGCTAGGAGGCCTGGTCTGAGGCTGGGTAGCAGGGGCCATGATACCCAGAGCGTTTTTCAGGGCGTGAGAGAGAGAGAGAGAGAGAGAGAGAGAGAGAGAGAGAGAGAGAGAGAGAGAGAGAGAGAAGAGAGAGAGAGAGAGAGAGAGAGAGAGAGAGAGAGAGAGAGAGAGAGAGAGAGAGAGAGACAGGATGTCATGGCTGGCAGGAGAGGAAAATGATTAGCTAAGTAGATTCTCTGGAGAAAGTTGATGAGTTGAATGTGTTGTCACCTAGTTATGGTTGCAGGTGTCGAGTCACAGCTCCTGCCCCCGCCTCTTCATTGGTGGCTACTAGGGCCACTCTCTCTCTCTGCTCCACGAGCATTACTATACCTCTTCTTAAAACTATGTATGGTTCCTCCCTCCACTACATCACTCCTCAGGTTGTTCCAAACACACACACACACACACACACACACACAGACATACACACACACACACACACACACACACACACACACACACACACACACAGACACAGACACAGACACACACACACACACACACACACAGACACACACACACACACACACACACACAGACACACACACACACACACACACACACACACACAGACACACAGACACACAGACACACACAGTATGAAAATAACATAGCATCGAGAATCAAGACTGACCCGAAACTGTTGTATAGCCACATCAGGAGGAAGACAACAGTCAAAGACCAGTGATCAGATTAAGGACAGAAGGTGGAGAACTCACAAGAAATGATCAGGAGGTATGTGAGGAGCTGAACAGGAGATTTAAGGAAGTTTTTACAGTAGAGACAGGAAGGGCTGTGGGAAGACAGCACAGAAGGGAACATCAAGAGGGAATATACCAACAAGTGTTGGATGACATACGAACAACTGAGGAGGAGGTGAAGAAGCTCTTAAGTGACCTTGACACCTCGAAGGCGATGGGACCGGACAACATCTCCCCATGGGTCCTTAGAGAAGGAGCAGAGATGCTGTGCGTGCCTCTAACCACAATCTTCAACACATCCCTTGAAACTGGGCAACTACCTGAGAAATGGAAGACAGCAAATGTAGTC
>NC_069471.1:20578562-20616062 GCF_026875155.1 Cherax quadricarinatus | reverse complement strand
ACACAATACCACCACAACAACAATTCACAACTAACACACAATACCACAACTACAACAATTCACAACTAACACACAATACCACAACTACAACAATTCACAACTAACCCACATTACAACTACAACAATTCACAACTAACACACAATACCACAACTACAACAATTCACAACTAACCCACATTACAACTACAACAATTCACAACTAACACACATTACAACTACAACAATTCACAACTAACACACATTACAACTACAACAATTCACAACTAACACACAATACCACAACTACAACAATTCACAACTAACACACAATACCACCACAACAACAATTCACAACTAACACACAATACCACAACTACAACAATTCACAACTAACACACAATACCACAACTACAACAATTCACAACTAACACACAATACCACCACAACAACAATTCACAACTAACACACAATACCACAACAACAACAATTCACAACTAACCCACATTACAACTACAACAATTCACAACTAACCCACATTACAACTACAACAATTCACAACTAACACACAATACCACAACTACAACAATTCACAACTAACCCACATTTAACAACACAACAATTCACAACTAACACACAATACCACAACTACAACAATTCACAACTAACACACAATACCACAACTACAACACAATTCACAACTAACACACAATACCACAACTACAACAATTCCACAACTAACCCACATTACAACTACAACAATTCACAACTAACCCACATTACAACTACAACAATTCACAACTAACCCACATTACAACTACAACAATTCACAACTAACCACACATTACAACTACAACAATTCACAACTAACACACAATACCACCACAACAACAATTCACAACTAACACACAATACCACCACTACAACAATTCACAACTAACACACAATACCACCACAACAACAATTCACAACTAACACACAATACCACCACTACAACAATTCACAACTAACACACAATACCACCACAACAACAATTCACAACTAACACACAATACCACAACTACAACAATTCACAACTAACCCACATTACAACTACAACAATTCACACACACAATACAACCACAACAACAATTCACAACAACACACATACCACAACTACAACAATTCACAACTAACCCACATTTCAAACTACAACAATTCACAACTAACACAATACCACAACTACAACAATTCACAACTAACACAATACCACCACTACAACAATTCACAACTAACACACAATACCACCACTACAACAATTCACAACTAACACACAATACCACCAATACAACAATTCACAACTAACACACAATACCACAACTACAACAATTCACAACTAACACACAATACCACAACTACAACAATTCACAACTAACACACAATACCACAACTACAACAATTCACAGCTAACACACATTACAACTACAACAATTCACAACTAACCCACATTACAACTACAACAATTCACAACTAACACGCAATACCACAACTACAACAATTCACAACCACAACTACAACAATTCACAACCATAACTACAACAATTCACAACTACAGATACAACAATTCACAACCACAACTACAAAAATTAACAATTACAATAATCCACAACTACAACAATTCACGACTACAACAATTCACAACCACAACTACAAAAATTCACAACTACAACTACAACAATTCACAACCACAACTTCAAAAATTCACAACTACAACTACAACAATTCACAACCACAACTACAAAAATTCACAACTACAACTACAAAAATTCACAACCACAACTACAACAATCCACAACTGCAACAATTTCACAACTACAACAATTCACAACTTCAACAATTCACAACCACAACAATTCACAACTACAATTCACAACTACAACAATTCACAACCACAACAATTCACAACTACAACAATTCACAACTACAACAATTCACAACCACAACAATTCACAACTACAATTCACAACTACAACAATCTACAACTACAAAAATTCACAACTACAACAATTCACAACTACAACAATTCACAACCACAACAAGAAAAATTCACAACTACAACTACAACAATTCACAACCACAATTAAAAAAATTTACAACTGCAACAATTCACAACTACAACAATTCACAACTTCAACAATTCACAACCACAACAATTCACAACTACAATTCACAACTACAACAATTCCAACCACAACAATTGACAACTACAACAATTCACAACTACAACAATTCACAACCACAACAATTCACAACTACAATTCACAACTACAACAATCACAACTACAAAAATTCACAACTACAACAATTCACAACTACAACAATTCACAACCACAACAACAAAAATTCACAACTACAACTACAACAATTCACAACCACAATTACAAAAATTCACAACTACAACAATTCACAACCACAACTACAACAATCCACAACTGCAACAATTCCCCAACTACAACAATTCACAACTACAACAATTCACAACCACAATTCACAACTACAATTCACAACTACAAAAAAATTCACAACCACAACAATTCACAACTTCAACAATTCACAACTACAACAATTCACAACCACAACAATTCACAACTACAATTCACAACTACAACAATCTACAACTACAAAAATTCACAACTACAACAATTCACAACCACAACAATTCACAACTACAACAATCCACAACTACAAAAAATTCACAACCAAACAATTCACAACTACAATTCACAACTACAACAATTTACAACCACAACAATTCACAACTACAACAATTCACAACCACAACAATTCACAACTACAACAATTCACAACCACAACAATTCACAACTACAACAATTCACAACCACAACAATTCACAACCACAACAATTCACAACTACAACAATTCACAACCACAACAATCCACAACTACAACAATTCACAACCACAATAATTCACAACTACAACAATTCACAACCACAATAATTCAGAACTACAACAATTCGCAACTACAACAATTCACAACCTCAACAATTCACAACTACAACAATCCACAACTACAACAATTCACAACCACAACAATTCACAACTACAACAATTCACAACTACAACAATTCACAACTACAACAATTCACAACCACAACAATTCACAACTACAACAATTCACAACCACAACAATTCCCCAACTACAACAATTCACAACTACAACAATTCACAACTACAACAATTCACAACTACAACAATTCACAACCACAACAATTCACAACTACAACAATTCACAAACTACAACAATTCCACAACCACAACAATTCACAACCACAACAATTCACAACTACAACAATTCACAACCTCAACAATTCACAACTACAACAATCCACAACTACAACAATTCACAACCACAACAATTCACAACCACAACAATTCACAACTACAACAATTCACAACCACAACAATTCACAACTACAACAATTTACAACTACAACAATTCACAACTACAACAATTCACAACTACAACAATTCACAACTACAACTCACCAATTAACATAGCAGAATATAAAGGTCACGTGATCTTGTTGTATCCAGGGGCCACTTACGTCACTTTTTTCCTGCTCTACAAGTTTATTATGAGTGAGGGGCCCCAGGGACAACAGGGGTCCCTGAAGGGGGTCCCTAAAGGGTATTTCTCTCACTAAACACAGGAGCGACGGGACCTACGTCCTCCCTCCATCAGCACCGACCGCAGACTGACGCTCTTCTCTCCCTTAATTCCTCCCTTGGCTAGGATGCCCCTTTGGTTGCCACATCTCACCCGTCACCCAATTACATCCCCTTATTTAACCCTTATAATGACCCCAAACCATCACCAAATCTATATTAGCAACTAACCTGCAGAAAATTAATGTGACATCAGTAATTAGATAAGGAAAAAATGCTCTATTTGAGGTTAATAATCTCAAAATAGGTGAGAGTCCTGCAGAGTCCTGAATATCCTAGTGCCAGGCGCTCACACGAGCCGCTGATTGGTCGAGATCATGTTGTTGTCACTTTCCAGTCTTCCTATTGGCTGATTAATCATATATACTTAAATACTTGTAGACTTGGTCACGCGAACTAACTCCATAAACTTTATGAATAAAACTAGTTTCTGATCAACCAGGTTGTGTTGCACAGGCAGGACTTTGTAGTAACACAGAGTAATACTTGTATTACCTGTGTTTCTAGAGTATTACTTCGAGGGTGGGTTGGTAGCGCACTTGCCTCACACATTGAGATCCGGGGATCGATCCCCGGTACGGGTGTATACATTAGGACGTGTATCCTTAAGGCACCTGCTGCGTATGTTCACCTAGCAGTAAGTAGGTACCTGGGTGTTAGTCACCTTACACCTGCTGTCAGTGTTCACCTAGCAGTAAGTAGGTACCTGGGTTTAGTCACCTTACCACCTGCTGTCAGTGTTCACCTAGCAGTAAGTAGGTACCTGGGTGTTAGTACACCTTACAACCTGCTGTCAGTGTTCACCTAGCAGTAAGTAGGTACCTGGGTGTTAGTTACCCTACACCTGCTGTCAGTGTTCACCTAGCAGTAAGTAGGTACCTGGGTGTTAGTTACCTTACACCTGCTGTCAGTGTTCACCTAGCAGTAAGTAGGTACCTGGGTGTTAGTCACCTTACACCCTGCTGTCAGTGTTCACCTAGCAGTAAAGTAGGTACCTGGTGTTAGTCACCTTACACCTGCTTCATGTTCACCTAGCAGTAATAGGTACCTGGGTGTTAGTCACCTTACACCTGCTGTCAGTGTTCACCTAGCAGTAAGTAGGTACCTGGGTGTTAGTTACCCTACACCTGCTGTCAGTGTTCACCTAGCAGTAAGTGGTACCTGGGTGTTAGTCACCTTACACCTCTTCAGTGTTCACCTAGCAGTAATAGGTACCTGGGTGTTAGTTACCCTACCACTGCTGTCAGTGTTCACCTAGCAGTAAGTAGGTACCTGGGTGTTAGTTACCTTACACCTGCTGTCATTTCACCTAGCATAAGTGGGTACCTGGGTGTTAGTCACCTTACACACCTGCTGTCATTGTTCACCTAGCAGTAAGTAGGTACCTGGGTGTTAGTCACCTTACACCTGCTGTCAGTGTTCACCTAGCAGTAAGTAGGTACCTGGGTGTTAGTCACCTTACAACTGCTGTCAGTGTTCACCTAGCAGTAAGTAGGTACCTGGGTGTTAGTCACCTTACACCTGCTGTCAGTGTTCACCTAGCAGTAAGTAGGTACCTGGGTGTTAGTTACCCTACACCTGCTGTCAGTGTTCACCTAGCAGTAAGTAGGTACCTGGGTGTTAGTTACCTTACACCTGCTGTCAGTGTTCACCTAGCAGTAAGTAGGTACCTGGGTGATAGCCACCTTACACCTGCTGCCACTGTTCACCTAGCAGTAAGTAGGTACCTGGGTGTTAGTCACCTTACACCTGCTGTCAGTGTTCACCTAGCAGTAAGTAGGTACCTGGGTGTTAGTTACCTTACACCTGCTGTCAGTGTTCACCTAGCAGTAAGTAGGTACCTGGGTGTTAGTTACCTTACACCTGCTGTCAGTGTACACCTAGCAGTAAGTAGGTACCTGGGTGTTAGTCACCTTACACCTGCTGTCAGTGTTCACCTAGCAGTAAGTAGGTACCTGAGTGTTAGTTACCTTACACCTGCTGTCAGTGTTCACCCAGCAGTAAGTAGGTACCTGGGTGCTAGCTACCTTACACCTGCTGTCAGTGTTCACCTAGCAGTAAGTAGGTACCTGGGTGTTAGTTACCTTACGCCTGCTGTCAGTGTTCACCTAGCAGTAAGTAGGTAATTGGGTGTTAGTCACCTTACACCTGCTGTCAGTGTTCACCTAGCAGTAAGTAGGTACCTGGGTGTTAGTTACCTTACACCTGCTGTCACTGTTCACCTAGCAGTAAGTAGGTACCTGGGTGTTAGTCACCTTACACCTACTGTCAGTGTTCACCTAGCAATAAGTAGGTACCTGGGTGTTAGTCACCTTACACCTGCTGTCAGTGTTCACCTAGCAGTAAGTAGGTACCTGGGTGTTAGTTACCTTACACCTGCTGTCAGTGTTCACCCAGCAGTAAGTAGGTACCTGGGTGCTAGCTACCTTACACCTGCTGTCAGTGTTCACCTAGCAGTAAGTAGGTACCTGGGTGTTAGTTACCTTACGCCTGCTGTCAGTGTTCACCTAGCAGTAAGTAGGTAATTTGGTGTTAGTCACCTTACACCTGCTGTCAGTGTTCACCTAGCAGTAAGTAGGTACCTGGGTGTTAGTTACCTTACACCTGCTGTCACTGTTCACCTAGCAGTAAGTAGGTACCTGGGTGTTAGTCACCTTACACCTACTGTCAGTGTTCACCTAGCAATAAGTAGGTACCTGGGTGTTAGTCACCTTACACCTGCTGTCAGTGTTCACCTAGCAGTAAGTAGGTACCTGGGTGTTAGTCACCTTACACCTGCTGTCAGTGTTCACCTAGCAATAAGTAGGTACCTGGGTGTTAGTCACCTTACACCTGCTGTCAGTGTTCACCTAGCAGTAAGTAGGTACCTGGGTGTTAGTCATCTTACACCTGCTGTCAGTGTTCACCTAGAAGTAAGTAGGTACCTGGGTGTTAGTCACCTTACACCTGCTGTCAGTGTTCACCTAGCAGTAAGTAGGTACCTGGGTGTTAGTTACCTTACACCTGCTGTCACTGTTCACCTAGCAGTAAGTAGGTACCTGGGTGTTAGTTACCTTACACCTGCTGTCACTGTTCACCTAGCAGTAAGTAGGTACCTGGGTGTTAGTCACCCTACACCTGCTGTCAGTGTTCACCTAGCAGTAAGTAGGTACCTGGGTGTTAGTCACCTTACACCTGCTGTCACTGTTCACCTAGCAGTAAGTAGGTACCTGGGTGTTAGGTGATAGGCGTGGGTGGAATCCTGGGAACAAAATTATCCTAATCTGCGGGAAATGCTGTACATATTACCTAGAAGGTGTTCTAGGGGGTCAACGCCCCCGTGGCAAATATGGGACTAGTCCCTCTAGGATTTTCCAAGTGTATATTATCATGTATCTTTCTCGCCTGCGTTCCAGGGAGTACAAGTCAAGGGACTTCAGCTGTTCCCAGTAATTTAGGTGTTTTATGGTACTTATAAGTGCAGTGAAAGTTCTCTGTATATTCTCCAAGTCTGCAATTTCACCTGCCTGAAAGGGGCAGTTAATGTACAGCAATATTCCAGCCTAGAGAGAACTAGTGATCCAAAGAGAATCATCATGGGTTTCGCGTCCCTAGTTTTGAAGGTTCTCATTATCCATCCTATCATTTACCTAGCAGATGCGGCAGACACACTGTTGTGATCTTTGAAAGTGAGATCCTCTGACATGATCACTCCCAGGTCCTTCACATTACTTTATCAGTCTACTGTGTGGTTGGAATTTGTTTTATACTCCGGTACAGTTAATTTCCTTATGTTTAACATACCGGAGTAATTGCTATTACATTACTTTTTAACAAGTCACTAGAGACTAGCACCTTCCCGAAACTACTCAAGATGGCAAGGGTTACACCAATACATAAAGGTGGTGACCCTACAGACTTAAACAACTATAGGCCAATGTCTAACTTAGCATTGCTATCCAAAATCTTTGAGAAACTCGTGCACAGGAGACTGTATTCATTTATAACAGCTCAAAACATACTCAACCCCTGCCAGTTTGGATTCAGGAAAAATAAAAGCACTAATGAAGCAATCATAAAAATGCTAGATCTGCTTTAACAAAAGCATTGGAAATAAGGAATATCCACTAGGAATTTTTATTGCCTAAGAAAAGCTTTTGACACAGTAAACCACGACATCCTACTCACAAACTTTATCACTACGGTTATAAGAGGCCATGCGCTTGCTTATTTCAAATCTTACATTACTAATAGGTATCAGTATGTCACCATTAAAGACACAGCATCAACAACAAAGGCCCCTTGATACTGGAGTTCCGCAGGAAGTGTCCTTTGGGCCCCTGCTCTTCCTCATATACATCAATGACCTTCCAAACGTATCCCAACACCTGAAACCCATTCTCTTTGCTGATGACACGACTTATGTCATCTCTCACCCTAATCTTGCCACCCTCAACACCATTGTGAATGAGGAGCTGATTAAAATATCGACTTGGATGACAGCCAATAAACTTACACTTAACACTGACGAAACCTACTATATTATGTTTGGTAGCAGAGCAGGAGATGCACAAATTAACATTAAGATCGACAACACTCTAATTGCCAGACATAATGAGGGCAAATTCCTTGGCCTATACCTCGACAACAACCTAAATTTTAGCACCCATATCCAACACATAAGAAAAAATGTATCCAAAACGGTGGGGATCCTCTCCAAGATACGATACTACGTGCTGCAAACTGCCCTTCTCACACTATATCATTCACTTATATATCCGTACCTCATTTGTGCTTGGGGATCAACTGCAGCAACACACCTAAAGCCAATAATAACCCAACAAAAAGCCGCAGTAAGAATAATCACTAAATCCCATCCCTGGCAACACCCCCCCCACTCTTCATAGATCTAAACTTACTCTCTGTTCAGAACATCCACACTTACTACTGTGCAATCTATATCTACAGGACCTTAAATTCCAATATTAACCTTGACCTAAAACGCTTTCTTGATAGTTGTGACAGAACCCACAGGCATAACACCAGACACAAACATCTCTATGACATTCCCCGTGTCCCACTAAACCTTTACAAAAATTCAATGTATTTCAAAGGACCTAAAATCTGCAACACCCTCCCTGATAACTCTAGAACTGCAGAAACACTCATCACCTTCAAAACTACCATTAGAAAACATCTTATCTCCCTGATCCACCCCGACAACTAACTACATGATAACCACCTGGTGGTTCACACTTACACTCACTCACCCACTGACTATAAACCCAGAAATACTAATCTTAATCTCAAAATAATAAATCCTAACTAGTCATAAGTTTGTCTATGATACTCCAATATAGACACCTTATATTGTGCCAAAACAAAAACACTCACATTGTTAAACTCACAAATTATGATGTAGTCACTTAGACTTAATACTATAATCTGTAAGGATTTAATGTTAAGAATTAATCTAAGTCTGCCCGAAATACCTAGCCATGCTAGGTGTCCTAGTGGCCCCCTCTGTAATGCCTAGCCATGCTAGGTGTCCTAGTGGCCCCCTCTGTAATGCCTAGCCATGCTAGGTGTCCTAGTGGCCCCCTCTGTAATGCCTAGCCATGCTAGGTGTCCTAGTGGCCCCCTCTGTAATGCCTAGCCATGCTAGGTGTCCTTGTGGCCCCTCTGTAATGCCTAGCCATGCTAGGTGTCCTTGTGGCCCCTCTGTAATGCCTAGCCATGCTAGGTGTTCTAGTGGCCCCCTCTGTAATGCCTAGCCATGCTAGGTGTCCTAGTGGCCCCCTCTGTAATGCCTAGCCATGCTAGGTGTCCTAGTGGCCCCCTCTGTAATGCCTAGCCATGCTAGGTGTCCTAGTGGCCCCCTCTGTAATGCCTAGCCATGCTAGGTGTCCTAGTGGCCCCCTCTGTAATGCCTAGCCATGCTAGGTGTCCTTGTGGTCCCCTCTATAATTCATATTGTTTTCTGCAGCCCACTGAAAGATTTGGTTGACGTCCGCCTGGAGTCTTGCAGTGTCTGCAGTGGTAGACACTGTCACGCAGATTCTTTTAAGAACACTGTTCCAAACAGTGTTCTGAATAATGTTTTAAATGGTGTTCTAAATAACGGAAAGGCACAGCACCGTGACTGGAACAAAACACAAATCACCGGCACATAGGAGAGAGGAGCTGACCGCGACGTGTCGGTCACGTCAGGGATCACAGTCAGATCATCCTGTTAAAACTGTCTACCCTACGTCTAACTTTCACAGTCGTCGTCTGTGAATCTTAGTCCTGGCGTCGTCACGGTAGTTGCCTCCCTTCCCCATTACCAGTAATTAGTTAGCTTAATTTTATTATGCACAGAGGTACATAATGGGTCCAGGGACTGTACCTTAACATTACAGAGGTATATAATGGGTTCAGGGACGGTACCTTAACATTACAGAGGTACATAATGAGTCCAGGGACTGTATCTTAACATTACAGAGGTACGTAATGGGTCCAGAGACTGTACCTTAACATTACAGAGGTACATAATGGCTCCAGAGACTGTACCTTAACATTACAGAGGTACATAATGGCTCCAGAGACTGTACCTTAACATTACAGAGGTACATAATGAGTCCAGGGACTGTACCTTAACATTACAGAGGTACATAATGGCTCCAGAGACTGTACCTTAACATTACAGAGGTACATAATGAGTCCAGGGACTGTACCTTAACATTACAGAGGTACATAATGGGTCCAGGGACTGTACCTTAACATTACAGAGGTACATAATAGGTCCAGGGACTGTACCTTAACATTACAGAGGTACATAATGGGTCCAGGGACTGTACCTTAACATTACAGAGGTACATAATGAGTCCAGGGACTGTACCCTAACATTACAGAGGTACATAATGGGTCCAGGGACTTTACCTTAACATTACAGAGGTACATAATGAGTCCAGGGACTGTACCTCAACATTACAGAGGTACATAATAGGTCCAGGGACTGTACCTTAACATTACAGAGGTACATAATGGTCCAGGGACTGTACCTTAACATTACAGAGGTACATAATGAGTCCAGGGACTGTACCTCAACATTACAGAGGTACATAATGAGTCCAGGGACTGTACCTTAACATTACAGAGGTACATAATGGCTCCAGAGACTGTACCTCAACATTACAGAGGTACATAATGGGTCCAGGGACTGTACCTTAACATTACAGAGGTACATAATGGGTCCAGGGACTGTACCTTAACATTACAGAGGTACATAATGAGTCAAGGGACTGTACCTTAACATTACAGAGGTACATAATAGGTCCAGGGACTGTACCTTAACATTACAGAGGTACATAATGGCTCCAGAGACTGGCCCAAAAGTTTTGATAACTGAATAAGGTACAAAGGTAATGAACTCCAGGTAGATCTGGTCACAATCATGACCAAGATACAAAAGTAATGAATCATCTACACGTCTGTACGTAGTTACAATTATGAACAAATTACAAAGTAATAACCATTCACATGTCCCCAACCGGTCATAACTTTAATAAGTTATTAGTATAAACACTGCAAGATGCTCCAAACTTTACAACACACGTAACTTACCAGATTCTTGTTTTCCTTCTTGTCCCTCTTCCTCTTTCCTTTTTTCCACTTTTTTCTCTGGGTTTTCTTTCTTCTGCCTTTGGTTATTATTATTAAATATTAGCGGGTATTCTCCCGGCCCGGGCCTTGTCCAAGTGGTGGCCCGGCCTTGGCTCCCTCTTTAGGGAGTGTCTGAGACCTAAGTCTCCCATGGGAGGAGGCATAAGTACCTCCTCATCTTTGGGACCAACTGTCCCCAGGCCTAGCCACAAGCTAGGCCTCAGGACCAACTGTCCCCAGGCCTAGCCACAAGCTAGGCCTCAGGACCAACTGTCCCCAGGCCTAGCCACAAGCTAGGCCTCAGGACCAACTGCCCCCCAGCCTAGCCACAAGCTAGGCCTCAGGACCAACTGTCCCCAGGCCTAGCCACAAAGCTAGGCCTCAGGACCAACTGTCCCCAGGCCTAGCCACAAGCTAGGCCTCAGGACCAACTGTCCCCAGGCCTAGCCACAAGCTAGGCCTCTCTGGTCTACCATCCCCGCCTCAAGGGGGCAAATGGGAATGACAGTCTTATGAGCTAAAGGCTCGGGCACCTACCCTACCCTAGAAGGGCTGGGCATGGTGTCGATGATCTCTGCCTTAGGTGTTTGGTTCCATTATTTTATCCATTCTCCCCGTGTCTTCGTTCGTACTCTCTGTGGGGCCTCCTAGTTCTCCCACAGTGTTCGTACTCTCTATGGGGCCTCCTAGTTCTCCCACAGTGTTCGTACTCTCTGTGGGGCCTCCTAGTTCTCCCACAGTGTTTGTACTCTCTGTGGGGCCCCCTAGTTCTCCCACAGTGTTCGTACTCTCTATGGGGCCTCCTAGTTCTCCCACAGTGTTCGTACTCTCTGTGGGGCCTCCTAGTTCTCCCGCAGTGTTTGTACTCTCTGTGGGGCCCCCTAGTTCTCCCACAGTGTTCGTACTCTCTGTGGGGCCTCCTAGTTCTCCCACAGTGTTCGTACTCTCTGTGGGGCCTCCTAGTTCTCCCACAGTGTTCGTACTCTCTGTGGGGCCTCCTAGTTTTCCCACAGTGTTCGTACTCTCTGGGGGCCTCCTAGTTCTCCCCACAGTGTTCGTACTCTCTGTGGGGCCCCCTAGTTCTCCCACAGTGTTTCGTACTCTCTGTGGGGCCTCCTAGTTCTCCCACAGTGTTCGTACTCTCTGTGGGGCCTCCTAGTTCTCCCACAGTGTTCGTACTCTCTGTGGGGCCCCCTAGTTCTCCCACAGTGTTCGTACTCTCTGTGGGGCCTCCTAGTTCTCCCACAGTGTTCGTACTCTCTGTGGGGCCCCCTAGTTCTCCCACAGTGTTCGTACTCTCTGTGGGGCCTCCTAGTTCTCCCACAGTGTTCGTACTCTCTGTGGGGCCCCCTAGTTCTCCCACAGTGTTCGTACTCTCTGTGGGGACCCTAGTTCTCCCACAGTGTTCGTACTCTCTGTGGGGCCCCCTAGTTCTCTCACAGTGTTTGTACTCTCTGTGGGGCCCCCTAGTTCTCTCACAGTGTTTGTACTCTCTGTGGGGCCCCCTAGTTCTCCCACAGTGTTCGTACTCTGTGGGGCCCCCTAGTTTTCCCACAGTGTTTGTACTCTCTGTTGGGGACCCTAGTTCTCCCACAGTGTTCGTACTCTCTGTGGGGCCCCCTAGTTCTCTCACAGTGTTTGTACTCTCTGTGGGGCCCCCTAGTTCTCTCACAGTGTTTGTACTCTCTGTAGGGCCCCCTAATTCTCCCAGTGTTCCTCTTTCTTGGTCTTCGACTGCCTCCACTACTACTACTACTACCACTACCTACTACTACTACTACACTACTACACACTACTAATCTACTACTACTACTACTACTACTACTACAACTCTACTACACTACTACTACTACTACTACATACTACTACACTACTACTACTACTACACTACTACTACATACTACTACACTACTAACTACTACCACTACTACTAACTACTACTACTACCAACTAACTACTATACTCACTACTAACTACTACTACTACACTACTACTACTACACCACTACTACTACTACTACTACTACTACTACTAATACCACTACTACTACTACTACTACTACTACTACTACTACTACTACTACTACCACTACTACTACTACTACTACTACTACTACCACTACTACTACTACTACTACTACTACTAACTACACTACTACTACTACTACTACTACTACTACTACCACTACTACTACACTACTACTACTACTACTAACACTACTACTACTACTACTACTACTACTACTACCACTACTACTACTACTATACTCCACTACTACTACACTACTACTACCACTACTATCTACCTACTACTACTACTACTACTACTACTACTACTACTACTACTAACAACTACCTACTTCACTACTACTACTACACTAAACTACCAACTACCTTTCTACAACTACTACTACTACTACTACACTACCCACTACTACTACCAACTACTAACTACTACCTACTATACACAACTACTAAATAACTACTACTACTACTAAATACTACCACAACTACTACTTACTACTACCTTACTCAACACTACTACTACTACCACTACACTACCACTACTACTACTAACACTACTACTACTACTAAATACTACCACTACTACTACTACTACTACACTACTACCCAACTACTACTACTACTACTACTACAACCAACTACTACTACTACCACTACTACTACTCTACACTACTACTATACTACTACTACACTACTACACCCTACTACTACTACTACTACTAAATACTAACTACTACTACTACTACTCACTACTACTACTACTACTACCTACTACTACACATACTACTACTACTACTACTAATCTACTACTACTACTACTACTACTACTACTACTACTACTACTACTACTACTAACTACTATCTATTACTACTACAACTACTACTACTATCTCTGTTGTTCCAGTCTACTGGTCTACACTGTCTCCTTCTCTACTGGTCTACACTGTCTCCTTCTCTACTGGTCTACACTGTCTCCTTCTCTACTGGTCTACACTGTCTCCTTCTCTACTGGTCTACACTGTCTCCTTCTCTACTGGTCTACACTGTCTCCTTCTCTACTGGTCTACACTGTCTCCTTCTCTACTGGTCTACACTGTCTCCTTCTCTACTGGTCTACACTGTCTCCTTCTCTACTGGTCTACACTGTCTCCTCACCTTTCAGTGTGACTGTACATGGTGCAACTTGGTCGACACATCGTCCTAAGCTCCTGTCTTCTGTGAGGATAATTTGTGTATTGTGAAATGGTGTTCTAAGCAGTCTTCGAAATGTTCTAAATAGTTTTCTAGACAGTGTTCTAAATAGTGTTCTAAATAATGTTTTAGTGTTTTAATTGGTTCCAGTAGTGTTCCAAATGTTGTAAGTAGTGTTCTAAATGTTCTATATTGTGTTCTAAACAGTGTTCTAAATAGTGTTCTAAACAGTGTTCTAAACAGTGTTCTAAACAGTGTTCTAAACAGTGTTCTAAACAGTGTTCTAAACAGCGTTCTAGACAGTGTTCTAAACAGTGTTCTAAACAGTGTTCTAAACAGCGTTCTAGACAGTGTTCTAAACAGTGTTCTAGACAGTGTTCTAAAGTGTTCAGTGTTCTTCCATGCATGAACACTGAACAGCTTCTAAAATGTGTGGACAGTTTCTTTTAATTAATTTATCCACTAAAAATAATTTCTAAATAAAAATAAAGGAAAAATAATGATAATAATAATAGTTTTCTATGGAAGTTTTATGAGAGAAAACGTCAGAAAGTTGAGAATTTCAGGAGTAACAACGGTAAATTGTTTTGCCTGTTGATTTTGTCGAAGACTTGGTAGGTAGGTGAGTAAGTAGGTAGGTGAGTAAGTAGGTAGGTGAGTAAGTAGGTAAGTGAGTAAGTAGGTAAGTGAGTAAGTAGGTAGGTGAGTAAGTAGGTAAGTGAGTAAGTAGGTAAGTGAGTAAGTAGGTAAGTGAGTAAGTAGGTAAGTGAGTAAGTAGGTAAGTGACTAAGTAGGTAAGTAAGTAAGTAGGTAAGTAAGTAGATGTATTTAGGTACAGCTACACACAGTAACATAAGTGTAAATTACCCACCAACATAACTCAGAGTCAGACATAGTGACTTATTACCATTGTGAACCTTGTAGTACCATTGTGAACCTTGTAATACCATTGTGAACCTTGTAATACCATTGTGAACCTTGTAATACCATTGTGAACCTTGTAATACCATTGTGAACCTTGTAATACCATTGTGAACCTTGTAATATCATTGTGAGCCTTGTAGTACCATTGTGAACCTTGTAGTACCATTGTGAACCTTGTAATACCATTGTGAACCTTGTAGTACCATTGTGAACCTTGTAATACCATTGTGAACCTTGTAATACCATTGTGAACCTTGTAATATCATTGTGAGCCTTGTAGTACCATTGTGAACCTTGTAGTACCATTGTGAACCTTGTAGTACCATTGTGAACCTTGTAATACCATTGTGAACCTTGTAGTACCATTGTGAACCTTGTAATACCATTGTGAACCTTGTAATATCATTGTGAACCTTGTAATATCATTGTGAACCTTGTAATATCATTGTGAGCCTTGTAGTACTATTGTGAACCTTGTAATACCATTGTGAACCTTGTAATACCATTGTGAACCTTGTAGTACCATTGTGAACCTTGTAATGCCATTGTGAACCTTGTAATACCATTGTGAACCTTGTAATATCATTGTGAGCCTTGTAGTACTATTGTGAACCTTGTAATACCATTGTGAACCTTGTAATATCATTGTGAACCTTGTAGTACCATTGTGAACCTTGTAATACCATTGTGAACCTTGTAATATCATTGTGAGCCTTGTAGTACTATTGTGAACCTTGTAGTACCATTGTGAACCTTGTAATACCATTGTGAACCTTGTAGTACCATTGTGAACCTTGTAATACCATTGTGAACCTTGTAATATCATTGTGAACCTTGTAATACCATTGTGAACCTTGTAATACCATTGTGAACCTTGTAATACCATTGTGAACCTTGTAATATCATTGTGAGCCTTGTAGTACCATTGTGAACCTTGTAATACCATTGTGAACCTTGTAATACCATTGTGAACCCTATAATGCCATTGTGAACCTTGTAATATCATTGTGAGCCTTGTAATACCATTGTGAACCTTGTAATATCATTGTGAGCCTTGTAGTACCATTGTGAACCTTGTAGTACCATTGTGAACCTTGTAATACCATTGTGAATCTTGTAGTACCATTGTGAACCTTGTAATACCATTGTGAACCTTGTAATATCATTGTGAACCTTGTAATACCATTGTGAACCTTGTAATACCATTGTGAACCTTGTAATACCATTGTGAACCTTGTAATATCATTGTGAACCTTGTAATACCATTGTGAACCCTATAATGCCATTGTGAACCTTGTAATATCATTGCGAACCCTGTAATACCATTGTGGTCCCTGTATTTCCTCTGTAGGCCTTTTAAAAAGAAGAATAACAAAGGGACACAGAAACAAGGGGCCACAGTAACAAGGGGACACAGAAACAAGGGGACACAGAAACAAGGGGACACAGTAACAAGGGGACACAGTAACAAGGGGACACAGCAATGAGGAGACACAGTAACAAGGGGACACAGCAACAAGGGGCCACAGCAACAAGGGAACACAGTAACAAGGGGACACAGCAACAAGGGGACACAGTAATAAGGGGCCACAACAACAAGGGGACACAGCAACAAGGGGACACAGCAACAAGGAGACACAACAGCAAGGGGACACAACAACAAGGGGCCACAACAACAAGGGGACACAACAACAAGGGGACACAGTAACATGGGGACACAGCAACAAGGGGCCATAAAAACAAGGGGACACAACAACAAGGGGACACAACTACAAGGGGACACGGCAACAAGTAGACACAGCAACAAGGGGACACAACAACAAGGGGACACAGCAACAAGGGGACACAGCAACAAGGGGACACAGCAATAAAGGGACACAGCAACAAGTGGACACAGTAACAAAGGGACACAACAACATGGGGATACAGCAACAAGGGGACACAGCAACATGGGGACACAGTAACATGTGGACACAGAAACAAGGGGATTCAACAACAAGGGGACACAGCAACAAGGGACACAGCAACATGGGGACACAGTAACATGTGGACACAGAAACAAGGGGATTCAACAACAAGGGGACACAGCAACAAGGGGACAAAACAACAAGGGGACACAACAACAAGGGGGCACAGCAACAAGGGGACACAGCAACAAGGGGACACAACAAGGGGACACAACAACAAGGGGACACATCAACAAGGGGACACAACTGGAAGTTGAAGACTCAGATGAGTCCCAGGGATGTTAGGAAGTATTTCTTCAGAAACAGAGTTGTCAGGAAGTGGAATAGCCTAGCAAGTGAGGTAGTGGAGGCAGGAACCATACGTAGCTTTAAGACGAGGTATGATAAAGCTCATGGAGCAGGAAGAGAGAGAACCTAGTAGCACTCAGTGAAGAGGCGGGGACAGGAGCTGTGACTCGACCCCTGCAACCACAACTAGATAGAGGGAAAGGGAGACAGGAAGAGGAAGGGAGGGTGGGGTGGTAACTAGGGGGGAAAGCCTAGGGCTCCCTTCTCCCCCTTTACCTCCACCTCTACCACCCTAACCACCACCCCTAAAACCACCCCTACCACCCACAACCCACCACCCACAACCAGCCACCCACCAGCCACCCACCACCCACCAGGTGTTACTCAGCTCACTACCAGCCTCGGTGTTGAGGTCTCTGTACAGTCAGTGTACCGTGGCCAGTGTTGCTGTCTCCACACAGTGTACCACGCTCCTTGTACCATACTCTCTGTGTGTGCTGTACCACGCTCCTTGTACCATACTCTCTGTGTGTGCTGTACCACGCTCCTTGAACCACACCTTCTGTGTGTTGTACCACGCTTTCTGCGTGTTGTACCACTCCTGTGTATTGCACCACGCCCTGTGTATTGTACCATACCCTATACGTTGTACCACACACTGTGTATATTGTATCACACACTGTGTATTGTATCACACACTGTGTATATTGTATCACACACTGCTTATTGTATCACACACTGTGTATTGTACCATATCCTATACGTTGTACCACACACTGTGCATTGTATCACACACTATGTATTGTACCACACCCTGTGTATTGTACTATACAGTGTATATTGTACCAGACACAGTATAATTATCACACACTGTGTATTGTACCACACCCTGTGTGTTTTACCACACTGTATTGTACCACACCAAGTGTATTGTACCACACACTGTGTATTGTACCATCAGGTGTCCTGGTGATGCTGTTCAGGCTGGAGTTAGTGGAGATCTGTGGCTTGTGGGGTTCCATGTGCTGTTGGAGTGTATTGATGTGTGGATCTGGAATCTCTGGCTGGGAGGCTGATGGAGGCTGGTGTTGGAGAGATGGAGGCTGGTGTTGGAGAGATGGAGGCTGGTGTTGGAGAGATGGAGGTGGAGTGAGTCATGGTGGCAATGTTTTTTCTACCCTCCCTCCCTCCCTCCCTCCATCCCTCTCTCCCTCCATCCCTCCCTCCCTCCCACCCTCCCTCCCTCCCTCTCTCCCTCCATCCCTCCCTCCCTCCATCACCTCCCAGCATTTGTTCCTACCGCCGGAAGTGCTCCTAACAACGTCCCTATTTCTTAAATAGTTACCAACCCTGTGACCTAGTGAGCTTCTCTCTCTCTCTCTCTCTCTCTCTCTCTCTCTCTCTCTCTCTCTCTCTCTCTCTCTCTCTCTCTCTCTCTCTCTCTCTCTCTCTCTCTCTCTCTCTCTCTCTCTCTCTCTCTCTCTCTCTCTCTCTCTCTCTCTTTCTCTCTCTATCTGTCTATCTGTCTATCTATCTATATCTCCCTACTTCGAAATTATACTAATAATTATACAAAATAAAAAACCCTGGAAATTGGACCAGAAATTATTGATAATTTTCAGATTATAGAAGATTATAATCTGAATTATTGATCAACTTGAGGAATTATAGGCCTGGATTATTATAAAGGTTCAATTATTGGTTTTAAAACCTGGATTATGGCCTGGATTATCTTCAGGAAGGTTCAGATGCGGAATTTGAACCCCTGGGTGACATCAGTGAGTGGATTTGAACCCCTGGGTGACATCAGTGAGTGGATTTGAACCCCTGGGTGACATCAGTGAGTGGATTTAAACCCCTGGGTGACATCAGTGCGTGGATTTGAACCCCTGGGTGACATCAGTGAGTGGATTTGAACCCCTGGGTGACATCAGTGCGTGGATTTGAACCCCTGGGTGACATCAGTGCGTGAATTTGAACCCCTGGGTGACATCAGTGCGTGGATTTGAACCCCTGTGTGACATCAGTGCGTGAATTTGAACCCCTGGGTGACATCAGTGCGTGGATTTGAACCCCTGGGTGACATCAGTGCGTGGATTTGAACCCCTGGGTGACATCAGTGCGTGAATTTGAACCCCTGGGTAACATCAGTGAGTGGATTTGAACCCCTGGGTGATATCAGTGCGTGGATTTGAACCCCTGGGTGACATCAGTGCGTGGATTTGAACCCCTGGGTGACATCAGTGCGTGGATTTGAACCCCTGGGTGACATCAGTGCGTGGATTTGAACCCCTGGGTGACATCAGTGCGTGGATTTGAACCCCTGGGTGACATCAGTGCGTGGATTTGAACCCCTGGGTGACATCAGTGAGTGGATTTGAACCCCTGGGTGACATCAGTGCGTGGATTTGAATCCCTGGGTGACATCAGTGAGTGAATTTGAACCCCTGGGTGACATCAGTGCGTGGATTTGAACCCCTGTGTGACATCAGTGCGTGGATTTGAACCCCTGGGTGACATCAGTGAGTGAATTTGAACCCCTGGGTGACATCAGTGAGTGGATTTAAACCCCTGGGTGACATCAGTGCGTGGATTTGAACCCCTGGGTGACATCAGTGAGTGGATTTGAACTCCTGGGTGACATCAGTGCGTGGATTTGAACCCCTGGGTGACATCAGTGCGTGAATTTGAACCCCTGGGTGACATCAGTGCGTGGATTTGAACCCCTGGATGACATCAGTGCGTGAATTTGAACCCCTGGGTGACATCAGTGCGTGGATTTGAACCCCTGGGTGACATCAGTGCGTGGATTTGAACCCCTGGGTGACATCAGTGCGTGAATTTGAACCCCTGGGTAACATCAGTGAGTGGATTTGAACCCCTGGGTGATATCAGTGCGTGGATTTGAACCCCTGGGTTACATCAGTGCGTGGATTTGAACCCCTGGGTGACATCAGTGAGTGGATTTGAACCCCTGGGTGACATCAGTGAGTGGATTTGAACCCTTCGGTGACATCAGTGCGTGGATTTGAACCCCTGGGTGACATCAGTGCGTGGATTTGAACCCCTGGGTGACATCAGTGAGTGGATTTGAACCCCTGGGTGACATCAGTGAGTGGATTTGAACCCCTGGGTGACATCAGTGAGTGAATTTGAACCCCTGGGTGACATCAGTGAGTGAATTTGAACCCCTGGGTGACATCAGTGAGTGGATTTGAACCCCTGGGTGACATCAGTGAGTGGATTTGAACCCCTGGGTGACATCAGTGAGTGGATTTGAACCCCTGGGTGACATCAGTGCGTGAATTTGAACCCCTGGGTTACATCAGTGCGTGGATTTGAACCCCTGGGTGACATCAGTGCGTGAATTTGAACCCCTGGGTGACATCAGTGCGTGGATTTGAACCCCTGGGTGACATCAGTGCGTGAATTTAAACCTTTGGGTGACATCAGTGCGTGAATTTAAACCCCTGGGTGACATCAGTGCGTGGATTTGAACCCCTGGGTGACATCAGTGGGTGAATTTGAACCCATGGGTGACATCAGTGCGTGAATTTGAACCCCTGGGTGACATCAATGCGTGAATTTAAACCTCTGGGTGACATCAGTGAGTGAATTTAAACCCCTGGGTGACATCAGTGCGTGGATTTGAACCCTTGGGTGACATCAGTGCGTGGATTTGAACCCCTGGGTGACATCAGTGCGTGGATTTGAACCCCTGGGTGACATCAGTGCGTGAATTTAAACCCCTGGGTGACATCAGTGCGTGAATTTAAACCCCTGGGTGACATCAGTGCGTGGATTTAAACCCCTGGGTGACATCAGTGCGTGAATTTAAACCCCTGGGTGACATCAGTGCGTGGATTTGAACTCCTGGGTGACATCAGTGCGTGGATTTGAACTCCTGGGTGACATCAGTGCGTGGATTTGAACTCCTGGGTGAATCAGAAAGTGTATTCGAACCCCTAGGTGACGTCAGTACCTGAACCCTAACCTGGAGGTTCAACTCATCTCTGACTGAACACTAAAATGAGTGAAACTGAACCCAGGGGCGGATTTCAACCCAATTTGAACCCCAACATGGGTGAACCTTGAACCCCCAGAGGCCGGATTTACCCAGATTTATGAGAGGATTTTAGCGAAAAAGAGGATTTTTTTGGAGGGGGGACTGTAAAATCCGCCCATGGTGACAGCTGGCAGTAATTCAGGTAAGAATAGGCCTGAAATAGGCCTATTTTGGGTTGGTTTTTGGGTTGGGGTGGGCTTGGGTGGGCTGGGGTGGGCTGGGGTGGGCTGGGGTGGGCTGGAGTGGGCTGGGGTGGGCTGGGGTGGGCTGGGGTTCAGTTCTGACTGGACCGGTCCAGAAAGAGTTGAACCTCCTAACTGTACAGGGTTCAGTTGACTGATCTGTCTGTCTGTCTGTCTGTCTGTCTGTCTGTCTGTCTGTCTGTCTGTCTGTCTGTCTGTCTGTCTGTCTGTCTGTCTGTCTCTCTCTCTCTCTCTCTCTCTCTCTCTCTCTCTCTCTCTCTCTCTCTCTCTCTCTCTCTCTCTAACTGTGAGAACTTTCTCACTGCTAGGAGGCAGTGACTGGTACTTTGGTAACGGTGACTAACACCCAGGTACCTAATTACTGCTAGGTGAACAGTGACAGCAGGTGTAAGGTGACTAACACCCAGGTACCTAATTACTGCTAGGTGAACAGTGACAGCAGGTGTAAGGTAACTAACACCCAGGTACCTACTTACTGCTAGGTGAACAGTGACAGCAGGTGTAAGGTAACTAACACCCAGGTACCTACTTACTGCTAGGTGAACAGTGACAGCAGGTGTAAGGTAACTAACACCCAGGTACCTACTTACTGCTAGGTGAACAGTGGCAGCAGGTGTAAGGTAACTAACACCCAGGTACCTACTTACTGCTAGGTGAAGAGTGACAGCAAGTGTAAGGTGACTAACACCCAGGTACCTACTTACTGCTAGGTGAACAGTGACAGCAGGTATAAGGTAACTAACACCCAGGTACCTACTTACTGCTAGGTGAAGAGTGACAGCAGGTGTAAGGTAACTAACACCCAGGTACCTACTTACTGCTAGGTGAACAGTGACAGCAAGTGTAACGTGACTAACACCCAGGTACCTACTTACTGCTAGGTGAACAGTGACAGCAGGTGTATGGTGACTAACACCCAGGTACCTACTTACTGCTAGGTGAACAGTGACAGCAGATGTAAGGAAACTAACACCCAGGTACCTACTTACTGCTAGGTGAACAGTGACAGCAGGTGTAAGGTGACTAACACCCAGGTACCTACTTACTGCTAAGTGAACAGTGACAGCAGGTGTAAGGTGACTAACACCCAGGTACCTACTTACTGCTAAGTGAACAGTGACAGCAGGTGTAAGGTGACTAACACCCAGGTACCTACTTACTGCTAAGTGAACAGTGACAGCAGGTGTAAGGTGACTAACACCCAGGTACCTACTTACTGCTAGGTGAACAGTGTTAGTAATCTCCATGGGGAATATGACTGCCCTCACTCGGGCACTGAACCCTGATGCTGTGATTGTAGCCCATACGTGCAGAGAAACAGTCAAAACTGCCTGATTGATCACTAGAAAGGCGTGTTAGAGAGAGAGTTTGATTTAGACAATCTATTGGGGTTCTAAATGATATAATTCTCAAAATTGCTTCGAATGTCTGTAAGTATTGGTCAATGTGTGTGTGTGTGTGTGTGTGTGTGTGTGTGTGTGTGTGTGGTGTGTGTGTGTGTGTGTGTGTGTGTGTGTGTGTGTATGTGTGTGTGTGTGTGTGTGTGTGTGTGTGTGTGTGTGTGTGTGTGTGTGTGTGTGTGTGTTGTGTATGTGTGTGTGTGTGTGTGTGTGTGTGTGTGTGTGTGTGTGTGTGTGTGTGTGTGTGTGACTGGCCTCTTAACACCTCCTGGTAAGCCACAGACTCACTCTGGTCTTCCTGTTGTTTCTCTCGCCCTTCGCTACCAACTTCTCTGCCTCCCTGTACATTGTGGTCACTTGTTCCATTATTTCGTCTACTGTCTTTCTCTCCAGTTCTTCCCACTGGAATTACATCGTACCTGTGTAGTTTCCTTCTCCTTTCCTTCCTGTGCTGCTTCCCTCTTCACTTGCAACTCTGCTATGTATTCATAACTCTAAACCATGTAATCACTAGCTCAAATGGGATGTCCTGGATGTCCGAACTACTCAAGGCAAATACAAGGTCCAGTCTTGCTGGTTCATCCTCTCCTCTCACTCCTGTAGTGTTCCTAACATGTTGATACAAAAGGTTTTTCAGTACCACCTCTATCATCTTAGTCCTCCAAGTTTGTGATCCCCCATATGGCTCCAGGTTTTCCCAGTCAATTTCCTTGTGACTGAAGTCACCCACAACTAGTAACTTTGTCCTACCCATGTGGGCCCTTCTGGCCACCTTAGCTAGTGTGTCAATCTCTGTTGCTCTCATTGTACTCTTGTCTTGGTCTCCTGCTGTTCAGTGATGGGTTGTACAACACTGCAATCACCACCTTTGTATCCCCAGTCTGAAGTGTTCCTGTTATGTAGTCATCTGCTTCTCTTCTATCCATTCCTCCCATCTCCTCAAAGCCCCACTAGTTTTTGACATGCAGTGCAACTCCTTTTGCTTTCTTCTCTGTTGACACGTGCCGTGTCTTTCCTTCCTGTCTTTGATAATATTGTGCCTCCCTCTTTCTCTTTCTCTGTACATTAGCCAATATTTTTGTGAGTTCCTGAATATTGATTTCTGTTTGAAGGTGCTCCCTACTATTTTTCTCATTAATGGCAATTTGATTGGTCGGATTTTTCCCTTGAATACCCTCCCGAGTCTCTGAAAATTTCCCACCTGGGATGTGACCTTTTTGTCCTGGTAATATGATATTTTTCACCCGTTTCCTGACGTCCTACTTTCACCCTCCTGAAGCCCATGAATAATCAGTGACCTCTTCCTCTCCACCTCTCATTTCCTTTCCTTCCATATCTCTGGATCTGTTTGACCATCTCCTTTGCTATTTCCCTTATCTCCTGGGCCTTCCACCTCCTTGATCACACTTTTACAAAGGACTTCTCAGACCTCTTCCATCAGTCTGCTCACTGTCTGCTGATCCTCCTCTTCCTATCCACTTGCCCCTTTTGTTCAATGTCTCTATTCCCCGCTGCGGCTCTTTTGGTTGCCCCTCCAGGCTTTGTATCTTTGCCTCAGCAGCTGCAGTTCGTTTCTCATTGCTCTCTACAGACACTGGCTCCTCCATTGCTTTGCAAAATTTGTTCAGAATTTTCTACCCACTCTTGTTACATCAAGTTGCTGACCCATGATGCCCACACTTCCTTCTCAGACTAATCTGCCATGGGTTGCAAACTGTGGGCACTCATCTATTTGCACTCGCCTATTTGTGGTTGGAAGGGTCGAATCACGGCTCGTGGCCCCATCTCTTTCCTGTGTGCATCGTGTGTGAGAGTATGCCACACATCAAACAGATGCACACATCCACCCACCCACCCACACACACACACACACACACACACACACAACACCACACACACACACACACACACACACACACACACACACACCTCAATAAGGAATCGTTCAAGACACTGTACACTGTGTATGTTAGGCCCATACTGGAGTATGCAGCACCAGTCTGGAACCCACACCTGGTCAAGCACGTCAAGAAGTTAGAGAAAGTACAAAGGTTTGCAACAAGGCTAGTCCCAGAGCTCAAGGGAATGTCGTACGAGGAAAGGTTAAGGGAAATCGGACTGACGACACTGGAGGACAGAAGGGTCAGGGGAGACATGATAACGACATACAAGATACTGCGGGGAATAGACAAGGTGGACAGAGATAGGATGTTCCAGAGAGGGGACACAGGGACAAGGGGTCACAACTGGAAGCTGAAGACTCAGACGAGTCACAGGGACGTTAGGAAGTATTTCTTCAGTCATAGAGTTGTCAGCAAGTGGAATAGCCTAGCAAGTGAAGTAGTGGAGGCAGGAACCATACATAGTTTTAAGAAGAGGTATGACAAAGCTCAGGAAGCAGAGAGAGAGAGGATCCAGTAGCGATCAGTGAAGAGGCGGGGCCAGGAGCTGAGTCTCGACCCCTGCAACCACAATTAGGTGAGTACAATTAGGTGAGTACACACACACACACACACACACACACACACACACACACACACTCACACACACACACACACACACACACACACACACACACACACACACACACACACCAGGAAATGCTTTAAGGCTTCCCTTTTGAAAGAGAGAGAGAGGGGAGAGAGAGAGAGAGAGAGAGGAGAGAGAGAGAGGGGAGGAGAGAGAGAGAGAGAGAGAGAGAGAGAGAGAAGAAGCAAGCGAGACAGATAGAGAAAAAGTTGCTCTTTCTGTTTAAGGGCTCTTGATCCGAGTAATTGGAGGTATTCTCCTATCCATCAGGCGTTGTTTGGCCCCTACGAGTCTAGCGCTTTGCTTTAATAATAATAATAATAATAATAATAATAATAATAATAATAATAATAATAATAATAATAATAATAATAATAATAAATCCAGTTCCTCGAATCAAGATCCTTTGTCATCAATTAGGTACTGTCTGGCACTGTCTGGCACTGAAAGGCAGTGCCTAACACTGTTTGGTACTGTCTAGCATTGAGAGACACTGTCTGACACTGTCTGTTACTGTCACACTGTCACTACCTGTCACTGTTTGCCACTATCTGGCACTGTCTAGTACTGTTTGGCACTGAGAGACACTGTCTGGCACTGTCTAGCCCAGTGTGCCACTGTCTCCCTCCCTAATAAGTCCACAGCTCGCTAATAACATTAAGCGGAAGCCTGTAGAGAGTGCCACCTCAATGCCTGGACCCTGGAGAGCAGTGCCAGTCAGTGCCTGGATCCTAGACGGCAGTGCCACGTAGCAGTGACAAGGTGACACTCACACTTGGCACTGTTTTCGTTAGTAAATACTGGGTGGCACTGATTTAATACCCCTTGTGACAGTGCCAGACAGTGCCACACAGCACCAGTAAGTGTCTATCGGTTGCTGACAGTGTCAGTCAGTGTCGTTTGATTCCTGACAGTGTCAGACAGTGTCAGTAAGTATTGTTTGATTCATGACAGTGTCAGACAGTGCTAGTCAGTGCCAGTAAGTGCCTATCGGTTCCTGACAGTGCCAGACAGTGCCAATAAGTTTTTATAAGTTCCTGACAGTATCAGTCAGCGTCGTCTGGTTCCTGACAGCGTCAGTTAATGTCTGTTAGGTCTTGACAGTGCCAGCTAGTATGTTTCTGACAGTCCCAGTAAGTGTCAATCGGCTCCTGACAGTGCCAGTCGGTATCTGTTGGTTCCTGAGAGTGCCAGACAGTGTCAGGCAGTGTCAGTCAGTGCCAATAAGTGTGTATTGGTTCCCGACTGTCAGACAGTGCCAGTGTCTTTCCTGACAGTGTCAGTCAGTGTCTGTTCGTACCTGTCTACCAGTTTACCTGTCTACTTGTCTACTTGTCTACCAGCTACCTATCTACTACATTAAAATATATACGTTATATATATATATATATTTTATTATAATATATATATATATTTTATATATATTATTTATATATATATATATATATATATATTATATTACATATACTACACATGGTGTAGTAGATAGACTTTAAACCCCATTAGTTGAACACTGTTTGGATCAGAATCCATAAAACCCTTTACTACAGAACACCAAAATTGATATACCTAAAAAAACTTAAAAAACCTTTAAATTCCCTTTTTAAGACCATCGTCAGTCCCGCCACAAAACGAAAAATACCCATTTTTGGCAATTTTAACCCATTTTAGGGCTATTTTTAACCCATTTTGGAGAGATTTTAACCCATTTTTCAGTGATTTTCTTTGCTATGGGCAGGTGGGTGCCCCGGGGGCAAGATGTCGTACCTGGGCATGAGTCAACACATCGACTTTGACAACCTTCCTGATCCTAACATCAGATTTGAGCTGCTGGAGCTGATTGGTGAAGGGACGTATGGTGAAGTGTATGGTGCCATGGATCACCATACTGGTGAGTAGTGGGGATGTATGGTGTCATGGGTCATCATACTGGTGAGTAGTGGGGATGTATGGTGTCATGGGTCATCATACTGGTGAGTAGTTGGGGTGAATGGTGCCATGGATCACCATACTGGTGAGTAGTGAGGGTGTATGGTGCCATGGATCACCATACTTGTGAGTAGTGGGGGTTTTATGGTACCATGTGTCATCATTTCTGGTGGGGTAGTGGGGGTTTTATTTGTGCTATGGGTCATTTAATGGTGAGTAGTGAGGGTGTATTTTGGGGCCATGGGTCTTCATACTGGTGAGTAGTGAGGGTTTATGGTGCCATGGGTCATTATACTGGTGAGTAGTGAGGGTGTATGGTGCCATGGGCCATCATACTGGTGAGTAGTGGGGGGTGTATGGTGTCATGGGTTCACCTACTGGTGAGTAGTGGGGGTGTATGGTGCCATGGGTCACCATTTCTGGTGAGTGTGAGGTGTTTGGTGCCATGGGGTCACCATACTGGTGAGTAGTGGGGGTGTTTTGGTGCCATGGGTCATCATACTGGTGAGTAGTGGGGGTGTATGGTGCCATGGATCACCGTACTGGTGAGTAGTGGGGATGTATGGTGCCATGGGTCATCATATGGTGAGTAGTGGGGGTGGAATGGTACATGGAATCACCATACTGGTGGAGTAGTGAGGGTGTATGGTGCCATGGGTCACCATACTGGTGAGTAGTGGGGATGTATGGTGTCATGGGTCATCATACTGGTGAGTAGTTGGGGTGAATGGTGCCATGGATCACCATACTGGTGAGTAGTGAGGGTGTATGGTGCCATGGGTCACCATACTGGTGAGTAGTGGGGATGTATGGTGTCATGGGTCATCATACTGGTGAGTAGTTGGGGTGAATGGTGCCATGGATCACCATACTGGTGAGTAGTGAGGGTGTATGGTGCCATGGATCACCATACTTGTGAGTAGTGGGGGTGTATGGTACCATGTGTCATCATACTGGTGAGTAGTGGGGGTGTATAGTGCTATGGGTCATTATACTGGTGAGTAGTGAGGGTGTATGGTGCCATGGGTCATCATACTGGTGAGTAGTGAGGGTTTATGGTGCCATGGGTCATTATACTGGTGAGTAGTGAGGGTGTATGGTGCCATGGGCCATCATACTGGTGAGTAGTGGGGATGTATGGTGTCATGGGTCACCATACTGGTGAGTAGTGGGGGTGTATGGTGCCATGGGTCACCATACTGGTGAGTAGTGAGGGTGTTTGGTGCCATGGGTCACCATACTGGTGAGTAGTGGGGGTGTATGGTGCCATGGGTCATCATACTGGTGAGTAGTGGGGGTGTATGGTGCCATGGATCACCGTACTGGTGAGTAGTGGGGATGTATGGTGCCATGGGTCATCATACTGGTGAGTAGTGGGGGTGAATGGTACCATGGATCACCATACTGGTGAGTAGTGAGGGTGTATGGTGCCATGGGTCACCATACTGGTGAGTAGTGGGGATGTATGGTGTCATGGGTCATCATACTGGTGAGTAGTTGGGTGTGAATGGTGCATGGATCACCATATGGTGAGTAGTGAGGGTGTATGGTGCCATGGGTCACCATATGGTGAGTTTGTGGGGATGTTGGTGTCATGGGTCATCATACTGGTGAGTAGTTGGGGTGATGGTGCCATGGATCACCATTTCTGGTGAGTTTGGAGGGTGTTGGTGCCAAGGATCACCCTACTTGTGAGTAGTGGGGGTAAGGTACCATGTGTCATCATATGGTGAGTAGTGGGGGGTGTATAGGCCATGGGTCATTATATGGTGAGTAGTGAGGGTGTTTTGGTGCCCTGGGTCATCTACTGGTGAGTAGTGAGGGTTTATGGTTTCCATGGGTTTATTATACTGGTGAGTAGTGAGGGTGTATGGTGCCATTTGGGGCCCTTCATACTGGTGAGTAGTGGGGATGTATGGTGTCATGGGTCACCATACTGGTGAGTAGTGGGGGTGTATGGTGCCATGGGTCACCATACTGGTGAGTAGTGAGGGTGTTTGGTGCCATGGGTCACCCTAATGGTGTTAGTGGGGGTGTATGGGCCATGGGTCATCATTACTGGTGAGTAGTGGGGGGTGTATGGTGCCATGGATCACATACTGGTGGGTAGTGGGGATGTATGGTGCCATGGGTCATCATACTGGTGAGTAGTGGGGGTGAATGGTGCCATGGATCACCATACTGGTGAGTAGTGAGGGTGTTTGGTGCCATGGGTCACCATACTGGTGAGTAGTGGGGATGTATGGTGCCATGGGTCATCATACTGGTGAGTAGTTGGGGTGAATGGTGCCATGGATCACCATACTGGTGAGTAGTGAGGGTGTATGGTGCCATGGGTTATCATACTGGTGAGTAGTGGGGGTGTATGGTGCCATGGGTCATCAAACTGGTGAGTAGTGGGGGTGTATGGTGCCATGGATCACCATACTGGTGAATAGTGGGGGTGTATGGTGCCATGGATCATCATACTAATGAGTAGTGGGGGTGTATGGTGCCATGGATCATCATACTAGTGAGTAGTGGGGGTGTATGGTGCCATGGATCACCATACTTGTGAGTAGTGGGGGTACATGGTACCATGTGTCATCATACTGGTGAGTAGTGGGGGTGTATAGTGCCATGGATCATCATACTGGTGAGTAGTGAGGGTTTATGGTGCCATGGGTCATTATACTGGTGAGTAGTGAGGGTGTATGGTGCCATGGGTCATCATACTGGTGAGTAATGGGGGCGTATGGTGCCATGGGTCATCATACTGGTGCGTAGTGAGGGTGTATGGTGCCATGGGTCATCATACTGGTGAGTAGTGGAGGTGTATGGTGCCATAGATCACCATACTGGTGAGTAGTGAGGGTGTATGGTGCAATAGATCATCATGCTGGTGGGTAGTGAGGGTGTATGGTGCCATGGGTCATCATACTGGTGAGTAGTGAGGGTGTATGGTGCCATGGGTCATCATACTGGTGAGTAGTGGGGGTGTATGGTGCCACTGGTCATCATACTGGTGAGTAGTGGGGGTGTATGGTGCCATAGATCACCATACTGGTGAGTAGTGGGGGTGTATGGTGCCATGGGTCATCATACTGGTGAGTAGTGGGGGTGTATGGTGCCATGGGTCATCATACTGGTGAGCAGTGGGGGCGTATGGTGCCATAGATCACCATACTGGTGAGTAGTGAGGGTGTATGGTGCCATGGGTCATCATACTGGTGAGTAGTGGGGGTGTATGGTGCCATGGGTCATCATACTGGTGAGTAGTGGGGGGTATGGTGCCATGGGTCATCATACTGGTGAGTAGTGGGGGCGAATGGTGCCATAGATCACCATACTGGTGAGTAGTGAGGGTGTATGGTGCCATGGGTCATATACGGTGAGTAGTGGGGGCGAAATGGTGCCATGATCCCTTACTGGTGAGTAATGAGGGCGTTTGGTGCCATGGGTCATCATACTGGTGAGTATTGGGGAGTATGGAGCCATGGGTCATCATACTGGTAAGTAGTGGGGGTGTATGGTGCCATAGATCACCATACTGGTGAGTAGTGGGGGTGTATGGTGCCATAGATCACCATACTGGTGAGAAGTGGGGTGTATGGTGCCATGGGTCATCATACTGGTGAGTAGTGGGGGTGTTTGGTGCCATAGATCACCATACTGGGGGGAAATAGGGGGGGGTGTATGGTGCATGGGTCATCATACTGGTGGTAGTGAGGAGTGTATGGTGCCATAAATCACCCTACTGTGAGTAGTGAGGGTGTAAAGGTGCCATAGATCACCATATGGTGAGTAGTGAGGGGTGTATGGTTTCCACAGATCACCATACTGGTGAGTTGTGAGGGTGGGATGGTGCCATAGATCTCATATGGAGTAGTGGGGTGTATGGTGTCATGGGGCACCTTACTGGTGAGTAGTGGGGTTTATGGTGTCATGGGTCACCCTACTGGTGAGTAGTGAGGGTGTATGGTTCACGTACCATATGGTGAGGGAGTGAGGGTGTATGGTGCCACAGATCACCATATGGTGAAGTAGTGGGGGTGTTTTGGTTTTTCATGGGTCACCCTACTGGTGAGTAGTGGGATGTATGGTGCCATGGGTCAACATTTCTTTGTGAGTAGTGAGGGTGTATGGTACCATGAATCATCATACTGGTGAGTAGTGAGGGTGTATGGTGCCATGGGTCACCATACTGGTGAGTAGTGAGGGTGTATGGTGCCATAGATCACCATACTGGTGAGTAGTGAGGGTGTATGGTGCCATTGATCATCATGTGGTGGAGTAGTGAGCGTGTATTGGTGCCATAGGTCACCATACTGGTGAGTAGTGGAGGCGTATGGTGCCATAGATCACCATACTGGTGAGTAGTGAGGGTGTATGGTGCCATAGATCATCATACTGGTGAGTATCGAGGGTATGGGAGGTGAGTCTTAGGGTGTGGGAGGGTGTGGGAGGGTGTGGGAGGGTGTGGGGGGTGTGGGGGGTGTGGGAGGGTGTGGGAGGGGTGGGGATGGTGTGGGAGGGTGTGGGAGGGGAGTCTTAGGGTGTGGGAGGGTGTGGAAAGGTTTTGGGAGGGTGTGGGAGGGTGTAAGAGGTGAGTTTTTAGGGTGTGGGAGGGTGTGGAAAGGTGTGGGAGGGGTGTGGGAGGGTGTGGGAGGTGTGGAAGGTGTGCGAGGGTGTGGGAGGGTGTGGTGGAGAATGTGAGAGGTGGTCTTAGGGTGTGGGGGGTGGGAAGGTGTGGGGGGTGTAGGAGGGTGTGGGAGGGTGTGGGAGGGTGGTAGGAAGGTGTGGGAGGGTTTCATAAGGGTGTGCGAGGGTGTGGGAAGGGAGTGGAAGGGTAGGGAGGGTTTTATGAGGGTGTGGGAGGGTGTGGGAGGGTGTGGGAGGGTGTGGGAGGGTGTAGGAAGGTGTGGGAGGGAGTGGGGGGTCTGGAAGGTGTGGGAGGGTGTAGGAAGGTGTGAGGGGTGTGGTGGGGTGGAAGGGTGTGGAGGGGGGTATGAGGGTGTTGGGGGTGTGGGAGGGGAGGGTGTGGGAGGGTGCGGGCAGGGTGAGGGAGGGTTTTGAGGAGAGTGTTGAGGAGGGTGTGTGAGTGGTTGGAGGGTGAGGGAGGAGTGTGGAGGGTGAGTGGAGAGTGTTGGAGGGTGAGGGAGTGTGTTGGAGGTTTGAGGGGAGAGAGTGTTGGAGGGGTGTGGGAGAGTGTGGATGGTGTGGGAGTGTGTTGGAGGGTGTGAGGAGAGTGTTGGAGGGTGTGGGAGAGTGTTGGAGGGTTTGGGAGTTGTTGTTGGTTGTGGGGAGGATGTTGGAGGGTGAGGGAGAGTGTTGTAGGGTGAGGTAGTGTGTTGGAGGGTGTGGGAGAGTGTTGGAGAGTGTTGGAGGGTGAGGGAGGAGTGTTGGAGAGTGTTGGAGGGTGAAGGGAGAGTGTTGGAGAGTGTTAGAGGGTGAGGGAGAGTGTGGAGAGTTTGGAGGGTGAGGGAGAGTGTTGGAGAGTGTTGGAGGGTTGTGGGAGAGTGTTGGAGAGTGTTAGTGGGTGAGGGGAAGAGTGTTGGAGAGTGTTGGAGGGTGAGGTGAGAGTGTTGGAGAGTGTTGGTGGGTGAGGGGAGTGTTGGAGAGTGTTGGAGGGTGGGGGAGAGTGTTGGAGGAGTGTTGGAGGGTGAGGGAGAGTGTTGGAGAGTGTTGGAGGGTGAGGGAGAGTGTTGGAGAGTGTTGGAGGGTGAGGGAGAGATGTTGGAGATGTGTTGGAGGGTGAGGGAAAGTGTGTTGGAGAGTGTTGGAAGGGTGAGGGTGAGTGTTGGAGAGTGTTGGAGGGTGAGGGAGAGTGTTAGGGAGGAGTGTTGGAGGGTGAGGGAGAGTGTTGGAGAGTGTTGGAGGGGTGAGGGAGAGTGTTGGAGAGTGTTGGAGGGTGAGGGGGAGTGTTGGAGGTGTTGGAGGGTGAGGGAGGTGTGGGAGGGTGAGGGAGAGTGTTGGAGAGTGTTGGAGGGTGAGGGAGAGTGTTGGAGGGTGAGGGAGAGTGTTGGAGGAGTGTTGGAGGGTGAGGGGAGTGTTGGAGGGTGAGGGAGAGGGTGGAGAGTGTTGGAGGGTGAGGGAGAGTGTTGGAGAGTGTTGGAGGGTGAGGGAGAGTGTTGGAGAGTGTTGGAGGGTGAGGGAGAGTGTTGGAGAGTGTTGGAGGGTGAGGGAGAGTGTTGGAGGGTGGGGTGAGTGTTGGAGAGTGTTGGAGGGTTGAGGGAGAGTGTTGGGGGGTGAGGGAGAGTGTTGGAGAGTGTTGGAGGGTGAGGGAGAGTGTTGGAGGGTGAGGGAGAGTGTTGGAGAGTGTTGGAGGGTGAGGGAGAGTGTTGGAGATTATGAGAGAGTCACTTTGAGCACCTATTTATCTCACTACGTCCCACTATATACCTACCTCTCTCCCCCAGGTCCCACTAACATCCTAATTACCTCCTTAGGTAGGGTCTTGGGAGGTAATTAATCACCTATTTCCCGTCTCCCAGGTACCACTATGCACCTAATTACCACCTCAGGTCCCACTAAGCATCTACTTTCCTTCCCAGGTAACCAGGTGGCCATCAAGGTGATGGAGAACATAGGAGAAAACCTGGAGGAAATAGAGGAAGAGTACCTAATTCTGAGGGACCTAAGTCTACACCCCAATCTTCCTGCTTTCCACGGTATCTTCTTTAAGAAGGCAGGCAAGCAGGAGGAGGATCAGGTGTGGATTGTGATGGAGGTAAGAAGTGGAGGTAGTGGTGGAGTAGGTACCTATCTCTCTCTCTCTCTACAAGATGTAGGTATAGTAGATACCTATTTCTCTCTACAAGATGTAGGTAAAGTAGGTATCTCTCTCTCTACAAGATGTAGGTAAAGTAGGTATCTCTCTCTCTACGAGAGAGTAGGTTTCCCTCTCTTCAAGACTTATACTATAAGTAGGTATATCTCTCTCTCCGTCTTTAAGACATAGGTAAGCAGGTGCCTATCTCTCTCTCTCACCAAAAGACTTAGGTAAAGCAACAGGTACCTATCTCTCTTTCTGCTAAAACATAGGTAAGCAGGTACCTATCTCTCTGTCTCACCACAAGACCTAGGTAAAGCAACAGGTACCTATATCTCTCTCTCCCCCCCTAGAAGGACATAGGTAAGGAAACAGGACTATATCTCTCTCTCTTCTAAGACACAGGTAAACAGGTACTATATCTCTCCCTCACCACAAGACCTAGGTGAAGCAACAGGTAGCTTTCTCTCTTCTAAGACACAGGTAAGCAGGTACCTATCTCTCTCCCTCACCACAAGACCTAGGTGAATCAACAGGTAGCTATCTCTCCCCAGGAGAGTATCTCAGGGTCTAAATCGGTCTCTTTCTGGTCTGCTACAGTTGTGTGAGAGAGGATCAGTCACAGACCTGGTCCAGGCACTCATCAGACGAGGTCAGAGACTGACTGAACCCCAGCTGGCTTACATCCTCAAGGAGACCATTGATGTAAGTACGTCTGTCTTCATCATTATCATCATAATAACCATGATTCCAATCATAATAATCATTCTAATCATAATAATTATCATCGTAATAATAATAATGATAATTATGATACAGGCACTGTCGTACCTACACGAGAACCGGTGTATGCACAGAGATATTAAAGGCCACAATATTCTTCTGACTGATCAGGGCAACATTAAGCTGGTGGACTATGGTGTTAGTTCACACCTGGCCTCCACCTGGGGCAGGAGGAACACTTCTGTGGGCACCCCTTACTGGATGGCCCCTGAGGTACGTCCCTGAAGAGTTAATGGGGGTTTTAAGGGATTCTAGGGGGTTTAAAGGGTTCTAGGGAGGTTTAAAGGGTTCTAAGGGTTGGTAGGTATTTAAAAGGCCTCCACCTGGGACAGGAGGAACACTTCTGTCGGTACCCCTTATTGGATGGCCCCTGAGGTACGTCCCTGAAGAGTTAATGGGGGTTTTGAGGGGTTCTAGGGGTTTAAAGGGTTCTAGGGAGGTTTAAAGGGTTCTAGGGGTTGGTAGGTATTTAAAAGGCCTCCACCTGGGACAGGAGGAACACTTCTGTCGGTACCCCTTATTGGATGGCCTCTGAGGTACGTCCCTGAAGAGTTAATGGGGGTTTTAAGGGGTTCTAGGGGATTAAAAGGGTTCTAGGGGGTTTCTAAGGGGTTAGTGGGTATTTAAAGGCCTCCACCTGGGGCAGGAGGAACACTTCTGTCGGTACCTCTTATTGGATGGCCTCTGAGGTACATCCTCCACACTTTAAAAGGGGTTAATGGTGATTTTAAAGGGTTAATGGTAATTTTAAGGTGTTAATGGGTGATTTTAAAGATTTAATGGGTATGATTTTAATGGGTTAATGGGTTGTTTACAGGTGATCGCGTGCGTGTGTGAACAAAACTGGATTATAGTTACGAGTAAGGTTGTTGTGAACGTCTGGGTCCTGGGATCACTGCCATAGAGCTGGCTGATGGGAACCCCCATTGTCTGAGATCCATCCCATGAGGGCCCTGTTCCAGGTGAGTTATGATAGATCCATCCCATGAGGGCCCTGTTCCAGGTGAGTTATGATAGAGGGCCCTGTTCCAGATGAGTGATACTAGATCCATCCCATGAAGACCCTGTTGCAGGTGAGTTATGATAGATCCATCCCATGAGGGCCCTGTTCCAGATGAGTGATACTAGATCCATCCCATGAAGACCCTGTTCCAGGTGAGTTATGATAGATCCATCCCATGAGGGCCCTCTTCCAGGTGAGTATGCTAGATCCATACCATGAGGGCCCTGTTCCAGGTGAGTTGTGATAGATCCATCCTATGAGGGCCCTGTTCCAGGTGAGTTATGATAGAGGGCCCTGTTCCAGATGAGTGATACTAGATCCATCCCATGAAGACCCTGTTCCAGGTGAGTTATGATACATCCATCCCAAGAGGGCCCTCTTCCAGGTGAGTATGCTAGATCCATCCCATGAGGGCCCTGTTCTAGATGAGTGATGTTAGATCCATCCCATCGGGGACTTGTTCTAGGTGAATGCTCCCCTTGTAGATCCCTTCCATCAGGTCCCTCTTCCAGGTGAGTGTTCCAGCTTCTCTGAAGACCATCTCTTCTTGTTGCTGTTGGAGTATAGGGCCACCTGGAACTCGCACAGTACTGAACCCTAGGAAACCTCATAATTAAGATACATCCAGTTATAACTTTGTTCCAGGTATGATTCACGAAATCGTAATGACACGATTGCAAACAAGCACCACTGTGACCACTAATGTAAGTTTTTACAGACGAATCTCCAGCAAGCGTGACCGTGACGAACTCTAGCTCAAGTAGCTAACGCGACGATCTGGAGTTTTGAGACTCTCTGATCGTGGGTTCTATCCCCGCCCGTGGTATGGTTTGTTTCAGGTATGATAAGGTTTACATAACTAGTATTACACATAACTTCTGAGTTATGGTATTGTAGGTTAATAATGAAATATTACAGCCATGGTATTTTGGGTTATGTTCTTCTTCTCCACCAGATACCAAGGAACCCACCACCCACACTTGATCGTCCTGTTGAATGGTCCTTCGAACTGAACGACTTCATAGCAGAGTGTTGATCAAGTACTTTGAACCAACGCCAGGGTCTAAGGAAAACTACTACAACACCCCCTTATAAGGCTGTCACCCCAACAACCT
>NC_069471.1:20463562-20573562 GCF_026875155.1 Cherax quadricarinatus | reverse complement strand
GGAGTCACAGCTACTATCTCTGATTATCTCTGACAGGAGTCACAGCTACTATCTCTGACTATCTCTGACAGGAGTCACAGCTACTATCTCTGACTATCTCTGACAGGAGTCACAGCTACTATCTCTGAACTATCTCTGCAGGTGTCACAGTACTATCTATGACTATCTCTGACGAGTCACAGCGACTATCTTGACTATCTCTGACAGGAGTCACAGCTACTATCTCTGACTATCTCTGACTATCTCTGACTATATCTGACAGGAGTCACAGCACTATCTTGACTATCTCTGAATACTCTGACAGGAGTCACAGCTTACTATCTTTGGACTATCTCTGACAGGAGTCAACAGACTACTATCTTGACTTTCTCTGACAGGAGTCACAGCTACTATCTCTGACTATCTCTGATTATCTCTGACAGGAGTCACAGCTACTATCTCTGACTATCTCTGACAGGAGTCACAGCTACAATCTCTGACTATCTCTGACAGGAGTCACAGCTACAATCTCTGACTATCTCTGACAGGAGTCACAGCTACAATCTCTGACTATCTCTGACAGGAGTCACAGCTACAATCTCTGACTTTCTCTGGCAGGAGTCACAGCTTTATTATCTCGACTATCTCTGGGAGGGACAGGAGTCACAGCTACTATCTCTGACTTTCTCTGGCAGGAGTCACAGCTACTATCTCTGACTATCTCTGACAGGAGTCACAGCTACAATCTCTGACTATCTCTGGCAGGAGTCACAGCTACAATCTCTGACTAATCTCGGCAGGGAGTCACAGGATACTATCTCTGACTATCTCTGACAGGAGTCACAGCTACAATCTCTGACTATCTCTGGCAGGAGTCACAGCTACTATCTCTGACTATCTCTGACAGGAGTCACAGCTACAATCTCTGACTATCTCTGACAGGAGTCACAGCTACTATCTCTGACTATCTCTGACAGGAGTCACAGCTACAATCTCTGACTATCTCTGACAGGAGTCACAGCTACTATCTCTGACTATCTTGACGGAGTAAAGCTACAATCTCTGACTATCTCTAACAGGAGTCACAGCTACAATCTCTGACTATCTCTGACAGGAGTCACAGCTACTATCTCTGACTATCTCTGACAGGAGTCACAGCTACTATCTCTGACTATCTCAGACCAGGGTAGTCACACTCTACTATATCTGACTAACTCTGAAGGAGTCACAGTACTATCTCTGATTATCTCGGGACAGGATGTCACAGCTACTTCTCTGTACTATCTCTTGGCAGGAGTCACAGCTCTACTATCTTGGACTATCTCTGACAGGAGTCACAGGCTACAATCTCTGACTATCTCTGACAGAGTCACAGCGTTACTCTCTCTGATTATATCTGACAGGAGTCACAGCTACTATCTCTGATTTATCTCGGACAGGAGTCAAGATTACTACTCTGAATTATCTCGGACAGGAGTCACAGCTACTATCTTGTCTATCTCTGGCAGGAGTCACAGTACATATCTCTGACTATCTCTGACAGGAGGTCAAGCTACTATCTCTGGCCAGGAAGGAAGTCACAGCTACTATCTCTGACTATCTCTGCAGGAGTCAAAGCTACTATCTCTGACTATCTCTGACAGGAGTCACAGTACTATCTCTGCAGGAGTCACAGTACTATCTCTGACTATCTCTGGCAGAGTCACAGCTACTATCTTGTACTATCTCTGACGGAGTCACAGCTACAATCTCTGACTATCTCTAAAGGAGTCACAGCTTTACAATCTCTGACTATCTCTAAAAACAAGGAGTCACAGCTACATTCTCTGACTTATTCTCTGGCAGGAGTCACAGCTACTATCTCTGACTATCTCTGACAGGAGTCAACAGCTTACAATCTCTGACAGGAGTCACAGCTACTATCTTGGACTCTCTATGACAGGAGTCACAGCTATATCTCTCGACTATCTCTGCAGGAGTACAAGCTACTATCTCTGACAGTGAGTCACTGCTACTATCTCTGACTATCTCTGGACGGAGTCACAGCTACAATCTCTGACTATCTCTAACAGGAGTCACAGCTACAATCTCTGACTATCTCTAACAGGAGTCACAGCTACTATCTCTGACTATCTCTGACAGGAGTCACAGCTACTATCTCTGATTATCTCTGACAGGAGTCACAGCTACTATCTCTGACTATCTCTGACAGGAGTCACAGCTACTATATGACTATCTCTGGCAGGAGTCACAGCTACAATCTCTGACTATCTCTGACAGGAGTCACCAGCTACATATCTGACTAACTCTCTGGCAGGGTCACAGTACAATCTCTGCTATCTTCTGACAGGAGTCTCAGCTACTATCTCTGATTATCTCTGGACAGGATCACTGCTACTATCTGATGACTATCTCTGGCAGGAGTCACAGCTACTATCTCTGACTATCTCTGACAGGAGTCACAGCTACTATCTCTGGCAGGAGTCACAGCTACTATCTCTGACTATCTCTGGCAGGAGTCACAGCTACTATCTCTGACTATCTCTGACAGGAGTCACAGCTACTATCTCTGGCAGGAGTCACAGCTACTATCTCTGACTATCTCTGGCAGGAGTCACAGCTACTATCTCTGACTATCTCTGACAGGAGTCACAGCTACAATCTCTGACTATCTCTAACAGGAGTCACAGCTACAATCTCTGACTATCTCTGAAAGGAGTCACAGGCTACAATCTCTGGACTATCTCTGACATGAGTCACAGGCAGTACTGATCTTGATTATCCTGACAGGAGTCAAAGCTACTATCCTGACTATCTCTGACAGGAGTCACAGCTACTATATTGAATATCTTGGCTAGGAAGTCACAGCCTACAATCTCTGGAACTATCTCTGACTGGAGTCACAGGCTCTTTATCTGATATCTCTGGCAGGAGTCAAGCTTACAATCTCTGACTATCTTGACAGGAGTCACCAGCTACTATCTCTTATTATCTCGGACAGGAAGTCACAGCTACTATCTCTGGACTATCTGGCAGGAGTTCACAGTATATCTCTGACTATCTCTGACAGGAGTGACAGTAATATCTCTGGCAGAGTCACAGCTACTATCTCTGGCAGGAGTCACAGCTACTATCTCTGACTATCTCTGGGCAGGAGTCACAGCTTCTATCTCTGACTATCTCTGACAGGAATCAAGCTATTATTTCTCTGGCAGGAGTCACAGCTACAATCTCTGACTATCTCTGGCAGGAGTCACAGCTACTATCTCTGACTATCTCTGGCAGGAGTCACAGCTACTATCTCTGACTATCTCTGACAGGAGTCACAGCTACTATCTCTGACAGGAGTCACAGCTGCTATCTCTGACTATCTCTGGCAGGAGTCACAGCTACTATCTCTGACTATCTCTGACAGGAGTCACAGCTACACAGAGGGATGGTCAAGAGCGAGAATCCACCACACATCTTTGCCATGGCTGACAATGCCTACCATAGTATGCTGCACCAGAAACAGCAACAGTGTATAGTCATATCTGGAGAATCAGGTGCTGGCAAGACTGAGAGTGCTAATTTCCTGCTCAAGCACCTAGTTACTCTGGGCAAGGTAGGTACCTGTGGTTACCTTGGGCAATGTAGGTACCTGGGGGATAGTTACCCTGGGCAAGGTAAGTACCTGGGGCTAGTTACTCTGGGCGAGGTAGGTACCTGGGGTTAATTACCCTGGGTAAGGTAGGTACCTGTGGTTACTCTGGGCAAGGTAGGTACCTGAGGCTAGTTACCATGGGCAATGTAGGTTCCTGGGGATAGTTACCCTAGGCAAGGTAGGTACCTGGGGTTGGGGCGTACCCTCTACACTAGGTAGGTAGGTACCTGGGACTAGTTACCCTGGGAACGGTAGGTATCTGGGGTTAGTTACCCTGGGAAAAGTAGGTACCTTAATTATCAGTTTGTGAAATTTCATGTTTTTGATACCTAATTACTTGTGTACCTAATTGCTATCACCTGAAGGTCACCCGTTGCCTTGTTCCATGTACCTACTTACCTACTACTTTCCCCACAATCCTACTCACCTAATTATCACCTGCTTTCCCCGCCAATGAGTCTAGTCACCTAATTACCACCTACTTCCCTAGCCAATGAGCCTAGTCACCTAATTACCATCTACTTCCCTGCCAGTAAATCTAGTCACCTAATTACCACCCATACCTCCTAGGCACCTACTATTCCATCAATCACCCTACCAGGAACCTACTAACCCCTGACCAACCTTCACTTACCCCTCAGGCACCTACTAACCCTTCAACCACCCCTCCAGGCACCAACTAACCCCTGACCAACCTTCACCTACCCTTCAGGCACCTACTAACCCCCCTGACCAACCTTCACCTTCCCTTCCAGGCACCTACTAACCCTTCAACCTACCCCCAGGCATCTACTAACTCCAGACCACCTTCAACTACCCCCAGGCACCTACTAACCCATCAATCACCCTCCCAGGCACCTACATACCCCTGACCAACCTTCACCTACCCCCAGCATCTACTAATCCCTGACCAGCCTTCACCCACCCCCAGGCACCTACTGACCCATCAATCACCCTCCCAGGCACCTTCTAACCCCTTACCAACCTTCTCCTACCCTCCCAGGCACCTACTAACCCCTGATCTACCTTAACCTACCCCCAGGCACCTAACAGGAACCTAGAAGACAAGATCCTACAAGTCAACCCCATCATGGAGGCCTTTGGGAACGCGAAGACGGGAATTAACGACAATTCTTCCCGTTTTGGAAAGTACCTGGAACTGACTCATACCAGACTGGGTCGTGTCACTGGCGCCAAGATATCTGTCTACTTGCTGGAGCAGTCTAGAGTCGTCTACCAGGCTGAGTAAGTGACAGTAACTGGTGTTTTGTGGTGTTGTGGTGACTGTTGTGGTGTTGTGGTGACTGTTGTGGTGTTGTGGTGACTGTTGTGGTGTTGTGGTGACTGTTGTGGTGTTATAGTGACTGTTCCATCAGTTTTACCAAGTGTTTTAGTGTTCTGTTAAGTGTTCTACTGTTCTCCAGGGGAGAGCAGAATTTCCACATCTTCTACTACCTTCACGACGGTCTGGAAGCGGAGGACAAGTTGCTCCAGTACTGCCTGGATAATTCCAGGAGGGAGAAGCACAGGTACCTTAGGGGTACCTGCTGGAGCAAGAGCAGGAGCCAGGTGAGTAGCTGGGGTACCTGCTGGAGCAGGAGCCAGGTGAGTAGCTGGGGTACCTGCTGGAACAGAAGCCAGGTGAGTACCTGGGGTACCTGCTGGAACAGAAGCCAGGTGAGTAGCTGGGGTACCTGCTGGAGGATGAGCCAGGTGAGTACCTGGGGTACCTGCTGGAACAGAAGCCAGGTGAGTAGCTGGGGTACCTGCTGGAGGATGAGCCAGGTGAGTAGCTGCGGTACCTGCTGGAGGATGAGCCAGGTGAGTAGCTGGGGTACCTGCTGGAGGATGAGCCAGGTGAGTAGCTGGGGTACCTGCTGGAACAGAAGCCAGGTGAGTACCTGGGGTACCTGCTGGAACAGAAGCCAGGCGAGTAGCTGGGGTACCTGCTGGAGGATGAGCCAGGTGAGTAGCTGGGGTACCTGCTGGAGGATGAGCCAGGTGAGTACCTGGGGTACCTGCTGGAACAGAAGCCAGGTGAGTAGCTGGGGTACCTGCTGGAGGATGAGCCAGGTGAGTAGCTGGGGTACCTGCTGGAGGATGAGCCAGGTGAGTAGCTGGGGTACCTGCTGGAGCAGAAGCCAGGTGAGTAGCTGGGGTACCTGCTGGAGCAGAAGCCGGGTGAGTAGCTGGGGTACCTGCTGGAGGATGAGCCAGGTGAGTAGCTGGGGTACCTGCTGGAGGATGAGCCAGGTGAGTACCTGGGGTACCTGCTGGAGGATGAGCCAGGTGAGTAGCTGGAGTACCTGCTGGAGCAGAAGTCAGGTGAGTAGCTGGGATACCTGCTGGACCAGGAGCAGGAGCCAGGTGAGTATCTGGGGGCTTCAGTACTTGACTAGACAGGCACAGGAGTTCAATACCCGGGTTTGGAGGGTCGGGAGTTCAATAGATGGGTATAGCTGGAAGATAGACAATCTACTTCATCTACCACAACTACTAACCTCACTTAATCTACCCCATCTACCACAACTACCAACCAACTAAATCTACCCATCTACCACAACTATTAACCTCACTAAATCTACCCCATCTACCACAAGCACTAACCACCACAATCTACCCCATCTACCACAAGCACTAACCACCACAATCTACCCCATCTACCAGGCCAATCTACAACAATTCAACAAGGTGGTAGACGGCTTCAAGTCACTGGGCTTTAAGGACGAAGAACTGGACTCTGTGTACAGGATTCTGGCCTCTATCATCAACCTGGGTGACGTCGACTTCTACCAGACGATAGACAGAGACAATATCGAACAAGCAGCCGTCAAGAATGTTGATCAGGTGAAGATAGGTGAGTTAATGATGATTATAATGATGATAACGATGATAATGATAGTTATAACAATAATAATTAAAATCATCTTGCCCTGGTTCTGCCCTACAGTCTCTGAGTTGCTGGGTATCGACCCTGTGGACCTGACAGAAGCCCTGACCTCTAACAGCGTCGTCACTAAGGGCGAGATTATCACCAGGAACAACTCTGTCGACGAGGCAGTGTCGACGAGGGACGCTATGTCTAAAGCCATGTATGGTCGACTCTTCGACTGGATCGTCAACAATATTAACCGTCTACTGTCGTTTTGTAGGATTGTTTAGTAAGTTTGTGGGGTGTTTGTGGGTGTTTGTGGGTGTTTGGTGGTGTTTGGTGGTGTTTGGTAGGTGTTTGGTGGTGTTTGTGGTGTTTGGTGGTGTTTGGTGGTGTTTAGTAGGTGTTTGGTGGTGTTTGTGGTGTTTGGTGGTGTTTGGTAGGTGTTTGAGGGTGTTTGTGGTGTTTGAGGGTGTTTGTGGAGTTTGGTGGTGTTTGTGGTGTTTGTAGATGTTTGGTGGTGTTTGGGTGTGTTTGGTATGTGTTTGAGGTGTTTGTGGAGTTTGGTGTGTTTTGTGGTGTTTTGTAGATGTTTGGAGGTGTTTAAGGAAGTTTTGGTGGTGTTTGGTAGGTGATGCGGGTGTTTGTGGGATTTGGTGGTGTTTGGTAGATGTTTGGTGGTGTTTGTGGTGTTAGGTGGTGTTTTGGTGGTGTTTAGAAGGTTGTTTTGGTGTGTTTGAGGTGTTTGGTAGATTATGTGTGTTTGGTATGTGTATGGTGGTGTTTAGTAAGGTGTTTGGTAGGTTGTTTGGGTATGTGTTTGGTGGTGTTTGGTAGGTGTTTGAGGTGTTTGTGGAGTTTGGTGGTGATTTGGTAGATGTTTGGTGGTGTTTTGTGGGTGTTTGGTGGTGTTTAGTATAAGTGTTTGGTGTGTTTGGTGGGTTTTTGGTGGTGTTATAGTATGAGTTTGGAGGTGATTGGTAGTGTATGGGTGTTGATTGGTAGGTGATTGATGAGATGTGAATGTAGGTAGATAAGGTTGGAGTAATGGTATATGATAGGTGTGTTTGTATGTTGTTTGGTGGTGTATCAGAATTAGATAAAGTTGGAGATAGGAGGTGTTGGTAGGTGTTTTGTTTTGTTTAGTATGTGTTTGAGTGATTATGAGTGTGTATGGTGTTTTTTGAAGAAGTTTGTGGTTGGGTGTTTGTGGAGTAATGGAGGTGTTTTGGTATATGTGTTTGTAGTAATGGAGGTGTAATGTACGTAATAAATTATGTAGTAATATTATTAATTTTGAGAAATATTAAAAATTATTTAAATTACTTTAAATATGATAAACTACCTTATAAATTATTATCCAATATTTAAGATTATTAGTAAAATTGATGAGCAAAATGAAGTATAAATTCTTGATAAATTATTAGCAATATGATAACTTATTATAAATTTGACTTATAAAGTATTATAAACTACTTAAAAATTAGTTATCCAATATTATAAATTATTATAAGTTACTTATAAATTATTATCAAATATTATAAATATTATAAATTACTTATAAATTATTATAAACTACATATAAAGTTATATCAATTAATTTTAAATTATTATAAAATTACTTATAAATTATTATAAACTACTTATAATTATTATAAATATTAGTAAATTGATGATAAATTACTTATAATTATTATAAACTACTTAATAAAATTATTATAAAGATTATAATTATTATAAATTACCTTATAAATTATTATAAACTACTTATAAATTTAATTTCTAAATATTATAATTATTATAAAAATACTCATAAATTATTATAAATATTTATAAATGATTAGAAATTACTTATTAGAATTATTATGTAAACTACTGATAAATTATTATGAAATATTATAAATTATTATAAAATACTTTTATAAATCTTTATAAATTCTTATAAATCTTTATAATTATTTTAATAAAAATTTATTTTAAAATCCTTATCAATTATTATAAATATTTTAATAATCTCCATAAATACCTTATCAATTATTATAAATACCTTTTAAAATCTTTATAAATTTCTATCCCCCTTATAAATCCTTATTAAACAATTATAAATATTCGATCAATCATTATAAATTAATATAAATTACCTTTATAAACCCCGATCAATGGTCTTATAAACCCCTTTATAACCCGCCCCCACCCCTCTCTCTCGCTCTCGTCTCTCATCGCTCTCTCTCTCTATCTCTCTCTCTAACAAACACCCAAACGCCCATAAAATAGACACAATACCCACTACACACCAGACCACATGGGACAACCATCTTCTCTCCCCAGTCCTACTTCCACCGTGCCCCTCAACTGTAAATGCTCCCTAATGATCAGACCCACTAACGCCCAGTCAGATAACTCAACAAGCTCACGTCGCATCAACCACAAAAACAACACACCATCATCAGACCATAACCTGGGAACAGCAGAGTCAAATTCCAGATTGGCGCATGTGCTGTGTTTGTTATTTAGATGATTGTTGGTTGTATAATATGGGAGTTTGTGAGGGGATCAGTAGCAGGATTAAATAGTCTGAGGTTCATTGAGGAGGGTGTTTGAGTGTATGTGGGGAGAAATTGTTGGTGTTTTTGTGTGTGTTAGTGGGGTGTTTGGTGTTCAGTAGCAGGAGTAGTAAGGTCAGAGGGTAAATTAGGGAGGCTGTTTTGAGGGGTTTGAGGGTGTTTTTGGGGTGTTTGTGGGTGTAAGTGGGTGTTGTGTGGGGTGATTTGGTGGGTCAAGTCAGGAGTATATACAGATGTATTTAAGTGTGGCTGATTGTGGGGTTTGTGTGGTGTTTTAGGGGTGAATGTGGGGTGTTTGTGGGGTGTTTGTTGGGTTGTTTGGTAGGGTTCAGTAGCAGGAGTATATGTCTGAGGGATCATTGAGGTGGGTGTTTTTGGATGTTTGTTGGGTGTTGTGTGGGTGTTTGGTGGGTCAGAATGCATGAGTATAAGTCTTAGGTGCATTGAGGAGGGTGTTTGTGGGTGTTTGTGGGGTGTTTTGGTGGGGTGTTAGTGGTGTGTTTGAGGGGATTTTGGTGGGTCAGGTAGCAGGAGTAAATATCAGAAGTGCATTGAGGTGGGTGTTTGTGGGGTTTGGGAGGTGTTTGTGGGTTGTTTGTGTGGTGTTTTGTGGGGTGTTTTGGTGGGTCAGTATGCAGGAGTATATGTCTGAGGGTCTGATGTGGGTGTTTGTGGGTTTGTGGGGTGTTTGTTTGGGTGTATTGTGGGGTGTTTTTTGAGGGGTGTTTTGGTTGGATTCGTAGTAGTATTATAATTCTGAGGGTGTTTATTACGTGGGTGTTTGTGTGTTTTTGTGGGGTTGTTTGTGGGTGTTTGTGGGGAGGTTTGGTGGGTGTTTGGTGGGTTTTTTTGTGGGTGTTATGGTGGGTCAGGAATCAGGAGTATATGTCTGAGGGTAATTGATGTGGGTTTTCGTGGGGTTTTGTGGGGTGTTTGTGGGGTGATTGTGGGGTGTTTTGGTGGGGTGTTGTGGTCCAGTATCAGGATTATATGTCAAGGGCATTTGAGGTGTGTGTTTGTGGTGTGTTTGTGAGTGTTGTGTGGTGTTTTGTGGGGGTTTGCGTGGGGTGTTTGTGGGGTGTTTAGGTGGGTGTTTGGTGGTCAGTAAGCAGGAGTATATGTCTGAGGGGGCTTGAGGTTGGGTGTTTGTGGGGGTGTTTGTGGGGTTGTTTGTGTGGTGTTTGTGGTTGTTTGAGGGGTGATTTGTGGGGTGTTTGTGGGGGTGTTTTGTGGGTGTTTGTGAGTGTGTTTGTGTGGGTCAGTAGCAAGGAGTAATATGTCTGAGGGCATTGGGTGGGTTTTTGTGTGTGGGTGTTTGTGGGTGTTAGTGGGGGTGTTTGTGGGTGTTTGTGGGGTGTTTGTGGGGGTTTGGTGGGTCATTAGCAGGAGTAATATGTCCCGGGTGAGGTATTGAGTGGGTGTTTGTGGGGTTTGTGGGGTTGTTTGTGGGGTGTTTTGTGGGGTTTTGGTGAGTCAGTAGCCGAGTATATTTCAGAGGGTAATTGAGGTGGGTGTTTGGGGGTATGTGGGGTGTTTGTGGGGTGTTTTTTGTGGGGTGTTTGTGGGGTGTTTTGTGGGGTGTTTTGTGGGGTGTTTGTGGGTGTTTGGATCTACAGGCGGTGTTTGTGGGGTTGTTTGTGGGTGTTGTGGGGTGTTTGTGGGGTGTTTGTGGGGTGAGTGTGGGTGTGTTTGTGGGGTGTTGTGGGGTGTTTGTGGGGTGTTTGTGGTGGTGGTTTTTGTGGGGTGTGTTGTGGGGTTTGTGGGGTGTTTGTGGGGTGTTTGGGTGGGTGTTTTGTGGGGTGTTTTGTGGGGTGTTGGGGAGGGTTTGTGGGGGTGTTTGTGGGGTGTTTGGTGGGTCAGTACAGGAGTTATATGTCTGAGTGCCATTGAGGTTTGGTGTTTGTGGGGTGTTTGTGGGGTGTTTGGTGGGGTGTTTGTGGGGGTTTGTGGGGTGTTTGTGGGGTGTTTTGTGGGTGTTTGGTGGTCAGTACAGGATATAGGTCTGAGGGCATTGAGGTGGGTGTTTGTGGGGTGTTTGTGGGGTGTTTGTGGTGGGGTGTTTTGTGGGTTTGGTGGGGTGTTTGTGGGGGTGTTTGTGGGGGTGTTTGTGGGGTGTTTGTGGGGTTTGTGGGTGGTTTGTGGGGTGTTTTGTGGGTGTTTGGTGGGGGTGTTTTGGGGGGTGTTTTGGGTGTGTTTTGTGGGGTTTTTGGGGTGTTTGGTGGGGTCAGTAGCAGGATATATGTCTGAGGGCATTGAGGTGGGTGTTTGTGGGGGTGTTTGTGGGGTGTTTGGGGGTGTTGTGGGTGGTTTGGGGGTTTTTGTGGGGTGTTTGTGGGTGTGTTTGTGGGGTGGTTTGTGGGGTGTTTGTGGGGTGTTTGTGGGGTGTTTGTGTGGGTGTTTTGTGGGGTGTTTGTGGGGTGTTGTGGTGTTTTTTGTGGGGTGTTTGGTGGGTGTTTGGTGGGTCGTAGCAGGAGTATAGTCTGAGGGCATTGAGGTGGGTGTTTGTTGGGGTTTTTGGTGGGGTGTTGGTGTGTTTTTGTGGGGTGTTTGTGGGGTGTTTGGTGGGTCATAGCAGGAGGATATGTCTGAGGGCATTGGTGGGTGTTTGTGGGTTTTTGGGGTTTTGTGGGGTGTTTTGGTGGGGTGTTTGTGGGGTGTTTGTGGGTGTTTGGTTGGGTTCAGTAGCAGAGTAATATGTCTGATGCATGAGGAGGTGGGTGTTTGTGGGGTTTGTGGGGTGTTGGTGGGTGTTTGTGGGGTGTTTGTGGGGTGTTTGGTTGGTCAGTACAGAGTATAGGTCGAGGGCATTGAGGTGGGTGGTTTGTGGGTTTTGTGGGGTGTTGGTGGGGTGTTTTGTGGGGTGTTTGTGGTGTTTGGTGGTCCAGTAGCAGGAGTATATGTTCCTGAGGGCATTGAGGTGGGTGTTTTGTGGGGTTTGGTGGGTTTTTGTGGGGTTGTTTTGTGGGGTGTTGTGGGTGTTTGTGTGGGGGTTAGTGGGTGTTTTGGTGGTGTTTGGGTGTCAGTAGCAGTAGTTATAGTGTCTGCGGGCATTGAGTGGTGTTTGGGTGGGGTTTGTGGGGTGTTTGTGGGGTGTTTGGTAGGGTTTTGGGGGTGTTTGTTCTGACACAAACACCTTTCTGAACACACACCTGTCTGACAGACACACCTGTTCCTGACACACACCTGTCGTCCACACACCTGTCTGACACACACTTCTGACGAAGGGCACCTGTCTGACACACACCTCTCTCACACACAGCCCCCCTCCCTACTCTTCTCACACCCTGTCTGACACACACCTGTCTGACACACACCTGTCTGACACACACCTGTCTGACACACACCTGTCTGACACACACCTCTCTCACACACACCTCTCTGACACACACCTGTCTGACACACACCTGTCTGACACACACCTGTCTGACACACACCAGTTCTGAGCACACACCTTTCTGACAACACACCTCTCACACACACACCTCTCTCACACACACCTGTCTGACACACACCTGTCTGACACACACCTCTCTCACACACCTGTCTGACACACACCTGTCTGACACACGACCTGTCTGACTCACACCTACTCATCACACACACCTGTCTCTCACACACCTGTCTGACACACACCTGTCTGACACACACCTGTCTGACACACACCTCTCTCACACACACCTCTCTCACACACACCTGTCTGACAACACTCTGTCATGACATCACACCATGTCTGACACACACCTCTTCTCACAACACACCTGTCTGACACACACCTCTCCTCACACACACCTCTCCACACACCAGTCTGACCCCACCTGGTCTACACACACCTGTCTCACCCACACCTGTCTTCACACGCACCTGTGTCTAGCACACACCTGTCTGACACACACACCTTTCTGACACACACTCTGTCTGACACACACCCTCTCTCTTTCCCACACACCTCTACCACACACACCAGATCTTACACACACCTGTCCCCCTGACACACACCTGTCCTGACAGACACACCTGTCTGACACACACCTGTCTGACACACACCTTGTCTGACTACACACCTCTCTCACACACACCTCTCTCACACACCTGTCTGACACACAACCTGTTCACACACACACCTCTCTCACACACACTCCTGTCCATACACACACCCTGTCCTGACACACAACCTGTCATACACACACCCTCCTCCTCTCACACACACCTCTCTCACACACACCTGTCGTACAACACACATGTCTGACACACACCTGTCTGAAACACACCTTCTGACACACACCTGTCACACACACCACCAGTCTGACACACACCTGTCCCTCACAAACACCTGAGCCTTACACACACGCTGTCCTGACACACACCTGTCTGACACAACACAACCTGTCCCCGAACACACCCCTGTCTCACACACACCTGTCTGACACACACCTGTCTCACACACACCTGTCTGACACACACCTGTCTGACACACACCTGTCTGACACACACCTGTCTGACACACACCATGTCCTCTACACACACCTGTCTGTCACACACCATCCTGACACACACCTGTCTGACACACACCTGTCTCCAACAACACCTGTTCTGACACAACACCTTTCCTCACACACACCTGTCTTACACACACCTGACTGACACACACCTGTCTGACACACACCTGTCTTGACACACACCTCTCTGACACACACCTCTCTCACACACACCTGTCTGACACACACCTGTCTGACCCACACCTGTCTGTTCATACAGGTAGACATCATTGAGTTCGCAGACAACAGACCCGTCCTGGACATGTTCCTAGCTAAGCCCCTGGGTCTCCTGGCCTTACTAGACGAGGAAAGTAGGTTCCCTAAGGCCACTGATCAGTCCCTAGTAGGTAAGTCAGAGAGAGAGAGAGAGAAGATAGAGAGAGAGAGAGAGAGAGACGAGAGAGAGAGAGAGATAGAGAGAGAGAGAAAGAGAGAGAGAGAGAGAGAGAGATAAGAGAGAGAGATAGATGAGAGAGAGGGGAGAGAGAAGAGAGAGAGAGAGAGAGAGATAGAAGGAGAGAGAGAGAGAGAGAGAGAGAGAGAGATATATGAGAGAGAGAGAGAGATAGAGAGAGAGAGAGAGAGAGATAGATATAGAGAGAGAGAGAGAGAGAGAGAGAGAGAGAGAGAGAGAGAGAGAGAGATAAGAGCGAGAGAGATAGAAGAAGAGAGACAGGGCAGACAGATCCAAGAAAAAGTGCTAAGTAGAACAGAGAAAGAGAAAGAGAACAGATACAGGTAGTATACTGTAAGAATAAAAAGATAGGTAAATAGACAGATAGATAGATAGTAGGATAGATATATAGATAGATTAAAAAGATAGATAGATAGAAGAGAGAGATAGAGAGAGAGATGAGAGAGAGAGAAGAGAGAGAGAGAGAGAGCGAGAGAGAAAGAGAGAGAGAGAAGAGAGATGAGAGAAGAGAGAGAGAGAGAGAGAGATAGAGAGAGAAATAGATAGATAGAGAGAGAGAAGATAGAGAGAGAGAGAGAGAGAGAGAGAGAGAGAGAGAGAAGAGAATAGAGAGAGAGAGAGAGAAATTTTTAATGTTAGACTAAATCAATGTACTAATTTTCTTTAACTTCCCTATTACCCTTCCTATTTCCTTCATTATTAACTTCATTCACTATTTCCCTATTTACTTTCCTGCTTCCTTCCATATTACCTTCCCCAATTCCTCCCCTATAACCTTTCCCCATTGTTCCTCCCTATTAACTTCCCCATTTCCTCCCTATTCACTTCCCCATTTCCTCCCCTATAACCTGTCCCCCATTTCCTCCCCCTATTCTCAACCTAGTTCCACATTTCCTCCCTATTAACTTCCCACCATTTCCTCCCCTATTACCTTCCATTTCCGCTATCCCCTATAACTTCCTCCATTTCCTCCCCTATTAACCTTCCCCCATTCTCCCCTATTACATCCCCCCATTCCTTCCCCTATTACCTTCCGCCATTTCCCTCCCTATTGAAATTAACTTCCCGCATTTCTCCCCTATTATCCCTTCCACATTTCTCACCATAAACTTCCCCCATTTCCTCCCCATTACTTCCCCATTTCTCACCCCTATAACTTCCCATTTCCTCCCCTATTACCTTCCCTTACCTCCCTTATATAACTTCCCCAATTCTCCCTATTACCTTCCCCATTTCCTTCCCCCTATTTACTTTCCCCATTTCCACCCTCTATTACCTTCCCATTTCCTCCCCCGTTAACTTCCCCATTACCTTTCCTCCCCTATTACCTTCTCATGTTCCTCCCCCTATTACCTTCCCCCATTTCCTCCCCTATTACCTTCCCCATTTCCTCCCCCTATTACCTTCCTTTTACTCCCCTATTAACTCCCCATTTTCCTCCCTATAACTTCCCTATTTCCTCACCTATTAACTTCCCCATTTCCTTCACCCTAATTAACTTCCCTATTTCCCTCCCTATTAACTTCCTTCCCATTTCCTCCCCTATTAACTTCCTATTTCCTCCCCTATTAACTTCCCATTTCCTCCCTATTATACCCTCCCCATTTCCTCCCCATATTAACTTCCCCATTTCCTCCCCTATTTACCTTCCCCATTTCCCTACCCTAATTAACTTCCGCCATTTCCTGCCCTATTACCTCCCCATTTCCTACCCTATTACTTCCCCATTTCCTCACCCTGTTACCTTCCCCATTTTCCCTCCCCTATTAACTTTACCCAATTCCTCCCCTATTAACTTCCCCATTTTCCTCCCTCTTACTTCGCCATTTCCTACCTATTAACTTCCATTTCCTCCCCTATTACCTTCCCCCATTTCCTGCCATATTAACTTCCGGCCTTTCCTCCCCTAACCTTCCCCATTTCCTTTCCTCCCTATTACCTTCCCCATTTTCCTTCCCCTCTAACCTTCACCATTTCCATACCCTATTAACTTCCTTCCCCATTTCCTCGCTTCCTATTACCTTCCCCATTTCCTGCCATATTAACGTCCCCCATTTCCCTCCCCGATAAACTCCCATTTCCTCCCCTAATTAACTCCCGCATTTCTTTCCCCCAATTACCCGCCCCATTACCTCCCCTATTAACTTACCCATTTTCCCTCCCCCTATTAACTTCCCCCCCATTTTCCCCCCTATTAACTTCCCCATATTCCACCTCTATTAACTTCCCCATTTCCCTCCCCTATTTACCTTCATCTTCCCCATTTCCTCCCCTATTAACGTCCCCCATTTCCTCCCTTTTACCTTCCCATTTCCTCCCTATTTACACTTCCCATTTCCTCCCTCTATTACCTTCCCCATTTCCTCCTCTATTACCTTCACCCATTTCCTGCCCTATTAACTTCCCCATTTCCTCCCCTATTAAAACTTCCCCATTTCCCCCCCTCCCCTATTACCCTTCCCCATTTCCTCCCCTAAGTTACATTCTCATTTCCTCCCCTATTACCTTCCCATTTCCTCCCCAATTACCTTTCCCATTTCCTCAATTAACCTTCCCCATTTCCTCCCCTATTACCTTCTCCATTTCCTCCCCTATTAGTTTCCCATTTCCCTCCCCATTACACTTCCCCATTTTCTCCCCTATTACCTTCCCCATTTCCTCCCCTATTACCTTCCCATTTCCTCCCCTATTACATTCCCCATTTTTCCACCCCTATTACCTTCCCCATTCCTCCCCTATTACCTTCAGCATTTTCCTCCCACTATTACCTTCCGCCATTTCCTCCCCATACCTTCCCCAGTTTCTGCCCTATTACCTTTCCCCCTTTTCCTCACCTATTACCTTCCCCCCCATTTTCCGCCGCCTATACTTCCCCCATTTCCTCCCCTATTACCTTCCCCATTTCCTCCCCTATTACCTTCCCCATTTCCTGCCCTATACCCTCCCCATTTCCTAACCTATTACCTTCCCCATTTCCTGCGCCTATTACCTTCCTCATTTCCTCACCTATTACCTTCCTCATTTCCTCACCTATTACCTTCCCCATTTCCTGCCCTATTACCTTCCCCATTTCCTGCCCTATTCCCCCCCCACAGAGAAGTTCCACAGCAACATCACTTCCCAGCACTATGTGAGACCCAAGGCCCAGGGGCTGGAGTTCAACATCCGCCACTTCGCCGGAAAGTGGACCTAATCGACACTTAACAATTCCTGGAGAAGAATAAGAACTTCCTGCCCACTGAAGTTATCCAGTTGTTGAGACAAAGTTCTCACGATGTTATCAGGTGAGAGATAGTGGGAGATAGTGGGAGATAGTGGGAGATAGTGTGAGATAGTGGGAGATAGTGGGAGATAGTGGGAGATAGTGTGAGATAGTGGGAGATAGTGGGAGATAGTGGGAGATAGTGGGAGATAGTGGGAGATAGTGGAGATAGAGAGGATATAGTGAGAGATAGTGGGAGATAGTGGGAGATAGAAGTGAGATAGTGGGAATTAGTGGGAGAATAGTGAACTTCCCGCCCACAGAAAGTTAACCAGCTGTTGAGACAGAGATTCTCACGATTGTTATCAAGGTGAAGATAGTGGGGAGAATAGTGGGAGATAGTGGGAGATAGTGGGAGATAGTGTGAGATAGTGGGAGATAGTGGGAGATAGTGAACTTCCTGCCCCACTGAAGTTAACCATTGAGTTGAGACAAATTTCTCACGATGTATCAGGTGAGAGATAGTGGTAAGATAGTGTGAGATAGTGTGAGATAGTGGTGAGATAAGTGTGATATAGATGGGAGATAGTGGAGATAGTGGGAGATAGTGGGAGATAGTGGGAGATAGTGGGAGATAGTGGGAGATAGTGGGAGATAGTGTGAGATAGTTGGGAGATAGTGAGGAGATGAGATAGAGGAATGTGGGAGAATAGTGGGAGATAGATAGTGGTTATAAAGAAGGAGATAGTGGAGATAGTTTGGATAGTGTGAGATAGTTTGAGAAATATGTAGAAGTGGTAGATAGTGAGAGATAGTGGGAGATAGTGGTGAGATAGTGGGAGATAGTGGGATAAAGTGGGAGAAAGTGTGAGATAGGTGGGAGATAGATAGTGGGAGATAGAAGTGGAGATAGTTGTGAGATAGTGGGAGATAGATATTGGGAGAAAAAGTGGTAGATTAAGTGTGAGATAGTGGGATATAGTGTTAATAGTGGAGATAATGTGTGAGATAGTGGGAGATAGTGGGTGAGGAATAGTGGGAGATAGAAAGTGGGAGAAAGTGGGAGATAGTGGAGATAGTGGGAGTATAGTGGGAGATAGATAGTGGGAGATAGTGGTTGATAGTGTGGAGTAGTGGGAGATAGTGGGAGATATATTGGAGAATAAGATAGGGAATAGAGGGAGAATAGTGGGATATAGTGGGATATAGTGGGAGATATTGGGAGAATAGTGGAGATAGTGGGAGATAGATAGAGGTAGATAGTGGGAGATAGTGGGAGATAGTGGGAGATAGATACTATTTCTCACTATTTCTTCACTCTCTATTTCACACTATTCCGTCACTATTTCCTCACTATTTCTACACTATTGCTCACTATTTCTCACTATGTCGCACTAATCTCACTATCTCTCACTATTTCTACGTATATCTCACTATAGCGTCACTATTGCTCACCTATATCCTCGACTATTCTCACTATTTCTCACTATATCTCACTATATCTCACTATTTCTACACTAGGTCTCACCGATTTCCCAACTATTTTTCACTATATGTCTCACTATTTCTCACTATATCCTCAACTATATTCTCAGCTATTTCTCACTTTTTCTCCCTATTTCCACTATTTGCTCACTATACCCACATATCTCACTATTTGCTCACTATAGCTCACTATATCTCACTATTTCGCACTATTATCTCAGCTATTTCTCACTCTTCTCTCACTATAGCTCACTATTTCTCCACTATATCTCACTATTTCTCACTTATATCCACTATATCTCACTGAATTTCTCACTATTTCTCACTATAGCCCCACTATATTCCAACTATATCTCACTATTTCTCAACTATATCACCTATATCTCACTAGTTTCTCACTATTTCTACACTATATATCAACTATTTCTACTATTATCCCACTAGATCTCACTATTTCTCACTATATCTCACTATTTCTCAACTGTTTCTCACTATATTCTCACTATTTCTCACATATTATCTCACTATTTCTCACTATTTCTCACTATTTTCTCCACTATTGACTCACTATTTTCCTCACTATTTTCTCACTATGTTCTCACTATCTTCACTATATCTCACGTAAGTACTCTCACCTATTTCTCACAATATGCTCACTATTTCTCACTATTTCTCACTTTAATATCCTCCACCGATTTCCACTATATCTCACTATTTCTACTATATCTCACTATATTTCACTTTATCTCCACTATTGCTCACTGATATCTCACTATGTCTCACTATTTCTCACATTTCGTCACTATTTCTCACTGATTTCTCATATTGTCCCACTATTTCTCACTATATCTCACTATTTTTCACTTAATATCTCACCTATATCTCAATATTTTTTTTCTCACCATATATCACCTATTTCTTCACTATTTCTCACAAAATCTCACATTTCCACTATATCTCTATAATTTCTCACTCTATCTCCACGATATCTCACTATTTTCGCATCTATATCTCACTATATCTCACTATTATTCGTCACTATTTCTCACTCTATTTCTCACTATTTCTCACTATATCTCCATATTTCTGACTATAGCTAAGCTATTTCTCACTGATCCTCACTATATCTCACTATTATCTCACTATTACTCAACTATTTGCTCACTATTTCTCACTATATCTCAACTATATCTCACTATTTCTCACTATTTCTTCACTATATCTCACATTTCTCACTATTTCTCACTAATCTCACTATTTCTCACTATTTCTCACTATTTCTCACTTACTCACTATTTCTCCACTATTTCTCATCTATATCTCACTATTTCTACTATTTTAAGATTAAAAATATAATTTTTAAATATATTTTATAGTTTTTTAAAATTTAAAATATTTAATTTTTAAGAATTTTAATATAATTTGGGGGAATTTTTTTTAATTAATATTTTTTTAAAAAAATTTTTTTTTAAATTTTGGGGTTTTTTAGGGGAATATTAAAATAAGTCCCCCAAAATTTATTTTTTTTTAATTAAATTTAAATAATTTTTAAATTTTTTTAAATTTTTAATTTTAATTTTGAATTTTAAAATGTAATATAATTTTAATAGTTATAAATTAGTGGGAGATAGTGGAATTGAGTAGAGATAGTGGAATAGTGGGAGATAGTTGTATATTGAGATAGTGGGAGATATGGAGATAGTGTGAGATAGTTGATAGTAGATAGGGGGAATGTTGAGTAGTTGAGATAGTGGGAGTATATGTAGATATTGTGAATAGTGGGAGTATCATATGAGTATGATTGTAGATAGTGTGAGTATTGATATGAGATATAGATATGTGGGCAATCGTGAGTACTATTGTCTATAGTTCGAATTCTGACATCTCATTGGCATATGTACTTTGAGCTATGAGCTAGGCCGATTTGGTGTAATTTGTGGAGATGTGGTTGGGAGATAGTGGATATTTGTGGATATGGTTAGGGAGTAGTCGGGGTGACTAGTGGGAGATAGTGTGAGATTGCAATAGTCATCACATGCTAGTATTTAGGTCACTAATTCCCCTACTACATAAAACCCCTATTACACCTAATTAACGCCTTAGTTTACCTAATTATCCCCTTAATTCACCTAATTAATGTAATTCACCTAACCCCCTAATAAATCCTTACTTTCTCCCGTACTAAGTAGTTGCCTTCCCTCACCTACTTTCCCACTAACTAGATGCCTCCACTATTTCCCTCACCACTCCCCCACTAACTAGGTGCCTCCCCTACTCCTCCCCTACTTCTCCCCACTAACTAGTGCCTCCCTACTCCCTCACAAAATTCCCCACTAACTAGGTGCCTCCTACTTCTCCCTCACCCTACTTCCCTACTAACTAGGTGCCTCCCCTACTCCCTCACCTACTTCCCCCACTAACTAGGTGCCTCCCCTACTCCCTCACCTACTTCCCCCACTAACTAGGTGCCTCCCCTACTCCCTCACATAATTCCCCACTAACTAGGTGCCTCCCCTTCTCCCTCACCTACTTCCCCTACTAACTAGGTGCCATCGCCTACTCCCTCACCTATTTTCCCCTACTAATAGTCCTCCCCTACTTCCTCACCTATTTCCCCTACTAACTAGGTGCTTCCCCTACTCCCTCACCTACTTCCCCACTAACTAGGTGCCTCCCCTACTCCCTCACCTACTTCCCCCACTAACTAGGTGCCTCCCCTACTCCCTCACCTACTTCCCCCACTAACTAGGTGCCTCCCCTACTCCCTCACCTACTTCCCCCACTAAACTAGGTTCCTTCCCCTACTCCTCACCTAATTTCCCCACTAACTAGTCCCTCCCCTTCTCCCTCACCTACTTCCCCTACTAACTAGGTGCCTCGCCTACTCCCTCACCTACTTCCCCTACTAACTAGGTGCCTCCCCTACTTCCTCACCTATTTCCCCTACTAACTAGGTGCTTCCCCTACTCCCTCACCTACTTCCCCCACTAACTAGGTGCCTCCCCTACTCCCTCACCTACTTCCCCACTAACTCGTCCTCCCTACTCCCTCACCTACTTACCCTACTAACTCAGTGCCCCCCCCCCCCCTCCCACATATCCTCACCTATTATCCCCTACTAACTAGGTGCTTCCCCTACTCCCCACCTACTTCCCCCACTAACTAGATGCTTCCCCTACTCACTCACATACTTCCCCTACTAACTAGATGCCTCCCCTACTCTCTCACCTACTTCCCCTTCTAACTAGGTGCTTCCCCTACTCTCTCACCTACTTCCCCTGCTAACTAGGTGCCTCCCCTACTCCCTCACCTACTTCCCCTACTAAGTGCCTCCCTTACTCCCTCACCTATTTCCCCTACTAACTAGGTGCCTCCCCTACCCTCTCACCTACTTTCCCTGCTAACTAGGTGCTTCCTCTACTCCCTCACCTACTTCCCCTACTAACTAGGTGCTTCCCCTACTCTCTCACCTACTTCACCTACTAACTAGGTGCTTCCCCTACTCTCTCACCTACTTCCCCTACTAACTAGGTGCTTCCCCTACTCCCTCACCTACTTTCCCTACTAACTAGATGCCTCCCCAACTCCCTCACCTACTTCCCCTACTAAGTGCCTCCCCTACACCCTCACCTACTTCCCCTACTAACTAGGTGTCTCCTTTACACCCTCATCTACTTCCCTGCTAACTAGGTGCTTCCCCTACTCCCTCACCTACTTCCCCTGCTAACTAGGTGTCCCCTCTACACCCTCACCTATTTTCCCTACTAACTATGTTCCTCCCTTACTCCGTCACCTACTTCCCCTACTAACTAGGTGCCTCCCCTACTCCCTCACCTACTTCCCCTACTAAGTGCCTCCCCTACTCCCTCACCTACATTTCCCTACTAACTAGGTGTCTCCTTTACACCCTCACCTACTTCCCCTACTAACTAGGTGCTTGCCCTACTCTCTCACCTACTTCCCCTACTAACTAGGTGTCCCCTCTATACCCTCACCTATTTCCCCTACTAACTAGGTCCCTCCCTTACTCCCTCACCTACTTCCCCTACTAACTAGGTGCCTCCCCTACTCCCTCACCTACTTCCCCTACTAAGTGCCTCCCCTACTCCCTCACCTACTTCCCCTACTAACTAGGTGTCTCCTTTACACCCTCACCTACTTTCCCTGCTAACTAGGTGCTTCCCCTACTCCCTCACCTACTTCCCCTACTAACTAGGTGTCCCCTCTACACCCTCACCTATTTCCCCTACTAACTAGGTCCCTCCCCTACTCCCTCACCTACTTCCCCTACTAACTAGGTGCCTCCCCTACTCCCTCACCTACTTTCCCTACTAACTAGGTGCCTCCCCTACTCCCTCACCTACTTCCCCTACTAAGTGCCTCCCTTACTCCCTCACCTACTTCCCCTACTAACTAGGTGCCTCCCCTACTCCCTCACCTACTTCCCCTACTAAGTGCCTCCCCTACTCCCTCACCTACTTCCCCTACTAACTAGGTGTGTCCTTTACACCCTGACCTACTTTCCCTGCTAACTAGATGCTTCCCCTACTCCCTCACCTACTTCCCCTACTAACTAGGTGTCCCCTCTACACCCTCACCTATTTCCCCTACTAACTAGGTCCCTCCCTTACTCCCTCACCTACTTCCCCTACTAACTAGGTGCCTCCCCTACTCCCTCACCTACTTCCCCTACTAAGTGCCTCCCCTACTCCCTCACCTACTTTCCCTACTAACTAGGTGCCTCCCCTACTCCCTCACCTACTTCCCCTACTAAGTGCCTCCCCTACTCCCTCACCTACTTCCCCTACTAACTAGGTGCCTCCCCTACTTGGCTCACCTGCAGGTTCCTGTTCCAGTGCCCCCTAACTAAGACAGGTAACCTGTTCTACGCTACACCTAGAAATTCACCTAGAGGCACCTTGAACAAGCAGCAGCAGCCTTCCTCCAGGCCCCTAACTTCCACCTTGAAGGTAATTATGTACCCTGGTGTTTAGTAATTAGAAGAGTACATAGGTAAGTACCAGGTTATGTACTCTCTTATGGGAGTAATTAGGTGAGTACGTAGCTAGGTACCTGGTTATGTACTCTCTTTAATAATAATAATAATAATAATAATAATAATAATAATAATAATAATAATAATAATAATAATAATAATAATAATAATAATAATTCTGTCTACCAGTCTGTTTATTTACCTCTTTATCTATCAGTCTGTCTATCTGTCTGTCAATCTGTCTCTCTGTCTATCTAACTTTCTGTATGTCTATCTATCTGTGTATCTAACTGCCTAACTCATCAATCTAACTGTGTAATTAACTGTCATTCTGTCTAACTGTCTGTCTAACTGTCTAACAACCTCTGTGTCCACCTGACAGTCGCAGTACGACAGCAGAGGTCTGGCCTCGCAGACTAAGGCGCAGCAGACAGTAGCCACCTACTTCAGGTACTCCCTAATGGACCTCCTCCAGAAGATGGTCAATGGGACGCCCCATTTTGTCCGCTGTATCAAACCCAATGATATTAAAGCCCCTAGCACCTTTGATAAGACCAAGGTGAGTGGTGGACTAGACCCTAGTACCTTTGATAAGACCAAGGTGAGTGGTGGACTAGCCCCTAGCACCTTAGACTAGCCCCTAGCACCTTTGATAAGACCAAGGTGAGTGGTGGACTAGCCCCTGGCACCTTAGACTAGCCCCTAGCATCATTGATAAAACCAAGGTGAGTGCTGGACTAGCCCCTGGCACCTTAGACTAGCCCCTAGCACCTTTGATAAGACCAAGGTGAGTGCTGGACTAGCCTCTGGCACCTTAGACTATCCCCTAGCACCTTAGATAAGACGAAGATGAGTGCTGGACTAGCCTCTAGCACCTTAGACTAGCCCCTGGCACATTAGAATAGCCCCTAGCACCTTTGATAAGACAAAGGTGAGTGTTGGACTAGCCCCTAGTCCAACACTCGTGGAGATATGATGGTTGGATATAAACACAAGTTGTTGGGTGGTAACACTTATATTAGCAGAGTGAGAGGGGAGCCCAGCCTAGCCTGTCCTGTTGCCTTTAGGTGTACCAGTGAACTGAGGAAGGGACAGCGCATCTCACGCTCACATGCGGCAACACGTGACGTCACACATGCTAGCTGCTGAGCCTAGCAAGGGGTCAACTATGTAAAACATATGGATGGTATTATGATAGTCAGATAACATATACATATACAGGGGATCAGCAAGTATGCTGACAGCTTGGTCATGTTACGTATGTCGTCTCGACATACCATACTATGCTATAGGCTGAACGAGCTGATTCTGTACAATAGCAAAGACATATAACTTAGAACTAATGAATGGTATCATAATGGATGGTATCATAATGGCTGGTATCATAATGGATGGTATCATAATGGCTGGTATCACAATGCGTTACAAATTAGATGAACAAATCATAGTATGATAAAAGATAGAAATGCTCGATCTATATTCATGCGCTCTACGGATTCTGAGGAAGAATATATATTTACAAGGGTGAAAGTAATTAACAGCAAAGGCAGACCAGGTGCACACAGGTCATACTGCTAAATCTCAGAATTTGGAGGTAACGTGAACACACGCACACAAAAATTTGGAACTAATCAGCTAATAACAAAACACACGGTTGACAATTTCATTCATCTCGGACATCTAATTATACAGGCTATGTACATTTAAACCCAACTCTGTGAGGGTAAGATTTACATATGCAGAATGGTTATCGTCTCTGAGAGGATCGAATTCTTTTGCAATGGCTAACACATGTCTTGACTGAGGGAGATCTGAACAAGTATATACAAAAGATATTTGGGGGTTTCTCATTATGTGTGCAAAGAATAACGATATTCAGGTTGATCGTCTGACTGAGTGTTAGAGGTGAAGGGTACAGAGTCAGGAGGACTGTCAGCATCTGTCACATTAGTCTGGGTAGAAATATCATCCTCAACATTGCGTACTAACTTAATGTGATCTAAATGCTATTCTTTATACTGACCAGTACTAATTTCTCTAACCTTATACTTATTGACCATGATATGTTCAGCTACTTGATAAGGATCAACAAACTTTTGATCGAGCTTAGGCATTGCGGATGTTTTGTTGAAGTTAGTCAGCATTACTCTCGAACCCACTTTAACTTTAGTCACCTTAGCACGGCTATTAGTTACTTTTGTAAATTCTGCTGTTGACTTACGAAGTGTCTCACGGATTCTTCTAAAAACACTTTGAGCAACGCTGGTACGAGTTGCCATGAAATCATCAGGGTTGTAATTAGGTTTTGGTGCAGAATACAACAACTCATAAGGTAAACGCTTGTCTATACCATACAATGCATAAAGTGGAGTGTCACCTATCAAAGCATTGTCAGCAGAATTTACGGCACATTGGACATCAGGTATAACTTCATCCCAAATTTCACTGTTGGGATTGATAGTGGCTCTCAAGACATCAAGTGCTTCTTATTGGTTCGTTCTGCTAACCCATTGCTGGCAGGATGATGAGGAACAATGGTGGATTTAGAGATCTTGTACAAGGTACACAAATTTTCAATAATCTTATTACAGAATTCACCTCCATTATCTGTTACCAGGGACTTAGATGTGGTATGCCTACAGATTATACGCTCCTTGAAAGCTTTAGCTACAGTCTCGGCAGTCTTATCTGCAATAGGAACTAACTCACAATATCTGGTGAAATGATCTACCATAACACACAGATGTTTGTTACCCTGGAGGGAACATTGGAAATTGGTTAACAGATCTATGGCAACTCTTTCCCATGGTTCACTCGTGGTGGGATACACCTGGATAAGATTTGGACCATTGACATTTCCTTTATGTTGCATACAGACACTACATTTCTTAACATACTCGGTAATATCAGTTGCCATACGTGGCCAAAAGTATTTCATTCTGGCTTGTTTAACAGAACGATCCATACCAGGGTGTGCATGTGCCATACGTGCCAAAATATCATCTGGCTTGTTTAAAGAAGCATACCAGGGTGTGCAACACCCTTGTGACTAAAAATTACTAATTGGTATACCGTTCTGCTTGGAGTACCCAACTCGGCTGTGTGGTACAGTAATTCTTGGTTCATGACAAAGTCACTGATGGGTGCTGGTGGCTTCACAGTAAGAATAAGATCTTCCTGGAGCAGGAATCGAATCACACCAGACCACATGGGATCTGTTCGTTGAGCATTCTTTACATCTTCAGCACTAAATGGAGGGTCTGCAGTTACTATACTAACATGTCGCGATAAGGCATCTGCGACTACTGACTTGCCAGGTAAGTGTTCAAAGGAAGGATTGAACTCTTGGATAGTCAAGGTCCATCTGGCTAACTTTCCAGTAGGTTGTTTGTTCTGGAATAAAGGTATCAGTGGAACGTGGTCTGTCAAGACATGAACAGGGTACTGATAAATAATGTCTCGGAAGTTCTTTAAAGACCATACTAATACTATCCTGTCCCCAAAATCATCTACGTCAGAGACGACTGAAGCAACATCATTTACAGGATCGGCGGTCTCAAGGCTACCTAAGGCATCAAAGGAATTACTAACAGGGATGGTGTACTCATTATCACCTACTGTCACCATGGGACGGGTTGACTGGGACGCTTAAATTCCCCCGAATTAGAAGAATGAGCCTGGTTCTGGTTAGTCTGAGAACCACGACCTCTATTTCCTCTCCTGGCTCTGCGACTGGAACGGCCACGGAAAGATCTAGAGTACTGAAGGTTATAGAGAGCATTGCACTCAGATGTGTCATGACTGTGGATTCTGTGATAAGTACAGTACAGCAGAACGGACTGGCACCTATCAGCATTATGACGCCTCTTCGAGTGGCTATCAGGACAATTTACAGCGATATGGCCATGGTAACCACAATTATAGCAGGTTCTTTGAGTATGGTTACTCTATGTACTACTAGCACTACAGGAATGATAACTCTTGAGGGCTGCAAGCAGTCCCATTGTGGCAGTTAGGGGACTGGAGTTATACACACACATGGAAGCAGGCGGCATTAACTATTTAATAACTCCAAAAACCACTAATTTGGCAAACCCCTCAAGAGCTCGTTTATCATCATCTACAAGGTAGTTGGAATTTTGTCTGGCCCTAAAGAATGAGGACGTGAGGTTATTTAAACGAAGGGCGAACACATCTAATGATTCCTGTGACCTAGGCGCTGCTCACACTAGTTCCTTAAGGACAACAAATGGATCAGTCACTCTCACTGGGTCAAGATAGTTACGTATTAATTTCTCATAATCTTTCCACGTGGTGAAACCCTGAAAGTCCTTCATCCGGATCAAGTTAAAGACATACGAGGCGGCTGGTGAACGAGCTAAACTCTCCTTTCCAATATTAACGATACAACTCTCCGATGGAGGACCATCCACTGAGGCATTTACTCTAGCACGAACAGGAGCACAAAGTGATGGTGAAGGCTGGAACTCACGTGGCTTACTTGAGCACTGGGTTTAGTTACCTGGGTTAGTTGGATGGCTTGCTATGATTAACCCTTCACACAGACTGGCTTGAAAACTTGTAACAATGAGCACAGCAGGGGTGGAAAGCTGGCTTAGCAGGCAAGGCTGGTACTTAAGACAGGCTGGATGGTGTAGGGCTTGTCTCTCCCCCCACACAGACTGGCTTGGCAGCTTGGCTTAATTTTCAAACCCAGGTCAGCCCCTCGAAAGTAATGCAAATAAGCAGATAAAACACTAAGACACAAAGACTGACCAGGAAGCAGTGCAGAGAGGCTGGTGAGTGCTTGGTCAGGGTAGCTAGGTGTTTAGTTAGGCCGCCATGCGGTCACACACAAGGTCCGTCGGCTGGTAGAAGTTAATCTCCATACATCTGCGTAAATATCGAATTTACGCGCTCACCGCTGTCACCATTTGTTGAGAGGGTTCGTGGAGATATGATGGTTGGAGATAAACACAAGTTGTTGGGTGGTAACACTTATATTAGCAGAGTGAGAGGGGGGAGCCCAGCCTAGCCTGTCCTGTTTCTTTAAGGCAGTGGTTCCCAAACTTTTTCAGCTTGTTACCCAATTTAACATGCCACATAAAGCATGTTACCCCTTTCACAAAATGTTGTTATTATTGATATATATGGGTAAACGTGAACGTATACAGCCTCGCATACTCTGCTAATCCTAGCAAAACCATTGAAAACGTAAGAACCACACATACATTATATATAAAATTAATAATAGCTACAAATTCACAGTAACAGTGGGTAAATACTAACTATATACTGCACAGGGCAGTACACATACATACCAGCTTATGTCTACCTCGGCTGATGCTCACAGATAAACTGACAGTGTGAAACAGAGGCAGCCTCAGGAAGTGAGTGACGCGTACTGGACAGGTCGATCTGGGCTACTGAGTGACTTTTGTCCTGAAGCATACTTGTCAAAATACTTTTGGGTTTCCACACACTTAGCTATATATTTCTTCTTTTCTAATACTGTATATTAGTTTTTGATGTTTATTGTTATTTGGTTTAACTTTATTACTTACTTATAATAGGTTTACTTTACAACTTTATATACTAAGACAAAGTTAACAATAATCCTCATACCGGGTACCGCATTGTTTTCTTGTTTCTCGAATTCATAACTTTTTTCTGTCACCCCCTCCATTACCCCCAAAAAATGGTTAAATTACCCCCCGGGGGTAATTTACCCCCAGTTTGGGAACCACTGCTTTAAGGTGTACGCGTGAACTTAGGAAGGGACAGCGCGTCTCACGCTCACATGCGGCATCATGTGACGTCACACATGCTAGTGCAACTCTAGCATGGGTCAACTATTAAAACATATGGTGGTACTTGATTCTCAAAAACTATGGGGGGATCGCAATATGCGAAAGCCCCTTAGCTACCCCGCACCTTTGATAAGACAAGGGGAGTGCTGGACTCCCCCCAACCTTTTGATAAGACCAAGAGAGGGCTGGACTAGCCCTAGTACCTTAGACTAGCCCCTAGACTTTAACTACCCCCAGCCCGTAGACCAGCCCCTAGTTAAAATTCCTAAATATAACAAGAGTATAAGCAGCCCATCCATCGTAGATTATTACCTGAGTGTAGACTTATCTAAACCCAAAAACAACAGTACATTGCGTTGGCATTGTGAAAAAATAGTGGTTTTTCCAAGCGTTTTTCGGACTTCCACATTATCAAAAAACAAAAAAAAATATATAAAGGATGTTTGTCTTTATGCTCCTTGATAATGTGAGAAATCACGAAAGCGATTGAAATGTCACTATTCTTTCTGTTTACTGTGATCTTATCAAGAAGCATAAATAACAGAGGTCGTCATAAATGCCCGGGAAAAACGACAAAGGGAGGGCCCAAAGTTGGCCCTGTATCAACATCTTCCCTATGAGGATAGACTGGGGGCCAAAATCTGCACCTCTAGGAAGGCGTGAAAAGGGGGGAAGATTGAGTGTATAAATGGAAGACAGGAATAAATGGGATGTAAATAACGTGGTGAAAATATCCAGCCATGACAGGACTCGCAGTAGTGGTTTTAAGTTGGAAAAATTTAGATTTAGGAAGGATATAGGAAAGTACGGGTTTGGTAATAGAGTTGTGGATGAGTGGAACAAACTTCTGAGTGGGTGGAGTTGGACATGATAGCTGGTGCTACCATGTCTCATGCCGTGTTCCTTGAGTGTGACTGATCTGACTAGGTCAGTGAGTTTAAGCCGGTGGGAGAAGTGGAACTGCCTCGCATGGGCCAGTAGGCCTGCTGCAGTGTTCCTTCTTTCTTATGTTCTAATGTCTATTGTCGCGTCTAAACTATCTATCTATCGTAGACATTTATGTGAGAACATTTAAACACAAGCCAATTTTTTCCTGCCTTTTCTCTGCTGTCTACTGCTGTCTACTGCTGTCTACTGCTGTCTACTGCTGTCTACTGATGTCTACTGCGTCTGACGCTCCCTACTGCTTCTAATATGTCTATGATTCTACTCCCTGCTATGTCTACTGCGTTTGCTACTTTTACTGCTGTCTGATACTGTCTACACTTTCTTTTGTATTTTATTGTCTCTTCTGTTTTGCTGTCTACTGCTATTACCTGCTATCTTTTGTATTACTGCTATCCCTCTGTCTCTTGTTGTTACGCTTTCTTTTCTATCTACTACTGTCTTCTGCTGTCTTCTGCGTCACTGCTATCACCTGCTATCTCTGCTGTCTCCTGCTATCTACTACGCCCTCCTGCTATCTACTGCTTCTCCGCTATCTACTGCTGTCCCGGGCTATCTACTGCTGTTACTCTATCTTCTGCTATCATGCTTTTCCCTCCTTCTCCTGTGCCTACTCTGTCTCTTGCTATTACTCTACCCAAATACTGTCTCTTGTTGTCTACGCTATCTTTTGCTATCATATTTCTTCTGCTTTTCTGCTGTCTACTGCTTCACCTTATCTACTGCTGCTCCGCTATCTACTGCTGTCTCCTGCTATCACTGCGCTACTCTTTTTTTCTGCTATCACCTGCTATCTTGCCTTCTCCTGCTGCCTACTGCTTCTCTTGCTATCTACGCTGCCTACGGTTTTTGCTACTTCTGCTATCTACTGCTGTCCCCTGATATCCCTGCAGTAAGCTGTCCCTGCTATCTACTGCTGCCCCCTGCTATCCTACTGTTCCTGTATTACTACTGTTTCCGGGTACTACTTCTGCTTCTGGTATCATGCTTTTTACCACTGTCATTGCTGTCACCTGTTTTCTAATGCTGTCTCCTCCCTCTACGCTATCTCCTGCTATCTTACATTCATGCATCTACTGCGTCTATTTTTTTACACCTCATCTACACTTCCCCGGGATCACTGCGTCCCCCGGTATCTACTGCTGTCTACACTGACTATTGCTACACCTACTTTACTAACGTGTTTTGGCTGTCTTGTACTGACAGGAAACAGCAACTGAGGTAGCTGGTGTGATGGAAACAGTCAGGATAAGACGCAGGGCTTTTCCACATCGGTCCCCTTTCGCAGAGTTCCTCAGAAGGAATAAAAACTTGCATACAAACTTGTATAGAATTTTTTTAAAAATATAGAAAATAGTAAGGAGTTATAGCCCGTATGTCTACAAGTAAAAAATCTTGTTAAATATTCCTTAACTATGTTAGGGGGCTTTTTTAAAGGGGGCACCCTACCATACCAAACATCATCAGACAAAAGACCTTCCCCTCGGGTATTTAAGGTTTTCTGGTTTTTTAAATCAATTATTAAACCTAATGGGTCACCCAAGCCATCCCAAAGCATCGTCAGATCAATAATGACCTTCCCTCAGGTTTTAAAAGGGTTTTCTGATTTTTTTATAAATTTATTAACCAAAGGGTCACCCTTACCATACCAAACACAGTCAGATCATAACTGACCTTCTCTTAGATTTTTAAAGGTTGTCGAGTACTTTTTATCATTTTTAAACCCAATGGGGTCACCCATAGCATCCCAAACATCAGTCGATAAATAATGACCTTCCCCTCATTTTTTAAGGTTTTCTGAGTATTTCATCAATTTAACCTAATGGGTCACCCATACCATCCCAAAACAAAGTCAGATCATATTTTACAATTATTAACCAAAATAGGGCCCCCTCCATACCAAAACCTTCAGATAAATAATGACCTTCCCTTAGATATTTAAGGCATCTGGTACTTTTTATCATTATTAACCTAATGGGGTCCCCCATAGCCATACCAAACTCAGTCGATCAATAACTGCCCTTTCCCTCAGGTTTTTAAGGTTTTTTGAGTATTTCTCAATTTTTTAAAACCTAATAGGGTCACCCATACCATACCAAAATCATAGATCAAAAACTAAACCTTCCCCTCAGGTTTTTAAATTTTTTTCTGAGTATTTCATCAATTTTTAACCCAAATGGGGTCCCCCATGCCATACCAAACATCTCAATCAAAAATGCCCCTTCCTTAGATATTTAAGGTTATCTGATACTTTTTATCAATTATTAACCTAATGGGGTCACCCTTAGCCATCCCCAAACATCAGTCAGATCAAATACCCCCCTTAGATTTTTAAGGTTGTCGGGTACTTTTATAAATTATTAACCAAAAGGGGCACCCTTACCATACCAAAATCCGTCAATCAGTATTTTATAAATTTTTAACCAAATAGGGTCCCCCTTACCATCCCAAAACATCGTCAGATCAATAATCCCCCCCCCTCAGTATTGCTTCTTGGCTTTCAATTTTGACGACGAGTGACAGCCTCGGGGGAGAACTGCCGCTTGTTACTGCTGAGGGAGGAGGTGGCTGGGCCCCAGGCAAACCAAGGGCTTTCTCAATACTTCTGTTTAGTACCTGACTAAGATGTATAGAAACGGGGAGTGATGGGGATGAGGGGATGATAGGGATGATGGGGAGTGAGGGGAGTGATGGGGGATGGGAGGATGGGGGGTTGATGGGAGGGTGATGGGGGGTGATGGGGAGTGATGGGGGGTGGGGGAGGGGGGGGGGGGTTTTGGGGGTGATGGGGGGTGAAGGATATGAGGGGGGTATGGGGGGGGGTTGGGGAGTTTAGGGAGTGATGGGGATGATGGGGGTGATGGGAGTGTTGGGGGGTGATGGGGAGTGATGGGAGTGATGGGGGGGTGATGGGGGTGTTGGGGGGTGATGGGGGGTGATGGGAGTGATGGGGATGATGGGGGGTGGGGATTTTTTTGGGGAGTGAGGGGGGTGATGGGAGTGGGGTGGGGGGGTGATGGGGAGGATTTGGGGGGGGGGTGGGGAGGATGGGGGGTGTTGGGGAGTGATGGGGGTGTGGGGAGTGATGGGGAGTGATGGGGATGATGGGGAGTTTGGGGAGTGAGGGGAGTGATGGGGGGGTGATGGGAGTGTGGGGATGATGGGGAGTGGGGGGAGTGATGGGGGTGATGGGGGGTGATGGGGAGTTTTGGGGGTGTTGGGGTGAGGGGGGTGATGGGGAGGAGGGAGTGAGGGGGGGGGTTTTTGGGGGGTGATGGGGGGGGGATGGGGGTTGGGGGTGTTGGGGAGTGAGGGGGGGTGGGAGTGAGGGGGAGTGAGGGGGGGGGGTTTTTGGGGGTGAGGGGAGTGTGGGGGTGTTGGGGGTTGGGGGGTGTGGGGGGGGTGGGGAGTGTGGGGGGGTGATGGGGGTGTGGGGGGGTGGGGGTGTGGGGGTGGGGGAGGTGGGGTGGGGGGGTTTGGGGTGTGGGGGTTTGGGGGGTTTTGGGGGGGGGGTTGGGGGGGGGGGGGTTTTGGGGGGGGATGGGGGGGTGGGGGTGTGGGGTGGGGGGTGATGGGGGGTGTGGGGGTGTTTGGGGGTGTTTTGGGGTGTGGGGGTGTGGGGAGGAGGGGGTGGGGTTTGGGGGGAGGGGTGATGGGGGGTGGGGGTGAGGGGAGGGGGGTGGGGGGGGGGGGTGGGGGTGTTTGGGGGTGGGGGGGTGGGGGGGTGTTGGGGGTGGGGGGGGGTGGGGGGTGATGGGGGTTGGGGGGGGGATGGGGGGGGTTGGGGGTGTGGGGGTGGGGGGGGGGGTTGGGGGGGTGGGGAGGAGGGGGTGAGGGGGGTGGGGGGGTTGGGGGGGGGGTGGGGTGGGGGGGTGGGGGAGTGTTTGGGGTGATGGGGGGTGGGGTGGGGGAGGTGGGGGTGTGGGGGTGGGGGGTGAGGGGGGTGGGGGAGTGGGTGGGGGTGTGGGGGTGTGGGGTGGGGGAGTGGGGGAGGTGGGGGGTGTGGGGAGGGGGTGTTTGGGGGGGTGGGGAGGGGGGGGGGGGGTGGGGGGGGGGGAGGAGGGTGTTTTTGGGGGGTGGGGTGTGGGGGGGGGGGTGGGGGGGGTGGGGTGGGGTTGGGGGTTGGGGGGGGGGGGTGGGGTGGGGGGGGGGGGTGGGGGGGTTTGGGGGGAGTGTTTGGGGGGGGTGGGGGGGGGGGGGGGGGGGTGTGGGGGTGTTGGGGTTGGGGGGGGGGGGGGTTTTGGGGTGGGGTTGGGGTGTGGGGGGGGTGGGGGGTGGGTGGGGGTGGGTGGGGGGGTTGGGGGGGTTTGGGGGGGGGGTTGGGGGGGAGGGGGGGGGTGGGGGGTGGGGGGGGGGGGGGGGTGGGGTTGGGGGGGGGGGGTTGGGGGGTGGGGGGGGGGTGAGGGGGGGTGGGGTGGGGGGGAGGGGTGGGGGGGGTGGGGGTGAGGGGTTTGGGGGGGGGGGGTTGGGGGGGTGGGGGTGGTTGGGGTTTTGGGAGGGTGGGGGGTGGGGGTGAGGGGGTGAGGGGGGTTTGGGGGTTTGGGGGGGTTGGGGTTTTGGGGGGGTGGGGGGAAAAAAATTGGGGGGGTTGGGGGGGTTTTGGGGGGTGGGGGGGGGGGGGGGTTGGGGGGGGGGAGGGGGGGGGGGATGGGGGGGGGGGGGAAAATTTTTATTTTTAAATTTAAATGGTTTTTTCTTGGGGGTTTTATTAAATTTAAATAATAATTATTAAAAAACTTTTAATAATTAATATAATTAAAAATAAATTATACCTATAAAGTAAATAATAATTAATATAACTTACCAATAATAAGGGAATACAACTTTCCTACTAATTTATATAAGTAAAACCCCCAATAAAATAAATTTAATTTTAACGTATATTAATTTATACAATATATTAATTAATAGTAACTTATATATAATATATAAATACCCCCAATAACTTTTAAATAATCCTTAAAATATATATAAGTATATATAATTTTATACTAATTACCTATATAATTATTTAAATAATTTTAAAAAATTTTAATAATTAAATAATATATGTAATTTTATATAACTTATAAATATAATTATATATAATTTTAAACCAACTAATTAAAAACTTACTACCTACTAACTACCTATGCTAACCCTCCTATAACTTATAAATAATTAACCTCTATTACCTATAAATTACCTATGCAATTATATATAATTACCCTATGCTAATACATAAAATAACTTAAACCCCCCTAATTATCCATAATTTCTAATATAACTTATAACTAATTATAATATAATTATATATAATTTTTAAAATTACCTACCTACAATTCCTTTTACTAAAAATTTTTAAATAATTTTAAATATTAAGATATATAATTACCTATTTAAAATTATACCTATTTTTAAATTTTATATAACGAAATATAACTTACCTATATTAACTTAAATATCCACCAATGGGGGGGTTTGGGGTTTGGGGGGTTTGGGGGGGGAGAGGGGGGGGGAGGGGGGGGGGTGGGGGGGTAAGGGTGAGGGGGGGCTGATGCGGATGGAGGGGGATGGGAGGGGGGGGTTGAGGGGGGATTTAAAAAGACTTCTAGAAATTCTACTCGGGTTTCTATATACCTCTACGGAGTACCTCCTACTACTCTCAACTAACACCTACTAACTTACCTACTGCTAACTTACCTCTACTACTCCTACGCTAACTTACCTACCTACTAACTACCTACCTACAACTTACCTACTACTAACTTACTACTACTAACTTTACCTACCTATTACACCTACTAAACTACCTACCTGCGAACTACCTACCTACTAACTACACCCTAACGTACCTACCTACTACTACCTACTCAACTACCTAGCTAACTACCTACCTACTACTTACCTACCTGCTATTACTACTACTAACTTACCTACCACTAACTTCTACCTACCTACTACACTAATTACTACCTATAACTTACCTACTTATAACTTCCTACCTATAAGTACCTACCTACAATTAACCTATCCTACTAAACGTACCTACCTACTAACTATTACATACATACTAATACTACCTACTTACGTACTACTACTAACTTACTACTACTAATTACTACCTAGTACTTAGTAACGTCAGAGCTACCTACTAGTAACGTAGCCTTACGTCTAAAGTTACGTAACCTACTATAGAGCTAACGTAGTACTAACTAAGTTATACTACCTATAGCTTACCTACCGTACTAATACCTAGTACAACTTACCTACTACTAACCTACGTACCTACTAACTTACCTACTACTATTACCTACCTACTAACTTACCTACCTACTAACTACCTACCTACTAACTACCTACTCTAACCTTACCTACTACTTACCCTACCTACTAACTTACCTACAATACTCAACTTACCTACTACAACTTACCTACCTACTAACTTACCTACCTACTAACTTACCTACCTACTAACTTACCTACCTACTAAACTACCTACTAACTTACTCTACCTACTAACTTACCTACTAACTAACTTACCTACCTACTAACTTACCTACCTATAACTTACCTACCTACTAACTTACCTACCTACTAACTACCTACCTACTAACTTACCTACCTTACTAACTTACCTACCTACAACTTATACCTACTACTTTACACTTACCTACTAACTTATACCTATAACTTACCTACCTACTAACTTACCTACCTACTAACTTACTACCTACTAACTTAGCCTACCTACAACTTACCTACCTACTAACTTACCTACCTACTAACTTACCTACCCACTAAAATTCCCACCTACTAACTTACCTACCTACTAACTTACCTACCTACAACTTACCTACCTACTAACTTACCTACCTACTAACTTACCTACCTACTAACTTGCTACCTACTAACTTACCTACCTACTAGCTTACCTACCTACTAACTTACCTACGTACTAACTTACCTACCTACTAACTTACCTGCCTACTAACTTGCCTACCTACTAACGTACCTACTGCTAAGTTACCTACCTACTAACGTACCTACTACTAACTTAACCTACCTACTCACTCACCTTCTTACTACCTACTAACTTCCCTTTACCTATAACTTACCTACTACTAACTTGCCTACCTACTAACGTACCTACCTACTAACTTACCTACCTACTCACTCACCTTCTTCCCTACCTAATAACTTACCTACCTACTAACTTACCTCCTACAAACTTTACCTACCTACTTAATTACCCTACTATTTAGCTTACCTACTTACTCACTCACCTACTTACCTACCTACAAAACTTACCTACCTACACACTCACCTACTTACCTACCTACTAACTTACCGGGACCTACTAACTTACTTAAATACTAACTTACCTACCTACTAACTTACTTACCTACTAACTTACCTACCTACTCAGTCACCTACTTACTTGCCTTCTAACTTACCTACCTATATTTACCTACCTATTTAACGTACCTATTTACTTCTTACCTACCATACCTAACTTACTACCTACTTACGTACTTACCTACTAACTTACCTACCTACTAACTTACTTACCTGCTAACTTACCTACCTACTAACTTACCTACCTACTAACTTACCTACCTACTAACTTACCTACCTACTAACTTACCTACCTACTAACTTACCTACCTACTAACTTACCTACCTACTAACTTACCTACCTACTAACTTACCTACCTACAAAACTTACCTACCTACTAACTTACTACTACTAACTTCCCTACCTACTAACTTACCTACCTACTAACTTACTACCTACTAACTTACCTACCTACTAACTTACCTACCTACTAACTTACCTACCTACCAACTTACCTACCTACTAACTTACCTACCTACTAACTTACCTACCTACTAACTTACCTACCTACTAACTTACCTACCTACTAACTTACCTATCTACTAACTTACCTACCTACTAACTTACCTACCTACTAACTTACCTACCTACTAACTTACCTATCTACTAACTTACCTACCTACTAACTTACCTACCTACTAACTTACCTACCTACTAACTTACCTACCTACTAACTTACCTACCTACTAACTTACCTATCTACGAACTTACCTACCTACTAACTTACCTACCTATAACTTACCTACTCAAACTAAACTTACCTACTATAACTTGCCTACATACTAACTTACCTACCTACTAACTTACCTACCTACTAACGTACCTACCTACTAACTTACCTACCTACTAACTTGCCTACCTACTAACTTACCTACCTACTAACTTACGTACCTACTAACTTACCTACCTACTAACTTACCTACCTACTAACTTACCTACCTACTAACTTGCCTACCTACTAACTTACCTACCTACTAACTTGCCTACCTACTAACTTACCTACCTACTAACTTACCTACCTACTAACGTACCTACCTACTAACTTACCTACCTACTAACTTGCCTACCTACTAACTTACCTACCTACTAACTTACCTACCTACTAACTTACCTACGTACTAACTTACCTACCTACTAACTTACCTGCCTACTAACTTGCCTACCTACTAACGTACCTACCTGCTAAGTTACCTACCTACTAACGTACCTACCTACTAACTTACCTACCTACTAACTTGCCTACCTACTAACGTACCTACCTACTAACTTACCTACCTACTCACTCACCTTCTTCCCTACCTAATAACTTACCTACCTACTAACTTACCTACCTACTAACTTACCTACCTACTTAATTACCTACCTACTAGCTTACCTACTTACTCACTCACCTACTTACCTACCTACTAACTTACCTACCTACACACTCACCTACTTACCTACCTACTAACTTACCGATCTACTAACTTACTTAAATACTAACTTACCTACCTACTAACTTACTTACCTACTAACTTACCTACCTACTCAGTCACCTACTTACTTGCCTTCTAACTTACCTACCTACTAATTTACCTACCTACTAACGTACCTATTTACTAACTTACCTACCTACTAACTTACCTACCAACTTACGTACTTACCTACTAACTTACCTACCTACTAACTTACTTACCTGCTAACTTACCTACCTACTAACTTACCTACCTACTAACTTACCTACCTACTAACGTACTTACCTACTAACCTACCTACCTAGTAACTTACTAACCTACTAACTTACCTACCTACTAATTTACCTACCTACTAAAGTACCTACCTACTAACTTAACTACCTACTAACGTACTTACCTACTAACTTACCTACCTACTAACTTACTTACCTGCTAACTTACCTACCTACTTACTCACCTACTTAACTACCTACTAATTTACCTACCTACTATCTTACCTACTTACTCACTCACCTACTTACCTAGCTACTAACTTACCTACCCCACTAACTTACCTACCTGCTAACTTACCTACCTACTCACTCACCTACTTAACTACCTACTAACTTACCTACTTACTCACCTACATACCTACCTACTAACTTACCTACCTACTCACTCACCTACTTACCTACCTACTAACTTGCCTACCAACTAACTTACCTACCTACTCACTCACCTACTTACGTACCTACTAACTTACCTACCTACTAACTTACCTACCTACTAGCTTACCTACCTACTAACGTACCTATCTACTAAGTTACCTAACTACTAACTTGCCTACCTACTAACTTACCTACCTACTAACTTACCTACCTACTAACTTACCTACCTACTAACTTACCTACCTGCTAACTTATCTACCTACTCACTCACCTACTTAACTACCTACTAACTTACCTACTTACCTAACTACTAATTCACATACCTATCTATTAACTCAACTACTTACCCACCTACTCGCCTACCTAATAGCTCAACTAATTACCTACCTACTAACTCAACTAATTACCTACCTACTAACTCAACTACTTACCTACCTACTACCTCTACTTACCTACCTACTACCTCAACTACTTACTTACCTACTACCTCAATTACTTACCTACCTACTACTTCACCTACTTACCTACCTAGTACCTCAACTACTTACCTACTAATTCAACTACTTACATTCCTACTACCTCACCTACTTACCTACTAATTCAACTACTTACCTACCTACTACCTCAACTACTTACTTACCTCCTACCTCAATTAGTTACCTACCTACTACTTCACCTACTTACCTACCTAGTACCTCAACTACTTACGTACCTACTACCTCAACTACTTACCTAAATACTACCTCAACTACTTACCTACCTACTAATTCAACTACTTACCTACCTACTACAAAACTACTTACTACCTACTACCTCAACTACTTACCTACCTACTACCTAAACTACTTACCTACCTACTCCCTAAACTACTTACTACCTACTACCTCAACTACTTACTACCTACTACCTAAACTACTTACCTACCTACTACCTCAACTACTTACCTACGTACTACCTCAACTACTTACCTACCTACTACCTAAACTACTTACCTACTACTACCTAAACTACTTACCTACCTACTACCTAAACTACTTACCTACCTACTACCTAAACTACTTACCTACCTACTACCTCAACTACTTACCTACCTACTACCTCAACTACTTACCTACCTACTACCTCAACTACTTACCTATCTACTACCTAAACTACTTACCTACCTACTACCTAAACTACTTACCTACCTACTACCTAAACTACTTACCTACCTACTACCTAAACTACTTACCTACCTACTACCTCAACTACTTACCTACCTACTACCTAAACTACTTACCTACCTACTAACTCAGTTACTTACCTACCTACTACCTAAACTACTTACCTACCTACTACTTAAGCTACTCACCTACCTACTACCTAAACTACTTACCTACCTACTACTTAAGCTACTTACCTACCTACTACCTAAACTACTTACCTACCTACTACCTCAACTACTTACCTACCTACTAACTCAGTTACTTACCTACCTACTACCTAAACTACTTACCTACCTACTACTTAAGCTACTTACCTACCTACTACGTAAACTACTTACCTACCTACTACCTCAACTACTTACCTACCTACTAACTCAATTACTTACCTACCTACTACCTAAACTACTTACCTACCTACTACCTAAACTACTTACCTACCTACTACCTAAACTACTTACCTACCTACTACCTAAACTACTTACCTACCTTCTACTTAAACTACTTACCTACCTACTACCTAAACTACTTACCTACCTACTACGTCAACTACTTACCTACCTACTCACTCACCTACTTATCTACCTACTTATCTATCTACTACCTCAACTACTCACCTACCTACTTCCCTACAGATCCGACGGATTATCCAGGTCCAGGCTTGTGTACGTCGCTGGCTGGCAAGAATTCGTTATAACAAGGAGAAATGGGCACTGGCGCGGTCAGTGCTCACTTTACAGAGGTAAAGTACTCACTGTCTTTCACCTTGATGCCTGGGACCTTGATCACTGGAAGTGCCGCTGACACTGCCTCTGTCTACTTCCTCCCGTCTCCTACTTGTTGTATACAGGTTGACAGCTACACACGAGGTTCAGTAACATCTGGGTGTTCTTGACAGGTACACACGAGGTTCAGTAACACCTGGGTGTTCTTGACAGGTACACACGAGGTTCAGTAACACCTGGGTGTTCTTGACAGGTGCACACGAGGTTCAGTAACATCTGGGTGTTCTTGACAGGTACACACGAGGTTCAGTAACACCTGGGTGTTCTTGACAGGTACACACGAGGTTCAGTAAAAACCTGGGTGTTCTTGACAGGTACACACGAGGTTCAATAACACCTGGGTGTTCTTGACAGGTACACACGAGGTTCAGTAACACCTGGGTGTTCTTGACAGGTACACACGAGGTTCAGTAACACCTGGGTGTTCTTGACAGGTACACACGAGGTTTCAGTAACACCTGGGTGTTCTTGACAGGTACACACGAGGTTCAGTAACACCTGGGTGTTCTTGACAGGTGCACACGAGGTCCAGTAACATCTGGGTGTTCTTGACAGGTACACACGAGGTTCAATAACACCTGGGTGTTCTTGACAGGTACACACGAGGTTCAGTAACACCTGGGTGTTCTTGACAGGTACACACGAGGTTCAGTAACACCTGGGTGTTCTTGACAGGTACACACGAGGTTCAGTAACACCTGGGTGTTCTTGACAGGTACACACGAGGTTCAGTAACATCTGGGTGTTCTTGACAGGTACACACGAGGTTCAGTAACACCTGGGTGTTCTTGACAGGTACACACGAGGTTCAGTAACACCTGGGTGTTCTTGACAGGTACACACGAGGTTCAATAACACCTGGGTGTTCTTGACAGGTACACACGAGGTTCAATAACACCTGGTGTGTCTTGACAGGTACACACGAGGTTCAATAACACCTGGGTGTTTCTTGACAGGTACACACGAGGTTCAATAACACCTGGGTGTTTTTTGACAGGTACACACGAGGTTCAATAACACCTGGGTGTTCTTGACAGGTACACACGAGGTTCAATAACACCTGGGTGTTTTTGACAGGTACACGAGGTTCAATAACACCTGGGTGTTCTTGACAGGTACACACGAGGTTCAATAACACCTGGGTGTTCTTGACAGGTACACACGAGGTTCAATAACACCTGGGTGTTCTTGACAGGTACACACGAGGTTCAGTAACACCTGGGTGTTCTTGACAGGTACACACGAGGTTCAATAACACCTGGGTGTTCTTGACAGGTACACACGAGGTTCAGTAACACCTGGGTGTTCTTGACAGGTACACACGAGGTTCAGTAACACCTGGGTGTTCTTGACAGGTACACACGAGGTTCAGTAACACCTGGGTGTTCTTGACAGGTGCACACGAGGTTCAGTAACATCTGGGTGTTCTTGACAGGTACACACGAGGTTCAGTAACACCTGGGTGTTCTTGACAGGTACACACGAGGTTCAGTAACACCTGGGTGTTCTTGACAGGTACACACGAGGTTCAGTAACACCCTGGGTGTTCTTGACAGGTGCACACGAGTTCAGTAACTCTGGGTGTTCTTGACAGGTACACACGAGGTTCAGTAACACCTGGGTGTTCTTGACAGGTGCACACGAGGTTCAGTAACATCTGGGTGTTGACAGGTACACACGAGGTTGGATCATCAGAAGGAAGTACCAGATCAACTCTGCCAAGAGAGTTGTGGAAGAGAGCAGTGAACCTTCGCCATGCAAAGCTCCAGCTCCTGAACCCCCTGAACCCAAGCACGGAGCCCACAGCGAAGCTTGTGAGTTGAACCTTCACTTGATGTAGAATGACTCAGAACCTTGAACCCTAACTCTCTTGAGAGCCTTAGAATGACTGTTAGAATGACTGTTAGAATGACTGTTAGAATGACTGTTAGAATGACTGTTAGAATGACTGGTAGAATGACTGGTAGAATGACTGGTAGAATGACTGTTAGAATGATTGGTAGAATGGCTGGTAGAATGACTGGTAGAATGATTGGTAGAATGACTGGTAGAATGGCTGGTAGAATGGCTGGTAGAATGACTGGTAGAATGATTGGTAGAATGACTGGTAGAATGGCTGGTAGAATGACTGGTAGAATGGCTGGTAGAATGACTGGTAGAATGACTGTTAGAATGATTGGTAGAATGAGTGTTATAATGACTGATAGAATGACTGGTATAATGGCTGGCAGAATGACTGGTAGAATGACTGGTAGAATGGCTGGTAGAATGACTGTTAGAATGACTGGTAGAATGACTGGTAGAATGGCTGGTAGAATGACTGTTAGAATGACTGTTAGAATGACTGGTAGAATGGCTGGTAGAATGACTGTTAGAATGACTGGTAGAATGACTGTTAGAATGACTGGTAGAATGACTGTTAGAATGACTGGTAGAATGACTGGTAGAATGGCTGGTAGAATGACTGTTAGAATGACTGGTAGAATGACTGGTAGAATGGCTGGTAGAATGACTGGTAGAATGAGTGTTAGAATGACTGATAGAATGACTGGTATAATGGCTGGTAGAATGACTGGTAGAATGACTGGTAGAATGGCTGGTAGAATGACTGGTAGAATGACTGTTAGAATGACTGTTAGAATGACTGGTAGAATGACTGGTGGAATGATTGGTAGAATGAGTGTTAGAATGACTGATAGAATGACTGGTATAATGGCTGGTAGAATGACTGTTAGAATGACTGGTAGAATGGCTGGTAGAATGACTGATAGAATGACTGTTAGAATAATTGGTAGAATGACTGTTAGAATGACTGATAGAATGACTGGTAGAATGGCTGATAGAATGACTGTTAGAATGACTGTTAGAATGACTGTTAGAATGACTGGTAGAAAGACTGTTAGAATGACTGTTAGAATGACTGTTAGAATGACTGGTAGAATGACTGGTAGAATGACTGTTAGAATGACTGGTAGAATGACTGGAAGAATGACTGGTAGAATGACTGTTAGAATGACTGGTAGAATGACTGTTAGAATGACTGTTAGAATGAATGGTAGAATGACTGTTAGAATGACTGGTAGAATGACTGGGAGAATGATTGGTAGAATGACTGGTAGAATGATTGGTAGAATGACTGGTAGAATGATTGGTAGAATGACTGGTAGAATGATTGGTAGAATGACTGGTAGAATGACTGGTGGAATGATTGGTAGAATGACTGGTAGAATGACTGGTAGAATGACTGGTAGAATGATTGGTAGAATGACTGGTAGAATGACTGGTAAAATGACTGGTAGAATGACTGGTAGAATGACTGGTAGAATGACTGGTAGAATGACTGCTAGAATGACTGGTAGAATGACTGTTAGAATGACTGGTAGAATGACTTAGAATGACTGTTAGAATGACTGGTAGAATGACTGGTAGAATGACTAAGAACCTTGAACCTTCAGTTGACAGACATAGAATGATAATATTGACAATATTGACTGTACCTAGCTTTACTGTCACCTAGGGTTACTAGAAGCTAAGACTATACCTAGCTTTACTGTCACCTAGGGTTACTAGAAGCTAAGACTGTACCTAGCTTTACTGTCACCTAGGGTTACTAGAAGCTAAGACTGTACCTAGCTTTACTGTCACCTAGGGTTACTAGAAGCTAAGAATATACCTAGCTTTACTGTCACCTAGGGTTACTAGAAGTAAAATATACCTAGCTTTACTGTCACCTAGGGTTACTAGAAGCTAAGAATATACCTAGCTTCACTGTCACCTAGGGTTACTAGAAGCTAAGAATATACCTAGCTTTACTGTCACCTAGGGTTACTAGAAGCTAAGAATATACCTAGCTTTACTGTCACCTAGGGTTACTAGAAGCTAAGAATATACCTAGCTTCACTGTCACCCCAGGGTTACTAGAAGCTAAGAATATACCTAGCTTTACTGTCACCTAGGGTTACTAGAAGCTAAGAAAAATACCTAGCTTTACTGTCACCTAGGGTTACTAGAAGCTAAGAATATACCTAGCTTCACTGTCACCTAGGGTTACTAGAAGCTAAGAATATACCTAGCTTTACTGTCACCTAGGGTTACTAGAAGCTAAGACTATACTAGCTTTACTGTCACCTAGGGTTACTAGAAGCTAAGACTATACCTAGCTTTACTGTCACCTAGGGTTACTAGAAGCTAAGACTATACCTAGCTTTACTGTCACCTAGGGTTACTAGAAGCTAAGACTGTACCTAGCTTTACTGTCACCTAGGGTTACTAGAAGCTAAGACTGTACCTAGCTTTACTGTCACCTAGGGTTACTAGAAGCTAAGACATATACCTAGCTTTACTGTCACCTAGGGTTACTAGAAGCTAAGACTATACCTAGCTTTACTGTCACCTAGGGTTACTAGAAGCTAAGAATATACCTAGCTTTACTGTCATCTAGGGTTACTAGAAGCTAAGACTATACCTAGCTTCACTGTCACCTAGGGTTACTAGAAGCTAAGAATATACCTAGCTTTACTGTCACCTAGGGTTACTAGAAGCTAAGACTATACCTAGCTTTACTGTCACCTAGGGTTACTAGACTATAGCTAGCTTTGAATAGCTATTAGATATATGAGTTGGAATGGGTTAGGCAGGTGGGTGGAATGGCTTAGTATGGGCCAGTAGGCCTACTGCAGTGCTCCTCCGGGCTTATCTTTAGAAGGCATTCTAGTGGTTCTAGGAGGGGTTCTAGTGGTTCTAGGAGGGGCTATTGGAGAAGTTCTAGATGTTCTAGCAGGGGATCTAGGAGGGGTTCTATTAGAGGTTCTTGTAGATATTTGAGGAGGGGTTCTAGGAAGGGTTCTAGTGGTTAAGGAGGGGCTCCAGGGGTTCTAGGAAGGGTTCTAGAAGTGGTTCTACGATGGGCTCTAGGAGAGGTTCTAGGAGGAGTTCTAGGAGGGGTTCTAGAAGAGGTTCTAGGAGGGGTTCTAGGAGGGGTTCTAGGAAGGGTTCTAGGAGGGGTTCTAGGAGGGGTTCTAGGAAAGGTTCTAGGAGAGGTCTAAGAGGGGTTCTAGGAGGGGTTCTAGGAAGGGTTGTAGGAGAGATTCTAGGAGGGGTTCAAGGAGGGGTTCTAGGAGAGGTTCTAGGAGGAGTTCTAGGAGAGGTTCTAGGAGAAGTTCTAGGAAGGGTTCTAGGAGATGTTCTAGGAGGGTTTCTAGGAGGGGTTCTAGGAGAGGTTCTAGGAGGGGCTCTAGGAAGGGTTCTAGAAGAGGTTCTAGGAGGGGTTCTAGGGGAGGTTCTAGGAGGGGTTCTAGGAGGGGTTCTAGGAGAGGTTCTAGGAGAGGTTCTAGGAGGGGTTCTAGGAGAGGTTCTAGGAGAGGTTCTAGGAAGGGTTCTAGGAGATGTTCTAGGAGGGGTTCTAGGAGGGGTTCTAGGAGAGGTTCTAGGAGGGGTTCTAGGAAGGGTTCTAGGAGGGGTTCTAGGGGAGATTGTAGGAGGGGTTCTAGGAGGGGTTCTATGAGAGGTTCTAGGAGGGGTTCTAGGAGTGGTTCTAGGAAGGGTTCTAGGAGGGGTTCTAGGAGGGGTTCCAAGAGAGGTTCTAGCAGACAAATTTAAGGACTTACCCTGAGCATTGAGTCACTTCCCATAGGTCAGTGGATGAAAGCTAAGATGATGGGGGCTTTAGGAGCTCAATCTTCAGTAGATGTTGAGGATAAAAGCTCCCAGGAGGAAGATAAAAGCCCCGAGAAGCCTCCAGAGTCGTCTGAAAGCCCCGAGAAGCCTCCAGAGTCGTCTGATAGCCCCGAGAAGCCTCCAGAGTCGTCTGATAGCCCCGAGAAGTCTCCAGAGTCGACTGAAAGCCCCAAGAAGCCTCCAGAGTCGTCTGATAGCCCCGAGAAGCCTCCAGAGTCGTCTGATAGCCCCGAGAAGCCTCCAGAGTCGTCTGATAGCCCCGAGAAGCCTCCAGAGTCGTCTGATAGCCCCGAGAAGCCTCCAGAGTCGTCTGATAGCCCCGAGAAGCCTCCAGAGTCGACTGAAAGCCCCAAGACCTCTCCAGCTGAGACAGTGACGCCTCAGGCCACAAGAAAGACCGAAGAACGCTCAGCCTTGCACGACGCACCTGACGATGGTCCCACAACCATCGGAGAGGCCCTGAGAGACGGGGAACTGACGGAGGAGGAAGCCGCTTGCATCATCCAAGCTCGTAAGCCCTAACGATCGTAGTCGTAAGACTTTACGATCGTTCTCGTAAGACTTTACAATCGTACACGTAAGACTTTACGATCATGCTTAAGTCACCCTCAACCAGCAGCCCTAGAACCACCACCCGTACTGGTTTAGAGTATCTTCTTTGAAGACTCGAATCCCTGGGCCCTCTCTAAGTGACTTTAGAAGCCCCAAGTTAAGATTAGACATCTTAGATAGTATTAGAAACCCGACATTGTAGTAGAAACCTAATTTTTGCCTATTTACCTATGTACCTACCTTTGTACCTACCTACTTGTCTACCTATCTACCTACTTGTCAACCTAACTATTTGTCTACATATCTTCCTATTTGTCCACTTGCCTACTTCTCTACCTGCCTACCTATTTGTCTACCCACCTGTCTGTTAGAAATACATGTCTACTGGATGCCTGTCTACTAATTAATGTAGGCGTAGATAAACACACCTGCACTTAATCTACCTCAAAGTTTATCCACCTCAAAGATTATTTTAACAATTATTGCTATAACTTTGATTATTTTAACAATTACTATTACAATTATTGCTATAATTACGATTATTTTAACGATTGGGACAGATTTCCGCGGGTACCGAGTGAGGCAGGAGTGGGGACCAGTCTTGGAGGAGAGACTGAGGAAGCTGGTGGAGAAGCACATGGACGATCCTGAGGAGGCATCCAAGGCCTTGGAGGTGAGAGAGTACTATAGGCCTTTCATATACAGCCTCTCCTCACTTAACTACAGAATCCCATTCCTAAGACAACGTCGTTAAACGAATTCGTCGCTAAACGAAGGGCATACTATAATGGCAGTGGGTTAGTGGGTGTATTTTTAAATGGTTATACAGTAGTGTACTGTATATTGTAACAAACAGAATAGAGGAAATCAGCTGTGATATACATTATACTGGTCAGAGAGCCTATCGTAAGTCCGAGGCGTCGGTAAACGAGTACGTCGCTAAGTCAGGAGAGGCTATATGTATGTGTGTGTGTGTGTATAACGAATCAATATTTCGCTGACAGGCCGAGGGACTGACAGCTCAGGAAGCGGCTCTCGTTATCCAGAAGTTCTGGGGTCGACACAAGAAGAAGAGAGAACAGAGAGAGAAGAACAAGGAGAATAACAAGGAGCAGGATAACAAGGATAACAAAGAAGAAGGGAAGGATAAGAATAAGGATTTGTACCAGGAATTAGGACAACATTCATGTACCAAGAGGATGACCAGTCTCATTATGTTTGCCCAGGGGGTGAGTAACCCAGGGGGTGAGTAACCCAGGGGGTGAGTAACCCAGGGGGTGAGTAACCCCGGGGGTGAGTAACCCAGGGGTGGGTAACCCAGGGGGTGAGTAACCCAGGGGGTGAGTAACCCCGGGGGTGAGTAACCCAGGGGGTGAGTAACCCAGGGGGTGAGTAACCCCGGGGGTGAGTAACCCCGGGGGTGAGTAACCCAGGGGGTGAGTAACCCCGGGGGTGAGTAACCCAGGGGTGGGTAACCCAGGGGGTGAGTAACCCAGGGGGTGAGTAACCCAGGGGTGAGTAACCCAGGGGGTGAGTAACCCAGGGGGTGAGTAACCCAGGGGGTGAGTAACCCAGGGGTGAGTAACCCAGGGGGTGAGTAACCCAGGGGGGTGAGTAACCCAGGGGTGAGTAACCTAGGGGGGTGAGTAACCCAGGGGTGAGTAACCCAGGGGTGAGTAACCCAGGGGGTGAGTAACCCAGGGGGTGAGTAACCCAGGGGGTGAGTAACCCAGGGGTGGGTAACCCAGGGGTGGGTAACCCAGGGGGTGAGTAACCCAGGGGGTGAGTACCCAGGGGGTGAGTAACCCAGGGGGTGAGTAATCCAGGGGGTGAGTAACCCAGGGGGTGAGTAACCCAGGGGGTGAGTAACCCAGGGGTGGGTAACCCAGGGGGTGAGTAACCCAGGGGGTGAGTAATCCAGGGGGTGAGTAACCCATGGGGTGAGTAATCCAGGGGATGAGTAACCCAGGGGGTGAGTAATCCAGGGGGTGAGTAACCCAGGGGTGAGTAACCCAGGGGGTGAGTAACCCAGGGGGTGAGTAATCCAGGGGTGAGTAACCCAGGGGATGAGTAACCCAGGGGGTGAGTAATCCAGGGGGTGAGTAACCCAGGGGTGGGTAACCCAGGGGTGAGTAACCTAGGGGTGAGTAATCCAGGGGTGAGTAACTCAGGGGTGAGTAACCCAGGGGGTGAGTAACCCAGGGGGGTGAGTAACCCAGGGGTGAGTAACCTAGGGGTGAGTAATCCAGGGGTGAGTAACCAAGGGGGTGAGTAACCCAGGGGGTGAGTAACCCAGGGGTGAGTAACCCAGGGGTGAGTAACCTAGAGGTGAGTAACCTAGGGGTGAGTAACCTAGGGGTGAATAATCCAGGGGTGAGTAACCCAGGGGTGAGTAACCCAGGGGGTGAGTAACCCAGGGGTGAGTAAACTAGGGGTGAATAATCCAGGGGTGAGTAACCCAGGGGTGAGTAACCCAGGGGGTGAGTAACCCAGGGAGTGAGCAACCCAGGGGGTGAGTAACCCATGGGTGAGAAACCTAGGGGGTGAGTAACCCAGGGGTGGGTAACCCAGGGGTGAGTAACCCAGGGGTGAGTAACCTAGGGGTGAGTAATCCAGGGATGAGTAACCCAAGGGTGAGTAACCCAGGGGTGAGTAACCCTGGGGGTGAGTAACTCAGGGGTGGGTAACCCATGAGTGAGTAACCAAGGGGTGAGTAATCTAGAGGTGAGTAACCTAGGGGTGAGTAACCCAGGGGGTGAGTAACCCAGGGGGTGAGTAACCCAGGGAGTGAGTAATCCAGGGGGTGAGTAACCCAGGGGTGAGTAACCCAGGGGGTGAGTAACCCAGGGGGTGAGTAACCCAGGGGGTGAGTAACCCAGGGGGTGAGTAACCCACGGGTGGCTTGTTTAACCCAGGGGTTGTTTGTTTAACCCAGGGGAGGTTTGTTTAACCCAGTGCTGGAGTGTTTATCCCATTGGCTTATGTACACACAACCCATGCCCACACGACTCATGTACCCATGTACATATACCTATTTAAGCCATGTGCACAAACATGTACGTGTTTTGTAGGTACACATGAATAATCAGGAGAGCCACAAGTACCTACGTCGTCACAAGGCAGGTGTCCGCCTGGAAGAAGTAGGTGAAGCACCTAGCACCTACCAGAGACCTACTGGCTTTGATGTCGTACCTAACGTCCTTAAGGAAGACAGGAAGAAGGTAAGTACCTGTGAGTGTTGGTACCTGTGTCTGTGTTGGTACCTGTGTCTGTGTTGGTACCTGTGTTTGTGTTGGTACCTGTGTCTGTGATGGTGCCTGTGTCTGTGTTGGTACCTGTGTCTGTGATGGCACCTGTGTCTGTGTTGGTACCTGTGTTGGTACCTGTGTCTGAGTTGGTACCTGTGCCTGTGATGGTACATGTGTCTGTGATGGTACCTGTGTCTGTGTTGGTACCTGTGTCTGTGGTGGTACATGTGAGATGATACCTGTGTGATGGTACCTGTGTAATGGTACCTGTGCTTGCGATGGTACCTGTGTCTGTGATGGTACCTGTGTGATGATACCAGGGTGATGGTACCTGTGTGATGATACCTGTGTGATGGTACCTGTGTAATGGCACCTGTGCTTGCGATGGTACCTGTGTCTGTGTTGGTACCTGTGTCTGTGATGGTACCTGTGTCTGTGTTGGTACCTGTGTCTGAGTTGGTACCTGTGCCTGTGATGGTACATGTGTCTGTGATGGTACCTGTGTCTGTGTTGGTACCTGTGTCTATGGTGGTACCTGTGTGATGATACCTGTGTGATGGTACCTGTGTAATGGTACCTGTGCTTGCGATGGTGCCTGTGTCTGTGTTGGTACCTGTGTCTGTGATGGGACCTGTGTCTGTGATGGTACCTGTGTCTGTGATGGTACCTGTGTGATGATACCAATGTGATGGTACCTGTGTGATGATACCTGTGTGATGGTACCTGTGTAATGGTACCTGTGCTTGCGATGGTAACTGTGACTGTGTTGGTATCTGTGTCTGTGATGGTACCTGTGTCTGTGATGGTACCTGTGTGATGGTACCTGTGTGATGGTACCTGTGCTTGTGATGGTACCTGTGTCAGTGATGGTACCAGTGTGATGGTGCCTGTGCTTGTGATGGTACCTGTGTGATGGTACCTGTGTGATGAGAACTGTGTGATGGTACCTGTGTCTATGATGGTACCTGTGTGATGATACCAATGTGATGGTACCTGTGTGATGATGCCTGTGTGATGGTACCTGTGTAATGGTACCTGTGCTTGCGATGGTACCTGTGTCTGTGTTGGTACCTGTGTCTGTGATGGTACCTGTGTCTGTGATGGTACCTGTGTGATGGTACCTGTGTGATGGTACCTGTGCTTGTGATGGTACCTGTGCTTGTGATGGTACCTGTGTCAGTGATGGTACCAGTGTGATGGTACCTGTGCTTGTGATGGTACCTGTGTGATGAGAACTGTGTGGTACCTGTGTCTGTGATGGTACCTGTGTGATGGTACCTGTATGATGGTACCTGTGTGATGGTACCTGTATGATGGTACCTGTGTGATGGTACCTGTATGATGGTACCTGTGTGATGGTACCTGTATGATGGTACCTGTGTGATGGTACCTGTGTCTGTGATGGTATCTGTGTGATGGTACCTGTGCTTGTGATGGTACCTGTGCTTGTGATGGTACCTGTGTGATGGTACCTGTGTGATGAGAACTGTGTGATGGTACCTGTGTTAGTGACGGTACCAGTGTGATGGTACCTCTTCTTGTGATGGTACCTGTGTGATGGTACCTGTGTGATGAGAACTGTGTGATGGTACCTGTGTCTGTGATGGTACCTGTGTGATGGTACCTGTGTGATACCAATGTGATGGTACCTGTGTGACGGTACCTGTATGATGGTACCTGTGTGATGGTACCTGTGTCTGTGATAATTCTTCAGTGATCACCAGTGTCATGTAGGGAGGTACTGGAACGTAAGCATAATCTTGGAATATGGGAGTATAGGCAGGGGATAGGCAGGAGAGGTGAGGTGGTAGGAGAGATGATTAGCGGAGGTAGGTGACGCACGGTGGAGGTAGGTAGGAGAGATGATTAGCGGAGGTAGGTGACGCGCGGTGGAGGTAGGTAGGAGAGATGATTAGCGGAGGTAGGTGACGCACGTGGAGGTAGGTAGGAGAGATGATTAGCGGAGGTAGGTGACGCGCGGTGGAGGTAGGTAGGAGAGATGATTAGCGGAGGTAGGTGACGCACGGTGGAGGTAGGTAGGAGAGATGATTAGCGGAGGTAGGTGACGCGCGGTGGAGGTAGGTAGGAGAGATGATTAGCAGAGGTAGGTGACGCGCGGTGGAGGTAGGTAGGAGAGATGATTAGCGGAGGGTAGGTGACGCACGGTGGAGTAGGTAGGAGAGATGATTAGCGAGGTAGGTGACGCGCGGTGGAGGTAGGTAGGAGAGATGATTTAGCGGAGGTAGGTGACGCGCGGTGGAGGTAGGTAGGAGAGATGATTAGCGGAGGTAGGTGACGCGCCGGTGGAGGTAGGTAGGAGGAGATGATTAGCGGAGGTAGGTGACGCGCGGTGGAGGTAGGTAGGAGAAGATGATTAGCGGAGGTAGGTGACGCACGGTGGAGGTAGGTAGGAGAGATGATTAGCGGAGGTAGTGACGCGCGGTGGAGGTAGGTAGGAGAGATGATTAGCGGAGGTAGGTGACGCGCGGTAGGAGGTAGGTAGGAGAGATGATTAGCGGGTAGGTGACGCACGGTGGAGGTAGGTAGGAGAGATGATTAGCGGAGGTAGGTGACGCGCGGTGTGAGGTAGGTAGGAGAGATGATTAGCGGAGGTAGGTGACGCGCGGTGGAGGTAGGTAGGAGAGATGATTAGCGGAGGTAGGTGACGCGCGGTGGAGGTAGGTAGGAGAGATGATTAGCGGAGGTAGGTGACGCGCGGTGGAGGTAGTAGGAGAGATGATTAGCGGAGGTAGGTGACGCACGGTGGAGGTAGGTAGGAGAGATGATTAGCGGAGGTAGGTGACGCGCGGTGGAGGTAGGTAGGAGAGATGATTAGCGGAGGTAGGTGACGCGCGGTGGAGGTAGGTAGGAGAGATGATTAGCGGAGGTAGGTGACGCGCGGTGGAGGTAGGTAGGAGAGATGATTAGCGGAGGTAGGTGACGCGCGGTGGAGGTAGGTAGGAGAGATGATTAGCGGAGGTAGGTGACGCGCGGTGGAGGTAGGTAGGAGAGATGATAGCGGAGTAGGTGACGCGCGGTGGAGGTAGGTAGGAGAGATGATTAGCGGGTAGTGACGCGCGGTGGAGGTAGGTAGGAGAGATGATTAGCGGAGGTAGTGACGCACGGTGGAGGTAGGTAGGAGAGATGATTAGCGGAGGTAGGTGACGCGCGGTGGAGGTAGGTAGGAGAGATGATTAGCGGAGGTAGGTGACGCGCGGTGGAGGTAGGTAGGAGAGATGATTAGCGAGGTAGGTGACGCGCGGTGGAGGTAGGTAGGAGAGATGATTAGCGGAGGTAGTGACGCGCGGTGGAGGTAGTAGGAGAGATGATTAGCGGAGGTAGGTGACGCGCGGTGGAGGTAGGTAGGAGAGATGATTAGCGGAGGTAGGTGACGCGCGGTGGAGGTAGGTAGGAGAGATGATTAGCGGAGGTAGGTGACGCGCGGTGGAGGTAGGTAGGAGAGATGATTAGCGGAGGTAGGTGAGCGTGCGGTTGAGTGTAGGTAGGAGAGATGATAGCGGAGGTAGGTGACGCGCGGTGGAGGTAGGTAGGAGAGATGATTAGCGGAGGTAGGTGACGCGCGGTGGAGGTAGGTAGGAGAGATGATTAGCGAGGTAGGTGACGCACCGGTGGAGGTAGGTAGGAGAGATGATTAGCGGAGGTAGGTGACGCGCGGTGGATGGTAGGTAGGAGAGATGATAGCGGAGGTAGGTAGACGCGCGGGGGAGGTAGGTAGGAGAGATGATTAGCGGAGGTAGGTGACGGCGGTGGAGGTAGGTAGGAGAGTATAGGAGGTAGGTAGTGGAGGTAGGTAGGAGAGATGATTAGCGGAGGTAGGTGACGCGCGGTGGAGGTAGGTAGGAGAGATGATTAGCGGAGGTAGGTGACGCGACGGTGGAGGTAGGTAGGAGAGATGATTAGCGGAGGTGGTGACGGCGTGGAGGTAGGTGAAGCTGATTAGCCGAGGTATGACGGCGATGGATAGTTAGGAAGAGTTAGCGAGAGCCTAGCTGACCGCCCGGTGGAGGTCGTAGAGACTAGCATTAGCGAGGTAGGTGACGCCGGTGGAGGTAGTGAGAGATTGATTGCCGGAGTAGTGACGGCGAGTGGAGTAGGTAGGAGAGTGATTAGCGGAGGTAGGTGACGCCGGTGGAGGTTAGGTAGGCAGAGTGATTCGGAGGTCGTTAATGTCGCAGGTACTGGTGGTGACTCAAGCTACTCCAAACCACGTGAAACTGTACGATATGATCTGAGGGACAGTGTACGACCTGACGTGACTGACTAAGCCAGGTACGACTGACACCGATGCCCAACAGAGTCTCCTGAGTACTTCAGCAGCCATGTTACGCGAGCGTTCTGACCCAGTGTAGACGACTCCTGCTCACACGTTCTCTGCTCGGAGCTCTGCACCCAGTGCCACCTGACGCGTCTGCTACGTCCGACCATGAGCTCTGGACTGCACCATGGTACGAGCCTGCACCCGGATCGAGACGTTGTAGACCAGAGCCTGAGCTCTGACCCGACTTCGCCTCACGTTCCTTGGACTCTACGCCAGTGGTCAAGCACCCCCCTGACAGACCCACGTGTACGACCTGACACCTGGATCTGTGACCCACGTGTACGACCTGACTGCCTGGATCTGACACCACGTGTACGACCTGACGCCTGGATCTGACACCACGTGTACGACCTGACGTCCTGGATCTGACACACGTGTACGACTGACGCCTGGATCTGACACCACGTGTACGACCTGACGCCTGGATCTGACACCACGTGTACGACCTGACGCCTGGATCTGACACCACGTGTACGACCTGACGCCTGGATCTGACACCATGTGTACGACCTGACGCCTGGATCTGACGCCACTTGTAGGACCTGACGCCTGGATCTGACACCACGTTGTACGACCTGACGCCTGGATCTGACGCCACGTGTAACGACCTGACGCCCTGGACTGGACGCCCACGTGTACGACCTGACGCCTGGATCTGACGCCACGTGTACGACCTGACACCTGGATCTGACACCACGTGTACGACCTGATGCCTGGATCTGACACCACGTGTACGACCTGACGCCTGGATCTGACACCACGTGTACGACCTGACGCCTGGATCTGACACCACGTGTACGACCTGACGCCTGGACCTGACGCCACGTGTACGACCTGACGCCTGGACCTGACAACACGTGTACGACCTGACGCCTGGACCTGACACCACATGTATGACCTGACGCCTGGACCTGACACCACGTGTACGACCTGACGCCTGGACCTGACGCCACGTGTACGACCTGACGCCTGGACCTGACGCCAGTGGCGAACAAAAGCGCTGATACATAAGCCGGAAAGGCGTGTGTCTGACAGACATTTGCCAAGGCGAGGTGACCTCACCAGCCCAGCTTAACTACATCACACCAGGTTATCACCAGGTTATCACCAGGTTATCACCTAGTTATCACCAGGTTATCACCAGGTTATCACCAGGTTATCACCAGGTTATCACCAGGTTATCACCAGGTTATCACCTAGTTATCACCAGGTTATCACCAGGTTATCACCAGGTTATCACCAGGTTATCACCAGGTTATCACCAGGTTATCACCAGGTTATCACCTAGTTATCACCAGGTTATCAACAGGTTATCACCATGTTATCACCAGCTTATCACCATGTTATCACCAAGTTATCACCAGGTTATCACCAGGTTATCACCATGTTATCACCAAGTTATCACCAGGTTATCACCAGGTTATAACCATGTTATCACCAGGTTATCACCAGGTTATCACCAGGTTATCACCTAGTTATCACTAAGTTATCACCAGGTTATCACCTAGTTATCACCAGGTTATCTCCTAGTTATCACCTAGTTATCACCAGCTTATCACCAGGTTATCACCAAGGTATCACCAGGTTATCAGCTAGTTATCTCCAGGTTATCACCTAGTTATCACCAAGTTATCATCAGGTTATCACCAGGTTATCACCTAGTTATCACCTAGTTATCACCAAGTTATCACCAAGTTATCACCTAGTTATCACCAAGTTATCACCAGGTTATCACCTAGTTATCACCAGGTTATCGCCTAGTTATCACCAAGTTATCACCAGGTTATCACCTAGTTATCACCTAGTTATCACCAGGTTATCACCAGGTTATCACCTAGTTATCACCAGGTTATCACCTAGTTATCACCAGGTTATCAACTAGTTATCACCAGGTTATCACCAGGTTATCACCTAGTTATCACCAGGTTATCACCAGGTTATCACCTAGTTATCACCAGGTTATAACCTAGTTATCACCTAGTTATCACCAGGTTATCACCTAGTTATCACCAGGTTATCACCAGGTTATCACCTAGTTATCACCTAGTTATCACCATGTTATCACCTAGTTATCACAAGGTTATCACCAAGTTATCACCTAGTTATCACCAGCTTATCACCAGGTTATCACCAAGTTATCACCAGGTTATCACCTATTTATCACAAAGTTATCACCAGGTTATCACCAAGTTATCACCAGGTTATCACCAAGTTATCACCTAGTTATCAGCAGGTTATCACCAGGTTATCACCAAGTTATCACCAGGTTATCACCAAGTTATCACCTAGTTATCACCAGGTTATCACCAGGTTATCACAAAGTTATCACCAGGTTATCACCAAGTTATCACCAAGTTATCACCAGGTTATCACCTAGTTATCAACAGGTTATCACCTAGTTATCACCTAGTTATCACCAGGTTATCACCAGGTTATCACCAAGTTATCACCAGGTTATCACCTAGTTATCTCCATGTTATCACCTAGTTATTACCAAGTTATCACCAGGTTATCACCTAGTTATCACCAAGTTATCACCAGGGTATCACCATGTTATCACCTAGTTATCACCAGGTTATCACCATGTTATCACCAAGTTATCACCAGGTTATCATCTAGTTATCACCAAGTTATCACCTAGTTATCACCAAGTTATCATCAGGTTATCACATAGTTATCACCTAGTTATCACCAGGTTATCACCAGGTTATCACCTAGTTATCACCAGGTTATCACCTAGTTATCACCAGGGTATCACCTAGTTATTACCAGGTTATCACCTAGTTATCAAAAGGTTATCACCAGGTTATCACCTAGTTATCACCAGGTTATCACCTAGTTATCATCTAGTTATCACCAGGTTATCACCTAGTTATCTCCAGGTTATCACCAGGTTATCACCTAGTTATCACCTAGTTATCACCAGGTTATAACCTAGTTATCACCAGGTTATCACCAAGTTATCACCTAGTTATCACCAGGTTATCACCAGGTTAACACCAAGTTATCACCAGGTTATCACCTATTTATCACCAAGTTATCACCAGGTTATCACCAAGTTATCACCAGGTTATCACCAAATCATCACCTAGTTATCACCAAGTTATCACCAGGTTATCACCAAGTTATCACCAGGTTATCACCAAGTTATCACCTAGTTATCACCACGTTATCACCAGGTTATCACCAAGTTATCACCAGGTTATCACCAAGTTATCACCTAGTTATCGCCAGGATATCACCAGGTTATCACCTAGTTATCACCAAGTTATCACCAGGTTATCACCAAGTTATCAACTAGTTATCACCAGGTTATCACCACGTTATCACCAGGTTATCACCTAGTTATCACCTAGTCATCACCAGGTTATCACCTAGTTATCACCAGGTTTTCACCTAGTTATCACCAAGTTATCACCTAGTTATCACCAGGTTATCACGAAGTTATCACCAGGTTATCACCAAGTTATCACCTAGTTATCACCAGGTTATCACCTAGTTATCACCAGGTTATCACCTAGTTATCACCAGGTTATCACCAAGTTATCACCAGGTTATCACTAGTTATCACCTAGTTATCACCAAGTCATCACCAGGTTATCGCCTAGTTATCACCTAGTTATCACCAGGTTATCACCAGGTTATCACCAAGTTATCACCAAGTTATCACCAGGTTATCACCAAGTTATCACCAGGTTATCACCAGGTTATCACCTAGTTATCACCAGGTTATCACCAGGTTATCACCAAGTTATCACCAGGTTATCACCAAGTTATCACCAGGTTATCACCAGGTTATCACCTAGTTATCACCAGGTTATCACCAGGTTATCACCAAGTTATCACCAGGTTATCACCAGGTTATCACCAAGTTATCACCAAGTTATCACCTAGTTATCACCAGGTTATCACCAGGTTATTACCAGGTTATCACCAAGTTATCACCTAGTTATCACCAGGTTATCACCAAGTTATCACCAGGTTATCACCAGGTTATCACCTAGTTATCACCAGGTTATCACCAGGTTATCACCAGGCTATCACCAAGTTATCACCTAGTTATCACCAGGTTATCACCAAGTTATCACCAGGTTATCACCAGGTTATCACCTAGTTATCACCAGGTTATCACCAGGTTATCACCAAGTTATCACCAGGTTATCACCAGGTTATCACCAGGTTATCACCTAGTTATCACCAGGTTATCACCAAGTTATCACCAAGTTATCACCAGGTTATCACCTAGTTATCACCAGGTTATCACTAGGTTATCACCAGGTTATCACCAGGTTATCACCAGGTTATCACCAGGTTATCACCTAGTTATCACCAGGTTATCACCAGGTTATCACCTAGTTATCACCAGGTTATCACCAAGTTATCACCAAGTTATCACCAGGTTATCACCTAGTTATCACCAGGTTATCACTAGGTAATCACCAGTTATCACCAGGTTATCACCAGGTTATCACCAGGTTATCACCTAGTTATCACCAGGTTATCACCAGGTTATCACCTAGTTATCACCAGGTTATCACCAGGTTATCAATGGGTTATCACCAGGTTATCACCAAGTTATCACCAGGTTATCACCTAGTTATCACCAGGTTATCACCAGGTTATCACCTAGTTATCACCAGGTTATCACCAGGTTATCACCAGGTTATCACCAGGTTATCACCTAGTTATCACCAGGTTATCACCAGGTTATCACCTAGTTATCACCAGGTTATCACCAGGTTATCACCAGGTTATCACCAGGTTATCACCTAGTTATTACCAGGTTATCACCAGGTTATCATCAGGTTATCACCAGGTTATCACCAGGTTATCACCAGGTTATCATCAGGTTATCACCAGGTTATCACCAGGTTATGACCAGGTTATCACCTAGTTATCACCAGGTTATCACCAGGTTATCACCAGGTTATCACCTAGTTATCACCAGGTTATCACCAGGTTATCACCTAGTTATCACCAGGTTATCACCTAGTTATCACCAGGTTATCACCAGGTTATCACCAGGTTATCACCAGGTTATCACCTAGTTATCACCAGGTTATCACCTAGTTATCACCAGGTTATCACCAGGTTATCACCTAGTTATCACCAGGTTATCACCTAGTTATCACCAGGTTATCACCAGGTTATCACCAGGTTATCACCAGGTTATCACCTAGTTATTACCAGGTTATCACCAGGTTATCATCAGGTTATCACCAGGTTATCACCAGGTTATCACCAGGTTATCATCAGGTTATCACCAGGTTATCACCAGGTTATGACCAGGTTATCACCTAGTTATCACCAGGTTATCACCAGGTTATCACCAGGTTATCACCAGGTTATCACCAGGTTATCACCTAGTTATCACCAGGTTATCACCTAGTTATCACCAGGTTATCACCAGGTTATCACCAGGTTATCACCAAGTTATCACCAGGTTATCACCTAGTTATCACCAGGTTATCACCAAGTTATCACCAAGTTATCACCAAGTTATCACCAGGTTATCACCAAGTTATCACCAAGTTATCACCAAGTTATCACCAGGTTATCACCTAGTTATCACCAAGTTATCACCAAGTTATCACCAAGTTTTCACCAGGTTATCACCTAGTTATCACCTAGTTATCACCAGGTTATCACCTACAGGTTGGTGGTGCTTCTCGACCAGTTATCAAGATAACTTCCATTGATAACGATGTGTCAGACTACTACGACTTTCTACAAGACGACATGAGAAGGTGGGTAGTAGTTGTGGTAGATGTGGTAGTCTTAGTTGTGGTAGTGGTAGTTGTGGTAGTGGTAGATGTGGTAGTTGTGGTAGTGGTAGTTGTGATAGTGGTAGTTGTGGTAGTGGTAATTGTGGTAGTGGTAGGTGTGGTAGTGGTAGTTGTGGCAGTGGTAGTTGTGGTAGTGGTAGTTGTGGTAGTGGTAGTTGTGATAGTGGTAGTTGTGGTAGTGGTAATTGTGGTAGTGGTAGTGGTAGTTGTGGTAGTAGTAGTTGGGGTAGTGGTAGTTGTGGTAGTGGTAGTTGTGGTAGTGGTAGTTGTGGTAGTGGTAGTGGTAGTTGTGGTAGTGGTAGTTGTGGTAGTGGTAGTGGTAGTTGTGGTTGTGGTAGTTGTGGTAGTGGTAGTGGTAGTTGTGGTTGTGGTAGTTGTGGTAGTGGTAGTGGTAGTTGTGGTAGTGGTAGTTGTGGTAGTGGTAATTGTTGTAGTTGTGGTAGTGGTAATTGTTGTAGTTGTGGTAGTGGTAGTTGTGTAGTGGTAGTTGTGGTAGTGGTAGTTATGGTAGTGGTAGTGGTAGTTTGGTAGTGGTAGTTGTGGTAGTGGTAGTTGTGGTAGTGGTAGTTGTGGTAGTTGTAGTTGTGGTAGTGGTAGTTGCAGTAGTGGTAGTTGTGGTTATGGTAGTGGTAGTTGTGGTAGTGGTAGTTGTAGTTGTGGTAGTGGTAGTTGTGGTAGTGGTAGTTGTGGTAGTGGTAGTTGTGGTAGTGGTAGTGGTAGTGGTAGTTGTGGTGACTGGTACATCAGACTATAAACACATTAACTAACCAATTAGACCTGAGAAATTGTCCCTAACCAACCTCCCCATTCCTCCACATTCCTCCCAACTTCTCCCTATTTCTCCCTATTTCTCTCCCTCGGTATTCCTCCCTATTTCTCCACATTCCTCCCTAATTCTGAAGTGCTTTGGAGGGAGATTTAACTTTGTATCGTCTTGGCCAGTCCATCGCCAGAGTTGAGTCCAGACACTCCCTGGGATGCTCCCTTGGCCAAGAAAATACAACACAGAACTACTAGACACAGGTTAGTTGATCCCAGGCTGGCTAGTAGTGGCTAGCACTGGCTTGAAGTGTTGTTAGTGTGGCTAGCAGTGTTGCTAGTGTGGCTAGCAGTGTTGTTAGTGTGGCTAGTAGTGGCTGGAAGTGTTGTTAGTGTGGCTAGCAGTGTTGTTAGCGTGGCTAGCAGTGTTAGTGTGGCCAGCAGTGTTGTTAGTGTGGCTAGTAGTGGCTGGAAGTGTTGTTAGTGTGGCTAGCAGTGTTGTTAGCGTGGCTAGCAGTGTTAGTGTGGCCAGCAGTGTTGTTAGTGTGGCTAGTAGTGGCTGGAAGTGTTGTTAGTGTGGCTAGCAGTGTTATTAGTGTGGCTAGCAGTGTTGTTAGTGTGGCTAGTAGTGTTATCAGAGTGGCTAGAAGTGTTGTTAGTGTGGCTAGTAGTGTTGTTAGTGTGGCTAGTAGTGCCTGGAAGTGTTGTTAGTGTGGCTAGCAGTGTTATTAGTGTGGCTAGCAGTGTTGTTAGTGTGGCTAGTAGTGTTGCTAGTGTGGCTAGCAGTGTTGTTAGTGTGGCTAGCAGTGTTGTTAGTGTGGCTAACAGTGTTGTTAGTGTGGCTAGCAGTGTTGTTAGTGTGGCTAGCAGTGTTGTTAGTGTGGCTAGCAGTGTTGTTACTGTGGCTAGTAGTGTTGTTTGTGTGACTAGCAGTGTTGTTAGTGTGGCTAGCAGTGTTGTTAGTGTGGCTAGCAGTGTTGTTAGTGTGGCTAGCAGTGTTGTTAGTGTGGGTAGCAGTGTAGTAAGTGTGGCTAGCAATATTGTTAGTGTGGCTAGCAGTGTTGTTAGTGTGGTTAGCAGTGTTAGTGTGGCTAGTAGTGTTGTTAGTGTGGCTAGTAGAGTTATCAGTGTGGCTAGAAGTGTTGTTAGTGTGGCCAGCAGTGTTGTTAGTTTGGCTAGTAGTGGCTGGAAGTGTTGTTAGTGTGGCTAGCAGTGTTGTTAGCGTGGCTAGCAGTGTTAGTGTGGCCAGCAGTGTTGTTAGTGTGGCTAGTAGTGCCTGGAAGTGTTGTTAGTGTGGCTAGCAGTGTTATTAGTGTGGCTAGCAGTGTTGTTAGTGTGGCTAGAAGTGCCTGGAAGTGTTGTTAGTGTGGCTAGCAGTGTTGTTAGTGTGGCTAGTATTGTTGTTAGTGTGGCTAGCAGTGTTGTTAGTGTGGCTAGCAGTGTTGTTAGTGTGGCTAGGAGTGTTGTTAGTGTGGCTAGCAGTTTTGTTCGTGTGGCTAGCAGTGTTGTTAGTGTAGCTAGCAGTGTTGTTAGTGTGGCTAGCAGTGTTGTTAGTGTGGCTAGTAGTGTTGTTAGTGTAGCTAGCAGTGTTGTTCGTGTGGCTAGCAGTGTTGTTAGTGTAGCTAGCAGTGTTGTTAGTGTGGCTAGCAGTGTTGTTAGTGTGGCTAGCAGTGTTGTTAGTGTGGCTAGCAGTGTTGTTAGTGTAGCTAGCAGTGGCTGGCAGTATGACTAGAAGTGGCTAGTACCGTTAGTGTGACTAGCAGTGTCTAGTACTGTTAGCGTGGCTAGCAGTGGCTGTTAGTATGACTAGCCATGGCTGGTACCGTTAGTGTGACTAGCAGTGGCTGTTAGTATGACTAGCAATGGCTGGTACCGTAAGTGTGACTAGCAGTGGCTAGTACTGCTAGTATAACAAGCATTGGCTAGTACTGGCTAGTGCTAACTTTAAACTACTAGTGATGTAACCCTATCACAAAACCTGCTTTACTAGCTCAATCAGCCTCCTATTCTTCCTATTCCTCTCCCACAGAGGGACAGACGTGGCTAGCAAGAAGGATGGACCAGGCCAGGACGATCCACAGAAGGGACTGATCCCCCATAAGACCGACAAGTTAGAGGCTGTAGAGCAGAACCAGAGGAGGAGAGCGCCAGGTGTTCCCAGTGGTCCTGTGGTCCTGCCTACTGAGACCAGGTCTGTATTTTGTAGCCAGGGTTACAGTCACAAGTAACCCACTACAACAACCCACAACAAACCATAACTAACCCACTACAACAACCCACAACTAACCCATTACAACAACCCACTACAACAAGCCATAACTAACCCACTACAACAAGCCATAACTAACCCACTACAACAACCCACAACTAACCCATTACAACAACCCACAACTAATCCACTACAACAAGCCATAACTAACCCACTACAACAACCCACAACTAACCCACTACAACAACCCACTACAACAAGCCATAAACTAACCCACTACAACAAGCCATAACTAACCCACTACAACAAGCCATAACTAACCCACTACAACAACCCACAACTAACCCACCTACAACAAGCCATAACTAAACCCACTACAACAAGCCATAACTAATCCACTACAAGCCATAACTAACCCACTACAACAAGCCATAACTAACCCACTACAACAACCCACAACTAACCCACTACAACAAGCCATAAAAACCCACTACAACAAGCCACAACTAACCCACTAAAAACAATCCATAACTACCCACTAAAACAAGCCATAACTAACCCACGCAAGCCATAACTAACCCACTAAAACAACCCATAACTATCCCACTACAACAACCCACAACTAACCCACACAACAAGCCATAACTAACCCACTACAACAAGCCACAACAAAACCCCTTACAACAACCCACAACTAACCCACTACAACAACACACAAAAAACTAACCCACTACAACAACCATAACTAACCTACTACAACAAACCATAACAAACCCACTACAACAAGCCATAACTAATCCACTACAACAACCCACAACAAAACCCCCTACAACAACCCACAACTAATCCACTACAACCAAAACCCAAAAACTAACCCACTACAACAAGCCCTAACTAACCCACTACAACAGCCACAACAACCCACTACAACAACCCACAACTAACCCACTACAAACAACCCACTACAACAACCCACAACAAATAACCCACTACAACAACACTCTACAACTAACCCCCTACAACAACCCACAACTAACCCACTACAAAAAACACACTATAACTAACCCACTACAACAACCCACAACTAACCCCTACAACAACCCACAACTAACCCACACAACAACCCACTACAACAACCCACAACAACTAACCCACTACAACAACCCCAATTTAAATAACCCACTAAAAACAACCCACAACTAACCCACTACAACAACCCCCCCACAACAAACCCCCAACAACTAACCCACTACAAAACACACTAAAACTAACCCACTACAACAACCCACACTAACCCACTACAACAACCCACTACAACAACCCACAACTAACCCACTACAACAACCCACTACAACAACCCACTACAACTAACCCACTACAACAACCCACTACAACAACCCACTACAACAACCCACTACAACTATCCCACTACAACAACCCCCTACAAAAACACACTACAACTAACCCACACAACAACCCACTACAACAACCCACTACAACAACCCACTACAACTATCCCACTACAACTAACCCACTACAACAACACACTACAAATAACCCACTACAACAACCCACTACAACAACCCACTACAACTAACCCACTACAACAACACACTACAACAACCCACTACAACAACCCACTAAACAACCCACTACAACTAACCCCCCTACAACAACCCACTACAACAACCCACTACAACAACCCACTACAACAACCCACTACAACAACCCACTACAACTAACCCACTACAACAACCCACTAAAAACAACCCACTACAACAACCCACTACAAAAACCCCCTACAACAACCCACTACAACTAACCCACTTCAACTAACCCACACACAACAACCCCTACAACTAACCCACTACAACAACCCACTACAACAACCCACTACAACAACCCACTACAACTACCCACTAAAAACTAAAACCCCCTACAACAACACACAACAACTAACCCCCTACAACTAACCCACTACAACAACCCACTACAACAACCCACTACAACAACCCACTAAAAACTAACCCACTACAACAACACACTACAACTAACCCACTACAACAACCCACTACAACAACCCACTACAACTAACCCACTACAACAACACACTACAACAACCCACTACAAAAACCCACTACAACTAACCCACTACAACAACCCACTACAACTAACCCACTACAACAACCCAAATACAACTAACCCACTACAACAACACACTACAACAAAACCCCCTACAACAACCCACTACAACTAACCCACTACAACAACCCACTACAACTAACCCACTACAACAACCCACTACAACAACCCACTACAACAACCCACTACAACAACCCACTACAACAACACACTAAAAACTAACCCACTACAACAACCCACTACAACAACCCACTACAACTAACCCACTACAACAACACACTACAACAACCCACTACAACAACCCACTACAACTAACCCCTACAACAACCCACTACAACTACCCACTACAACAACCCACTACAACTAACCCCCCTACAACAACACACTACAAACTAACCCACACAACAACCCACTACAACTAACCCACAAACAACAACCCACTACAACTAACCCACTACAACAACCCACTACAACAACCCACTACAACAACACCCCTACAACTAACCCACTACAACAACCCACTACAACAACCCACAACAACAACACACTACAACTAACCCACTACAACAACCCACTACAACAACCCACTACAACAACCCACTACAACAACCCACTACAACCCAACCCACTACAACTAACCCACTACAACAACCCACTACAACTAACCCACTACAACTAACCCACTACAACAACCCACAACTAACCCCCTACAACAACCCACTACAACTAACCCACTACAACAACCCACTACAACAACCCACTACAACAACCCACTACAACTAACCCACTACAACAACCCCCTACAACTAACCCACTACAACAAAACACTACAACTAACCCACTACAAACAACCCACTACAAACTAACCCACTACAACAACACACTACAACTAACCCACTACAACAACCCACTACAACAACCCACTACAACACCCACTACAACTATCCCACTACAACAACCCACTACAACTAACCCACTACAACAACACACTACAACAACCCACTACAACTAACCCACTACAACAACACACAAAAACTAACCCACTACAACAACACACCCACAACTAACCCACTACAACAACCCACTACAACTAACCCACTAAACAACCCACACAACTAACCCACTACAACAACCCACTACAACTAACCCACTACAACAACCCACTACAACAACCCACACAACAACACACTACAACTAACCCACTACAAAAAACACACTACAACAACCCACTACAACAACACACTACAACTAACCCACTACAACAACCCACTACAACTAACCCACTACAAAAACACACTACAACTAACCCACTTACAACAACACACACAACTAACCCACTTTCAACAACCCACTACAACTAACCCACTACAACAACCCACTACAACTATCCCACTAACAACAACCCACTACAACAAACCCACTACAACAACCCACTACAACTAACCCACTACAACAACCCACTACAACAACCCACTACAACTAACCCACTACCCAAAAACCCACTACAACTATCCCCACTACAACAACCCCTACAACTAACCCACTACAACTAACCCACTACAACTAACCCACTACAACAACACACTACAACAAAACCCACTACAACAAACCCCCTACAACTAACCCACTACAACAACCCACTACAACTAAACCCCCTACAACAACACACTAAAACTAACCCACTACAACAACCCACTACAACTAACCCACTACAACAACCCACTAAAAACTAACCCACTACAACAACCCACTACAACAACCCACTACAACAACCCACTACAACTAACCCACTACAACAACACACTACAACTAACCCACTACAACAACCCACTACAACAACCCACTACAAAATAATCCCACTACAACAACCCACTACAACTAACCCACTACAACTAACCCACTACAACAACCCACTACAACTAACCCACTACAACAAAACCCCCTACAACTAACCCCCTACAACAACCCACTACAACTAACCCACTACAACTAAACCCACTACAACAAAACCCCCTACAACAAACCCCCCTACAACAACCCACACAACTAACCCACTACAACAACCCACTACAACTAACCCACTACAACAAGCCATAACTAACCCACTACAACAACCCACAACTAACCTACTACAACAAGTCATAACTAACCCACTACAACAAACCCACTCAACTAACCCACTACAACAACCCCTACAACTAACCCACTACAACAACCCAAATACAACAACCCACTACAACTAACCCACTACAACAAAACCCACTACGACAACCCACTACAAACAACCCCACTACAACTAAAACCCACTACAACTAACCCACTACAACTAACCCACTACAACAACCCACAACTAACCTACTACAACAAGCCATAACTAACCCACTAAACAACCCACTACAACTAAACCCACTACAACTAACCCACTACAACTAACCCACTACAACAAACCATAACTAACCCACTACAACAAGCCATAACTAACCCACTACAACAACCCACAACTAACCCACTACAACAAGCCATAACTAACCCACTACAACAACCCACTACAACAACCCCCAAAAACTAACCCACTACAACAACCCACTACAACAACCCACTACACTAACCCACTACAACAACCCACTTTCGACAACCCACTACAACAACCCCCCTACAACTAACCCCTACAACAAACCCACTACAACTGACCCACTACAACAACCCACTACAACTATCCCACTACAACAACCCACTACAACTAACCCACTAAAGACAACCCCCTACAACAACCCACTACAACTATCCCACTACGACAACCCACTACAACAAACCCCCCCCACAACTAACCCACTACAACAACCCACTACCCAAAAACCCACACAACTATCCCCTACAACTAACCCACTACAAAAACCCCCCCACAACAACCCACTACAAATACCCCCACAAATAACCCACTACCAACCCACTAACAACACCCACTACAACTAACCCACACGACAACCCACACAACAACCCACTACAACAACCCACTACAACTATCCCACTACAACTAACCCCTACAACAACCCACTACAACAACCCACTACCTAACCCACTACAACTAACCCCCTACAACAACCCACTACAACAACCCACTACCAACTACCCCCCCACAACTACCCACTACAACAACCCACTACAACTAACCCACTACAAACAACCCACACACTACCCACCACAACAACAACCCACACAACTAACCCACTACAACAACCCACTACAACTACCCACTACAACAACCCACTACAACACCCCCCACTACGACAAACCCACTACAACAACCCACTACAACTAACCCACTACAACAACCCACAACCCAACCCACTACAACAACCCACTACAACATCCCACTACAAACCCCCTACAACAACCCCCTACGACCACCCCTACAACACACACACATTAACTCCCACTCAACAACCCACACAAACTAACCCACTACAACAACCCCCTACAACAACCCACAAACTAACCCACTACAACAACCCACTAAAAACAACCCACTACAACTAACCCACTACAACAACCCACTACAACAACCCACTACAAAAAACCCACTACAACTAACCCACTACAACAACCCCCTAAAAAAACCCACTACAACAACCCACTACAACTAACCCACTACAAAACCCACAAATACAACCCCACTACAACAAGCCATAACTAACCCACTACAACAACCCACAACTAACCCAAATACAACAACCCATTACAACAACCACACAACTAACCCACAACAACAACACACTACAACAAAACCCCCTACAACAACCCCAACTAACCCACTACAACAACCCACAACTAAACCCACTACAACAACCCATACAACAACCCAACAACTAACCCACTACAACAACCCACTACGACAACCCACTACAACAACCCACAACTAACCCACTACAACAACCCACACAACAACCCACTACAACAACCCACTACAACTACCCACAAAAACAACCCACTACAACAACCCACTACAACAACCCACTACAACAACCCACTACAACTAACCCACTACAACAACCCACTACGACAACCCACTACAACAACCCACTACAAAACCCCTACAACAACCCACTACAACTAACCCACTACAACAAGCCATAACTAACCCACTACAACAAGCCCATAAAATAACCCACTACAACAACCCAAAAACTAACCCACTACAACAAGCCATAACTAACCCACTACAACAACCCACTACAACTAACCCACTACAACAACCCACAAAAACTAACCCACTACAACAAGCCATAACAACCCACTACAACAACCATAACTAACCCAACTACAACAACCCACAACTAACCCACTACAACAAGCCATAACAAACCCACTACAACAACCCACTAACACAAAACCCACTACAACTAACCCACTACAACAACCCACTACCAACAACCCACACAACTAAACCCACTACAACAACCCACTACGGCAACCCACTACAACAACCCACTACAACTAACCCACTACAACAAAACCCCCTACACAACCCACTACAACAAACCCACTACAACTAACCCACTACAACAACCCACTACAACTACCCACTACAACAACCCACAAAAACTAACCCACTACGACAACCCACTACAACAACCCACTACAACTATCCCACTACGACAACCCACTACAACAACCCACTACAAAATAACCCACTACAACAACCCACACAACCAAACCCACTACAACAACCCACTACAACATCCCACTACAACTAACCCACAACAACCCACTACAACAACCCACTACAACTCCCACTACAACTAACCCCCCTACAACAACCCCTACAACAACCCACTACAACTATCCCACTACAACAACCCACTAAAAACAACCCACTACAACAACCCCCTACAACTAACCACTACGAAAACCCACTACAACAACCCACTACAACTAACCCACTACGACAACCCACTACAACAACCCACTACAACTAACCCACTACAACAAAACCCCCTACAACAACCCACTACAACTAAACCCACTACAACTAACCCACTACAACAACCCACTAAACAACCCACTACAACTAACCCACTACAACAACCCACTACAACAACCCACTACAACATCCCACAAAAACTAACCCACTACAACAACCCACTACAACAACCCACTACAACTAACCCACTACAACAACCCACAAAAACAACCCACTACAACTATCCCACTACAACCAACCCACTACAACAACCCCTACAACAACCCACTACAACTAACCCAAATACAACAACCCACACAACAACCCACTACAACTATCCCACTACAACTAACCCGTACAACAACCCACTACAACTAACCCACTACAACAACCCACTACAACTAACCCACACCCAAAAACCCACTACAACTAACCCCCTACGACAACCCACTACAACAAACCACTACAACTAAACCCCCTACAAACAACCCACAACTAACCCACTACAACAACCCACTACAACTAACCCACTACAACAACCCACACAACAAACCCACTACACAACCCACACAACAACACACTACAACTAACCCACTACAAAACAAAACCCCCTACAACTAACCCACTACAACAACCCACTACAAAAAACCAACAACTAACCCACTACAACAACCCACTACAACAACCCACTACAACAAACCCCCTACAACAACCCACTACAACTAACCCACAAAAACAACCCACTACAACTAACCCACTACAACAACCCACTACAACTAACCCACTACAACAACCCACTACAACTAACCCCTACAACCAAACCCCCTACAACTAACCCACTACAACAACACACTACAACAACCCACTACAACAACACCCCTACAACTAACCCACTACAAAAACACACTACAACAACCCACTACAACAACCCACAACTAACCCACTACAACAACCATAACTAACCCACTACAACAACCCACAACTAACCCACTACAACAACCCACAACTAACCCACTACAACAAGCCCAAACTAACCCACTACAACAACCCACAACTAACCCACTACAACAACCCATTACAACAACCCACAACTAACCCACTACAACAACCCACTACAACTAACCCACTACAACAACCCCTAAACAACCCCCCTACAACAACCCACACAAAAACCCCCCTACAACAACCCACTACAACAACAACTCAACAACACATCAAAAAACCCACAAATAACCCCCACAAAACCCACTACAACAAACCCCCTACAAAAACCCACAACAACCCACTACAACAACCCACTCAAATAACCCCTACAACATCCCCCTACAAATAACCCCACATCACTACCCCGGGGAAAGGGAAGGGTAACCCCCACCACCAACTACCGCCGCATCAGACCTCAGACAGATGCCAGGGGCCCAAACCCCCAAAGGCCAGCTCCCGGGGGCCCGGCCCCCGACCAGCACCAACCCCCTCCACAGTCCTGAAGGGGGGATATAGACCAAAATGGTCCCACAAATTTCCGGGAGTTCCTCAGGAAACCAATTATGCCCCAACTGACACTATCAGGAAGAGGCAGTTGAACAGAGACCGTCAGAATGGTCTGCAGACCAACTACTGAGATAGTAAATGGTCTGGAGGTCATTACTAAGTCAGTAAATGGTCTGGAGGTCATTACTAAGTCAGTAAATGGTCTGGAGATCATTACTAAGTAGGTAAATGGTCTGGAGGTCATTACTAAGTCAGTAAATGGTCTGGAGGTCATTACTAAGTCAGTAAATGGTCTGGAGGTCATTACTAAGTCAGTAAATGGTCTGGAGGTCATTACTAAGTCAGTAAATGGTCTGGAGGTCATTACTAAGTCAGTAAATGATCTGGAGGCCATTAATAAGTAGGTAAATGGTCTGGAGGTCATTACCAATTTGGTAAATGGTCTCTAGACCCATTAATAATATATAATGAATTTTTTAAAGTGTTTTAAAACCATTTATTCATGCTAGTCAATATATATATATATATATATATATATATATATATATATATATATATATATATATATATATATATATAATATATATATATATATAATATATATTATATATGTATCCTACAGCAGGTCAGAATACAGTAGATGTATTCCAGAGCAGGTCAGAATACAGTAGATGTATTCCAGAGCAGGTCAGAATACAGTAGATGTATTCCAGAGTAGGTCAGAATACAGTAGATGTATTCCAGAGTAGGTCAGAATACAGTAGATGTATCCCAGAGCAGGTCAGAATACAGTAGATGTATTCCAGAGCAGGTCAGAATACAGTAGATGTATCCCAGAGCAGGTCAGAATACAGTAGATGTATCCCAGAGCAGGTCAGAATACAGTAGATGTATTCCAGAGCAGGTCAGAATACAGTAGATGTATCTCAGAGCAGGTCAGAATACAGTAGATGTATTTCCCGAGCAGGTCAGAATACAGTAGAAAGTATTCCAGAGCAGGTCAGAATACAGTAGATGTATTCCAGAGCAGGTCAGAATACAGTAGATGTATCCCAGAGCAGGTCAGAATACAGTAAATGTATTCCAGAGCAGGTCAGAATACAGTAGATGTATCCCAGAGCAGGTCAGAATACAATAGATGTATTCCAGAGTAGGTCAGAATACAGTAGATGTATTCCAGAGCAGGTCAGAATACAGTAGATGTATGCTACAATAGACTAACAACAGGAAGTTAGTAATACACCTACTGTATTATTCTTATGGTAATTTATTAACCCACGCTGCGGGTTTAGCTCTCCCAGGTGCACCCCCGATAGATAGTTGAAATAGACATTGCAACAAAATCTATCGGAATCTATTTTACGAAGTACGATAGATTTTTTAGACTTTGATGACCCTTGAGAATACAATAAAATACAATATAATAATTAAATTCAAAATAATACAGTAAAATACAATAGAATACAATGAAATACACTAGAATACAATGAAATACACTAGAATACAATGAAATACAGTAGAATACAATGAAATACAGTAGAATACAATTAAATACACTAGAATACAATTAAATACACTAGTATACAATGAAATACAGTAGAATACAGTGAAATACAGTAGAATACAGTGAAATACAGTAGAATACAATAAAATACACTAGAATACAATTAAATACACTAGAATACAATGAAATACACTAGAATACAATGAAATACACTAGAATACAATGAAATACAGTAGAATACAATGAAATACACTAGAATACAATGAAATACACTAGAATACAATGAAATACAGTAGCATACAATGAAATACACTAGAATACAATGATATACAGTAGAATACAGTGAAATACAGTAGAATACAGTGAAATACAGTAGAATACAGTGAAATACAGTAGAATACAGTGAAATACAGTAGAATACAATGAAATACAGTAGAATACAATGAAATACAGTAGAATGCAATGAAATACACAAGAATACAATGAAATACAGTAGAATACAGTGAAATACAGTAGAAAACAGTGAAAAAACAGTAGAAAACAATGAAAAACAGTAGAATCGTGAAAAACAGTGAATACAAAGAAAACAGTAGAATCGTGAAATTTCACTAGAATGCAATGAAAAACAGTAGAATACAATGAAATCAGTGAATACAATGAAATCAAAATTAACGTGTAAAAAGGGGTCTGTAGATACATACAATTAAATACAATTTTTAAAACATATAATACATAAAACAGTATAAAACAGTATAATACTATAAATACGTATAATACAATGTAAGAGAAATTTTTTGATTGAATAAATTTATTAAAACAAATAATTTATTATTATCCCAATTAATAATAATTAATAATTAATAAAAATAATAATAATTTAAAAAAATAATAATAAAAAATAATAATATAAAAATAAATAAAAAATTAAAAATAATAAAAAATAATTTAAAAATAATAAAAATAAAAAATAATTAAAAAAAATAAAATAAAAAATTTAAAAAATAATAAAAATAATAAAATAAAATAAAAAACTAATTAATAAAAATAATAATAAAATAAAATAATAATATAATAATAATAAAACTTAAAAATAATAATAATAAAAATTTAAAATAAAAATAAATAATAAAAACTAAAAATAAAATATAATAATAATAAAAAAATAATAATAAATAATAATAATAATAATAAAAAAAAAAATAATAAAAAATAATTAATATAAAAAAAAAATAATAAAACTAATAAAAAAAAAATAATAATAATAATAATTAAATAAATTATAATAAAATAATCTAATTTTAATTATAATAATAATAATAATATAATAATAAAATAATAACAAAATAAAAAAAAAAATAATAAAAAATTAAAAAAAAAAATAAAAAAAAAAAATAATAAAAATAATAATTTAATAATAAAAAAAATAATTAATATAATAAAAATTTAAAATAATAAAATAAATAAAAAAATAAAAAAATAAAATTTAATAATAAAATAATAATAAATTTAAAATAATAATTAATAATAAATAAAATATTATAAAAAATAATAATTAAAAAAATAAAAAAAAAATATAATAATAATTAAAAAATTTTAACAATAAAAAAATAATAATAATAAATTTTTAAAATAATAATAAAATAATAATAATATAATAATAAAAAAAATAATAAAATTAAATATAAAATTTTAATAATAAAAAATTTTAAAATAATAAAAAAAAATAAAAATAAAAAAATTATAAATAATAAAAAATTTAATAAAAAAAAAAATAATAATTAATAATTTAAAAATAAAAATAAAAAAAAAATAAAAAAAATAATAATAAAAAAATATATTTTAAAATAATAAAATAATAATAATAAATTATAATAAAAATAATAATAATAAAAAATAATATTAAAAACAAAAATAAAAAAATAATAAAAAATAATAATAAAAATAATAATAATAATAATAATAAAATATTTAATAATAATAAAAATAAAAATAATAATAAAAAATAACAATAAAATAATAATAATAATAATAATAAATTTAAAAAAAAATAATAATATAATAATAATTTAAAAAAAATAATAATAATAATAAAAATAATAATTTAAAAAAAAATAATAATAAAATAAAATTTAAAAATAAAAATAAAAATAATAATTAATAAAAATATAAAAAAATAATAATAATAATAATAAAATAATAAAAATAATATTAATAATAATAATAAAATATTTAAAAAATAATATTAATAAAAATAATAATAATAATAATAATAAAATAATAATAATAATAATTTATAATTAAATAAATTTAAAAACAATAATATATAATTAAATTAATAAATAACATAATAATAAATAATAATTAATTAAAAAAATAATAAATTTAAAAATTAATAAATTAAATATAAAATAATATTATTTTATAAATAAAAATAACTAATAATAAAAATTTAAAAATAATAAATTTAAAAATAATAACAATTTAAAAATATAATAATAATAAATATTAAATATAATTAAAAATAAAAAATAACATAATAATAATTTTAAAATTAATTTAATAATAATAAAAATTTTAAAAATAATAATAAAAATAAAATTTAAAAATAAAAATAAAAAAATATTATTAATATTTAAATATTAATATAATAAATTAAATAATTTAAATTTTAAAATTTTAAAAACATATTTCATATTTAATATTCCAAAAAATTTAATTTTACAACATCTTTAAAAATTTAAAATATAATTTTAAACAATTAATAAAATTTAAAACTATAATTTTAAAATTTAAAATTAATATTAAAATTTTAAAATTTAAAATAATAAAATAATAATTTAATAAAATTTAATATTTTCAATTTCATAACATTAAATATTTAAAAAAAATAAAATCATTCCCCTAATAATATTCTTATTCTTATTTATAAAATTAATAATTAAAAAAAAAAAAAAAAATATTAAAGTTGGATTATAACTATGTGCATATGTAGATGTGTGATTGTAGCCAATGTAGCATGATGTAGCATATGTACGTGATGGGCATATGTAGCTAGTTGATTGTAAATTATGTGCATAGAGTATGTAGTATGTCGGGTGCTGTGTAGAAGTCTGATGTAGCAATGTACTTTGTACATTGTAGATGATTAAATATTTAACTATGTACATAGTAGCATGATTTCATTAGTAGCATGAGTAGATGTTTTTGCTGATGTACATGATTAGATCATGTGAAATTTTTAGCAGTTAGTATGTAGGATATGTGCATATGTGCTATGAACAAAATGTAGCATGAAGTAGCATGATTGTAAACATGAAGTAGCATATGCATATGTTAGGGTTTGATGTAGGTATGTAGCATGATGTAACTGTTAGATGATGTACATAGTGCATATGTACTTGTAGCTGATTAAAGGCATAGTACTCTGTTTCATATGTTCATATGAGGATGTTGGTGTGGGCTTTTACTCAAAAGTAGCATATGTAGATTTACTAGGCTGTGTAACTGAGTTCATGTACTAGTAGGATGTACATAGCGTGTGGGGGCAAAGCCCCATGTAGCACATGTAGATTTACATGTGTGATTTAGCTAAGTGCATATGTACATATGTAATGGGTACATGGTGATGCGTGCAGCTCTACAAAACCCCCCCCCCCCCCCCCCCTTTTCATATGTAAGGGATGGCACATTTTGGGGGCCTATTAGCATATTGCATAGTAGTTTTTTCATAGCTTTTTAGATTCCCCTGTAGCATATTTTTAACAAGGGTTTCGCCCCCCTATTGCATATTGTAGTGGGTGTTTACATCTGTGGGGGGCCCCCTATTTTACATATTGTTGGGGCCCTTTGGGGGGCCCGAAAATTGGGACTATGTAGCAATGTGATGGCCCACTATGTGGGGGGAGCCTATTTAACATGAAATTTTAGGATGTTTCTATGTGGGGTGAAATAGTGATGTAGCCTTTTAGGATGGTTTTAAAACCGGGGGGGGTGGTATTTTAGCCTCATGTGGATGGGTTTACATGGAGGGGGTGCCCCCTATTTTTAGCATAAAAGTAACATGTAAAGGATAATGGGTGGGGGGGCTAGATTTTAACTGTTTAAAGTAGGGGTTTTCATCTGTCGCCGATTTTAGATATGTAGCTATTAGGATGGTTAAAATTGGGGGGGGTGCATATTTTTACATCAGTAGCAATGTAGATGGTTACATGGTCGAACATGTAGCTCATGTAGCATCATGTAAGGGCCCATGCTGGTGGGGTATATTTTGCATCATGTAGGATTGGTTAATGGGGGGGACCCCCTCTTGTGCATATGTAGCATATGTAATGGCCCCAATGGGGGGGCTGAGAAATTGTGCATATGTAGCATATGTGGTTTTTTACAATGTGGGGGGGGATGTACATATGTACACATGTAGATGGTTAAAGCGGATGGGGGGCCGATTTTACAATGTAGATTATGTAGGATTTTATGGGGGGGGGGTTTTTGCATCTTGCAATGTGGATGGTCTCATAGCGTGTGGGGCGCCCCCCTACTTTTAGCATCATGTGAAATGTAATCTACATAGCGTGGGGGGGCTGCCAGCCTATTGTAGCACAAAGTGCTTGTAGGGGTCTACATGCGTGGTGGGGCTGCCACCTACTTTTAGCATTTTTGAGGGGGTCTCATAGCGGTGGGGGCTGCCGCCTACTTGAGCTCATTTTGCATCATGTTTGGCCACAAGCGTTGGGGCTGCCAGCCTACTTGGCATCTGTAGCTATGTAGGATGGGCACATTTGGTGGTGGGGCTGCCCGCCTACTTTTTGCACATGTACTATGTAGGATGGTCTACATAGCGGTGGGCGCCCCCACCCTTGGGGGCCGTGGGGGGCTGCCAGCCCATTGTGCTCATGTGATTTGTGGATGGTCACATAGGTGGTGGGCTGCCACCTTTACTTGTAGCATCAGTAGTGGCCCCACATAGCGGGTGGGGTGCCAGCCTACTTGTAGCTCATGTGCATCTGTAGGGTGGCTAATAGCGTGGTGGGGCTCCGCCACTTTTAGCATCATGTAGAATTTGGGTGGTTTCATAGGGGTGGGGCTGCCAGCCTCTTTTGCACATGTAGCATCGTAGGGTGGCTACATGCTGGTGGGGTGCCCCCCTACTTGTGTCTGTAGCATCATGTGGGTGGTCTACATAGGTGGGGGGCTGCCACCTCTTGTAGCCCTGTGGATGGTCTACATAGCGGGTGGGGCTGCCAGCCTACTTTTGATATGTGCATCATGTAGGGTGGCCCCCCAAGCTGGTGGGGGTCACCTACTTTGCATCTGTAGCACATGTAGGATGGTCTACATAGGTGGTGGGGTGCCAGCCTCTTTAGCATCATGTAGATTGGTGGGTTCCCTAGCGGGTGGGCGCCCGCCTACTTGAGCATCAGTAGGGGCTACATTGCGGGGTGGGGTCCGCCTACTTGTACAATTTAACAATGTTTTCGGCTTCAACTGGGGGGGTGCAGTATTGTTCTCAGTGGATTTTGGTTTAAAAAACCCCCTCCACCTACTTTCTCTTCCCCTTTTGGGCCCCCTCTTTCCCCCTTTTTCTTTCTCTTTTTTTTCCTCTGTCTCCCCCTTTGCTCTTCCTCTTTGTTTCCCACTAGCTGGGGGTCCCGAATGAAACTCAAATTTTTAGGATGGTCACTACGTGGGGGGCTGCCAGCCACTTTAAATGTGCCAAAGTTAATTTTACAAGAGGGCTGAGTTTTTTACATCGAATCGTTTTGGACCCCAACCCCCCCTTAATTTCCTCTTCTTTTTTCTACATCTTCTCGTTTTCCCCTTTAAAACTTTTTCACTACCCTTTCTCCCCTTTTTTCTTTTTTTGGGGAATTTTTCCCTTCCTCCCTTTTTCCCCTCCCGTTTTTTCTCTTTTTCACAAAGGTTGTCGAAACATGGGGGGTTTGGGGCTCCAAAATAAATTGAAACTGTTGGGGGGCTGTAGGGGTTAACTTTTCCTAAAAAGGGGTGAGGTTCTTTACATCAGTGCCTGTTTGGTTTCTTTCATGGTGGTTTGGGGTTTAACTTTCATTGGGAGCCTTTTTGGGCAATTTTTCCTAGAAGGGCTGGTTTAACTTTCCTGATGGGTAAACCTTACATTGGGGGGCTCTTAATCAATAAAGTGCCTTTTTTCATCGGGGTGGGGGCTGAGTCCTTACCTTTCAGTCTGCTAAAAAAAACCAAAAGTAGGAAAAAATTTAATAAAGGGGGGGTTTCCCCACGTTAATCACTGTGGTTTGGGGCACCCGGGGTGGGCTTGCCCCTACCTTTTAAAAAACTGTTAGGGGGTCCACCTAGGTGGTGGGGGTTTCCCCCAAAATTTTTAAAATTCATTTCCCCAAGGTTTGGGTTCAAACCTGGTGGGCTGAGTAAAAAACCCGTAATGGGTTTTATTTCCGACACTAAGGTTGAAAATCCCAGCTTATAGAAGCCAAGAACGTCAAAATCTGCCAGTTGTTGCAGTCGTAAGATCACCAGTTGAACCTGTGGAGAAGTGGCTGCTAGAGTTCAATCTTACACTCAGAAGTGGCTGTTAGAGTTCAATCTTACACTCAGAAGTGGCTGTTAGAGTTCAATCTTACACTCAGAAGTGGCTGTTAGAGTTTAATCTTACACTCAGAAGTGGCTGCCAGAGTTCAATCTTACACTCAGAAGTGGCTGTTAGAGTTCAATCTTACACTCAGAAGTGGCTGCTAGAGTTCAATCTTACACTCAGAAGTGGCTGCTAGAGTTCAATCTTACACTCAGAAGTGGCTCTTAGAGTTCAATCTTACACTCAGAAGTGGCTGCTAGAGTTCAATCTTACACTCACAAGTGGCTGCTAGAGTTCAATCTTACACTCAGAAGTGGCTGCTAGAGTTCAATCTTACACTCAGAAGTGGCTGCTAAAGTTCAATCTTACACTCAGAAGTGGTTGCTAGAGTTCAATCTTACACTCAGAAGTGGCTGCTAAAGTTCAATCGTACACTAAGAAGTGGCTGTTAGAGTTCAATCTTACACTCAGAAGTGGCTGTTAGAGTTCAATCTTACACTCAGAAGCGGCTGTTAGAGTTCAATCTTACACTCAGAAGTGGCTCTTAGAGTTCAATCTTACACTCAGAAGCGGCTGTTAGAGTTCAATCTTACACTCAGAAGCGGCTGTTAAAGTTCAATCTTACACTCAGAAGTGGATGTTAGAGTTCAATCTTACACTTAGAAGTGGCTGCTAGAGTTCAAGCTGAGACAGGTGTACCTGGTGTTTGACATCTGGGTGATGCTGAGTACAGCTGTAGTCCTTGAGACAGCTGCACGCCTGCTGCACCTGCACCACAAGTACAATGACAATTATGATGATGATAATGATAATGATAATAACAATGATGCTACTACTAGTAGTACTACTACTAGTAGTACTACTAGTACTACTAGTAAAGTGAGACTAGACTCGGTACCTTGTTAATAAAAATCTGAACTTCAGTGGAGATGAACCAGAGAGATCCAGCAGCTGTGATGGGGATCAGAGTGTCACCACTCACACCCTTGTGGAAGAGTGTACACAGTCCTGAGATCAGCAGGATGGTGTTGTTCAGCAGGTGGATGCTGAGTAACCATCCTAGGTAGGTTACTGTGTGTTTCTGCAGTGTTTCTACCTGTGGGGAGGAGAGGGAGAGGTTAGTGTTGCTAGGAGGGAGAGTAGGATGGTGTTGTTCAGCAGGTGGATGCTTAGCAGCCATCCAAGGTAGGTTACTGTGTGTTTCTGTAGTGTTTCTACCTGTGGGGAGGAGAGGGAGAGGTTAGTGTTGCTAGGAGGGAGAGTAGGATGGTATTGTTCAGCAGGTGGATGCTTAGCAGCCATCCTAGGTACGTTAATGTGTGTTGCTGGATGCTTAGCAACCATCCTAGGTACGTTAATGTGTGTTGCTGGATGCTTAGCAGCCATCCTAGGTACGTTAATGTGTGTTGCTGGATGCTTAGCAACCATCCTAGGTACGTTAATGTGTGTTGCTGGATGCTTAGCAACCATCCTAGGTACGTTAATGTGTGTTGCTGGATGCTTAGCAACCATCCTAGGTACGTTAATGTGTGTTGCTGGATGCTTAGCAGCCATCCTAGGTACGTTAATGTGTGTTGCTGGATGCTTAGCAACCATCCTAGGTACGTTAATGTGTGTTGCTGGATGCTTAGCAACCATCCTAGGTACGTTAATGTGTGTTGCTGGATGCTTAGCAACCATCCTAGGTACGTTAATGTGTGTTGCTGGATGCTTAGCAGCCATCCTAGGTACGTTAATGTGTGTTGCTGGATGCTTAGCAACCATCCTAGGTACGTTAATGTGTGTTGCTGGATGCTTAGCAACCATCCTAGGTACGTTAATGTGTGTTGCTGGATGCTTAGCAGCCATCCTAGGTAGGTTACTGTGTGTTTCTGTAGTGTTTCTACCTGTGGGTAGGAGAGGGAGAGGTTAGTGTTGCTAGGAGGAGGTGGTGCAGAACAACAATAAGAGAATATATTCTTGTATGGTCACCTTATGTATCTGACATTCCAGTTCGAAGAGTCGAATCATGTTGTCAGATCTGAGCGCTTCTCTCGTGAGATCGTGACGTTGTCTTGTGAGATCGTGAGCTCCCTGAGACACAGACGCATGTTTCCAGGCGTTCTCCGTCACCTCTAAAGTGACGTCTGTGGTGTATTTAGCAAGAATCTTGAGTAGGGCGTCTAAGATGAAGAAGGCAATCTGACATGCTCCAAGAAGTAAGATCCAGTGGCAAGATTGCAGGATCATGAGGGAGACTGGAGTGTCGGATTTGGTGAAATCTACGAAGAGAGTGTGGATATCTGATGGTGCTAGGGTACACAGAAGGATAAAAGGCACTAGATTATCCAGAAGTTGGTGACTTCTAGGTGTTTTCCTAGCATGGGATCCTTCAGGATAAAGCCTGTCTAAGCTTACAAGGATTATCTTTAGACTGGGGCTGTTGAAAGCCAAGAGAAAGCAGCTTAAAACCATAGAACCATTGCTGACAGCTATGCTTATCAGCAGGGTAATGCTGCCCACACTGTCTTGGGGCATGGATAGGACATCCGAAAATGTCAACAAAAGGCCACTTAAGACTATCATTTTTGTAAACACTGACCACAGGAAAAGAGACACGTTGAACTCTGGTGGACTCCCAGATTTGGTTTCTGGCCAACGGTAGGGGAAAAGACCGAGGACCTGAAGGGTCCGGACCAAGAAGTGGAGATACCTGAGTGGATTGTGGGACTTCTGCATGGCGGAAGGAGTTCGGAATGGTGGAAATCAGACGACCACTTCAGTAAGGAGTGATGTATTTTCAATTCAGAGGTCTGAATTTCTTTTAAATTGTCCGTACTACTTAATAAGAATATTTAGAACATGACAATCAGATATTTTCTTGCTACCTGGCGATCAGTTTACGAATGTTCTGAATGTTTCAGGTCTTTGAAGCCAATTTCAGTAACTTTTCAGAGATGAAGTCCCTCTCTACATTGCTCTAAAATCTTGGAAATTGAATTTGAGCTGATTGGAAGGACCTCGTATAGTGGCAGGCAGTGAAGGAAATAAACATTATCTCTTAATTAAAGCCTCGAAGTCGAAGAAGAACCACTTCGATGTCTCTGGAGAGTTGCGGACCACCAGGGCCTCTCTTTTCAAGCTCCGAAGTCAAAGAAGAACACTTCGTAGTCTCTTTTAGGACACCTGTGGACCACCAGAAGTGAACACAGCCTCCAAAACCTTCGAAGTCGTAGAAGAACAACTTCGAAGTTACTCACAGGATACCTGTGAACCACCAGAGGTAAACACTCTCCAACACCGAGGTGAAAGAAGAGCACCTCGTAGTTTCTCTCAAGATACCTGTGGACCACCAGAAGTGAACACAGCCTCCAAGACCTTCGAAGTCGTAGAAGAACAACTTCGAAGTCACTCACAGAATACCCGTGAACCACCAGAGGTAAACACTCTCTAACACCGAGTGGAAAGAAGAGCACCTCGTAGTTTATCTCAAGATACTCGTGAACCACCAGAAGTAAACACTTTCCAAGACCTTCGAAGTCGTAGAACAACAACCTCGAAGTCACCCACAGGATACCAGCAGTTGCACCTTCAACGCACAGTACCGACACACTGTCTATCCCTTCCCAGCCGTCTACCTCTGCAGCCCAGGATCAATAGACATGTCCAGTGATAAAAAAATACCATTTATTTCAATACCTACCATGAACTATGTAATGTAAGCACATAATTACATAATGGTGCATAAATTATGGCACTTTCACCTCTCGATTCAAGCAAAAAACAACCCCAAGATGGCTCTGGAAACGTCGGAATTTTCATAATAAAACCAGTTTCCTTACCTTTTTAACACACCAGCCGCCTCCAGGGGTGACCATGATAAAGAAAAAAGCACATTGACCATTATTCACTCAACAACCATTAAAATTTCCGAAAGATTTTTTCTCTCAATCTGACACCAATCTAAATTTCACAACTCTAGAAAAAGATATAACATATCTATCTTAAGCAATCTAACTTCTAATATATTAGAGAAGGCTATAATATAGAGGGGGACTTAACAGAGCCTCCTAGAGCAGCCGAAAACAACGTTTTACTGAGAAGAAGATCAATGTAGAGCTCCAGAAGGAAGAATAGAGCTCTGTGAGCACTCTGTCAGGGTATTATTAGTTAAGAGACAAACAGTAATAATGTCGTCACGGGTTGATACCCGGGTATGATGGTTCATCCGTCAGTAGACAGCAGGGAGAGTGGATCATCCGTCAGCAGACAGCAGGGAGAGTGGATCATCCGTTAGCAGACAGCAGGGAGAGTGGATCATCCGTCACCAGACAGCAGAGAGAGTGGATCATCCGTCACCAGACAGCAGGGAGAGTGGATCATCCGTCAGCAGACAGCAGGGAGAGTGGATCATCCGTCACCAGACAGCAGGGAGAGTGGATCATCCGTCACCAGACAGCAGGGAGAGTGGATCATCCGTCACCAGACAGCAGGGAGAGTGGATCATCCGTCACCAGACAGCAGGGAGAGTGGATCATCCGTCATCAGACAGCAGGGAGAGTGGATCATCCGTCAGCAGACAGCAGGGAGAGTGGATCATCCGTCAGCAGACAGCAGGGAGAGTGGATCATCCGTCAGCAGACAGCAGGGAGAGTGGATCATCCGTCACCAGACAGCAGGGAGAGTGGATCAGCCGTCACCAGACAGCAGGGAGAGTGGATCATCCGTCAGCAGACAGCAGGGAGAGTGGATCATCCGTCAGCAGACAGCAGGGAGAGTGGATCATCCGTCAGCAGACAGCAGGGAGAGTGGATCATCCGTCAGCAGACAGCAGGGAGAGTGGATCATCCATCAGCAGACAGCAGGGAGAGTGGATCATCCGTCAGCAGACAGCAGGGAGAGTGGATCATCCGTCAGTAGACAGCAGGGAGAGTGGATCATCCGTCAGCAGACAGCAGGGAGAGTGGATCATCCGTCAGCAGACAGCAGGGAGAGTGGATCATCCGTCAGCAGACAGCAGGGAGAGTGGATCATCCGTCAGCAGAGAGCAGGGAGAGTGGATCATCCGTCAGCAGACAGCAGGGAGAGTGGATCATCCGACACCAGACAGCAGGGAGAGTGGATCATTCGTCAGCAGACAGCAGGGAGAGTGGATCATCCGTCAGCAGACAGCAGGGAGAGTGGAACATCCGTCACCAGACAGCAGGGAGAGTGGATCATCCGTCAGCAGACAGCAGGGAGAGTGGATCATCCGTCACCAGACAGCAGGGAGAGTGGATCAGCCGTCACCAGACAGCAGGGAGAGTGGATCATCCGTCAGCAGACAGCAGGGAGAGTGGATCATCCGTCAGCAGACAGCAGGGAGAGTGGATCATCCGTCAGCAGACAGCAGGGAGAGTGGATCATCCGTCAGCAGACAGCAGGGAGAGTGGATCATCCATCAGCAGACAGCAGGGAGAGTGGATCATCCGTCAGCAGACAGCAGGGAGAGTGGATCATCCGTCAGTAGACAGCAGGGAGAGTGGATCATCCGTCAGCAGACAGCAGGGAGAGTGGATCATCCGTCAGCAGACAGCAGGGAGAGTGGATCATCCGTCAGCAGACAGCAGGGAGAGTGGATCATCCGTCAGCAGAGAGCAGGGAGAGTGGATCATCCGTCAGCAGACAGCAGGGAGAGTGGATCATCCGACACCAGACAGCAGGGAGAGTGGATCATTCGTCAGCAGACAGCAGGGAGAGTGGATCATCCGTCAGCAGACAGCAGGAGAGTGGAACATCCGTCACCAGACAGCAGGGAGAGTGGATCATCCGTCAGCAGACAGCAGGGAGAGTGGATCATCCGTCAGCAGACAGCAGGGAGAGTGGATCATCCGTCAGCAGACAGCAGGTAAAGTGGATCATCCGTCAGCAGACAGCAGGGAGAGTGGATCATCCGTCAGCAGACAGCAGGGAGAGTGGATCATCCGTCAGCAGACAGCAGGGAGAGTGGATCATCCGTCAGCAGACAGCAGGGAGAGTGGATCATCCGTCAGCAGACAGCAGGGAGAGTGAATCATCCGTCAGCAGACAGCAGGGAGAGTGGATCATCCGTCACCAGACAGCAGGGAGAGTGGATCATCCGTCACCAGACAGCAGGAAGAGTGGTTCATCCGTCACCAGACAGCAGGGAGAGTGGATCATCCGTCACCAGACAGAAGGGAGAGTGGATCATCCGTCAGCAGACAGCAGGGAGAGTGGATCATCCGTCACCAGACAGCAAGGAGAGTGGATCATCCGTCACCAGACAGCAGGGAGAGTGGATCATCCGTCACCAGACAGCAGGGAGAGTGGATCAGCCGTCACCAGACAGAAGGGAGAGTGGATCATCCGTCACCAGACAGCAGGGAGAGTGGATCGTCCGTCACCAGATAGCAGGGAGAGTGGATCATCCGTCACCAGACAGCAGGGAGAGTGGATCATCCGTCATCAGACAGCAGGGAGAGTGGTTCATCCGTCACCAGACAGCAGGGAGAGTGGATCATCCGTCACCAGACAGCAGGGAGAGTGGATCATCCGTCAACAGACAGCAGGGAGAGTGGATCATCCGTCACCAGACAGCAGGGAGAGTGGATCATCCGTCAGCAGACAGCAGGGAGAGTGGATCAGCCGTCACCAGACAGCAGAGAGAGTGGATCATCCGTCACCAGACAGCAGGGAGAGTGGATCAGCCGTCACCAGACAGAAGGGAGAGTGGATCATCCGTCGCCAGACAGCAGGGAGAGTGGATCATCCGTCAGCAGACAGCAGGGAGAGTGGATCATCCGTCACCAGACAGCAGGGAGAGTGGTTCATCCGTCACCAGACAGCAGGGAGAGTGGATCATCCGTCACCAGACAGCAGGGAGAGTGGATCATCTGTCAGCAGACAGCAGAGAGAGTGGATCATCCGTCAGAAGACAGCAGGGAGAGTGGATCATCCGTCACCAGGCAGCAGGGAGAGTGAATCATCCGTCAGCAGACAGCAGGGAGAGTGGATCATCCGTCAGCAGACAGCAGGGAGAGTGGATCATCCGTCAGCAGACAGCAGGGAGAGTGGATCGTCCGTCACCAGACAGCAGGGAGAGTGGATCATCCGTCAGCAGACAGCAGAAAGAGTGAATCATCCGTCACCAGACAGCAGGGAGAGTGGATCGTCCGTCACCAGGCAGCAGGGAGAGTGAATCATCCGTCAGCAGACAGCAGGGAGAGTGGATCATCCGTCAGCAGACAGCAGGGAGAGTGGATCATCCGTCAGCAGACATCAGGGAGAGTGGATCATCCGTCACCAGACAGCAGGGAGAGTGGATCATCCGTCACCAGACAGCAGAGAGAGTGGATCAGCCGTCACCAGACAGCAGGGAGAGTGGATCATCCGTCACCAGACAGCAGGGAGAGTGGATCATCCGTCAGCAAACAGCAAGGAGAGTGGATCATCCGTCACCAGGCAGCAGAGAGAGTGGATCATCCGTCAGCAGACGGCAGGGAGAGTGGATCATCCGTCACCAGACAGCAGAGACAGTGGATCATCCGTCATCAGACAGCAGAGAGAGTGGATCATCCGTCACCAGACAGCAGAGAGAGTGGATCATCCGTCACCAGACAGCAGAGAGAGTGGATCATCCGTCCACAGACAGCAGAGAGAGTGGATCATCCGTCATCAGACAGCAGAGAGAGTGGATCATCCGTCACCAGACAGCAGAGAGAGTGGATCATCCGTCACCAGACAGCAGAGAGAGTGGATCATCCGTAATCAGACAGCAGAGAGAGTGGATCATCCGTCATCAGACAGCAGAGAGAGTGGATCATCCGTCACCAGACAGCAGAGAGAGTGGATCAGCCGTCATCAGACAGCAGGGAGAGTGGTTCATCCGTCATCAGACAGCAGGGAGAGATCATCCGTCATCAGACAGCAGACAGAGTAGATCATCCCTCAGCAGACAGCAGGGAGAGTGGATCATCCGTCAGCAGACAGCAGGGAGATGGGATCATCCGTCATAAGACAGCAGGGAGAGTGGATCATCCGTCAGCAGACAGCAGGGAAAGTAGATCACGGGTCACCAGACAGCAGAGAGAGTGGATCATCCGTCACCAGACAGCAGGGAGAGTGGATCAGCCGTCACCAGACAGAAGGGAGAGTGGATCATCCGTCGCCAGACAGCAGGGAGAGTGGATCATCCGTCAGCAGACAGCAGGGAGAGTGGATCATCCGTCACCAGACAGCAGGGAGAGTGGTTCATCCGTCACCAGACAGCAGGGAGAGTGGATCATCCGTCACCAGACAGCAGGGAGAGTGGATCATCTGTCAGCAGACAGCAGAGAGAGTGGATCATCCGTCAGAAGACAGCAGGGAGAGTGGATCATCCGTCACCAGGCAGCAGGGAGAGTGAATCATCCGTCAGCAGACAGCAGGGAGAGTGGATCATCCGTCACATGACAGCAGAGAGAGTGGATCAGCCGTCATCAGACAGCAGGGAGAGTGGTTCATCCGTCATCAGACAGCAGGGAGAGATCATCCGTCATCAGACAGCAGACAGAGTAGATCATCCCTCAGCAGACAGCAGGGAGAGTGGATCATCCGTCAGCAGACAGCAGGGAGATGGGATCATCCGTCATAAGACAGCAGGGAGAGTGGATCATCCGTCAGCAGACAGCAGGGAAAGTAGATCACGGGTCACCAGACAGCAGAGAGAGTGGATCATCCGTCACCAGACAGCAGGGAGAGTGGATCATCCGTCAGCAGACAGCAGGGAGAGTGGATCATCCGTCACCAGACAGCAGGGAGAGTGGTTCATCCGTCACCAGACAGCAGGGAGAGTGGATCATCCGTCACCAGACAGCAGGGAGAGTGGATCATCTGTCAGCAGACAGCAGAGAGAGTGGATCATCCGTCAGAAGACAGCAGGGAGAGTGGATCATCCGTCACCAGGCAGCAGGGAGAGTGAATCATCCGTCAGCAGACAGCAGGGAGAGTGGATCATCCGTCAGCAGACAGCAGGGAGAGTGGATCGTCCGTCACCAGACAGCAGAGAGAGTGGATCATCCGTCACCAGACAGCAGAGAGAGTGGATCATCCGTCATCAGACAGCAGAGAGAGTGGATCATCCGTCACCAGACAGCAGAGAGAGTGGATCATCCGTCACCAGACAGCAGAGAGAGTGGATCATCCGTAATCAGACAGCAGAGAGAGTGGATCATCCGTCACCAGACAGCAGAGAGAGTGGATCATCCGTCACCAGACAGCAGAGAGAGTGGATCATCCGTCACCAGACAGCAGAGAGAGTGGATCATCCGTCATCAGACAGCAGGGAGAGATCATCCGTCATCAGACAGCAGACAGAGTAGATCATCCCTCAGCAGACAGCAGGGAGAGTGGATCATCCGTCAGCAGACAGCAGGGAGATGGGATCATCCGTCATAAGACAGCAGGGAGAGTGGATCATCCGTCAGCAGACAGCAGGGAAAGTAGATCACGGGTCAGCAGACAGCAGAGAGAGTAGATCATCCGTCAGCAGACAGCAGAGTAGATCATCCGTCACGTACCTACTTACCTACCTACCTACATACATACTTAACAACCTACCTACTTACCTATATACCTACCTACATACATACATAATTACCTACCTACTTACCTACCTACCTACATACTTAACTACCTACATACATGCTTACCTACCTCTCTACTTACCTTCCTACCTACCTACTCACCTACCTACCTACTTACGTACCTAAGTACTTACGTACCTACCTACTTACCTACCCACCTACTTACCTAACCTCCTACCTACCTACATACTTACCTACCTACCTACCTACTTAGTCACCTTCCTACCTACCTACCTATTTACCTACCTACATACTTACCTACATATATAAATGCTTACCTACCTACTTACCTACCTACCTACATACTTAACTACCTACATACTTACCTACCTATCTACTTACCTTCCTGCCTACCTACTCACTTACCTTCCTACTTGCCTACCTACGTACTTACATACCTACCTACTTACCTGGCTACTTACCTACTCACCTTCTTACCTATCTACCTACCTACCTGCCTAGTTACCTACCTACCAACCTACATACCTACTTACCTACCTACCAACCTACCTGCCTACATACCTATCTACCAACATACCTACCTACCTACTTACCTACCAACCAACCTACCAACCTACCAACCTACCTACCTACCAACCTACCTACGTACCTACCTACCTAGCAATCTACCTACCTACCTACCTACCTACCAGCCTACCTACCTACCTACCTACCAACCTACCTTCCTACCACTACCTACCTACCTACTTACTTACCAACCAACCTACCAACCTACCAACCTACCTACCTACCAACCTACCTACTTCCCTACCAACCTACGTACCTACCTACCTACCAAACTACCTACCTACCTAGCAATCTACATACCTACCTACTTACCTATTAAACCTATCTACCTACGAAACCTACCAATCTACCTACCTAAAAAAACCCACTTACCTTCCTATCAACCTACCTATCTATCTACCTACCAACCTACATACCCACCTGCATACCAACCAACCAACTTACCTACCTAGCTACCAACCTACCTGTCTACCTACCTACCAACCTACCTACCCAACTGCCTACCAACCTACCTAAATACCTACCTACCTACCAACCTACCCACCTACCTAACAACCTACGTACTTACCTACTTACCAACCTACCAACCTACCTACCTACCTACCTACCAACCTACCTACCTACCTACCTACCAACCTACCTATCTACCTACCTCCCTACCTACCAACCTACCTACCTACCTACGTACCAACCTACCAACCTATCTACTTACCAACCTACCAATCTACCTACCTAAAAGCCTACTTACCTTCCTACCAACTTACCTACCAACCTACCTGTCTACCTACCTACCAACCTACCTACCCACCTGCCTACCTACCTACCTATCTACCTACCTACCTACCAACCTACCTACCTAACAACCTACCTACTTACCTACTTACCAACCTACCAACCTACCTACCTACCTACCTACCAACCTATCTACCTACCTACCTACGTACCAACCTACCTACCTACCTATCTACCTACCAAGCTACCAACCTACCTACTTACCAACCTACCAATCTACCTACTTAAAGCCTATTTACCTTCCTACCAACTTACCTACCTACCTACCAACCTATCTGTCTACCTACCTACCAACCTACCTACCCACCTGCCAACGAACCTACCTACCTACCTACCTACCTACCTACCTACCTACCTAACAACCTACCTACTTACCTACTTACCAACCTACCAACCTACCTGCCTACCTACCAACCTACCTACCTACCTACCAACCTACCTACCTACCTATCTACCTACCAACCTACCTACCTACCTACCTACCTACCAACCTACCTACCTACTTACGTTCCTACCTACCAACCTACCTACCTACCTACCTACCTACCAACCTATCTACCTACCTACCTACCTACCTACCAAATTACCTACCTACGAAGCTACCTACCTAAAAACCTACTTAACTACCAACCTACCCACCTGCCTACCTACCTACCAACCTACCTACCAACCTACCTACCTACCTACCTGCCGATCTAGCAACCTACTTACCTACCTACCAACCTACCTACCTACCCACAAACCTACCTACCAACTTACCTACCTACCAACCTACCTACCTACCAACCTACCTGCATACCTACCTACCTACCAACCTAGCTACCTACCTACCTACCTACATACATACCTACCTACCAACCTACCTATCTTCCTACCTACCTACCAACCTACTTACCTAACTACCAACCTACCTACCTATATACCTACCTACCTACCAACCAACCTACCTACCTACCTACCTAAATACCAACCTACCTACCTACCAACGTCCCTACCTACCTACCCCACCTACCTACCTACCTACCGACCTACCTACCTACGTACCTACCTACCTATCTACCTACCTACCAACGTACCTACCAACCTCCGTATATACCTACCTACCTACCTACTTACCTACCAACCTACCTACCTACCTTCCTACCTACCTACTTACCAACCTACCTACCTACCAACGTCCCTACCTACTTACCAACCAACCTACCTACCTACCTACCAACCTATCAACCTACCTACCTACCAACCTACCTACCTACTTACGTACCTACCAACCTACCTACCAACCTACCTACAAACCTACCTACCTACCTACTTGCCTAACTACCTAGCAACCTACCTACTTACTTACCTACCCACTTACCAACCTACCTACCTACCAACCATACCGACCTACCTATCTACCAACCTACCAACCTACCTACCAACCTACGTACCTACCTACCAACCTCCCTACCTACGTACCAATCTGCCTATCTACCTACTTGTCAACGTATCAACCAACCTACCTACCTACTTGCCTACCTACCTACCTACCTACCAACCAACCTACCAACCTACCTACCTACCTACCTACATACCTAGCAATCTACCTACCTACCTACCTACCTACCTACCACCAACCAACATACAACCTACCTACCTACCAACCTACGAACCTTCTTACCTACCTACCTACCAACCTACCAACTTACCTACCTACCTACCTACCTAGCAATCTACCTGCCTACCTACCTACCAACCTAACTACCTACCAACCTACCTACCTACCAACCTACCTACCTACCTACCTACCTACCAACCTACTTACCTACCTACATAAGTACCTACCTACCTACCTACCTATCTACCTAGCAACCTACCTACCTTCCTAGCAACCTACCTACCTACCTACGTACGTACCAACCTACCTACCTACCAACCTTCCTACCTACCAACCTACCTACCAACCTACCTACCTACCTACCTACCTACCTACCAACCTACTTACCTACTTACCTACCTACATAAGTACCTACCTACCTACCTACCTATCTACCTAGCAACCTACCTACCTTCCTAGCAACCTACCTACCTTCCTAGCAACCTACCTACCTACCTACGTACCTACCAAACTACCTACCTACTTAGTTACCTACCTACCTACCAACCTTCCTACCTACCTACCTACCTGCCTACCATCCTATCTACCTACCTACCTAGCAACCTACCTACCTACCAACCTCCCTACCTACCTTCCAACCAACCTACCAACCTACCTATCAACCTACCAACCTACCAATCAGCTTACCTACCAACCTACCTACCTACCTACCTACCTACCTACCTACCAACCAACCTACCAACCTACCTACCTACCAACTACCTACCTACCTACCTACCTACCCACCTACCTACCTACCTGCCTACCTACCTACCTTCCAACATACCTGCCTACCTACCAACCTACCTACATACTTACCTACCTAGCAATCTACCTACTTACCTACCTACATACCTAACTAAAAACCTATCTATCTACCAATCTAGCAACCTACCTACCAAACAAGCAACCTAACTACCTACCTAAGAACCTACCTACATACCTACCTACGAACCTGCCATCCTACCAACCTACCTACCTACCTACCACCCTGCCAACCTACCTACCTACTTAAATACCTGCCAACCTATCTGCCTAGCAACCTACCTACGCACCTAGCAACCTACCTACCTACCTATCCAATTACCTACCTATTTGCCTACCTATCTCCCTACCTACCGACCTACCTACCTATCTACCTCTCTACCTCCTTACCTATTTACCTATCTACCTACCTACCTACCTCCCTCCCTCCCTACCTACCTACCAACCTACCTAGTTACCTACCTATCAACCTACTTACCTACCTGCCTACCTACCTACCAACCAACCAACCTACCTACCTACATAGCAATCTACCTACCTACCTACGAACCTACCTAACTACCTAACTTCCTACCTACCTACCTACCTCCCTCCCTACCTACCTACCTACCTACCAACTTACAAACCTACCTACCTACCAACCTACCTACCTACCAACCTTTCGTACCTACCTACCTGCTTATCTACCTACTTACCTACCTACATACCTACACACCTACCTACCAACGTACCTACGTTCAAACCTACCTACCTATCTACCTACCAACCTATCTACCTACCTACCTAAAAACGTACCTACCCACCAACGTCCCTACCTACCTTCCAACCAACCTACTATCTACCTACCAACCTACCTAAACCAACCCACCTACCTACCAACCACCCCTACCTACCTACCAACCTTCCTACCTACCAACCTCCCTACCTTCCTACCTAACAACCTACCAACCTACCTACCTACCAACCTACCTACCTACCTACCTTCCTACCTACCAACCTACCTTCCTACCTTCCTACCAACCTACCTACCTTAACTAGCTACCTATCTACCTACCTACCTACCTACCTACCTGCCTACCTACCACCTTACCTACCTACAAACCTACCTACCTACCTACCAACCTAAGAACCTATCTACCTACCAACCTACCTACTAACTACCACCCTTTCATATATTCCTACCTACCTACCTACCTACCTACCTACCTAAATTACCTACCTACTAACCTTCCCACCTACCTACCAATAACTTACCAACCTACCAACGTCCCTACCCCCCTTACAACCAACCTACCCTACGTACCTACCAACTACCAACCTACCAACCTTCCTACCTACCTACCAACCCATCTACCTACCTACCAACCTACCTACCTACCAACCTCCCAAGCCACCTACCAACCAAACCCACCTACCACCTACCTACCCACCTACCAACCTACCTCCCACCTACCAACCTACCTACCTACCAACCTCCCAACGTCCTATCTACCAGGCTACTTACCTATTTACCAACCTATCTACCTACATAGCAACCTAACTACCTACCAACCTCCCTACCTACCTACCAATCTGTCTACCTATCTACCTACCTACCTACCAACCTACCTACCTACCTACCAACCTACCTATCAACCTACCTACCTACCTATCTACCTTCCTACCAACCTACCTACCTTCCAACAACCTACCCACCTACCTACCTACCTACCTACCTACCTACCTACCTACCTACTTACCTTCCTACCTACCTACCTACGTACTAACCTACCTACCTAGCAACCTACCTACCTACCAACCTCCCTAATTACCTACCAACCTGCCTACCTATCTACCTACCAACCTACCAACCTACCCCCCTACCTACCTACCAACCAACCTACCAACCCACCTACCTACCCACCTACCTAGCAATCTACCTACCCACCTACCTACCACCCTAACTACCTACCACCTACCAACGTACCTACCTACCAACCTACCTACCTACCAACCTACCAACCAACCTACCTACCTACTACGTACCTACCTACCTACCTACCTACCTCCCTACCTAGCAACCTAACTACCTACCTAGCAACCTACCTACCTACCTATGTACCTACCAACCTACCTACCTACCTAGCTACCTAGCTACCTACCAACCCTCCTACCTACCTACATACCTGCCTACCATCCTATCTACCTTCCTACCTAGCAACCTACCTACCTACCAACCTCCGTACCTACCTACCAACCAAACTACCAACCAAACTACCAACCTACCTATCAACCTACCAACCTACAAACCTGCTTACCTAGCAACCTACCTACCTACGTACGTACCTACCTACCAACCAACCTACCAACCTGCCAACCTACCTACCTACCAACCTACCTACCTACCTACCTATCCTACCTACCACCTACCTACCTACCTACCTACCTACCTACCTGCCAACCTACCTGCCTACCTACCAACCTACCTACCTACTTACCTACCTAGCAATCTACCTACTTACCTACCTACATACCTAACTAAAAACCTACCTATCTACCAATCTAGCAACCTACCTACCAAGCAAGCAACCTAACTACGTACCTAACAACCTACCTCCCTACCTACCTACCTACCAACCTACGAACCTACGAACCTACCAACCTACCTACCTACCAACCTGCCAACCTACCTACCTACTTAAATACCTCCCAACCTACCTAGCAACCTACCTACGCACCTAGCAACCTACCTACCTATCTAATTAACTACCTATTTGCCTACCTATCTCCCTACCTACCTACCTACATACCTATCTCCTCTCTACCTCCTTACCTATTTACCTACCTACCTACCTACCTACCTCCCTCCCTCCCTACCTACCTACCAACCTACCTACCTACCTACATACCTACCTATCAACCTACTTACCTACCTACCTACCTACCAACCAACCAACCAACCTACCTACCTACATATCAGTCTACCTACCTACCTACCTACGAACCTACCTACTTCCCTACCTAACAACCTAACTCCCTACCTACCTACCTCTCTCCCTCCCTTCCTTCCTACCTACCTACCTACCTACCAACTTACCAACTACCTACCTACCTACCAACCTACCTACCTACCAACCTACCTACCTACCAACCTTTCGTACCTACCTACCTACCTGCTTACCTACCTACTTACTTACCTACATACCTACATACCTACCTACCAACCTACCTACGTTCAAACCTACCTACCTACCTACATACCAACCTATCTACCTACCTACCTAAAAACGTACCGACCCACCAACGTCCCTACCTACCTTCCAACCAACATATCTATCGACCTACCAATCTACCAACCAACCAACCTACCTATCTACCTACCAACCCACCTACCTACCTACCTACCAACCTACCTCCCTACCTACCTACCAACCTTCCTACCTACCAACCTCCCTACCTTCCTACCTACCAACCTACCTACCTACCTACGAACCTACCTACCTACCTACCTACCTTCCTACCTACCAACCTACCTTCCTACCTTCCTACCAACCTACCTACCTAACTAACTACCTACCTACCTACCTACCAACCTGCCTACCTACCACCCTACCTACCTACATACCTACCTACCTACCTACCTGCCAGCCTACCAACCTATCTACCTACCAACCTACCTACCTAACTACAACCCTCTCATATATTCCTACCTACCTGACTACCTACCTACTCTAACCTACCTACCTACCAACCAACCTACCAACCTACCTACCTACCGTCCTACCTACCTACCTACCTACCTACCAACCAACCTACCAACCTACCAACCTACCTACTTACAAATCTACCTACCTACCTACCTACCTACCTACCCACGTACCTACCTACCTACCTACCTACCTACCTACCAACCTACCTGCCTACCTACCAACCTACCTACCTACTTACCTACCTAGCAATCTGCCTACTTTCCTACCTACATACCTAACTAAAAACCTACCTATCTACCACTCTAGCAACCTACCTACCAAGCAAGCAACCTAACTACCTACTTAACAACCTACCTACCTACCAACCTACGAACCTGCCAACCTACCTACCTACTTAAATACCTGCCAACCTACCTACCTACCTACCTAGCAACCTACCTACGCACCTAGCAACCTACCTACCTACCTATCAAATTACCTACCTATTTGCCTACCTATCTCCCTATCTATCTACCTACCTACCTATCTACCTTTCTACCTCCTTACCTATTTACCTACCTACCTACGTATCTACCTCCCTCCCTCCCTACCTACCTACCAACCTACCTACCTACCTACCTATCAACCTACTTACCTACCTACCTACCTACCTACCAACCAACCAACCTACCTACCTACATAACAATCTACCTATCCACCTACCTACGAACCTACCTACTTCCCTACCTAAATACCTAACTCCCTACCAACCTACCTACCTCCCTCCCTACCTACCTACCTACCTACCTAAACCTACCAACTTACCAACCTACCTACCTACCAACGTTTCGTACCTACCTACCTACCTGCTTACCTACCTACTTACCTACCTTCATACCTACATACCTACCTACCAACCTACCTACGTTCAAACCTACCTACCTACCTACATACCAACCTATCTACCTACCTACCTAAAAACGTACCTACCCAACAACGTCCCTACCTACATTCCAACTAACCTACCTATATACCTACCAACCTACCAACCAACCAAACCTACCTATCTACCTACCAACCCACCTAACTACCTACCAACCTACCTCCCTACCTACCTACCAACCTTCCTACCTACCAACCTCCCTACCTTCCTACCTACCAACCTACCTTCCTACCTTCCTACCAACCTACCTACCTACCTACCTAACTACCTACCTACCTACCTACCTGCCTACTTACCACCCTACCTACCTACATACCTACCTACCTACCTGCCAGCCTACCAACCTATCTACCTACCAACCTACCTACATAACTGCCCACCCCTCCCATATATTCCTACCTACCTGCCTACCTACCTACCTCCCTACCTACCTACCTACCTACTTACCTACCTATCCACCTACCAACCAACCCACCAACTACCTACCTACCTACCTAACCAACCTTTCTACCTACCTACCTATAAACCTACCTACCTACCAACATCCGTACCTACCTTACAACCAACCTACCTACGTACCTACCAACCTACCAACCTACCAACCTTCCTACCTACCTACCAACGCACCTACCTACCTACCAACCTACCTACCTACCAACCTCCCTAGCCACCTACCAACCAACCTACCTACCTACCTACCACCTACCGACCTACCTACCTACCCACCTATCAACCTACCTACCTTCCAAGCTCCCAACGTACCTATCTACCAGCCTACCTACCTATTTACCAACCTATCTACCTACCTAGCAACCTACCTACCTAGCAACCTCCCTACCTACCTACCAACCTGCCTACTTATCTACCTACCTACCAACCTACCTACCTACCTACCTACCAACCAACCTATCAACCTACCTACTTACCTACCTACCTACCTACCTACCTTCCTACCAACCTACCTACCTACCTTCCTACCAACCTACCTACCTACCTACCTACCTACCTTCCTACCTTCCTACCTACCTACCTACCTTCTTTCCTTCCTACCTACCTACCTACGTACTAACCTACCTACCTACCTACCTACCTAGCAACCTACCTACCTACAAAACTCCCTACCTACCTTCCAACCTGCCTAGCTATCTACCTACCAACCTACCAACCTACCTACCTACTTACCTACGAACCAACCTATCAACCTATCTTCCTACCAACCTACCAACCTTCTTACCTACCTACCTACCAACCTACCTACCTACCTACCTACCTACCTACCTACCTACCTACCTAGCAATCTACCTACCTACCTACCTACCAACCTACCTACCTACCAACCTACCAACCTACCTGCTTACCAACCTACCTACCTACCAACCTACCTACCTACCTACTTACGTACGTACCTACCTAATTACCTACCTACGTACCTACCTAGCAGCCTACCTACCTACCTACCTAGCAACCTACCTACCTACCTACGTACCTACCAACCTACCTACCTACCTACCTACCTACCTACCTACCAACCTTCCTACCTACCTACCTACCTGCCTACCATCCTATCTACCTACCTACCTAGCAACCTACCTACCTAGCAACCTCCCTACCTACCTACCAACCAACCTACCAACCTAACCTATCAACCTACCAACCTACCACCCTACTTACCTACCAACCTACCTACCTACCATCCTACCTACCTACCTACCTACCACCCTACCAACCTACCTACCTAGCAAGCTACCTACCTACATACGTACCAAACTAACAGCCTACCTACTTATTTACCTACCTACCTATCTACCAACCTACCACCACCTATACCTACCTACCTACCTACCTACCTACCTACCTACCTACACTATCAACCTATCCAACCTAACCTACTCAACCTACCACTACTCCTCCTACAACCTACCTACCTACCTTCCTACCACCTATCCTACCAACCTACCTACCTACCTTCTACCACTACCTGTACAACCTACCTACACTTCCTACCAACCTACCTACAACCTACCTACCTACACTACCTACCTCCTCCTACCTACCTACCTACGTACTAACCTACCTAACTACCTACCTACTACCTACAAACCTACCTACCTACAAAACTCCCTACCTACCTTCAACCTGCCTACCTATCTACCTACCAACCTACCAACCTACCTACCGTACTTACCTACGATACCAACCTATCAACCTACTACCTACCAACCTACCAACCTTCTTACCTACCTACCTACAACACCTACCAACCTACCTACCTACCTACACAGTACCTAGCAATCTACTACCTACCTACCTACCTACCAACCTACCTACCTACCAACCTACCAACCTACCTGCCTACCAACCTACCTACATACCTACCTACCAACCTACCTACCTACCTACTTACGTACGTACCTACCTAATTACCTACCTACGTACCTACCTAGCAACCTACCTACCTACCTACCTAGCAACCTACCTACCTACCTACCTACCAACCTACCTACCAACCAACCTACCAACCTACCTATCAACCTACCTACCTACCTACAACCTACCAACCTACCACCTTTCGTATACCTACCAACCTACCTACCTACCATCCTACCTACCTACCTACCTAACACCCTACAACCTACCTACCTACCAACCTCCTATACCTACATCCAAACTACAGCCTACCTATTATTACCTACAACCTACCTACCAACCTACCAACCTACCTACCTCTACTTACCTAGCAACCTTTCCCTCCTACCTATCTAGCTACTACTACGTACCTACCTACTAACACTACCAACCTACCAACCTACCTACCTTCTCATACCAACAACAGCCTACCTACCTACTACCAACCTACACCACCTACCACCTACCTACCTACTACCTACCTACACTACCTACCTACCTACATACCAACCTACCTACCAACCTACCTACCTCCAACCTACCCTATACCTACAACCTACCTACCCACCAACCATACGTACCACTACCTACCCACCAACCCGCCTACCTACCTAGCAACCTACCTACCTATACCTACACCTACCTACCTACCTACCTACCTACCTACATAGCACCTACCTACCTACACCTACCTACCTTCAACCTACCAACTACCTACCTCGTACTACGTACCAACCTCACCTACCTACTACGTACCTACAACCTACCTACCCTACCTACCATCCTACCTACCTACTTACCTCTAATTGATAGGTAATACTTACCTAGCTATTTAAGACCACTAACCAGCCTCCTGCTACCAACTTAGTACGAGTACGAGTCCTACCTCAACCCACTACTGTCCTACCTACCACCACCAACATACCTACCAGGACCTCCTAAACACTATGCCCGCCTCAGGGATGCCGGGAAGTTTACCTCTGGGACCATTTAAGACCAGCCCGGGACCAGCTCCTGCTGAACAATAAACATAGTAAAACAGGTTTTTCTGGTTCCCGTACTGGGGGTTTAATTTGTTTAAAGGGTTAAAGGGTAAATATCTGTTATGGGTTAACCAGGAACGTCAAGGCCCCAGGTTCGGCCTAGGGATGGCCCGGAAGTGGGTTCCTGGGGACCACCCGAGTCTCACCTGGGACAGCACCTTTCTGGGAACGGTAAATTCACTAGGTACAGGCACATGGTGTTTATAGGGTGACATGGACCTGGGTTTTTAATGTGTTAAATGAGGTTATAGGGTAAATGATTATCTTTGTGAGCACTTTGGGTTCCTATAAACCTTGAGGTTCACCTTTAAATGACAGGCACCTGAGGTTCACCTAGGTGACAGGCACCTGAGGTCACCTAGGTGACAGGCACCTGAGGCTTCACCTAGGTGACAGGCACCTGAGGTTCACCTAGGTGACAGGCACCTGAGGTTCACCTAGGTGACAGGCACCTGAGGTTCACCTAGGTGACAGGCACCTGAGGTTCACCTAGGTGACAGGCACCTGAGGTTCACCTAGGTGACAGGCACCTGAGGTTACCTAGGTGACAGGCACCTGAGACTCACCTAGGTGACAGGCACCTGAGGTTCACCTAGGTGACAGGCACCTGAGGTTCACCTAGATGACAGACACCTGAGGATCACCTAGGTGACAGGCACCTGAGGTTCACCTAGGTGACAGGCACCTGAGGTTCACCTAGGTGACAGGCGCCTGAGGATCACCTAGGTGACAGGTACCTGAGGTTCGCCTAGGTGAAAGGTACCTGTGGTTCACCTAGGTGACAGGCACCTGAGGTTCACCTAGGTGACAGGTACGTGAGGGTCACCTAGGTGACAGGTACGTGAGATTCACCTAGGTGACAGGTACGTGAGGGTCACCTAGGTGGCAGGTGCCTGAGGCTCATCTAGGTGACAGGAACCTGAGGTCACCTAGATGACAGGCACCTGAGGGTCACCTAGGTGACAGGTACGTGAGGGTCACCTAGGTGACAGGTACGTGAGGGTCACCTAGGTGACAGGTACGTGAGGTTCACCTAGGTGACAGGTACGCGAGGATCACCTAGGTGACAGGCACCTGAAGTTCACCTAGGTGACATGCACCTAAGGTTCACCTAGGTGACAGGCACCTGAGGTTCACCTAATTGACAGGTACCTGGGGTTCACCTAGGTGACAGGTACCTGCGGGTCACCTAGGTGACAAGCTCCTGAGGTTCACCTAGGTGACAGGCACGTAAGGTTTACCTAGGTGACAGGTACCTGCGAGTCACCTAGGTGACAAGTACCTGAGGTTCACCTAGGTGACAGGTACCTGAGGTTCACCTAGGTGGCAGGTAACTGCGAGTCACCTAGGTGACAGGTACCTGAGGTTCACCTAGGTAACAGGTACCTGAGGTTCACCTAGATGACAGGTACCTGAGGTTCACCTAGTTGACAGGTACCTGAGGTTCTCCTAGGTGAGAGGTACCTAAGGTTCACCTAGGTGACAGGTACCTGAGGTTCACCTAGGTGACAGGTACCTCAGGTTCACCTAGGTGACAGGCACCTGAGGTTCACCTAGGTGACAGGTACGTGAGGGTGACCTAGGTGACAGGCACCTGAGGTTCACCTAGGTGACAGGCACGTAAGATTCACCTAGGTGACAGCTACCTGTGAGTCACCTAGGTGAGAGGTACCTGAGGTTCACCTAGGTGACATGTACCTCAGGTTCACCTAGGTGACAGGCACCTGAGGTTCACCTAGGTGACAGGTACGTGAGAGTGACCTAGGTGACAGGTACCTGCGGGTCACCTAGGTGACAGGCACCTGAGGTTCACCTAGGTGACAGGCACGTAAGGTTCACCTAGGTGACAGGTACCTGAGGTTTACCTAGGTGACAGGTACCTGAGGTTCACCTAGGTGACAGGTACCTGCGAGTCTCCTAGGTGACAGGTGCCTGAGGTTCACCTACTTGACAGGTACCTGAGGTTCTCCTAGGTGACAGGTACCTGAGGTTCAACTAGGTGACAGGTACCTGAGGTTCACCTAGGTGACAGGTACCTCAGGTTCACCTAGGTGACAGGCACCTGAGGTTCACCCAGGTGACAGGTACGTGAGGGTGACCTAGGTGACAGGTACCTGAGGTTCACCTAGGTGACAGGCACGTAAGGTTCACCTAGGTGACAGGTACCTGCGAGTCACCTAGGTGACAAGTACCTGCGAGTCACCTAGGTGACAGGTACCTGAGGTTCGCTTAGGTGACAGGTGCCTGAGGTTCACCTAGGTGACAGGTACCTGCGAATCACCTAGGTGACAGGTACCTGAGGTTCACCTAGGTGACAGGTATCTGGGGTTCACCTAGATGACAGGTACCTGAGGTTCACCTAGGTGACAGGTACCTTAGGTTCTCCTAGGTGACAGGTACCTGAGGGTCACCTAGGTGACAGGTACGTGAGGGTGACCTAGGTGACAGGTACTTGAGGTTCACCTAGGTGACAGGTACGTGAGGGTGACCTAGGTGACAGGTACCTCAGGTTCACCTAGGTGACAGGTACGTGAGGGTGACCTAGGTGACGGTACCTCAGGTTCACCTAGGTGACAGGTACGTGAGGGTGACCTAGGTGACAGGTACCTGAGGTTCACCTAGGTGACAGGTACCTCAGGTTCACCTAGGTGACAGGTACGTGAGGGTCACCTAGGTGACAGGTACCTCAGGTTCACCTAGGTGATAGGTACGTGAGGGTGACCTAGGTGACAGGTACCTCAGGTTCACCTAGGTGACAGGTACGTGAGGGTGACCTAGGTGACAGGTACCTCAGGTTCACCTAGGTGACAGGCTTACCCTCCAGGTTCACCTAGGTGACAGGTACGTGAGGGTGACCTAGGTGACGGTACCTCAGGTTCACCTAGGTGACAGGGTTACCTCAGGTTCACACCTAGGTGGACAGGTTACCTCCAGGTTCACACTAGGTGACAGGTACCTAGGTTCACCTAGGTGACAGGTACGTGAGGGTGACCTAGGTGACAGGTACCTCAGGTTCACCTAGGTGACAGGTACGTGAGGGTGACCTAGGTGACAGGTACCTCAGGTTCACCTAGGTGACAGGTACCTGAGGTTCACCTAGGTGACAGGTACGTGAGGGTGACCTAGGTGACAGGTACCTCAGGTTCACCTAGGTGACAGGTACGTGAGGTTCACCTAGGTGACAGGTACCTCAGGTTCACCTAGGTGACAGGTACGTGAGGGTCACCTAGCTAGGTGTCATTAGTCACCCTGGCAAGTAACCTTATTTTTACTGTGTGTTCCCCTCATCAGGTGATTAATGAAGTGTCAGGTTATGGTGGGAGCTGTTTCACTTTGTTTCACTCCTGTTTCGTCTTGTTTCACTCCTGTTTCACCTTGTTTCACTCCTGTTTCGCCTTGTTTCACTCCTTTTCCACCTTGTTTCACTCCTGTTTCATCCTGTTTCACTCCTGTTTCATCTTGTTTCTCTATTGTTTCACCTTGCCTCATCTTGTTTCAGCTTGTTTCACTCTTCATTTATTTTCACCTTGCTTAAAATTTTTGCTTCACCTTGTTTCACTTAGTTTCAATCGTCCTTAACATTGTATCATGAAGATGCCGGGCAGTGGCACTGAGGGAGAGGGTAGTGGCACTGAGGAGGTAGTGGCACGAGGAGGGGATAGTGGCACTGAGGGAGAGGGTAGTGGCACTGAGGGAGAGGGTAGTGGCACTGAGGGAGAGGGTAGTGGCACTGAGGGAGAGGGTAGTGGCACTGAGGAGGGGTAGTGGCACTGAGGGAGGGGTAGTGGCACTGAGGGAGGGGGGTAGTGGCACTGAGGAAAGGGAGTGGCTCTGAGGAGAGGGTAGTGGCACTGAGGGAGAGGGTAGTGGCACTGAGGAGAGGTAGTGGCACTGAGGAGAGGGTATGCACGAGGAGGGGTAGTGGCAGGGAGAGGGAGTGGCACTGAGGGAGAGGGTAGTGGCACTGAGGGAGAGGGTATGGCACTGAGGGAGGGGTAGTGGCACTGAGGAGGGGTAGTGGCACTGAGGGAGAGGGTAGTGCACTGAGGGAGAGGTGTGGCACTGAGGGAGGGGGTAGTGGCAAATGAGGGAGAGGGTAGTGGCACTGAGGGAGAGGGTAGTGGCACTGAGGGAGAGGGTAGTGGCACTGAGGGAGGGGTAGTGGCACTGAGGGAGAGGGTAGTGGCACTGAGGGAGGGGGTAGTGGCACTGAGGGAGGGGTAGTGGCACTGAGGGAGAGGGTAGTGGCACTGAGGGAGGGGGTAGTGGCACTGAGGGAGAGGGTAGTGGCACTGAGGGAGAGGGTAGTGGCACTGAGGGAGAGGGTAGTGGCACTGAGGGAGGGGGTAATGGCTCTGAGGGAGAGGTAGTGGCACTGAGGGAGGGGTAGTGGCACTGAGGGAGAGGGTAGTGGCACTGAGGGAGAGGGTAGTGGCACTGAGGGAGAGGGTAGTGGCACTGAGGGAGGGGGTAGTGGCACTGAGGGAGGGGTAGTGCACTGAGAGGAGGGTAGTGGCACTGAGGGAGGGGGTAGTGGCACTGAGGGAGAGGGTATGGCACTGAGGGAGAGGGTAGTGGCACTGAGGAGAGGGTAGTGGCACGAGGGAGGGGTAGTGGCACTGAGGGAGGGGGTAGTGGCACTGAGGGAGGGGGTAGTGGCACTGGGGGAGAGGTAGTGGCACTGAGGGAGGGGTGTAGTGGCACTGAGGGAGGGGTAGTGGCACTGAGGGAGGGGTGGGCCTAGGGGGGTAGTGGCACTGAGGGAGGGGGGGTAGTGGCACTGAGGAGAGGGGTTTGTTTGGCACTGAGGGAGGGTAGTGGCACTGAGGGAGAGGGTAGTGGCACTGGGGAGGGAGGGGAGGTAGTGGCATGAGGGAGGGGTTTTGTGGCACTGAGGGAGGGGGGTAGTGGGACTGAGGGAGGGGTGGTATGGCATGAGGGGGGGGTAGTGGCACTGAGGGAGAGGGTAGTGGCACTGAGGGAGAGGGTTTTGTGGGCACTGAGGGAGGGGTAGTGGCACTGAGGGAGGGGTTAGTGGCACTGATGGGAGGGGGTAGTGGCACTGAGGGAGGGGGGTAGTGGCACTGAGGAGGGGTAGGGCCTGAGGAGGGGGTAGTGGGCACTGAGGGAGGGGTAGTTGCACTGAAGGGAGAGGGTTAGTGGCAAGAGGAGAGGGGGTAGTGGCACTGAGGGAGGGGGTAGTGGCACTGAGGGGGGGGTAGTGGCACTGAGGGAGGGGTAAATGGCACTGAGGGAGGGGGTTAGTGGCACTGAGGGAGGGGGTAAGTGGCACTGAGGGAGAGGGGTAGTGGCACTGAGGGAGGGGGTAGTGGGCACTAGAGGAGAGGGGTAGTGGCACTGAGGGGGAGGGGTAGTGGCACTGAGGGAGGGTAGTGGCACTGAGGAGGGGGTAGTGGCACGAGGGAGGGGGTAGTGGCACTGAGGGAGGGGGTAGTGGCCTGAGGAGGGGTAGTGGCACTGAGGGAGGAGAGTGGTAGTGGCACTGAGGGAGGGGGGGGGGTGGTAGTGGCACTGAGGGAGGGGGTAGTGGCACTGAGGGGGGGGTTAGTGGCACTGAGGGAGGGGGTAGTGGTCACTGAGGGAGCGGGGGTAGTGGCACTGAGGGAGGGGTGTTAGTGGCACTGAGGGAGGGGTAGTGGCACTGAGGGAGGGGGTAGTGGCACTGAGGGAGAGGGTAGTGGCACTGAGGGAGGGGTAGTGGCACTGAGGGAGGGGGTAGTGGCACTGAGGGAGGGGTAGTGGCACTGAGGGAGGGGGTAGTGGCACTGAGGGAGGGGGGGGGTAGTGGCACTGAGGGGAGGGGTATGGCACTGAGGGGAGGGGGTAGTGGCACTGAGGGAGGGGTAGTGGCACTGAGGGAGGGTAGTGGCACTGAGGGAGGGAGGAGGTGGGGTAGTGGCATCGAGTGAGAGGTAGTGGCACTGGAGGGAGGGGTAGTGGCACTGAGGGAGGGGGGTAGTGGCACTGAGGGAGGAGGGTAGTGGCACTGAGGGAGGAGGTAGTGGCACTAGGAGAGGGGTAGTGGCACTGAGGGAGGGGGGGGTAGTGGCACATGAGGGAGGTAGTGGCACTGAGAGGGGGTAGTGACACAGGGAGGGGGGTAGTGGCATTGAAGGAGGGTTAGTGGCACTGGAGGGAGGGGTAGATGGACTGAAGGAGGGGAGGGTGGCACCCATGGGAGGGTGTGATGATGATGGCACAGGAGGGGGTAGTGGCACTGAGGGAGGGGTAGTGGCACATGAGGAGGGGTAGTGGCACTGAGGAGGAGGGTAGTGGCACTGAGGGAGGGGTATGGCACGCAGGGAGGGGTAGTTGCACTGAGGTGGGGGTAGTGGCATGAAGGAGGGGGTTTAGTGGCACTGAGGGAGGGTAGTGGCACTGGATGGGGTGGACGGGTGGGGTGGCACCTGAGGGAGGGAGGGGGGGTAGTGGCCTGAGGGAGGGGGTAGTTTGGGACTAGGGAGAGGGTTTGTGGCACTGAGGGAGGGGGTAGTGGCACGAGGGAGGGGTAGTGGCACCAGGGAGGGGGTAGGCACAGGGGATGGGAGTGGCACCAGGGATGGGGGCAGTGGGTGCCAGGGTGGGGTGGGGGTAGTGGCACCCAAGGGATGGGGTAGCACCCAGGGTATGGGAGTGGCACCTGAGGAGGGAGTGGCACCCAGGAGGGGTGGCACTAGGGATGGGGTGTGGCACCAGAGGATGGGGTCTGGCACTAGGGAGGGTGTGGCACTCAGGGATGGGGTGAAGGGTGGCACCGAGGGATGGCGGTGGCACGAGGGATGGGGTTGGCACTAGGGAGGGGGTGGTGAATGGGGGGAGGGAGGGTGGCACCAGGGAGGGGTGTGGCACTGAGGGTGGGGGATGGGGTGGCACAGAGGAGGGGGGAAGGGGTGGGTGACCAAGGGAGGGGTTTGGCACCCGAGGGAGGGTGGACCAGTGGATGGGGGCCCCAGGGATGGGGTGGACCCGGTGGGGGGCACCAGGGAGGGTAGTGGCACCAAGGGAGAGGGTGCACCCAGGAGAGTGGGTAGTGGCACTAGGAGTGGGGTGCACAGTGGGCACTGGGGAGGGGGTGGATGGGCACTGAGGAGGGCAGTAGTGGCACAGGGATGGGGGTAGTGGCACATAGGATGGAGTGGCACCCAGGGAGGGTGGCACCCAGGATGGGGTGGCACCAGGGATGGGGTGGCACCAAGGGATGGGGTGGCACCCAGGATGGGGTGGCACCAAAAATGGGGTGGAGCAAGGGAGGGGTGGCCCCCCAGGATGGGGGTGGCACCAAGATGGATGGCACCAAGGGATGGGGTGGCACCATGGATGGGGTGGCACCCAAAAATGGGTGGCACCAAAGGGGTGGGGTGGCACCCAATGGATGGGTGGCACCCAGGATGGGGTGGCACCCAAGGATGGGGTGGCACCCATGGATGGGGTGGCACCCAGGGAAAGG
>NC_069471.1:20448562-20461062 GCF_026875155.1 Cherax quadricarinatus | reverse complement strand
AGGCTTAGAAAGTAGGGGGTGTGTGGACCAGGTGTTTTTCAGTGATATTTTATTATGTGAACTGTATTTAGATAGGCTAACAGAGGTCTTTGTGGCATTTATGGATTTGGAAAAGGCGCTATATATTATGACAGGGTGGATAGGGGGGCAATGTGGCAGATGTTGCAGGTGTGGCAGATTGGACGAGATTTCGAGCGAGAGTAGGAGAGCGAGAGAGTGATGAGCAGGTGTATGGTGTAGGAGGGTTGGTTACTGAAAGCAGTGAAGAGTTTTTACGAGGATAGTGAGGCTAAGTTTGGAGTTTGGTAGAATGAAGGAAATATTCCCAGTAAAAGTTGGCCTTAGACAAGATTGTGTGATGTACCGTGGTTGTTTAATATATTGATAGATGGGGTAGTATGAGAAAGAATGCGAGGGTCTGGCAAGAGGGTGGAAGTTAAAAGCATAAAAGGAATACACACAAAGTTGGGGAGTTGTCACAGCTGCTCTTTGCTGATGGCCACTGTGCTTCTTGGGAGATCTGAAGAGGAAGTTGCAGAGGGATTGGTTGGATGAATTTGGTAGGGGAGGGTATGCAAGGAGAAAATTAAAAGTGAATACAGGAAAGAGTAAGGTTATGAGGATAACAAAAGATTGGTGATGAAAGATTGAATATCAGATTAGGGGGTTGAGAGTATGGAGGAGGTGAATGTATTCAGGATATTTGGAGTGGGGGACGTTGTCAGCCGGATGGGTCTATGAAGATGAGGAGAATCATAGAACATGATGAGGGAAAAAGAGTGAGTGGTGCACTTAGGAGTCTGTGGAGACAAAGAAAACTTTGTCCTTGGAGGCAAGAGGGGAATGTATAGAGGAGGTATTGTTTTTACCAACGTTTATAAGGGTGTGAGTATGGGTGATGAATGTTGCAGCGAGGAGAAGGCTGGAGGCAGAGGAGATGTATGTCTGAGGGCAATGTGTGGTGTGAATATAATGCAGAGAATTCGTAGTTTGGAGTTAGGAGGAGGTGCGGGTATTACAAAATAACTGTTGTCCAGAGGGCTTGAGGAAGGGTTGCTGTGGTGGTTCGGACATGTAGAGAGAATGGAGCGAAATAGAATGACTTCAAGAGTGTATCAGGTCTGTAGTGGAAGGAAGGTCGGGGTAGGGTGGCTAGGAAGGTTGGGAGAAAGGGGGGTAGGTTAAAAGGAGGTTTTTGTGTGCGAGGGGCTTTGGACTTCAGAGCATGCGTGAGCGTGTTTGATAGGAGTGAATGGAGGGACAAATGGTTTTTATACTTGGACGTGCTGTTGGACGTTGTGAGCAAAAGTAACATTTTATGAAGGGATTCAGGGAAACCGGCAGGCCGGACTTGGTCCTGGAGATGGGAATTACAGTGCCCTGCACTCTGGAAGGAGGGGTGTTAATGTTGCAGTTTAAAAACTGTTAGTGTAAAGCCCCTTCTGGCAAGACAGTGATGGGAAGTGAATGATGGATGGAAAGTTTTTCTTTTTCGGGCCACCCTGCCTTGGTGGGCCACCCTGCCTTGGTGGTCCACCCTGCCTTGTGGCCACCCTGCCTTGGTGCCACCCTGCTTGGTGGCCACCCTGCCTTGGTTGTGCCACCCTAGCTTGGTGGTCCACCCTGCCTTGGTGGGTCACCCCTGCCTTGGGTGGTCCACCATGCCTTGGTGGCCACCTGCCTTGGTGGTCACCCTGCCTTGTGGCCACCTGCCTTGGTGGCCACCCTGCTTGGTGGGTCACCCTGCCTTGGTGGGCCACCCCTGCCTTGGTGGGACCACCCTGCCTTGGTGGCCACCCTGCCTTGGTTGGCCCACCCTGCCTTGGTTGGGGCCACCCTGCCATGGATGGGTTCACCCTGCCTTGGTGGACCACCCTGCCTTGGTGGGCATACCATGACTTGTGGGCCAGCCTGCCTTGGTGGACCACCCTGCCTTGGGGGCCACCCTGCCTTGGTGGACCCACCCTGCCTTGGTGGACCACCTGCCTTGGTGGTCCACTGCCTTGGTGGTCCACCTTGCCTGGTGGACCACCCTGCCTTGGTGGGTTCACCCTGCCTTGGTGGACCACCCTGCCTTGGTGGTCACCCTGGGCCTTGGTGGCACCCTGCTTGGTGGGCCACCCTGCCTTGGTGGACCACCCTGCTTGGTTGGGCCACCTGCCTTGGTGGCGCCCTGCCTTTGGTGGACCACCCTGCCTCGGTGGACCACACTGCCCTTGGTGGCCCACCCTGCCTTGGTGGGTCACCCTGCCTTGGTGGCCACCCTACCTTGGTGGACCACCCTGCCTTGGGGTGGGACCACCCTGCCCTGGTGTACCACCCTGCCTTGGTGTGACCACCTGCCTTGGTGGACCACTCTGGCTTGGGGGGCCACCCTGCCTTGGTGTACCACCCTGCCTTGGGTGTACCACCCCTGGCTTGGGGTTTGGAACACCCTGCCTTGGTGTACCACCCTGCCTTGGTGTACCACCCTGCCGTGGTTGACCACCCTGCCTTGGTGGAAACCACCCTGCTGGTGGACCACCCTGCCTTGGTGGACCACCTTGCTTGGTGTACACCCTTGCTTGGTCGGACCACCCTGCCTTGGTGGACCACCCTGCCTTGGTGGACCCACCCTGCCTGGTGGACCACCCTGCCTTGGTGGACACCTGCCTTGGTGGTCCACCCTGCCTTGGTGGACCACCTTCCTTGGTGGACCCACCCTGCCTTGGTGGACACCCTGCCTTGGTGGACCACCTGCCTTGGTGACCACCCTGCCTTGGTGGACACCTGCTTGGTGTGATGTACCACCCTGCCTTGGTGTACCACCCTGCCTTGGTGGAACCACCCTGCCTTGAGTGGACCACCCTGCCATGGTGGGTCCCCTGCCTGGTGGCCATTTCCTGCCTTGGTGGAACCACCTGCCTTGGGGACCACCCTGCCTGGTGGACCACCCTGCCTTGGTGGACACCCTGCCTTGGTTTGGACACCTGCCTTGGTGTACCACCCTGCCTTGTGGACCACCCTGCCTTGGTGGTCCACCCTGCCCTTGGTGGACCACCTGCCCTTGGTGGACCACCCTGCTTGGTGGACCACCTGCTGGTGGCCCACCCTGCCTTGGTGGGTACCCTGCCTTGGTGGCCACCCTACCTTGGTGGACACCCTGCCTTGGTGGACCACCCTGCTTGGTGTACCACCCTGCCTTGGTGGGACCACCCTGCCTTGGAGGACCACCATGCCTTGGTGGACACCCTTCCTTGGTGTGCCCACCCTGCCTTGGTGCGACCAACCCTGCCTTGGTGGGGACCACCCTGCCTTTGGTGAGACCACCCTGCCTTGGTGGACCACCCTGCCTTGGTGGACCACCCTGCCTTGGTGGACCACCCTGCCTTGGTGACAACCCTGCCTTGGTGGACCACCCTGCCTTGGTGTACCACCATGCCTTTGGATGGCCCCCCCCCCCCCCACCCCCCCCCCCCCCCCCCCCCCTGCCTTGGTGGACACCCTGCTTGTGGACCACCCTGCTTGTGGACCACCAGCCTTGGTGGACCCACCCTGGCCTCATTGGTGGCCACCCTGGCCTTGGTTAGAGTGGACCACCCTGCCTTGGTGGACCACCCTGCCTTGGGTGGACCACCCTGCCTTGGTGGACCACCCTGCCTTGGTGGGACACCCTGCCTTGGTGGACCACCCTGTCCTTGTGTACCACCCTGCCTTGGCTGTACCCACCCTGCTTGGTGGGACCACCCTGCCTTGGGTGGGACCACCCTGCCTTGGTGTAACACCTGCCTTGGTGGCCACCCTGCCTTGGTGACAACCCTGCTTGGTGGACCCCCTGCCTTGGTGTACACCCTGCCTTGGTTGGACCACCCCTGCCTTGGTTGTACACCTTGCCTTGGTGTACCACCCTGCCTTGGTGGACCCCCTGCCTTGGTGGACCACCCTGCCTTGGTGGACCACCATGCCTTGGTGGACCACCCTGCCTTGGTGTAACCCATGGCCTTGGGGACAACCCGCCTTGGTGGACCACCCTGCCTTGGTGGACCACCCTGCCTTGGTGGACCACCTCTGCCTTGGTGTAACCACCCTGCCTGGTGGACCACCCTTGCCTTGGTGACCACCTGCTTGGTGACCACCCTGCCTTGGTGGACCACCCTGCCTTGGTGTACCACCTGCCTTGGTGGACCACCTGCCTTGGTGGACCACCATGCCTTGGTGGACCACCTGACAAACCTGCCTGGTGTTACCACCCTGCCTTGGTGGACCACCCTGCCTTGGTGTACCACCCTGCCTTGGTTTTACCACCCTGCCTTGGTGGACCCCACCCCCCCTGCCTTGGTGGACCACCCTGCCTTGGTGGACCACCCTGCCTTGGTGGACCACCCTGCCTTGGTGTACCACCCTGCCTTGGTGGACCACCCTGCCTTGGTGGACCACCCTGCCTTGGTGGACCACCCTGCCTTGGTGGACCACCCTGCCTTGGTGGACCACCGTTGCCTTGGTGGACCACCTGCCTTGGTGGACCACCCTGCTTGGTGGACCACCCTGCCTTGGTGGGCCACCCTGCCTTGGTGTTCCACCCTGCCTTGGTGTACCACCCTGCCTTGGTGGACCCCCTGCATTGGTGTACCCACCGCCTTGGTGTACCACCCTGCCTTTGGTGGACCACCCTGCCTGGTGGACCACCTGCCTTGGTGGACCACCCCTGCCTTGGTTGGACCACCTGCTTGGTGTTACCCCACCCTGCTTGGTGGGACCACCCTGCCTTGGTGGAACCACCCTGCCTTGGTTTACCACCCTGCCTGGTGGACCACCCTGCCTTGGTGGACCCACCTGCCTGGTGTCCCACCCTACCTTGGTGGACCACCCTGCTTGGTGGACCACCCTGCCTTTGGTGGACCACCCTCCTTGGTGGACCACTGCCTTGGGGCACACCCTGCCTTGGTGGACCACCCTGCCTTGGTGGACCACCCTGCCTTGGTGTGGGACCACATGCCTTGGTTGGCCACCTGCCTTGGTGTATACCACCCTGCCTTGGTGTACCCACCCTGCCTGAGTGGACCACCCCTTTGCCTTGGTGTAACCACCCCTGGCCTTAGTGTACACCCTGCCTTGGTGGACCACCCTGCCTTGGTGGACCACCCTGCTTGGTGGACCACCCTGCCTTGGTGGACCACCCTGCCTTGGTGTTACCACCCCTGCCTTGGGTGGGACCACCTGCCTGGGTGTTGGTTGTTTACCACCCTGCCTTGGTGGTCCACCCTGCCTTGGTGGACCACCTGCCTTGGTGGGACCACCCTGCCTTGGTGGACACCCTGCCTTGGTGGACCACCCTGCCTTGGTGGACCACCCTGCCTTGGTGGACCACCCTGGCCTTGGTGGACCACCCTGCCTTGGTGGCCACCCTGCCTTGGTGGGTCACCCTGCCTTGGTGGCCACCCTGCCTTGGTGGGCCACCCTGCATGGGTGGGTCACCCTGCCCTTGGTGGCCATCCTGCCTTGGTGGGACCACCCTGCCTTGGTGGACCACCCTGCCTTGGTGGGACACCCTGCCTTGGTGGACCACCCTGCATTGGTGGACCACCCTGCCTTGGGTTGTCCACACTGCCTTGGTGGACCACCCTGCCTTGGTGACCACCTGCCTTGGTGGACCACCCTGCCTTGGTGGACCACCCTGCCTTGGTGGACCACCCTGCCTTGGTGGGACCACCCTGCCTTGGTGGCCACCCTGCCTTGGTGGGTCACCCTTGCCGTGTTGGGCCACCCTACCTTGGTGGCCCCTGCCTTGTGGGTCACCCTGCCTTGGGGGTGGGCCACCCTGCCATGGTGGGTCACCCTGCCTTGGTGGCCAATCCTGCCTTGGTGGGACCACCCTGCCTTGGTGGGTACACCCTGCCTTGGTGGCCATCCTGCCTCCCTTGGTGGACCACCCTGCCTGGTGGGACCACCCTGCCTTGGTGTACACCCTTGCCTTGGTGGACCACCTGCCATGGTGTACCACCCAGCCTTGGGTGTACCACCCTGCCTTGTGGACCACTGCATCATGAAGTGGACACACCCTGGCCTTGGTGGACACCCCTGCCTTGGTAGGACCACCCTGCCTTGGTGTACCAACCTGGCCTTGTGGACAACCCTGCCTTGGGGGAACCACCCTGCCTTGGTGGACCACCCTGCCTTGGTGGACCACCCTGCCTTGGGGACCACCCTGCCTGGGGGACCACCCTGCCTTGGTGGCCACCCTGCCTTGGTGGACCACCTGCCTTGGTGGGCCACCCTGCTTGGGTGTACCACCCTGGCCTTGGTGTAACCACCTGCCGTGAGTGGACACCCTGCCTTGGGAGTACCACCTGCCTTTTTGGGGTTGTTACCACCCTGCTTGGTGGACCACCCTGCCTTGGTTGGACCACCCTGCCTTGGTGGACCACCCTGCCTTGGTGGGAACCACCCTGCCTTGGTGTACCACCCTGCCTTGGTGACCCACCCTGCCTTGTGGACCACCCTGCCTTGGTTAACCACCCTGCCTTGGTGGACCACCCTGCCTTGGAGGACCACCTGCCTTGGTGTCCCACCCTACCTTGGTGGACCACCCTGCCTTGGTGGACACCTGCCTTGGTGGACCACCCTGCTTGGTGGACCACCTGCCTTGGTGGCCACCCTGGTCCTTGGTGGACCACCCTCCTTGGTGGGACCACCCTGCCTTGGTGTGACCACCTGCCTTTGGTGGGCCACCCCACCCCTGCCTTGGTTTGTACCACCCTGCCTTGGTGTACCACCCTGCCATGGTTGACCCACCATGCCTTGGTGTACACCCTGCCTTGGTGTACCACCTGCCTTTGTGGACCACCCTGCCTTGGTGAGACCCACCCTGCCTTGGTGGACCACCCTGCCTTGGTGGACCACCCTGCCTTGGTGTACCACCCTGCCTTGGTGTGGACTGGACCAACACCACCCTGCCTTGTGTAGTGGACCACTACCACCCACCCTGCCTTGGTGTTGGTGGCATGGGGACCACCCTTTGCTTGCCCTTGGTTGTGGAAAAACCACCCCTTTGCCTTTGAACTGTTTTGTCTGAACACCACCCACCACCCTGCCTTGGCATGTGTGGACACCCACCCTGCCCTGCCTGTGTGGACCACACTGCCTATGGTGTTCATGGTGGACCCAAACCCTGCATTGGTGAGTTTTTCGGTGGACTGGACCACCCACCCCCTGCCTCTTGCAGTTTGTGGACCACGCTTGCCTTGTTTGCTGGACCACCCTTCTCTTGGCGTTTGGGCCCCACCACCCTGCCTTGGTGGTTGGTGGTGGGTATCCATCACCCTGCATTTGGTCTTGGTTTGCCACCCCTGCCTTGGTTCTTGGGTTTGCGTTGGGTGGCACCCTGCCATGGAGTGTGTTGGGGTCAAACCTTGCACTTTAGCCTCTATTGTGTGGCCATCCTGCCTTGGTGGACCACCCTGCTTGGTGGACACCCTGCCCTTGGTGGGACCACCCCCTGCCTTGGTGGACCACCCCCATTCCCCTCCCCCAATTATCCACTACTCCCCACCCCCCCGCGCCCCACCCCCACCCCCCCCTCCTTGGTCTTGGTGGACCACCCTCCTTTGCCTTGGTGTACCCCTTGCCTTGGGGACCCTTGGTGGGACCACCCTGCACTTGGTGGCCACCCTGCCTTGGGGTGGACATCCTGCCTTGGTGTACCACCCTGCCTTGGTGGACCTCCTGCCTTGGTGTGGACCACCCTGCATTTGGTGGACCACCCCTGCCTTGGGTGTACCACCCTGCCTTGGGGGACCACCCTGCCTTAGTGGACCACCTGCCTTGGTTAAACCACCCTGCCTTGGTGGACACCACCTGCCGTGGTGGACTCCACCTGCCTTGGTTGTCCCACCCACCCACATGTCCCCCCCCTCCGTGTCTGTGACCACCCTGCCTTGGGGACCCCACCTGCCACATGTGTGAATCTCAGGGCCCCCACCCCACCATACAACACTTAGTGGACACCACAATATACCCCTCCTCCACCCCCTCATTCTGCTCTTGGTGGACCACCCAGCCTTGGTGGACACTTCCTTGGTGGGACCACCCCTGCCTCCTGCCATGGTGACCCACCCCCCTGCCTTGCCTCTTGGTGGACCACCCACTGCCTTGGTGGGCCACCCTGCCTTGGTGTCCACCCTGCTTGGTGTACCACCCTGCCTTGGTTGGTGGACCAACCTGCCTTGGTGGGGACCACCCTGCCTTGGTGGACCACCCTGCCTTGGTGGACCACCCCCTAGCCTTGGTGGACCACCCTGCCTCCCCCCCTCCTGCCTTGGTCCTTGGCTTGGTGGACCACCCTTCCTCCTTGGTGGCCACCCTGCCTTGGTGGGTCACCCTGCCTTGGTGGGGCCACCCTGCCATGGTGGGTCACCCTGCCCTTGGTGGCCATTCTGCCTTGGTGGACCACCCTGCCTTGGTGGACCACCCTGCCTTGGTGGACCACCCTGCCTTGGTCTCTCTTTGTGGACCACCCCCCCTATCTCCTGCCTTTGTGGACCACCCTGCCTTGGTGTACACCCTGCCTTGGTGGACCACCCTGCCTTGGTGGACCACCCTGCCTTGGTGTCTTGGTGACCACCCTGCCTTGGTGGACACCCCCCTGCCTTGGTGGACACCCCCCTGCCTTGCGTGGCACCCTGCCTTGGTGGAACACCCTCTTCCTTGGTGGACCACCTGCCTTGGTGTACCACCCTGCCTTTGGTGGACCACCCTGCCTTGGGTGTACCACCCGTGCCTTTGGCTTGGTGTACCAACCTGCCTTGGTGGACCACCCTGCCTTGGTGGACCACCTGCCTTGGTGTACCACCCTGCCATCATGGTGGGGTCACCCTGCCTTGGTGTGTGGGTCACCCTGCCTTAGTGGCCATTCCTGCCTTGGTGGGGACCACCCCTGCCTTGGTGGACCACCCTGCTTGGTGGTCCCTAACCCTACCTTGGTGGACACCCTGGCCCTTGGTGGACCACCCCTGCGTTTTTGGTGCGACCACCCCTTTGCCTTGGTGGGAACACCCTGGCCTTTTCGGTGGACACCCTGCCTTGGTGGACCACCCTGCCTGTGGGGACCACCCCTGCTCTTGGTGGACAACCCCCATGCCTTGGTGGGCCACCACTCGCCTTGGTGTACCACCCTGCATTGGTGTACCACCTGCATTGGTGGACCACCCTCCTTGGTGTACCACCCCCTGCCTTGGTGTACACCCTTCCTCTGCGTGGACCACCTGCCTTGGTGGACCACCCTGCCTTCTTCTCTCTTCTTGGTGGACAACCCCTGCCCCTTGGTGGACCACCGGCCTGCCTTCGGTGTACCACCCTGCCTTCTTGGTGGACCTCCCTGCCTTGGCTCCTTGGTGTCCCACCCCTGCCTTGGTGGACCACCCTGCTTGGTGGACCACCCTGCTTGGCTTGGTGGACCACCCCACTCTGCCTGCTCTTGGTGGACCACCTGCCTTGGTGGGGACCACCCTGCCTGGGGGCCACCCCCTGCCTTGGTGGACCACCCTGCCTTGGTGGACCACCCTGCCTGGTGGACCACCCTGCCTTGGTGGCCACCCTCCTTGGTGGGGTCACCCTGCCTTGCGTGGCCACCCTGCCTTGGTGGGCCACCCTGCCATTGGTGGGTTTTTCCACCCTGCCTTGGTGGCCATCCTGCCTTGGTGGACCACCCTGCCTTGGTGGACCACCCTGCCTTGGTGGACCACCTGCCTTGGTGGACCACCATGCCTTGGTGGACCACCCTGCCTTGTGTACCACCCTGCCTTGGTGGACCACCCTGCCTTGGTGGACCACCCTGCCTTGGTGGACCACCTGCCTTTGGTGGACCACCCTGGCCTTGGTGGAACCACCTGCCTTGGGTGCCACCATGCCTTGAGTGGGTCACCCTGCCTGGTGGCCACCCCTACCTTGGTTGGACCACCCTGCCTTGGTGGACCACCCTGCTTGGTGTACCACCCTTCCTTGGTGGCACCACCCTGCCTTGGTGACCTCCCTGCCTCATGAGTGGGACCACCGGCCTTTGGTGGACCACCCTGCCTTGGTGGTCCACCCTGCCTTGGTGGACCACCCTGCCTTGGTGGACCACCCTGCCTTGGTGGACCACACCCGCCTTGGTGGTCAAACCCTGCCTTGGTGGACCACCCTGCCTTGGTGGACCCCCCCCCCCCCCCTGCTTGGTGTACCACCCAGCTGGGTGGACACCCTGCCTTTGGTGGACAACCCTTGCCTTGGTGGACCACCCTGCCCTTGGTGGACCCACCTGCCTTGGTGGGGACAACCCTGCCTTGGTGGACGACCACCCTGCCTTGGTGGACCCACCTGCCTTGGTGGACCACCCTGCTTGGGTGGAACACCCTGATTGGTTACCACCCTGCCTTGGTTGACCACCTGCCTTTGGTGGAACCACCCTGCCTTGGTGGACCACCCCTGCCTTGGTGGACCACCCTGCCTTGGGGGACCACCCTGCCTTGTGGCCACCCCTGCCTTGGTGGGTCCCCTGCCTTGGTGGACCACCTTGCCTTGGGTGGGCCACCCTGCCTGGGTGGGTCACCCTGCCTTGTGGGCCACCCGCCAGGGTGGGTCACCCTGCCTTGGTGGCCATCCTGCCTTGGTGGACCACCCTGCCTTGGTGGGTCACCCTGCCTTGGTGGCCATCCTGCCTTGGTGGACCACCCTGCCTTGGTGGACCACCCTGCCTTGGTGGGCCACCCTGCCTTGGTGGACCACCCTGCCTTGGTGGACCACCCTGCCTTGGTGGACCACCCTGCCTTGGTGGACCACCCTGCCTTGGTGGGTCACCCTGCCTTGGTGGACCACCCTGCCTTGGTGGGTCACCCTGCCTTGGTGGGTCACCCTGCCTTGGTGGACCACCCTGCCTTGGTGGACCACCCTGCCTTGGTGGGTCACCCTGCCTTGGTGGACCACCCTGCCTTGGTGGACCACCCTGCCTTGGTGGGTCACCCTGCCTTGGTGGACCACCCTGCCTTGGTGGACCACCCTGCCTTGGTGGGTCACCCTGCCTTGGTGGACCACCCTGCCTTGGTGGACCACCCTGCCTTGGTGGACCACCCTGCCTTGGTGGGTCACCCTGCCTTGGTGGACCACCCTGCCTTGGTGGACCACCCTGCCTTGGTGGACCACCCTGCCTTGGTGGACCACCCTGCCTTGGTGGACCACCCTGCCTTGGTGGACCACCCTGCCTTGGTGGACCACCCTGCCTTGGTGGACCACCCTGCCTTGGTGGGAATCGGCCAGTGTGATAATAAAAAAATAAATATATATATGGTGCAGAATAGGTAAAATTGGTCAATTATTAAGAACTCGTTTATGTTAATATAAAAATTAATAATTTTGTACCAAAAGAACCTTAGGAAACTTACCTGACGTTATTATAACAAGCGCAATTTAATTTCATCCAACCAAATATATTTTAGATTTGTTTACAATAATTTAATACTAAACAAACACAATGATTTTGGCGAAATTATTGCATACACAAATTTTCACTTCGCTTATTCGGCAAGAAGAACATTGCTATTTAAGCTAAAATGGCAAGCTTTACCTATTCGGCACCACATATATATGACATTGAAAAGTTGTTTTCAGCCTAACACAATAACGGCCTATGTGAAGTGACCCAACATGACCCAACATGACCTGGCTTGACCTGGCTTAGGTTTATGATCTTTGACTCATTGGGAAGATGGGTTTATCTAAACAAGAGAGAGTTTAAACCCAATTCTCCTTCAAATCCCCATCCCAAAAATAAAACAGAAATGTTTAATACGTATTTTTAGTATTAACTTGTACATTACCAGGCTCATATTAAACAGTTGATCTGCAATTAGATTTAAAGAAATATTTTTGAGGGAAAATAGGCGACTAGTTTAGTGTTTGTTGGAATAATTAGCAGGATGATTTAAGCTGATTGGAAGATGAGGTTGATGATTGGGCAATCTTGTGACTGGATTCCGTGCTCACCATAGTGTGTAAACCGGGGTTCGATTCGTGGTTCCCTGTGTGTGTGTGTGTGTGTGTGTGTGTGTGTGTGTGTGTATGTGTGTGTGTGTGTGTGTGTGTGTGTGTGTGTGTGTGTACACGTGTGTGTGCACATGTGAACATGAGCACACACACACACACACACACACACACACACATACGCACATGTTTATGTGCGGGTGTTACAGTGGACACTGTTAAACCACATCAGGCAGATTAAACCAAGTGTGTGTGTGCACACACGCGTGCACTTGTCACCGGGGCCCATCTAACAGCCCCACGTCGATCTGCTGGCCCTCGTAATGGCCCCCAACTGGCCCGTTACTCCCAAATACTCTAACCATGGCCACACTGCTGCTGTTTCGGGCTACCGTCTTCAGTCTTGCAACCAGAAATACCAGACAATAACAACACTGCAGGATTTTCTTCTGTGTCCAGGAAGGGGGGGGTGACCCCCACACAGGGGGGCTGTCCTCCACGCCCCGGGG
>NC_069471.1:20420108-20432608 GCF_026875155.1 Cherax quadricarinatus | reverse complement strand
ATGGTGCTGCATACTCCAGTATGGGGCCTGACGTAAAATGGTATACAGAGTCTTAACGGATTCCTTACTGAGGTATGGAACGCTATCGTAAATGGGGGTTTGCAGGGCCCCGTATGCTGCAGCAGTTATCTGATTGATGTGGAGCGCCTCAGGAGATATGTAGGTGTTATACTCACCCCCAGATCTTTTTCCTTGAGTGAGGTTTGCAGTCTTTGGCCATCTAAACTATATTGTGTCTGTTAAGGTCTTCTTTGCCTTCACCAATCTTTATGATTTGCATTTGGCAGGGTTATATTCAAGGAGCCAGTGCTGGACCAGGCTTGTAGCCTGTCCAGGTTCTTTGTAGTCCTGCCTGATCCTCGTCGATTGGATTCTTCTCCATAACTTCACATCGTCTGACAGAAAACAAAGGACACTTCTGAGTCTATCCCTTCCGTTAGTCATTCACATATACCAAGATACAGAAACAGGTCCTTGGACTGACCCCTGTGGAACCCGCTTGTTCCACAAGGCGCCCACTTTGACACCTCGTCCAGTACCATGACTCGTTGTTGCCTCCTGGTCAGATATTCTCGATCCATTGCAGTGCCTTTCTGTTTACGTGGGCTGAGATCCACTTGCTTTTGCAGTAAACCTCTTGTGAGGAACTGTGTCGAAGGCCTTTTGCAGTCAAAAATATGCAGTCGATCCCCCTCTCTTCTTGTCTTACTTCTGTACTTGTCATAATACGCTAGTATGTTTGTGACTCAGGTTTTCCTTCCCTGAACCGTGGCTTGTAGCACATTATACACTTGTTTCATTTCCAGGTGCACCACCACTTCTTCTCCTGATGATTTCTCCATGACTTGCATACTATATAGTTAGTGATACGGCCTGTAGTTTAGTGCCCATGTCTGTCTCCGTTTTTAAAATTTGGGAACTAATTGCCATATTCCATACTCAGGGAGTTGCCCAGTTTCAAATGATGTGTGTAAAGATTCTTTGTTAATGGCTACACAATTATTTTCTGCCTCCCTTTTTAAGGTGACCCATGGTGAGGAATGTTGTCTGGTACCATCCGCCCCTTTGTAGGTCTGTCAAGTTCGCATAGCAGCTTCTTCACTCCTCCTTGGTTATATGTACCTCATCCAGCAACTAGCTGGTGGCCCCCTGTTCTGATTTCTTGGGGTCTACTGGTTTCCACGTAAAATACCTCTTTAAATCTTGTGTTGAGCTCTGACAAACCTCTCGGTCGTTTCTTTTGAATTCCCCATCAACCCTTCCTCAGTCGATTACCTGTCCTTGACTGTTGTTTTCCTCCTGATGTGCTGTACAACAGCTCGGGTCAGTCTTTACTTTGATGCTATGTCATTTTCATATTGTCTCTGAGCCTCCCTTCTTATCTGTGCATATTCGTTTCTGGCTCTTCGGCTGATTTTCTTTATTTCCTGAGTTCTCTGTCTTCTGTACCTTTCCATTCTCTAGTACACCTAGTTTTTGCCTCCCTACACCTTTGGGGTGAACAAGACTCGTTCTGTTCTTTCCCATTAATTTCTGTTTTCCCTTGGGAACAAACCTCTCCTCTGCTCCTTGCATTGTGTTGCTACATAGTCCATCATTTCTTTACTTGGTTTTCCTGTCAGTTCCCTCTCCACTGAATGCTTGAAGAAGTTCCTCATGCCTGATATTCCCCCTTTTGTATTTGGATTTTTTCCCAGCCTATTCCTGACTCTACTTCCACTTTAGCTCAACTATGTAGTCCCGAAGCACGAACCACATGATCACTAGCTTCCCAGGGTCCTTTCATACATATCCCCTCGTGTCCGACTACTCATGGTGATACAAGTGTCCCAACCCTTGCTGGTTCATCCTCTCCTCACTCTCTGGTAGTGTCTCTACACCATGTGATGCATGGGTTCTCCCAGTACCACATCCATCATCTGGCTCTCCATGTTTCGGGACCCCCATGGGCTCCAGGTTTTTCCCAGTCAATCTCCTTGTGATTGAAATCACCCATAACTAGTAACTTTGCTCCCCCCATGTGTGCTCTCCTGGCCACCTCGGCTAGTGTGTCGATCATTGCTCTGTTGCTCTCATCGTATTCTTCTCTTGGCCTCCTGCAGTTCTGTGGTGGGTTGTACATTACTGCAATTATCACCTTATGTCCCTCAGACTGGATTGTTCCTAACTAAGTAGTCCCTTTCGCCCGTGCCATCCATTCCATTCATTTTCTCAAAACCCCACTGGTTTTTAATGAGCAGTGCAACTCCTCCTACCCCTCTCCTCACTTTGTCTTTCCTGAGGATTTGATATACGGATGGAAAGATTGAATCTGTTATATTCGGTGATTTTGTTTCTGTGAGTGCTATTATGTCTGGGGATGTCTCTTTGATTCTTTCGTGCCACTCCTCATACTTGTTTGTTATTCCATCTGCATTTGTATACCACACCTTCAACTTCTTTTCTAAGACTGTGTCTGGAGTGTATTGGGGTTGGGAAGTGGGAGACCTGGTAAGGAACTATGGGTTTTGCTGTGGGGGTGGAGTTGTAATGTAGTGGGTGGGAGCATTGGATGTGGCATGGGTGTTTTGATTTAGAGTGTTTGGTTGCACTGGGCTTGACCTGTTGGGAGGCTTCCATAGGAATTTGTGAGGGAGGCTGTATTTGATCTTCTTCCTGGGTCTGGGATCTCCTGTGTGTCTTCTCCATCCCCTCTCTTTCCTCCTTTCGCCTTTGTATCATCTCTCAGTTTCTTCCTTTCTTCTGTTTCTGTCGCGGTCGAGATACACCTTCCTGTATGCCCGTCATGTCCCTTAATCGTGCTTTCTCTCTGCAGATCCTGGTCCGAGTCGCTTCTGCCTGAAGGTCACTCTCACTGGCCGGGTTCTTTGTTTTACAAACCCCCCTATTCTCCGAAAATTTTCCAGCTGGGTCATATCGTCTTCTCCTATTGCTTTCAATGATGCTTCAATTGCTTTTTTTCCCCTTGTTTTCTTGCTTCATATGTTTCCCCTTCGACTTCCTGGAGCCCATACACAAAGACTGACCTCACCCTATCATTCTCCCACTGTGTATCCCTGTGTATCCCCTCATTCAATTTGATTTCCTCCACTGCAGCTTTCCCTTTCTTCATTTCACTGGCAATGTACTTGGCTCAGTGGCCTGTCATTTTCCCTTCTCGGCTTTCCTTGGGCTCTGCTATGGTCTGTTAGGGCCTCCACATATAGCTTAGCTCTTTCATTTGCTACAGTCTCCTCTGATAGAGCATCTCCATGCAGTTGTGCCCCTTCTTTCCCTACAGTCCCCTTATTTGTGGCTGAGGTAGCAGTCTTTGTTGTCAATCCCAAAATGTTCTTTAGTTCTTTAGGCTGTTTCAGATTTTTCAGTTCCTCTTCTAATCTCTGTATCCTGGCCTCTGCTGCTTTGACATGCACCTCCCACTTCCTGCTTTCCATATCTATCCTCTCTTCCATTCTCATGCTAAGTTCTTCTAGTTTCTTTTCCCATTCATGATCCCTTTTTATGAGCTTCTGCTGCCCAATCTTCCTTTGCAGTTTCCTCCTCCTGTCCCTTGGTTTTTCTTGTTGCTCTCTGGCAACCCATTTTTGTTTTATCCTGATTGCCTCAGAGTGGGAAACCTATGTAGTTCTGTATGTTAGGTTAGTAGTGTGTATGTCAGAGTGTGGGGGGGGAAGTAGTGGAGAACTGTGGCTATGTGGGAGAGGAGTGGGGAGGGGTGGGGTGGGTTTAGGGTGAACGGGGGAGGGGAGGGTGATCGAGGGTGTGTGTGTGTGTGTGTGTGTGTGTGTGTGTGTGTGTGTGTGTGTGTGTGTGTACTCACCTAATTGTACTCACCTAATTGTGGTTGCAGGGGTCGAGACTCATCTCCTGGCCCCGCCTCTTCACTGATTGCTACTGGATCCTCTCTCTCTCTGCTTCCTGAGCTTTGTCATACCTCTTCTTAAAACTATGTATGGTTCCTGCCTCCACTACTTCACTTGCCAGACTATTCCACTTGCTGACAACTCTATGACTGAAGAAATACTGCCTAACGTCCCTGTGACTCGTCTGAATCTTCAACTTCCAGTTGTGACCCCTTGTCCCTGTGTCCCCTCTCTGGAACATCCTATCTCTGTCCACCTTATCTATTCCCCGCAATATCTTGTATGTCGTTATCATGTCTCCCCTGACCCTTCTGTCCTCCAGTGTCGTCAGTCCGATCTCCCTCAACCTTTCCTCGTACGACATTCCCCTGAGCTCTGGGACTAGCCTTGTTGCAAACCTTTGTACTTTCTCTAACTTCTTGACGTGCTTGACCAGGTGTGGGTTCCAGACTGGTGCTGCATACTCCAGTATACACAGTGTACAGTGTCTTGAACGATTCCTTATTAAGGTATCGGAACGCTATTCTCAGGTTTGCCAGGCGCCCATATGCTGCAGCAGTTATTTGGTTGATGTGTGCCTCCGGTGATGTGCTCGGTGTTATGGTCACCCCAAGGTCTGTAGTCTTTGTCCACCTAGCCTATACTCTGTCTGCGGTCTTCTTTGCCCCTCCCCAATCTTCATGACTTTGCATTTGGCAGGATTGAATTCGAGAAGCCAGTTTCTGGACCACATGTCCAGCCTGTCCAGGTCTCTTTGCAGTCCTGCCTCATCCTCATCCGATTTAATTCTTCTCATCAACTTCACATCATCTGCGAATAGGGACACTTCAGAGTCTATTCCTTCCATCATGTCGTTCGCATATATCAAAAATAGCACTGGTCCTAGAACTGACCCCTGTGGGACCCCGCTCGTCACAGGCGCCCATTGTGATACCTCTTCACGTACCATGACTCGTTGCTGCCTCCCTGTCAGGTATTCCCTGATCCATTGCAGTGCCCTCCCTGTCATATGCACCTGATCCTCCTACATTTGCTGTCTTCCATTTCTCAGGTAGTTGCCCAGTTTAAGGGATGTGTTGAAGATTGTGGTTAGAGGCACGCACAGCATCTCTGCTCCTTCTCTAAGGACCCATGGGGAGATGTTGTCCGGTCCCATAGCCTTTGAGGTGTCAAGGTCACTTAAGAGCTTCTTCACCTCCTCCTCAGTTGTTCGTATGTCATCCAACACTTGTTGGTATATTCCCTCTTGATGTTCCCTTCTGTGCTGTCTTCCCACAGTCCTTCCTGTCTCTACTGTAAAAACTCCTTAAATCTCCTGTTCAGCTTCTCACATACCTCCTGATCATTTCTTGTGAGTTCTCCACCTTCTGTCCTTAATCTGATCACCTGGTCTTTGACTGTTGTCTTCCTCCTGATGTGGCTATACAACAGTTTCGGGTCAGTCTTGATTCTCGATGCCATGTCATTTTCATACTCATTCCTGGCTCTGCGACTGATCTCCCTATTTTCGTGTGTTCTCTGCCTTCTGTACTTTTTCCATTCTCTATTGCACTTTGTTTTTGCCTCCTTACACCGTCGGGTAAACCAGGGGCTCGTTCTGGTCTTCCCGTTGTTACTGTTGCCCTTGGGAATGAACCTTTCCACTGCCTCCTTGCATTTTGTTGTTACATATTCCATCATTTCATTTACTGGCTTTCCTGCCAGTTCTCTGTCCCGCTGGACCTCCCGCAGGAAGTTCTTCAACCCTATGTAGTCCCCTCTTTTATAGTCAGGCTTTTCCCATTCAACTCCTGTTACTCTCTCCACTTGCAGCTCTACTATGTATTCAAAGCACAGAACCACGGTGTCACTAGCTCCTAGGGACTCTCATATGTGATGTCCTCAATGTCTGAACTGCCCAGGGTGAACACAAGGTCCAATCTTGCTGGTTCATCCTCCCCTCTCACTCTGGTAGTGTCCTTAACATGTTGGTGCATGAGGTTTTCCAGCACCACATCCAACATCTTGGCTCTCCATGTTTCGGGACCCCCATGTGGCTCCAGGTTTTCCCAGTCAATCTCCCTGTGGTTGAAATCCCCCATAACCAGCAACTTTGCTCTGCTGGAGTGAGCTCTTCTTGCCACCTCAGCAAGTGTGTCCACCTTTGCTCTGTTGCTCTCTTCATATTCCTCTCTTGGCCTCCTGCAGTTCTGTGGTGGATTATACATCACTGCAATGACCACTTTGTGTTCCCCAGACTGAAGTGTACCTGCTATGTAGTCTCTTTCTCCCGTCTCATCTATTCCTTCCATTTTCTCGAATTTCATCTGTTTTTACGAGCAGAGCAACCCCACCTCCCCCCCTGCCCCTTCTATCTTTCCTTATGATCTGGTATCCTGGTGGGAAGATTACATCTGTTATTGTTTCCATGAGTTTTGTTTCTGTAACTGCTATGATGTCTGGGGACTTCTCATTGATTCTTTCTTGCCATTCCTCATGTTTATTCGTTAATCCATCTGCATTTGTGTACCAAACCTTCAACTTCTGTTCTAATACTGTAACTGTGGTGTGGGGGGTGGAAACAGAGGGATCGGTGTGTGATGGTTGGTTTGGATTGTTCAGTTGCCTTGGGGGTGTCGTGGCTGGAGTCCTTCTGCAGGTGTTTCTGGGGGGTGCGCTTGTCCTTCCATTTGATCCTGGATTATTCTGCTCTCCTTTTACATTTCCTCCCATTTCTCTCTCTCTCTCTCTCTGTGTGTACTCACCTATTTGTGGTTGCAGGGGTCGAGTCACAGCTCCTGGCCCCGCCTCTTCGCTGATTGCTACTAGGTCCTCTCTCTCCCTGCCCCATGAGCTCTATCATACCTCGCCTTAAAACTATGTATGGCTCCTGCCTCCACCTGTGTGTGTGGTTGTGTGTGTGTGTGTGTGTGTGTGTGTGTGTGTGTGTGTGTGTGTTTGTGCCATGCACACACACACACACACACACACACACCACCACCACCACCACCACCACCACCACACTAGTGTCACCCGGATAATAGGACCAGTAAAACACCACTGTAAGCGAGGCAGTGTTTTAAGCGCATCACGCGGCTGATAGCGGCAAGAAGCGCGTGTACACTGCGCTTCCGGCCGCATATAACCTGGGTCCAGGACCATTATCCATCCCAGACCAGAGTCTGCTGGCTACAGCACGCTATGTCTGCTCTACCGCAGGAGAGAGCACACTGCTGGTGTTCCCACAATGTAACTATCATATAGAATAGTGTAGCAACACTGCTGGTGTTACCACAATGTAACTATCATATAGAATAGTGTAGCAACACTGCTGGTGTTACCACAATGTAACTATCATATAGAATAGTGTAGCAACACTGCTGGTGTTGCCACAATAGTGTAGCAACACTGCTGGTGTTCCTACAATGTAACTATCATATAGAATAGTGTAGTAACACTGCTGGTGTTGCCACAATAGTGTAGCAACACTGCTAGTGTTGCCACAATAAATGTAGCAACACTGCTGGTGTTGCCACAATAGTGTAGCAACACTGCTGGTGTTGCCACAATAGTGTAGCAACCACTGCTGGTGTTACCACAATAGTGTAGCAACACTGCTGTGTTCCCACAATAGTGTAGCAACACTGCTGTGTTCCCACAATAGTGTAGCAACACTGCTGGTGTTCCCACAATAGTGTAGCAAACACTGCTGGTGTTACCACAATAGTGTAGCAACACTGCTGGTGTTCCCAATAGTGTAGCAACACTGCTGGTGTTCCCACAATAGTGTAGCAACACTGCTGGTGTTCCCACAATAGTGTAGCAACACTGCTGGTGTTGCCACAATAGTGTAGCAACACTGCTAGTGTTGCCACAATAGTGTAGCAACACTGCTGGTGTTGCCGCAATAGTGTAGTAACACTGCTAGTGTTGCCACAATAGTGTAGCAACACTGCTGGTGTTCCCACAATGTAACTATCATATAGAATAGTGTAGCAACACACTGGTGGTGTTGCCACAATAGTGTAGCAACACTGCTGGTGTTGCCACAATAGTGTAGCAACACTGCTGGTGTTGCCACAATAGTGTAGCAACACTGCTGGTGTTCCCACAATAGTGTAGCAATCACTGCTGGTGTTGCCACAATATAGTGTAGCAACACTGCTAGTGTTGCCACAATAGTGTAGCAACACTGCTGGTGTTGCCACAATAGTGTAGTAACACTGCTAGTGTTGCCACAATAGTGTAGCAACACTGCTGGTGTTCCCACAATAGTGTAGTAACACTGCTAGTGTTGCCACAATAGTGTAGCAACACTGCTGGTGTTGCCACAATAGTGTAGTAACACTGCTAGTGTTGCCACAATAGTGTAGCAACACTGCTGGTGTTGCCACAATAGTGTAGTAACACTGCTAGTGTTGCCACAATAGTGTAGCAACACTGCTGGTGTTGCCACAATAGTGTAGTAACACTGCTAGTGTTGCCACAATAGTGTAGCAACACTGCTGGTGTTCCCACAATAGTGTAGCAACACTGCTGGTGTTGCCACAATAGTGTAGCAACACTGCTGGTGTTGCCACAATAGTGTAGCAACACTGCTGGTGTTGCCACAATAGTGTAGCAACACTGCTGGTGTTGCCACAATAGTGTAGCAACACTGCTGGTGTTCCCACAATGTGTCACCGGAATATATTGCTATTGGTTAAATATTTCGTAGATGTCTTTTGTCATCTGTGTCTACGACGTCAGGAAGTCAGGGACGGCTGGCACCCTCCCGGTGCCAGAAATTGGGAGGCCCAGGTGACATCTCCGGCTCCGGGGGGGGTGTGGCACTCCCCGGCACTTGTGCCAAATGAGAATTCTCTCTTGGTGATGAGTACTGTTTTGTGTTCTAGGGAATTTGGGAATTTTCCCACGGTGTTGGGATTTTTCCCACGGTGTTTAGAACTTTCCCACGGTGTTGAGAACTTTCCCACGGTGTTGAGAACTTTCCTACGGTGTTGAGAACTTTCCTACGGTGTTGAGAACTTTCCTACGGTGTTGAGAACTTTCCTACGGTGTTGAGAACTTTCCTACGGTGTTGAGAACTTTCCCACGGTGTTGAGAACTTTCCCACGGTGTTTAGAACTTTCCCACGGTGTTGAGAACTTTCCCACGGTGTTGAGAACTTTCCTACGGTGTTGAGAACTTTCCCACGGTGTTGAGAACTTTCCTACGGTGTTGAGAACTTTCCTACGGTGTTGAGAACTTTCCCACGGTGTTTGAGAACTTTCCTACGGTGTTGTAGAACTTTCCCACGGTGTTGAGAACTTTCCTCACGGTGTTGAGAACTTTCCCACGGTGTTGAGAACTTTCCCACGGTGTTGAGAACTTTCCTACGGTGTTGAGAACTTTCCCACGGTGTTGAGAACTTTCCCACGGTGTTGAGAACTTTCCCACGGTGTTTAGAACTTTCCCACGGTGTTGAGAACTTTCCCACGGTGTTGAGAACTTTCCCACGGTGTTGAAAAACCTCCCACGGTGTTGAGAACTTTCCCACGGTGTTGAGAACCTTCCCACGTGTTGAGAACTTTCCACGGTGTTGAAAAACCTCCCACGGTGTTGAGAACTTTCCCACGGTGTTGAAAAACCTCCCACGGTGTTGAGAACTTTCCCACGGTGTTGAAAAACCTCCCACGGTGTTGAGAACTTTCCCACGGTGTTGAGAACTTTCCCACGGTGTTGAAAAACCTCCCACGGTGTTGAGAACTTTCCCACGGTGTTGAAAACCTCCCGTGTTAAAACCCCCACGGTGTTGAGAACTTTCCCACGGTGTTGAGAACTTTCCCACGGTGTTGAGAACTTTCCCACGGTGTTGAGAACTTTCCCACGGTGTTGAGAACTTTCCCACGGTGTTGAGAACTTTCCCACGGTGTTGAAAAACCTCCCACGGTGTTGAGAACTTTCCCACGGTGTTGAAAAACCTCCCACGGTGTTGAGAACTTTCCCACGGTGTTGAGAACTTTCCCACGGTGTTGAGAACTTTCCCACGGTGTTGAGAACTTTCCCACGGTGTTGAGAACTTTCCCACGGTGTTTAGAACTTTCCCACGGTGTTGAGAACTTTCCCACGGTGTTGAGAACTTTCCCACGGTGTTGAAAACTTCCCACGGTGTTGAGAACTTTCCCACGGTGTTGAGAACTTTCCCACGGTGTTGAAAAACCTCCCACGGTGTTGAGAACTTTCCCACGGTGTTGAGAACTTTCCCACGGTGTTGAGAACTTTCCCACGGTGTTGAGAACTTTCCCACGGTGTTGAGAACTTTCCCACGGTGTTGAGAACTTTCCCACGGTGTTGAGAACTTTCCCACGGTGTTGAAAAACCTCCCACGGTGTTGAGAACTTTCCCACGGTGTTGAGAACTTTCCCACGGTGTTGAAAAACTCCACGGTGTTGAGAATTTCCCACGGTGTTGAGAATCTTTCCCACGTGTTGAGAACTTTCCCACGGTGTTTAGAAACTTTCCCACGGTGTTGAGAACTTTCCACGGTGTTGAGAACTTTCCCACGGTGTTGAGAACTTTCCCACGGTGTTGAGAATCTTTCCCACGGTGTTGAAGAACTTTCCCACGGTGTTGAGAAACTTTCCCACGGTTGTGGAGAACTTTCCCACGGTGTTGAGAACTTTCCCACGGTGTTGATAACTTTCCCACGGTGTTGAGAACTTTCCCACGGTGTTGAGAACTTTCCCACGGTGTTGATAACTTTCCCACGGTGTTGAGAACTTTCCCACGGTGTTGAGAACTTTCCCACGGTGTTGAAAACTTCCCACGGTGTTGAGAACTTTCCCACGGTATGATGAACTAATTTCTACGTGTGATAAATACTCACCCGGTTGAAACTATTCCACGGTTATGAAAACTCCACACGGTGTGAGAACTTCCAACGGTGATAGATACTTTCCCACGGTGTTGAGAACTATCACGGTTGAAAACTTTCACGTGTGAGAACTTTACAGTTTGAGAACTTTCCCACGTTTTGAGAACTTTCCACGGATGTGAGAATTTCACGGGTGTTGAGAAGAGAGAAAAACCTCCCACGGAGGTGAAGAACTTCCCACGGTGTGAGAGAACTTTCACACGAGTGTGAGAACTTTCCCACGGTGTGAGGAACTTCCCACGGTGTGCAGAACTTTCCACGGGTGGAGAGAACTTTCCCACGGTGTGAGAGACTTACAGGTGTTAGAGAACTTTCCCAGGTGTGAGAATTTCCACACGGAGTAGAGAGAGATTTCCCACGGTGTTGAGTACTTTCCCACGGTGTTCTAAAACTTTCCCACGGATGTGAGAACTTCCCAACGGTGTTAGTCCAAACTTTCCCACGGTGTTGAGAACTTTCTCCACGGTGTTCTGAAACTTCCCCGGTGTTGGAACTTCCCACGGTTCTGAGAACTTTCCCACGGATTGTTGAGAACTTCCCACGGTGCTAAGATACTTTCCCACGGTGATTGTGAAACTTTCCACGGTGCAAATGAACTTTCCCACGTGTTTGGGACTTCCCACGTGTTGAGAACTTTACCCACGGTGTTGAGAACTTTCCCACGGTGTTGAGAACTTCCCACGGTGTTGAGACTTCCACGGTGTTGAGAACTTTCCAGTGTTGAAACTTTCCCACGGTGTGAGAACTTTCCAACGTGTGAGAACTTATCGCAGGTGTTGATAATGAATTATTAAGTAGTGTATTACTACTCTCAATATAGATATAATAATTCAATTAATAATATTGAATAATGAAATAATAATAATTATATAATAATAATAATATAATAATACATAATAATAATAATAATAATAATAATAATAATAATAATTTTCTTAGAAAGAGAGAGAGATGGAGAGGAGAAGAGAGAGAGAGATAGAGAGAGGAGAGAAAGAGAGAAAAGAGAGAGAGAGGAGAGAGAGAGAGAGAGAGAGAGAGAGAGAGAGAGGAGAGAGAGGGGAGAGAGAGGGGAGAGAGAGAGAGAAGAGAGAGCAGGAGAGACAGAGAAGGGGGAGAGAGAGAGAGCGAGAAGAAAAGAAAAGAGAGGGGAGGGAAATGAGAGAGAAAAGATGAGAAGAGAGAGAGAGAGAGAGGAGAGGAGAGAGAGAGAGAGAGAGAGAGAGAGAGAGAGAGAGAGAGATAGTTATTATCTCTCTCACATTTCTCACTCCCAGAAAGTAACAACCACAAAACCTGTTATTCCCAACACAGACACAGGAATACATTCATCCCTCATTCCTAAGCTATCTTAGCATCCTGCAGCATCCTCAGCATCCTGCAGCATCCTGCAGCATCCTCAGCATTCTCAGCATCTGCAGATATACCTCATCTCAGAATGAGAGTGACAATTACCGAATGAGAAATGACTCTTAGTGTTGCTGGACTCAGCTATCTAGACAGCCAGGAATGATAGAAGACAGCAGAGTATCGTGTATATGTGTATATTTTGTGTATACTAGCCAGGTGTGTAGATTTATACAGAGATGTATGGCATGTATGGGTGAGTGAATGTTGATGAGTGTACTCACAGGATGACTCTCCAATAGATTATATTCGCCTGTTCTATTGCATAGATGGCAGTTAATAAAGTGAGGCTGCCTTAGCATTCCCCTTTTTTTTTTTCTCTATTAAAACGCGTGAGG
>NC_069471.1:20397810-20417810 GCF_026875155.1 Cherax quadricarinatus | reverse complement strand
AGGAGCTGTGAATCAACCCCTGCAACCTCAACTAGGTGAGTACACACACTGAATTTCAGATTGAGAATGTCACATTGAAATTCGTGTCACACATACTACCACAACTACCACTACCACAACTACCACTACCACAACTACACTACCACAACTACCACTACCACAACTACCACTACCACAATACCACTACCAAAACATACCAAAATACCACAAACTACCCACTACCACAACTACCACTACCACAACTACCACTACCCACTAACAACCACCCTACCACACAACTACCACTACCCCACAACTTACCACTACCAAAAACTACCACTACCACAACTACCACAACTCCACTACCACTACCACAACTACCACAAATCCACTACCACAACTACCAACTACCACAAACAACACACAACTACCACAAACAACTCCCTACCACAATACCTACCACAACTACCACTACCACAACCCCACCACAACTACCACTACCAAATACCACAACTACCCACAATACCACTACCAAACTACACTCCACACTAACTACCACAACTAACCCCTACCACAACTCACTACCACAACTACCACTACCACAACTACCCCTTCCAACTACCCTACCACAAATACCACTACCACAACTACCACTACCACAACTATCACTACCAAATACCACAACAACTCCACATACCACAACTACCACTACCACAACTACCACTACCACAACTACCACTACACCAACACACTACCACAACTACCACTTCCCCACTACCACTAACACAACTCACACCCAACTACCACTGCCACAAACTATCACTACCACAACTACCACTACCACAACTACCACTACCACAACTAACCCAACCAAATACCACAACTACCACTACCACAAAATACCCACTACCACAACTACCACTACCACAACTACCACTTCCACAACTACACTACCACAACTACCACTACCACAATTACCACTACCAAAACTACCACTACCACAACTACCACTACAACAAAATACCATACCACAACTACCATACCACAACTACCACTACCACAACTACCCCTACCAACAACTACCACTACCACAACTACCACTACCACAACTACCACTACCACAACTACCACTACCACAACTACCACTACCACAACTACCACTACCACAACTACCACTACCACAACTACCACTACCACAACTACCACTTTCCCCAACTACCACTACCACAACTTTCCAAATACCCACAAATAAACCCCTCCACAACTACCACTACCACAACTACCACTCCACAACTACCCCTACCACAACTACAACTACCACAATACCATACCACAATACCACTACCACAACTACCCTCCACAACTAACACTACCACAACTACCACTACCCCAACTACCACTACCACAACTACCCCTCCACAACTACCACTACCACAACTACCACTACCACAATACCACTACCACAACTACCACTGCCACAACTACACTACCACAATACTACCACTACCACAAAATACCACTACCAAATACACTCCACTACCCCACAACTACCCCTACCACAACTACCACTACCACAATTTCCCCTCCACAACTACTCATCTATCACACAATACCCTAACCACAACTTACCAATACCAAACTAACCAAAATACCACAATACCACTCCACAACTATCCCCCTCCAACAAACTACCACTACCACAATACCACTACCAAAACCTTTCCAAAAACTTCACTACCACAACTACCACTACCCCCAACTACCACTAAACCCCAAATACCACTACCAACAACTACCAAAATACCACAACTACCACTACCACAACTACCACTACCACAACTCCACTACAAAAACTACCACTACCACAACTACCACTACCACAACTTTCCACTTCCACAACTACCACTTACCCCAACTCCACTACCACAACTCCCAAACTACCTACCACAACTAACCCCAACTACCACCCACCACAACTACCACTACGACAAAATACCACAACTTTCCCCACAACAATACCACTACCACAACTACCTTCCACAACTACCCCTACCACAACACCACTACCACAACTCCACTCCACAACTACAACTACCACAACTACCACTACCACAACTACACTACCACAATTTCCACTACCACAAACCCACCACAAACCACTAACAACAACACCCTACCACAAATACCACTAACACAACTACCCTACCACTACACTACACTACCACAACTAACACTCCACAACTACACTACCCAACACCACTACCACAATTAAAAACTACCACAACTACCACTAAAACCCTTTCCACAAAAATACCACAACTACCCACACTACCCAAACAACAACCCCACCACTACCACCACTCCCAAACACCACTACCACAACTACCACTACCACAACTAACACTACCAAACTACCATTATCATCAACTACACTAAACCCCAACTACCACACCACAACCACAACTACCACTCCAAAACTAACCACCACTACCAAAACTCCACTACAAAAACTACCACCCACTCCACTCCACAAACTAAACACCAAAAACCAAAACCAAAGACCACCAACTACCACTACCACACTACCCACCACATTTCACTATCCCAAATACCACCCCAAAAACTACAATTAAAACACACAATACCACAAATACCACCACAAACTACACACTCCCACCAATTCACAATACCACCCCTACACACTACCACCCCCTACCACTAGCCCCCACTACAACACCTATAACACTACACACTACCACAATAACTACCCCCTACTACAACCACCCACAAAATAACCATTTCCACACACCCACCACACCAACCACAACACTACTCCACAATTAACTACTACCAACCACATACCACAACTACCACCCCAATACCACAACCACAAACTCAAACAAATGCTTTTCCCTCAAGTTGACCATACAATAATAAAACTTTTTCCATAAACAATCACATCGATCATCATCGGAAACATCATCATACACACATAACATTCCACATACATCACCAATACTTCAATAACAACTATACCCACAAGGCTCACCTGCATCACCAACACTCACAAACGATCAGCTAGCGTAATATACACGTCATCTCTGGCAGTGACATTCATCTATAGCATGTCAGGCATTCGTACAGTCAGTGAGCACAGTCAGTGAAACAGTCATCAGTGAGGCAGTCAGTCAGTGAGTCAGAGAAGTGAGCAAACAGTCAACCAAGTCACCATATTAGTCATCTGAGACATTTTAGCCCGTCATAGAATCAGTAGCGTCAGTCAGTAGTCGTAGCGCAGTCATAGCAATGAGCAAGTATTGAGTAGCAGCAGTCAGCAAATTTTCCCGTCAGTCCACAGTATCAGTGACTCAATCAACTGAGGATCAGTCATAGCAGTCACCTATCAGTGAGGCAGGTGAGACAGTCAGTGAGGGCCCCAGTCAGTGAGGCAGTCAAATCAGTGAGGGCAGTGAGCAACGTACGAACAGTATCGAAATACAGTCAAACTCATCTAGCAGTCAGTCATATCAGTCAAGATCATGAGTCAACATGAGACATAGTCAGTGAACCCGTCAGCCATGAACAGTCAGTCAGAGCGTCAGTGAGCAGTCTAAAGGGAGTCAGTGAATGAGCAGTATGAGCACTCGCAGTACTCATCATAGCAGTCATCATTAGTAGTCAGTGACTCATCAGCAGTGACGTATTAAGATCGTAAGGCAGTCAGTCCTGAGTAGCAGTGAGTAGAAGTCGATGAGTCTAATCTGAGAAGTAATCAGTCAGCAGTGACGTCAGTATGAGTGGCAGTCAGTTCAGTGACGTCAGTCAGTCAGCAATGAGGAGCAGTTTTAGTGAGGAAAAGTCAGTGCAGTCAGTCGTGAATCATTGAGCAGTCAGTAGTGAGCAGTCAGCCCTGAGCATCATGAGGCAGTCAGTGAGGCAGTCATGAGACACATAAAGGGAGTCAGTGATGAGTCAGTCAGTGAGGCAATCAGGTCAGTGAGACAATCAGTCAGTGAGGCATTCAGGGCGTGGCAGTATGAGAAAAGTCAGTGAGACAATCAGTAGTGAGCAATCAGTCGGGCATCAGTCAAGGGGCATCAGTCAGTGAGATGTCAGTGCTCAGTCAAGTGAGAATCAATCAGTGAGAACAGTCATGGCAATCAGTCAGGAGACATCAGTGTGAGACAATCAGTCAGGGAGCAGTCAGTCAGTAAGGACAATCAGTCAGTGAGACAATAGTCAGTGAGAAATAGTCAGTAACAGTCATGCAAAAGGAATCAGTAGTCCTTGAGCAGTCAGTCAGTGAACATCAGTCTTTAGACAGTCAATGAGCCCGTCGTGAGGCAGTCCATAGGAGTCCCCGTGAGGCAGCATCAGTGAGTCAGTCAGTGAGGCATCAGTCAATGAGACAGTCAGTCAGTCAGTCAATAGCCAGTCATCAAAGACAGTCAGTCAGTGAGACAATCAGTCAGTGAGGCAATCATTTAGTGAAAACAGTCAGTCAGTTTAGGACAGTCAGTCAGTGATGACATCAGTCAGTGAGCTCTCATTTAGTGAGACATTCAGTCAGTGAGACATCAGTCAGTGAACAGTCAGTGAGGGCATCAGTCGTGAGGACATATAGTCAGTAATGAGACAGTCAGTTCCAGTAGGACAGTCGTTAGTGAGGCAGTCAGTCAGATGAAACAGTATTGAGACAGTCAGGCAGTGAGCAGTCCCCTGAGGATCAGCAGTGAGGCAGTACAGGAGTCAGTCAGTGAAATCGTGGCAGTCAGTATGAGCAATCAATCATGAGGGATCAGTCATGGTCAATCGTCATGAGACAGTCATGAGGCAGTAGTGAGACTGTTAGTGAGTCAGTCAGTCAGTGAGGCAACAGTCATGAGACAGTCAGTGAGGCAGTGAATGAGTCGGACACGTCATGACACAGTCAGTGAGACAGTCAAATGAGCCGATGAGGCAAGTGAGAACCCGCCAAATAAGACAGTCCCGTGAGACAGTCAGTGAGAAGTCAGTGAGACAGTCAGTCAAAAGGGGCAGCAGTCAGTAGAGGAACCCGTCAGTGAGACAGTAGAGTCAGTGAAGGAGTTAGTCAAGTCAGTAAGTGAGCAGTCAGTCAGGAATCATTTAGTCGGTCACTGTCAAAGGGGAGTCAGTCAATGAGACAGTCAGTAAAAAGGCGTGAGGGAGTCAGTGAGATGTCAGGCAGTGAGACAGTCAGTCGTGGCAGTCAGTCAGTGAGTCAGTCAGTGAGGAACAGTCAGTAGTCAGGGGGACAATCATCAGTGAGACAGTCAGTCAGTGAGTCAATCGTCAGTGAGGCAGTCAGTGAGACAGTAGTAGTAACAATCAGTCAGTGAGGCAGTCAGTCAGTTTAGCAACAGTCAGTGAGCAGTCAGTGAGTCAGTCAAGTGAGCAAATCCCGTCAGTGAGGCAAGTCAGAAGGGGCAGTCAGTGGCAGCAGTCAGTGATCAGTCAGTAGTTAGCAGTCAGTGAGACAATCAGTCAGTGAGCAGTCAGTAGAGCAGTCAGTAGAAGCAGAACAGTCAGTGAGGGTCAGTCAGTCATACAGTAGTCGTGAGACCCGCAGTGAGACAGTCAGTCAGGGGACAATCAGTGAGTAGAGTCATTGAGCAGTCAGTCAGGGAACTCACAGTAAGGCAGTCATGAGCCTCAGTCAGTACAAAGTCAGTCAGTGAGACGTCAGCATGAGACAGTCAGCAGTGAGACAACGTCAGTGAGGCAGTTCAGTAGAACAGTGACAGTCAGTCATAGTACAGTCAGTGAGGACAGTCAGTCAGTGAGTCGTAGTTGTAGGCAGTAGTGAGAAGTCAGTAGTGGCAAGTCAGTAGTGAGGAGAGTCAGTGAGAAGCAGTCAGTGAGCAGGTGGGGAGTCAGTCGGGGGAATTGATGGCCCCGCATTTCCCGGAAATAGTGAACTTTTAACTTTCAAGCTTGTGTGTGTGTGGGTGGTGTGTGTGTGTGTGTGGAGTGTGTGTGTGTTGTGGGTGTTGTGGGTGTGTGGGTGGGGTTGTAATCACCATTTGTGTTGCAGGGGTCAGTCAGTCCTGGGCCCTTTTAGGGCATGAGTCTTCTTGGGCCCCCTCATGAGACAACCTCGTTTAAAAACGTGAGGCCGTCCCCTCGTCATTTCTAGCATTCCATGCTTCAATCAGTGAAGAAACCCATCTGGTCATTTGGTTCAATTCCAAATGTGGTCGTTTTTGGTCTCCGGAATCCGCAGTCCATTGTCATCCAGGATTTAATGTGTACAGTTCATAACCCTCCTGTCTCGAGGTCGTCAGGGATTTCCTTATCATTCTTTATAGGGCATTTATTGACTCTGGAAACAACCTTTGGGGAAAATTGTTAATTTTTAGTCTGAGTGTTATAAGTCGGGATAATAACAGGGGAAACAGTATGGTGACTTTCCCGGTTACAGTGGCTTGATCGATTCCTTACTATGGTATCGGAATGCTGTTTTTCAGGTTTTGCCAGGCGCCCATATGCTGCAGCAGTTATCTGATTGATGTGTGCTTCCGGAGACATGCTCGGTGTTATACTCACCCCAAGATCTTTCTCCTTGAGTGAGGTTTGCAGTCCTTGGCCACCTAGCCTATACTCTGTCTGTGGTCTTCTGTGCCCTTCCCCTATCTTCATGACTTTGCATTTGGCAGGATTAAATTCGAGAAGCCATTTGTGGACCAGGTGTCCAGTCTGTCCAGGTCTCTTTGAAGTCCTGCCTGGTCCTCATCAGATTTAATTCTCCTCATTAACTTCACATCATCTGCAAACAGGGACACTTCTGAGTGTGTGTGTGTGTGTGTGTGTACTCACCTAGTTGTACTGACCTAGTTGAGGTTGCGGGGGTCGAGTCCGAGCTCCTGGCCCCGCCTCTTCACTGATCGCTACTAGGTCACTCTCCCTGAGCCGTGAGCTTTATCATACCTCTGCTTAAAGCTATGTATGGATCCTGCCTCCACTACATCACTTCCCAAACTATTCCACTTACTGACTACTCTGTGGCTGAAGAAATACTTCCTAACATCCCTGTGATTCATCTGTGTCTTCAACTTCCAACTGTGTCCGTTGTTACTGTGTCCAATCTCTGGAACATCCTGTCTTTGTCCACCTTGTCAATTCCTCTCAGTATTTTGTATGTCGTTATCATGTCCCCCCTATCTCTCCTGTCCTCCAGTGTCGTCAGGTTGATTTCCCTTAACCTCTCCTCGTAGGACATACCTCTTAGCTCTGGGACTAGTCTTGTTGCAAACCTTTGCACTTTCTCTAGTTTCTTCACGTGCTTGGCTAGGTGTGGGGTTTCCCAAAATGGTGCCGCATACTCAATATGGGCCTAACGTACACGGTGTACAGGGTCCTGAATGATTCCTTATTAAGATGTCGGAATGCTGTTCTGAGGTTTGCTAGGCGCCCATATGCTGCAGCAGTTATTTGGTTGATGTGAGCTTCAGGAGATGTGCCTGGTGTTATACTCACCCCAAGATCTTTTTCCTTGAGTGAGGTTTGTAGTCTCTGACCCCCTAGACTGTACTCCGTCTGCGGTCTTCTTTGCCCTTCCCCAATCTTCATGACTTTGCACTTGGTGGGATTGAACTCCAGGAGCCAATTGCTGGACCAGTCCTGCAGCCTGTCCAGATCCCTTTGTAGTGCTACATGGTCCTTGTCCAATTGAATTCTTCTTATCAACATCGCATTATCTGCAAAAAGGGACACTTCAGAGTCTATTCCTTCCGTCATGACATTTACATACACCATAAACAGTGTGATGTAGTCCACTATGCTTGTGTCTCTGAAGGGAGACCTAATTTAACCAATTATATGGTAACACCTTGCCTTGGCAAATAACTGTCAGACATGCCTTTAGGCTTAAGTTTGAGGTCTTTTGTTCTTGACGACTTCAGATCTCGGCACCAGGTGCACACCCCATTGTAGGGGTGCTTTGAAGACCATATAAGCCCAAGGAACAGCTGAGCAGGAGAGATTCAGGCAGAGCTCTAGCCTGTGTGCAGAACTCCCAGCAGCAGGGATTCGAGCAGAGCTGCTGCTGGGGTGCAGAGCTCGGGAGAAGGCTGCTGAAGTCTCTGGAGGAGACTGTTGGAGACATTGGGCAGAGTACTGGCTTGGTGCAGTACTCGTGCTGTGTAGGTCTTGGGACCTGTGGCTTAGTTCCTGTGTTAACTGCCCTCTGAACTATATTATAAGTTACATTCATTTTGGTCAAGTTGATTGTGTTCCCTGTCTCACTGCTTATGTGTACCATACCATTTATATAAACCACAATGATGTCCTGTTCCCAAATATATTATTGTACAAGGACTTAATAATAAGCTGTGTTTGAGTAGAGTAGTGAGAGGGTGAGTAGTGTGGTGGGTAGAGTAGTGAGAGGGTGAGTAGTGTGGTGGGTAGAGTAGTGAGAGGGTGAGTAGTGTGGTGGGTAGAGTAGTGGAGAGGGTGAGTAGTGTGGTGGGTAGAGTAATGAGAGGGTGAGTAGTGTGGTGGGTAGAGGTAGTGAGAGGGTGAGTAGTGTGATGGGTAGAGTAATGAGAGGGTGAGTAGTGTGTGGGGTTAGAGTAATGAGAGGGTGAGTAGTGTGGTGGGTAGAGTAGTGAGAGGGTGAGTAGTGTGGTGGGTAGAGAAATGAGAGGGTGAGTAGTGTGGTGGGTAGAGTAGTGAGAGGGTGAGTAGTGTGGTGGGTAGAGTAGTGAGAGGGTGAGTAGTGTGGTGGGTAGAGTAGTGAGAGGGTGGTAGTGTGGTGGGTAGAGTAATGAGAGGGTGAGTAGTGTGGTGGGTAGAGTAATGAGAGGGTGAGTAGTGTGGTGGGTAGAGTAATGAGAGGGTAAGTAGTGTGGTGGGTAGAGTAATGAGAGGGTGAGTAGTGTGGTGGGTAGAGTAGTGAGAGGGTGAGTAGTGTGGTGGGTAGAGTAGTGAGAGGGTGAGTAGTGTGGTGGGTAGAGTAGTGAGAGGGTGAGTAGTGTGGTGGGTAGAGTAGTGAGGAGGGTGAGTAGTGTGGTGGGTACAGTAATGAGAGGGTGAGTAGTGTGGTGGGTAGAGTAGTGAGAGGGTGAGTAGTGTGGTGGGTAGAGTAGTGAGAGGGTGTTAGTGTTTGGTGGGTAGAGTAGTGAGAGGGTGAGTAGTGTGGGTGGTAGTAGAGGGTGAGTAGTGTGGTGGTAATAGTGAGAGGGTGAGTAGTGTGGTGGGTAGAGTAATGAGAGGGTGAGTAGTGTGGTGGGTAGAGTAGTGAGAGGGTGAGTATGTGTGCGTGAGGGGTGGTAGTTTGAGTGGTGAGTAGTGAGAGGGTGAGTAGTGTGGTGGGTAGAGTAATGAGAGGGTGAGTAGTGTGGTGGGTAGAGTAGTGAGAGGGTGAGTAGTGTGGTGGGTAGAGTAATGAGAGGGTGAGTAGTGTGGTGGGTAGAGTATGAGAGGGTGAGTAGTGTGGTGGGTTAGAGTAATGAGAGGGTGAGTAGTGTGGTGGTAGAGTAGTGAGAGGGTGAGTAGTGTGGTGGGTAGAGTAGTGAGAGGGTGAGTAGTGTGGTGGGTGAGTAGTGAGAGGGTGAGTAGTGTGGTGGGTAGAGTAGTGAGAGGGTGAGTAGTGTGGTGGGTAGAGTAGTGAGAGGGTGAGTAGTGTGGTGGGTAGAGTAATGAGAGGGTGAGTAGTGTGGTGGGTAGAGTAATGAGAGGGTGAGTAGTGTGGTGGGTAGAGTAATGAGAGGGTGAGTAGTGTGGTGGGTAGAGTAATGAGAGGGTGAGTAGTGTGGTGGGTAGAGTAGTGAGAGGGTGAGTAGTGTGGTGGGTAGAGTAATGAGAGGGTGAGTAGTGTGGTGGGTAGAGTAATGAGAGGGTGAGTAGTGTGGTGGGTAGAGTAGTGAGAGGGTGAGTAGTGTGGTGGGTAGAGTAATGAGAGGGTGAGTAGTGTGGTGGGTAGAGTAATGAGAGGGTGAGTAGTGTGGTGGGTAGAGTAGTGAGAGGGTGAGTAGTGTGGTGGGTAGAGTAATGAGAGGGTGAGTAGTGTGGTGGGTAGAGTAGTGAGAGGGGTGAGTAGTGTGGTGGGTAGAGTAATGAGAGGGTGAGTAGTGTAGGTGGGTAGAGTAATGAGAGGGTGAGTAGTGTGGTGGGTAGAGTAGTGAGAGGGTGAGTAGTGTGGTGGGTAGAGTAATGAGAGGGTGAGTAGTGTGGTGGGTAGAGTAGTGAGAGGGTGAGTAGTGTGGTGGGTAGAGTAATGAGAGGGTGAGTAGTGTGGTGGGTAGAGTAGTGAGAGGGTGAGTAGTGTGGTGGGTAGTGTATGAGAGGGTGAGTAGTGTGGTGGGTAGAGTATGAGAGGGGTGAGTAGTGTGGTGGGTAGAGTAATGAGAGGGTGAGTAGTGTGGTGGGTAGAGTAATGAGAGGGTGAGTAGTGTGGTGGGTAGAGTAGTGAGAGGGTTGAGTAGTGTGGTGGGTAGAGTAGTGAGACGGTGAGTAGTGTGGTGGGTAGAGTAATGAGAGTGTGAGTAGTGTGGGTCGGTAGAGTAGTGAGAGGGTGAGTTGTGTGGTGGGTAGAGTAATGAGAGGGTGAGTAGTGTGGTGGGTAGAGTAATGAGAGGGGTGAGTAGTGTGGTGGGTAGAGTAGTGAGAGGGTGAGTAGTGTGGTGGGTAGAGTAGTGAGAGGGTGAGTAGTGTGGTGGGTAGAGTTAATGAGAGGGTGAGTAGTGTGGTGGGTAGAGTAGTGAGAGGGTGAGTAGTGTGGTGGGTAGAGTAGTGAGAGGGTGAGTAGTGTGGTGGGTGAGTAGTGAGAGGGTGAGTAGTGTGGTGGGTAGAGTAATGAGAGGGTGAGTGTGTGGTGGGTAGAGTAGTGAGAGGGTGAGTAGTGTGGTGGGTAGAGTAGTGAGGGGTGAGTAGTGTGGTGGGTAGAGTAGTGTGAGAGGGTGGGTAGTGTGGTGGGTAGAGTAATGGAGGGTGAGTAGTGTGGTGGGTAGAGTTAGTGAGAGGGTGAGTAGTGTGGTGGGTAGAGTAGTAAGAGGGTGATAGTGTGGTGGGTAGAGTAGTGAGAGGGTGAGTAGTGTGGTGGGTAGAGTAATGAGAGGGTGAGTAGTGTGGTGGGGTTAGAGTAGTGAGAGGGTGAGTAGTGTGGTGGGTAGAGTAGTGAGAGGGTGGTAGTGTGGTGGGTAGAGTAGTGAGAGGGTGAGTAGTGTGGTGGGTAGAGTAATGAGAGGGTGAGTAGTGTGGTGGGTAGAGTATGAGAGGGTGAGTAGTGTGGTGGGTAGAGTAGTGAGAGGGTGAGTAGTGTGGTGGGTAGAGTAATGAGAGGGTGAGTAGTGTGGTGGGTAGAGTAATGAGAGGGTAGTGTGGTGTGGTGGGTAGAGTAGTGAGAGGGTGAGTAGTGTGGTGGGTAGAGTAATGAGAGGGTGAGTAGTGTGGTGGGTAGAGTAATGAGAGGGTGAGTAGTGTGGTGGGTAGAGTAGTGAGAGGGTGAGTAGTGTGGTGGGTAGAGTATGAGAGGGTGAGTTAGTGTGGTGGGTAGAGTAGTGAGAGGGTGAGTAGTGTGGTGGGTAGAGTAATGAGAGGGTGAGTAGTTGTAGTGGGTAGAGTATGAGAGGGTGAGTAGTGTGGTGGGTAGAGTAGTGAGAGGGTGAGTAGTGTGGTGGGTAGAGTAATGAGAGGGGTGAGTAGTGTGGTGGGTAGAGTAGTGAGAGGGTGAGTAGTGTGGTGGGTAGTAGTAATGAGAGGATGAGTAGTGTGGTGGGTAGAGTAGTGAGAGGGTGAGTAGTGTGGTGGGTAGAGTAGTGAGAGGGTGAGTAGTGTGGGTGGGTAGTTAGTATGAGAGGGTGAGTAGTGTGGTGGGTAGAGTAATGAGAGGGTGAGTAGTGTGGTGGGTAGAGTAATGAGAGGGTGAGTAGTGTGGTGGGTAGAGTAGTGAGAGGGTGAGTAGTGTGGTGGGTAGAGTAGTGAGACGGTGAGTAGTGTGGTGGGTAGAGTAATGAGAGTGTGAGTTAGTGTGGTCGGTAGAGTAGTGAGAGGGTGAGTAGTGTGGTGGGTTAGAGTATGAGAGGGTGAGTAGTGTGGTGGGTAGAGTATGAGAGGGTGAGTAGTGTGGTGGGTAGAGTATGAGGGGTGAGTAGTGTGGTGGGTAGAGTAGTGAGAGGGTGAGTTGTGTGGTGGGTAGAGTAATGAGAGGGTGAGTAGTGTGGTGGGTAGAGTGTGAGAGGGTGAGTAGTGTGGTGGGTTGAGTAGTGAGAGGGTGAGTAGTGTTGGTGGGTAGAGTAGTGAGAGGGTGAGTAGTGTGGTGGGTAGAGTAATGAGAGGGTGAGTAGTGTGGTGGGTAGAGTAGTGAGAGGGTGAGTAGTGTGGTGGGTAGAGTAGTGAGAGGGTGAGTAGTGTGGTGGGTAGAGTAGTGAGAGGGTGGGTAGTGTGGTGGGTAGAGTAATGAGAGGGTGAGTAGTGTGGTGGGTAGGTAGTGAGAGGGTGAGTAGTGTGGTGGGTAGAGTAGTAAGAGGGTGAATAGTGTGGGTGGGTAGAGTAGTGAGAGGGTGAGTAGTGTGGTGGGTAGAGTAAGAGAGGGTGGTAGTGTGGTGGGTAGAGTAGTGAGAGGGTGAGTAGTGTGGGGGGTAGAGTAGTGAGAGGGTGAGTAGTGTGGTGGGTAGAGTAGTGAGAGGGTGAGTAGTGTGGTGGGGTAGAGTAATGAGAGGGTGAGTAGTGTGGTGGGTAGAGTATGTGAGGGGTGAGTAGTGTGGTGGGTAGAGTAGTGAGAGGGTGAGTAGTGTGGTGGGTAGAGTTAGTGAGAGGGGAGTAGTGTGGTGGGTAGGTAATGAGAGGGTGAGTAGTGTGGTGGTAGAGTAGTGAGAGGGTGAGTAGTGTGGTGGGTAGAGTATGAGAGGGTGAGTGTGTGGTGGGTAGAGTAGTGAGAGGGTGAGTAGTGTGGTGGGTGAGTAGTGAGAGGGTGAGTAGTGTGGTGGGTTAGAGTAATGAGAGGGTGAGTAGTGTGGTGGGTAGAGTAGTGAGAGGGTGAGTAGTGTGGTGGGTAGAGTAGTGAGAGGGTGAGTAGTGTGGTGGGTAGAGTAGTGTGAGGGTGAGTAGTGTGGTGGGTAGAGTAGTGAGAGGGTGAGTAGTGTGGTGGGTAGAGTAGTGAGAGGGTGAGGTAGTGTGGTGGGTAGAGTAATGAGAGGGTGAGTAGTGTGGTGGGTAGAGTAGTGAGAGGGTGAGTAGTGTGGTGGGTAGAGTAATGAGAGGGTGAGTAGTGTGGTGGGTAGAGTATGAGAGGGTGAGTAGTGTGGTGGGTAGAGTAATGAGAGGGTGAGTAGTGTGGTGGGTAGAGTAGTGAGAGGGTGAGTAGTGTGGTGGGTAGAGTAGTGAGAGGGTGAGTAGTGTGGTGGGTAGAGTAGTATGAGAGGTGAGTAGTGTGGTGGGTAGAGTATGAGAGGGTGAGTAGTGTGGTGGGTAGAGTAGTGAGAGGGTGAGTAGTGTGGTGGGTAGAGTATGTGAGAGGGTGAGTAGTGTGGTGGGTAGAGTAGTGAGAGGGTGAGTTGTGTGGTGGGTAGAGTAGTGAGAGGGTGAGTAGTGTGGTGGGTAGAGTAGTGAGAGGGTGAGTAGTGTGGTGGGTAGAGTATGAGAGGGTGAGTAGTGTGGTGGGTAGAGTAATGAGAGGGTGAGTAGTGTGGTGGGTAGAGTAATGAGAGGGTGAGTAGTGTGGTGGGTAGAGTAATGAGAGGGTGAGTAGTGTGGTGGGTAGAGTAGTGGAGGGGTGAGTAGTGTGGTGGGTAGAGTAATGAGAGGGTGAGTAGTGTGGTGGGTAGAGTATGAGAGGGTGAGTAGTGTGGTGGGTAGAGTAGTGAGAGGGTGAGAGTGTGGTGGGTAGAGTAATGAGAGGGTGAGTAGTGTGGTGGGTAGAGTAATGAGAGGGTGAGTAGTGTGGTGGGTAGAGTAGTGAGAGGGTGAGTAGTGTGGTGGGTAGAGTAATGAGAGGGTGAGTAGTGTGGTGGGTAGAGTAGTGAGAGGGTGAGTAGTGTGGGGGTAGGTAATGAGAGGGTGAGTAGTGTGGTGGGTAGAGTAATGAGAGGGTGAGTAGTGTGGTGGGTAGAGTAGTGAGAGGGTGAGTAGTGTGGTGGGTAGAGTAATGAGAGGGTGAGTAGTGTGGTGGGTAGAGTAGTGAGAGGGTGAGTAGTGTGGTGGGTAGAGTAATGAGAGGGTGAGTAGTGTGGTGGGTAGAGTAGTGAGAGGGTGAGTAGTGTGGTGGGTAGAGTAGTGAGAGGGTGAGTAGTGTGGTGGGTAGAGTAATGAGAGGGTGAGTAGTGTGGTGGGTTAGAGTAATGAGAGGGTGAGTAGTGTGGTGGGTAGAGTAATGAGAGGGTGAGTAGTGTGGTGGGTGAGTAGTGAGAGGGTGAGTAGTGTGGTGGGTAGAGTAGTGAGACGGTGAGTAGTGTGGTGGGTAGAGTAATGAGAGGGTGAGTAGTGTGGTGGTAGAGTAGTGAGAGGGTGAGTAGTGTGGTGGGTAGAGTAATGAGAGGGTGAGTAGTGTGGTGGGTAGAGTAATGAGAGGGTGAGTAGTGTGGTGGGTAGAGTAGTGAGAGGGTGGTAGTGTGGTGGGTAGAGTATGAGAGGGTGAGTAGTGTGGTGGGTAGAGTAATGAGAGGGTGAGTAGTGTGGTGGGTAGAGTAGTGAGAGGGTGAGTAGTGTGGTGGGTAGAGTAGTGAGAGGGTGAGTAGTGTGGTGGGTAGAGTAGTGAGAGGGTGAGTAGTGTGGTGGGTAGAGTAATGAGAGGGTGAGTAGTGTGGTGGGTAGAGTGTGAGGGTGAGTAGTGTGGTGGTAGAGTAGTGAGAGGGTGGAGTGTGGTGGGTAGAGTAGTGAAGGGGTGAGTAGTGTGGTGGGTAGAGTAGTGAGAGGGTGAGTAGTGTGGTGGGTAGAGTATGAGAGGGTGAGTAGGTGTGTTGGGTAGAGTAGTGAGAGGGTGAGTAGTGTGGTGGGTAGAGTAGTGAGAGGGTGAGAGTGAGTGGTGGGGGAGTATGGAGAGGGTGAGTAGTGTGGGGGTAGAGTAGTGAGAGGGTGAGTGTGTGGTGGGTAGAGTAGTGAGAGGGTGAGTAGTGTGGTGGGTAGAGTAGTGAGAGGGTGAGTAGTGTGGTGGGTAGAGTAGTGAGAGGGTGAGTAGTGTGGTGGGTAGAGTAATGAGAGGGTGAGTAGTGTGGTGGGTAGAGTAATGAGAGGGTGAGTAGTGTGGTGGGTAGAGTAATGAGAGGGTGAGTAGTGTGGTGGGTAGAGTAATGAGAGGGTGAGTAGTGTGGTGGGTAGAGTAATGAGAGGGTGGAGTAGTGTGGTGGGTAGAGTAATGAGAGGGTGAGTAGTGTGGTGGGTAGAGTAATGAGAGGGTGAGTGAGTGGTGGTGGGTAGAGTATGAGAGGGTGAGTTAGTGTGGTGGGTAGAGTATGAGAGGGTGAGTAGTGTGGTGGGTAGAGTAGTGAGAGGGTGGTGAGTAGTGTGGTGGGGTAGAGTAGTGAGAGGGTGAGTAGTGTGGTGGGTAGAGTATGAGGGGTGAGTAGTGTGGTGGGTAGAGTAGTGAGAGGGTGAGTAGTGGGTGGGTAGAGTAATGAGAGGGTGAGTAGTGTGGTGGGTAGGTAATGAGAGGGTGAGTAGTGTGGTGGGTAGAGTAATGAGAGGGTGAGTAGTGTGGTGGGTAGAGTAATGAGAGGGTTGGTAGGATGTGGTGGGTAGAGTAGTGAGAGGGTGAGTAGTGTGGTGGGTAGAGTAATGAGAGGTGAGTAGTGTGGTGGGTAGAGTAGTGAGAGGGTGAGTAGTGTGGTGGGTAGAGTAATGAGAGGGTGAGTGTGTGGTGGGTAGGTAATGAGAGGTGAGTAGTGTGGTGGGTAGAGTAGTGAGAGGGTGAGTAGTGTGGTGGGTAGAGTAATGAGAGGGTGAGTAGTGTGGTGGGTAGAGTAATGAGAGGGTGAGTAGTGTGGTGGGTAGAGTAGTGAGAGGGTGAGTAGTGTGGTGGGTAGCGTATGTGAGGGTGAGTAGTGTGGTGGGTAGAGTATGAGTGGGTAAGTAGTGTGTTGGGTAAGTAATGAGAATGTGTAGTAGTGTGGTGGGTGAGTGTGAGAGGGTGAGTAGTGTGGTGGGTAGAGTAATGAGAGGGTGAGTAGTGTTGTGGGTAGAGTAGTGAGAGGGTGAGTAGTGTGGGGGTAGAGTAATGAGAGGGTGAGTAGTGTGGTGGGTAGAGTAATGAGAGGGTGAGTAGTGTGGTGGGTAGAGTAATGAGAGGGTGAGTAGTGTGGTGGGTAGAGTATGAGAGGGTGAGTGTGTTGGTGGGTAGAGTAATGTGAGGGGTGAGTAGTGTGGTGGGTAGAGTAATGAGAGGGTGAGTAGTGTGGTGGGTAGAGTATGAGAGGGTGAGGTAGTATGGTGGGTAGAGTAGTGAGAGGGTGAGTAGTGTGGTGGGTAGAGTAATGAGAGGGTGAGTACTGTGGTGGGTAGAGTAGTGAGAAGGGTGAGTAGTGTGGTGGGTAGAGTTATGAGAGGGTGAGTAGTGTGGTGGGTAGAGTAATGAGAGGGAAGATGTAGTCACGTGACCTCACTACTCCACTATCACTCTCCTCACCTTCCTGCTATCCCGCCTACTATCCCTTACTCCATATTACCCAATTTTCCAGCTTTAATACCCCACCCCTACATGACAGCAGCACTGGTCCTAGGATGACCCATGTGGGACCCGCTGGTCAAGGTGCCCATCTGCGCCTCGCCACGTGCCCACTCTGCACCTCGCCACGTGCCATTGCACCTCGGCACGTACCATGACTGTGCTGTCTTCCTGGAAAAAGTTTCCTGATCCATTGTGTGCCTTCCTGTTATCCCGCTTGGGTAGGGGTTTTTGCCCAATTTTGTGGGAACTGTGCCACGCCTTCTTTCGTCAAAAAAATACAGTTACCACCCTCTCTCTCTTGTCTCATGCTGTCACTTGTCATAGAACTCAGTAGGTTTGTGACACAGGTTTCCGTCCCTGAAACATGTTGGTGTGTTGATGAGATCCTTTCAGGGGTTCCACCACCTTTCTGATAATCTTCTCCATGACTTTGATACTATACATTTCAGTGTGTCAGGAAGTGGGTAGTTAGCAAGGATGTAGTGGAGGGAGGAAACATAGTTTAAGAGAGGGATGACAAAAGCAGGGAGCAGTGCGAGAGAGAGAACTAGTAGTGACAGTGAAGGGGCGGACCAGAAGCTGAGTCTTTGACCTTGCAACCCCAATAGGCGAGTACATTAGGTGTGTACTGGTCTGTAGTTCTGGGTTCTTTCTTCTCCTTTATTAAAATTTGGAACTATATTTCCTGTCTTCCATACTTCAGATAGTCCCCCTGTTTCTATAGATGTACTGAATATTGTTGTTAGTGGAACACACAGCGCCTCTGCTCCCTCTCTCAGGACTCATGGAAAGATGTTATCCGGTTCCATCACCTTTGAGGTATCTAGCTCACTCAGCAGCCTCTTCACTTCTTCCTCGGCTGTATGTATTGTGTCCAACACTTGGTGGTGCACCCCACCTCTCCATCTTTGTGTATATATGTCTGTACACACCTAATTGTACTTGATGGTGTGAGAGAGTGTGTGTGTGAGAATGTGTGAGAGAGTGAGTGTCTGAGAGTGAGTGTGAGAGCGATAGTCAGGGCTCTCGTGGCCTGGTGGTTAAATCTCTCGCTTCACACAGTGAGGGTCTGGGTTCGATTCCCAGCCAGGGTAGAAACATTGGGCGTCTTTCTTCACGCCAATTGACTATCTTCACCCAACAGTAAAATAGGTACCTGGATGTTAGTGGACTAGCGCGGGTGGCATCCTGGGTGTTAGTAAACTGGCGTGGGTGGCATCTTGGGTGTTAGTAGACTAGTATGGGTGGCATCTTGGGTGTTAGTAGACTGGCGTGGGTGGCATCTTCGGTGTTAGTAGACTGACGTGGGTGACATATTGGATGTTAGTAGAGTGGTGTGGGTGGCATCTTGGGTGTTAGTGGACTGGTGTGGGTCAAGTCCTGGGTGTTAGTGGACTGGTGTGGGTGGCATCCTGGGTGATAGTGGACTGGTGTGCGTCACGTCATGGGTGTTAGTGGGCTGGTGAGTGTCACATCATAGGTGTTAGTGGACTGGTGTGGGTCACATCCTGGATGTTAGTGGACCGGTGTGGGTGGTATCCTGGGTGTTAGTGGACTGGTGTGGGTGGCATCCTGGGTGATAGTGGACTGGTGTGCGTCACATCATGGGCGTTAGTGGGATGGTGTGGGTCACATCCTGGGTGTTAGTGGACTGGTGTGGGTCACGTCCTAGGTGTTAGTGAACTGGTGTGGATGGCATCCTGGGTGTTAGTGGACTGGTGTGGGTCACATCCTAGGTGTTAGTGAACTGGTGTGGGTCACATCCTGGGTGTTAGTGTACTGGTGTGGGTCACATCCTGGGTGTTAGTGGACTGCTGTGGGTTACATCCTGGGGGTTAGTTGACTGGTGTGGGTCACATCCTGGGGGTTAGTGGACTGGTGTGGGTGGCATCCTGGGTGTTATTGGACTGGTGTGGATCACACCCTGGGTGTTAGTGGACTGGTGTGGGCCACAACCTGGGTGTTAGTAGACTGGTGTGGGTCACACCCTCCGTGTTACTGGATTGGTGTGGGTGGCATCCTGGGTGTTATTGGACTGGTGTGGGTGGCATCCTGGGTACTAGTGGACTGGTGTGCGTCACATCATCGGTGTTAGTGGAGTGGTGTGGGTCACATCCTGGGTGTTAGTGGACTGGTGTGGGTGGCATCCTGGGTGTTAGTGGTCTGCTGTGGGTCAAATCCTGGGTGTAAGTGGACTGGAGTGGGTAGCATCCTGGGTGTTAGTGGACTGGTGTGGGTCACTTCCCTGGTGTTAGTGAACTGCTAAGGGTGGCATCCTGAGTGTTAGTGGAATGGTTTGGGTGGCATCCTGGGTGTTAGTGGACTGGTGTGGGTCACATCCTGGTTGTTAGTGGACTGGAGTGGGTCACGTCCTGGGTGTTAGTGGACTGGTGTGGGTCACATCCTGGGTGTTAGTGGACTGGTGTGGGTCACATCCTGGGTGTTTGGGTCACATCCTGGGTGTTATTGGACTGGTGTGGGTCACATCCTGGGTGTTAGTGGACTGGTGTGGGTCACTTCCTGGGGGTTAGTGGACTGGTGTGGGTCACATCCTGGGGGTTAGTGGACTGGTGTGGGTCACATCCTGGGGGTTAGTGGACTGGTGTGGGTGGCATACTGGGTTTTAGTGGACTGGTGTGAGTGGCATCCTGGGTGTTATGGGACTGCTGTGGGTCACATCCTGGGTGTTAGTGGACTGGTGTGGGTCACTCCTCCGTGTTACTGGATTGGTGTGGGTGGCATCCTGGGTGTTATTGGACTGGTGTGGGTGGCATCCTGCGTACTAGTAGACTGGTGAGCGTCACATCATCGGTGTTAGTGGACTGGTGTGGGTCACATCCTGCGTATTAGTGGACTGGTGTGGGTCAAATCCTTCGTGTTAGTGGACTCGTGTTGGTGGCATCCTGGGTGCTAGTGGACTGGTGAGGGTCACATCCTGGGTGTTATTGAACTGGTGTGGGTTGCGTCCTGGGTGTTAGTGGACTGGTGTGGGTAGCATTCTGGGTGTTAGTGAAATGGTGTGGGTCACATCCTGGGTGTTAGTGGACTGGTGTGGGTCACAAATTGGGTGTTATTGGGCTGGTGTGGGTCACATCCTCCGTGTTAGTGGACTGGTGTGGGTGGCATCCTGGGTGCTAGTGGACTGATATGGGTGGCGTCCTGGGTGTTAATGTACTGGTGTGGGTCACATCCTGGGTGTTAGATGACTGGCGTGGGTCACATCCTGGGTGTTAGTGGACTGGTGTGGGTGGCATCCTGGGTGTTAGTGGACTAGTGTGGGTGGCATCATTGGTGTCAGTGGACTGGTGTGGGTCTCATCCTGGGTGTTAGTGGACTGGTGTGCGTCACATCATGGGTGTTAGTGGACTGGTGTGGGTCACATCATGGGTGTTAGTGAAGTGGT
>NC_069471.1:20340136-20395136 GCF_026875155.1 Cherax quadricarinatus | reverse complement strand
TCGCCTCACTCGCCTCACTCGCCTCACTCACCTCACTCGCCTCACTCGCCTCACTCACCTCACTCGCCTCACTCGCCTCACTCACCTCACTCAGCTCTCTCACCTCACTCACCTCACTCACCTCACTCGCCTCACTCGCCTCACTCGCCTCACTCGCCTCACTCGCCTCACTCGCCTCACTCGCCTCACTCGCCTCACTCACCTCACTCACCTCACTCGCCTCACTCGCCTCACTCACCTCACTCAGCTCTCTCACCTCACTCACCTCACTCGCCTCACTCGCCTCACTCACCTCACTCACCTCACTCACCTCACCAGCTCTCTCACCTCACTCACCTCACTCACCTCACTCACCTCACTCACCTCACTCACCTCACTCGCCTCACTCACTCACTCGCTCACTCACCTCACTCACCTCACTCACCTCACTCGCCTCACTCGCCTCACTCGCCTCACTCACCTCACTCACCTCACTCACCTCACTCGCCTCACTCGCCTCAACTCGCCTCACTCACCTCACTCGCCTCATCGCCTCACTCACCTCACTCACCTCACTCGCCTCACTCGCCTCACTCACCTCACTCACCTCACTCGCCTCACTCGCCTCACTCGCTCACTCGCCTCACTCGCCTCACTCACCTCACTCACCTCACTCACCTCACTCACCTCACTCGCCTCACTCGCCTCACTCGCCTCACTCACCTCACTCGCCTCACTCGCCTCACTCGCCTCACTCACCTCACTCGCCTCACTCGCCTCACTCGCCTCACTCACCTCACTCGCCTCACTCGCCTCACTCGCCTCACTCACCTCACTCACCTCACTCGCCTCACTCGCCTCACTCACCCACACGTTCCTGGTCCATATGTAACGATTCTGTCAGTGTAGAGCTTTATCAAGTTATGTTTCACTCAGTGTAGAGCTTTATCAAGTTATGTTACACTCAGTGTAGAGCTTTATCAAGTTATGTTACACACAGTGTAGAGCTTTATCAAGTTATGTTACACACAGTGTAGAGCTTTATCAAGTTATGTTACACTCAGTGTAGAGCTTTATCAAGTTATGTTACACACAGTGTAGAGAGCTTTATCAAGTTTATGTTACACTCAGTGTAGAGCTTTATTTAAGTTATGTTACACTCAGTGTAGAGCTTTATCAAGTTATGTTACACTCAGTGTAGAGTTTTATCAAGTTATGTTACACTCAGTGTAGAGCTTTATCAAGTTATGTTACACTCAGTGTAGAGCTTTATCAAGTTATGTTACACTCAGTGTAGAGCTTTATCAAGTTATGTTACGCTCAGTGTAGAGCTTTATCAAGTTATGTTTCACTCAGTGTAGAGCTTTATCAAGTTATGTTACACTCAGTGTAGAGCTTTATCAAGTTATGTTACACTCAGTGTAGAGCTTTATCAAGTTATGTTACACTCAGTGTAGAGCTTTATCAAGTTATGTACACTCAGTGTAGAGCTTTATCAAGTTATGTTACACTCAGTGTAGAGCTTATCAAGTTTGTTACGCTCAGTGTAGAGCTTTATCAAGTTATGTTTCACTCAGTGTAGAGCTTTATCAAGTTATGTTACACTCAGTGTAGACATTTATCAAGTTATGTTACACTCAGTGTAGAGCTTTATCAAGTTATGTTACACTCAGTGTAGAGCTTTATCAAGTTATGTTACACTCAGTGTAGAGCTTTATCAAGTTAAGTTACACTCAGTGTAGAGCTTTATCATGTACCTGCAGTGTAGAGCTTTTCAATTTATGTTACACCTGTGTAGAGCTTTATCAAGTTATGTTACACTCAGTGTAGAGCTTTATCAAGTTATGTTACACTCAGTGTAGAGCTTTATGATGTTACACTCAGTGTAGAGCTTTATCAAGTTATGTTACACTCAGTGTAGAGCTTTATCAAGTTATGTACACTCAGTGTAGAGCTTATCAAGTTATGTTACACTCAGTGTAGAGCTTTATCAAGTTATGTTACACTCAGTGTAGAGCTTTATCAAGTTATGTTACACTCAGTGTAGAGCTTTATCAAGTTATGTCACACTCAGTGTAGAGCTTCATCAAGTTATGTTACACTCAGTGTAGAGCTTTATCAAGTTATGTTTCACTCAGTGTAGAGCTTTATCAAGTTATGTTCCACTCAGTGTAGAGCTTTATCAAGTTATGTTACACTCAGTGTAGAGCTTTATCAAGTTATGTTTCGCTCACTGTAGAGCTTTATCAAGTTATGTTACACTCAGTGTAGAGCTTTATGAAGTTATGTTACACTCAGTGTAGAGCTTTATTAAGTTATGTTTCACTCAGTGTAGAGCTTTATCAAGTTATGTTACACACAGTGTAGAGCTTTATCAAGTTATGTTACACTCAGTGTAGAGCTTTATCAAGTTATGTTTCACTCAGTGTAGAGCTTTATCAAGTTATGTTACACACAGTGTAGAGCTTTATCAAGTTATGTTACACTCAGTGTAGAGCTTTATCAAGTTATGTTACACTCAGTGTAGAGCTTTATCAAGTTATGTTTCACTCGGTGTAGAGCTTTATCAAGTTATGTTACACTCAGTGTAGAGCTTTATCAAGTTATGTTTCACTCAGTGTAGAGCTTTATCAAGTTATGTTACACTCAGTGTAGAGCTTTATCAAGTTATGTTACACTCAGTGTAGAGCTTTATCAAGTTATGTTACACACAGTGTAGAGCTTTATCAAGTTATGTTACACTCAGTGTAGACTTTATCAAGTTATGTTACACTCAGTGTAGAGCTTTATCAAGTTATGTTACACTCAGTGTAAGCTTTATCAAGTTATGTTTCACTCAGTGTAGAGCTTTATCAAGTTATGTTACACACAGTGTAGAGCTTTATCAAGTTATGTTACACTCAGTGTAGAGCTTTATCAAGTTATGTTTCACTCAGTGTAGAGCTTTATCAAGTTATGTTACACTCAGTGTAGAGCTTTATCAAGTTATGTTTCACTCAGTGTAGAGCTTTATCAAGTTATGTTACACCCAGTGTAGAGCTTTATCAAGTTATGTTACACACAGTGTAGAGCTTTATCAAGTTATGGTACACTCAGTGTAGAGCTTTATCAAGTTATGTTACACTCAGTGTAGCGCTTTATCAAGTTATGTTACACCCAGTGTAGAGCTTTATCAAGTTATTTTACACTCAGTGTAGAGCTTTATCAAGTTATGTTACACTCAGTGTAGAGCTTTATCAAGTTATGTTACACACGTGTAGAGCTTTATCAAGTTAATGTTACACTCAGTGTAGAGCTTTATCAAGTATGTTACACTCAGTGTAGAGCTTTATCAGTTATGTTACACTCAGTGTAGAGCTTTATCAAGTTATGTTTCACTCAGTGTAGAGCTTTATCAAGTTATGTTACACACAGTGTGTAGAGCTTTATCAAGTTATGTTACACTCAGTGTAGAGCTTTATCAAGTTATGTTTCACTCAGTGTAGAGCTTTATCAAGTTATGTTACACTCAGTGTAGAGCTTTATCAAGTTATGTTTCACTCAGTGTAGAGCTTTATCAAGTTATGTTACACCCAGTGTAGAGCTTTATCAAGTTATGTTACACACAGTGTAGAGCTTTATCAAGTTATGTTACACTCAGTGTAGAGCTTTATTCAAGTTATGTTACACTCAGTGTAGCGCTTTATCAAGTTATGTTACACCCAGTGTAGAGCTTTATCAAGTTATGTTACACTCAGTGTAGAGCTTTATCAAGTTATGTTACACTCAGTGTAGCGCTTTATCAAGTTATGTTACACCCAGTGTAGAGCTTTATCAAGTTATGTTACGCTCAGTGTAGAGCTTTATCAAGTTATGTTACACCCAGTGTAGAGCTTTATCAAGTTATGTTACACTCAGTGTTGAGCTTTATCAAGTTATGTTTCACTCGGTGTAGAGCTTTATCAAGTTATGTTACACTCAGTGTAGAGCTTTATCAAGTTATGTTTCACTCAGTGTAGAGCTTTATCAAGTTATGTTACACTCAGTGTAGAGCTTTATCAAGTTATGTTACACTCAGTGTAGAGCTTTATCAAGTTATGTTACACTCAGTGTAGAGCTTTATCAAGTTATGTTACACTCAGTGTAGAGCTTTATCAAGTTATGTTACACACAGTGTAGAGCTTTATCAAGTTATGTTACACTCAGTGTAGAGCTTTATCAAGTTATGTTACACTCAGTGTAGCGCTTTATCAAGTTATGTTATACCCAGTGTAGAGCTTTATCAAGTTATGTTACACTCAGTGTAGAGCTTTATCAAGTTATGTTACACTCAGTGTAGAGCTTTATCAAGTTATGTTACACTCAGTGTAGCGCTTTATCAAGTTATGTTACACTCAGTGTAGAGCTTTATCAAGTTATGTTACACTCAGTGTAGCGCTTTATCAAGTTATGTTACACCCAGTGTAGAGCTTTATCAAGTTATGTTACGCTCAGTGTAGAGCTTTATCAAGTTATGTTACACCCAGTGTAGAGCTTTATCAAGTTATGTTACACTCAGTGTAGAGCTTTATCAAGTTATGTTTCGCTCGGTGTAGAGCTTTATCAAGTTATGTTACACTCAGTGTAGAGCTTTATCAAGTTATGTTACACTCAGTGTAGCGCTTTATCAAGTTATGTTACACCCAGTGTAGAGCTTTATCAAGTTATGTTACGCTCAGTGTAGAGCTTTATCAAGTTATGTTACACCCAGTGTAGAGCTTTATCAAGTTATGTTACACTCAGTGTAGAGCTTTATCAAGTTATGTTTCACTCGGTGTAGAGCTTTATCAAGTTATGTTACACTCAGTGTAGAGCTTTATCAAGTTATGTTTCACTCAGTGTAGAGCTTTATCAAGTTATGTTACACTCAGTGTAGAGCTTTATCAAGTTATGTTACACTCAGTGTAGAGCTTTATCAAGTTATGTTACACTCAGTGTAGAGCTTTATCAAGTTATGTTACACCAGTGTAGAGCTTTATCAAGTTATGTTACACACAGTGTAGAGCTTTATCAAGTTATGTTACACTCAGTGTAGAGCTTTATCAAGTTATGTTACACTCAGTGTAGCGCTTTATCAAGTTATGTTATACCCAGTGTAGAGCTTTATCAAGTTATGTTACACTCAGTGTAGAGCTTTATCAAGTTATGTTACACTCAGTGTAGAGCTTTATCAAGTTATGTTACACACAGTGTAGAGCTTTATCAAGTTATGTTACACTCAGTGTAGAGCTTTATCAAGTTATGTTACACTCAGTGTAGCGCTTTATCAAGTTATGTTACACCCAGTGTAGAGCTTTATCAAGTTATGTTACGCTCAGTGTAGAGCTTTATCAAGTTATGTTACACCCAGTGTAGAGCTTTATCAAGTTATGTTACACTCAGTGTAGAGCTTTATCAGTTATGTTACACTCAGTGTAGAGCTTTATCAAGTTATGTTACACTCAGTGTAGAGCTTTATCAAGTTATGTTACACTCAGTGTAGAGCTTTATCAAGTTATGTTACACTCAGTGTAGAGCTTTATCAAGTTATGTTCCACTCAGTGTAGAGCTTTATCAAGTTATGTTACACTCAGTGTAGAGCTTTATCAAGTTATGTTACACTCATGTAGAGCTTTATCAAGTTATGTTTCACTCAGTGTAGAGCTTTATCAAGTTATGTTACACTCAGTGTAGAGCTTTATCAAGTTATTGTTACACATCAGTGTAGAGCTTTATCAAGTTATGTTACACTCAGTGTAGAGCTTTATCAAGTTATGTTACACTCAGTGTAGAGCTTTATCAAGTTATGTTACACTCAGTGTAGAGCTTTATCAAGTTATGTTTCACTCAATGTAGAGCTTTATCAAGTTATGTTTCACTCGGTGTAGAGTTAGTAGGTACCTGGGTATTAGTTACCTTACACCTGGTGTCACTGTTCACTTACCAATCAGTAGGTACCTGGATGATAGTTACATTACACCTACTGTCAGTAAATACTAGCAGTAAGTACGGACCTGAGTGTTAGTGGGCAGATGTGGGTGGCATCCTGGGTATGGTAGTATACCTTAGATAGATCAAAGTGTACAGGTCACTTGCTTCGACTCTGAGTTCACAGTGTTCACGTGAGCAGAGACCTAGTTCACGACTGTGTTCAAACAATATTGTGAGTAGGCACCAGCTAACCAATCCTAGATATGTTCTGTTCAATCCTAGCATTGGCTGGGCCCACACTCCTGAACTAATTCTAAATTCAACTCACTAGCATACTAGACTCACATTTAGAGACAGAGTGGTGGCCCTTATTCCCAGAATCCACACTGCATATTACTGCTTATCCCAGATCAGCATTTATGTATAGACCACCAATGGATGTAGGCTACAAACAATGTTCAGAAACTGTAAACTCCACAAAGTGGGCAAGAGAGTGTTTGCATGTGTGTGAGGGTACATTAATTGTGACAGAGCACCCTAGCTCACATCCTTCCCTGGCAGGAAGCAGAATACTCCCTACCAGGGAGTTAAACATGCAGTAAGTAGGTACCAGGATGATGGTCAAATTACACCTGCTACCATCTAGCAGTAAGTAGGTAACTGGGCGTGTGTGAGGCTATGTTAATTGAGACAGAGCACCCTAGCTCACATCCTTCCCTGGCAGGCAGCAAAATACTGCCTACCAGGGAGTTAAACACGCAGTAAGTAGGTACCTGGATGATGGTCACCTTACACCTGCTACCATTGTTCATCTAGCAGTAAGTAGGGATTTGCATGTGTGTGAGGCTATGTTAACTGAGACAGAGCACCCTAGCTCACATCCTTCCCTGGCAGGCAGCAAAATACTGCCTACCAGGGAGTTAAACACGCAGTCTTACCCACAGCAACAGCTCACTAACTACCATAACACAAACATAACTCCATACAATAAGAATAATAACTTAAAAAATCAATACAAGAATCTTTTCCAAATATTTATTTACAGAAAGAGACATAGACAAATAAATATAATATGAGTACATTAAACGGGTAGGAGAGGCTTCATTGAATAGTTTAAAGGTAGGGGGAATGAGTTAGGGTTGAAACCTAGACTAGACGAGGGTCATTAAGGCTTATGACAACCTGTTTACCACGAGTTATGGTAACCTTAATGCCTGTAATAAGGGATGTAGTAGGTGAATATATACTGAGAGATATACAGCTTAATGGGGTATATACACTAAGATATACACACCTCTCGATGCACATACACTGAGATATATACACCTCTCAGTGCATATATACTGAGATATATACACCTCTCAGTGCATATACACTGAGATATATACACCTCTCAGTGCATATACACTGAGATATATACACCTCTCAGTGCATGTACACTGAGATATACACCTCTCTCAGTGCATATATACTGAGATATACACCTCTCTCAGTGCATATATACTGAGATATACACCTCTCTCAGTGCATATATACTGAGATATACACCTCTCTCAGTGCATATATACTGAGATATACACCTCTCAGTGCATATACACTGAGATATACACCTCTCAGTGCATGTACACTGAGATATACACCTCTCTCAGTGCATATACACTGAGATATACACCTCTCAGTGCATGTACACTGAGATATACACCTCTCAGTGTATATACACTGAGATATACACCTCTCAGTGTATATACACTGAGATATACACCTCTCAGTGTATATACACTGAGATATACACCTCTCAGTGTATATACACCGAGATATACACCTCTCAGTGTATATACACTGAGATATACACCTCTCAGTGTATATACACTGAGATATACACCTCTCTCAGTGCATATACACTGAGATATACACCTCTCTCAGTGCATATACAGTAAGATATACACCTCTCAGTGTATATACACTGAGATATACACAGCATATATACCCCACAAGACAGTTATTACAGAGTACAATCATCCTGTCAGACCGACCCGCCTCCAGTGTTGGCTTCAGGAGACATCGCTGAAGCCTGTCATCGACGCCTTCTTATCTATTTCCTGTCTATTTGTCATCATCATCATCATCACCGTCATCATCTTCGTCACCTTCAAGATCGGCTTGTTCACCATCAGCAGAGACACCGTTGGAAGATGGAACAGCGTTGGACTCCAGCACTCGGTACCCCTTCTCGTCAGCGATGTACTTTACAACGAACTCAATACCCTCTGGACTCTCCCACCTGTAAATTTACATTAATTAACCCTCTATATAAACACCTTGAATATATATACAACCATGTGACTGTTGGTTGGTTAATGGGGTTTAAAGTCTAGCTACTACACCAGGGTCATTAATAATTAATTAAGACTGGTTGGTTGGTTAATGGGGTTTAAAGTCTATCTACTACACCAGGGTCATTAAGGCTGCAGGTCACCTGGTCACCACCAGTCAAGAATACTTTAATACCTAAAATACTGATTAATGTAAACTACCAGTGTATATACACTGAGATATACACCTCTCAGTGTATATACACTGAGGTATACACCTCTCAGTGTATATACACTGAGATATACACCTCTCAGTGTATATACACTGAGATATACACCTCTCAGTGTATATACACTGAGATATACACCTCTCAGTGTATATACACCGAGATATACACCTCTCAGTGTATATACACTGAGATATACACCTCTCAGTGTATATACACTGAGATATACACCTCTCAGTGTATATACACTGAGATATACACCTCTCAGTGTATATACACTGAGATATACACCTCTCAGTGTATATACACTGAGATATACACCTCTCAGTGTATATACACTGAGACATACACCTCTCAGTGTCTATACACTGAGATATACACCTTTCAGTGTATATACACTGAGATATACACCTCTCAGTGTATATACACTGAGATATACACCTCTCAGTGTATATACACTGAGATATACACCTCTCAGTGTATATACACTGAGACATACACCTCTCAGTGTCTATACACTGAGATATACACCTTCAGTGTATATACACTGAGATATACACCTCTCAGTGTATATACACTGAGATATACACCTCTCAGTGTATATACACTGAGATATACACCTCTCAGTGTTATACACTGAGATAACCCTTTCTGATTACACTGGTATACACCTCTCAGGTTTCATGAGATATACACCTCTCATGTATATTGAATATACACCTCTCAGGTTTACACTGAGATATCACCTCTAGTGTTATCACTGAGATATACCCTCTCAGTGTTATACACTGAATATACACCCTCAGTACTGGAAACACCTCTCATGTACTATATGAGATATACCTCTCAGTGTATACACAAACCCATTCTTGGGCCTTCTGAAGGTTGAGGTTCACTACTCACTTGTACTCTCCAGTGACTGAGTGACCAGGAGCGCCCTCCTGCTCGTGCTCAGCATCGTCGCCCTCGAAGTCAAAGACTTCGTTGGGTCGAGCAGCAGCCAGCGCCACCAGACCCAAGACTACGATCACCTGTAACACAAACATAATGTATTAGTGTCTGCTACAGCAGCAAGACTAGACGTTAATGTCTGCTACAGCAGCAAGACTAGACGTTAATGTCTGCTACAGCAGCAAGACTAGACGTTAATGTCTGCTACAGCAGCAAGACTAGACGTTAATGTCTGCTACAGCAGAAAGAAAATACATTAATGTCTACTGTAGTAGTAACTGAACCTTTGTAAATACACGTGTGAAAGGGACAGAAACAGGTGTTTACTGTTGTTTACTCTTGTAAATAAAGGGGTGGAGTGGGTAAGCCAGTGGAAGGCCTCGGTCAGATGACTAAAAGCACCAGCTGTGGGTCGTCATATAACTAAGACCCGCACCAGGAAACACTTGTCCTGTTTCCTGATGAACCTTACCTAACCTCTCGTAAAAGAGACAGTAGGAGTCATTTACACTTGGAAAACAAATTCCGTTGGTGTAAACGAGGGAGAACTCACCAAGACCTTCATTGTAGGGAGGATGATGGAGGTTGAGGACTCGTTCAGGTCTGTTCGCTTGTGTGTCACTCTCTCTGTTACTCAACATTCTTATACCTGCAGATGAAGGCTCGACCTACGACCTTCAGATTCCTGAAGGTCGATTTGGGGAAGAGGTAAAGGCTATTTAGGGCGTTAAAAGCATCAATCTCATCTTTCGTTACCCTTGTGAAAGTAACCTCAAGAACCATTGGTCTTGGTGTTCTTGTTGGTAGTTTATAGGGCCGTAACATACCGCACCGTATCGAGTCCTCAGGGTATTGCTTATCTGGATTAAATTGGACCAAACCAGAGCCGGTTTTCGGCTAGTGACACCAGTCCTGACACCGCAGTCAACACGTGTTTAATTGCACTGAATCCCAATACTTTTTTCCTGCTTGCAACACCAGTCCTATCACCTCACCCGAGACGTGTTTAATCGGACCGAAGCCGATGACTTTTCGGCGGACGAGTCCAGTCCAGATGACCACACCCTTCTCTCAAAGGCTTGACCTCTCCTGTGGACAGCTTGGCCTCAAAACATTAAGTTTTTTCACAGATTCACCTTTTACAGGACCTGGTGTACTCTCAATATTTGTTTTTGCTCTATGGACACTATTCCATCTTACTTCTCTAGGGGTGGGATCATTACGACGTGTTTCCTTAAGACACCTGCTGTCCATGTTCACCCATCAGTAAAATAGGTACCTGGGTGTTAGGTGACTGATGTGGGTGGCATCCTGGGTGTTAGGTGACTGGTGTGGGTGGCATCCTGGGTGTTAGGTGACTGGTGTGGGTGGCATCCTGGGTGTTAGGTGACTGGTGTGGGTGGCATCCTGGGTGTTAGGTGACTGTTGTGGGTGGCATCCTGGGTGTTAGTGGACTGGTGTGGGTGGTATCCTGGGTGTTAGGTGACTGGTGTGGGTGGCATCCTGGGTGTTAGGTGACTGGTGTGGGTGGCATCCTGGGTGTTAGGTGACTGGTGTGGGTGGCATCCTGGGTGTTAGGTGACTGGTGTGGGTGGTATCCTGGGTGTTAGGTGACTGGTGTGGGTGGCATCCTAGGTGTTAGGTGACTGGTGTGGGTGGCATCCTGGGTGTTAGGTGACTGGTGTGGGTGGCATCCTGGGTGTTAGGTGACTGGTGTGGGTGGCATCCTGGGACAAAACTGACCTAATATGCAGGAAATGCTGTACATAACAAGGAACTTTCTGTATAGTAGTATGTCATAGGTGTCAGCTATGGTCTGTATAAGTTGTGTCAGGTACTGGTAGTAATAAATATTATTATTATTATTATTATTATTATTATTATTATTATTATTATTATTATTATTATTATTATTATTATTATTATTATTATTATTACTATTATTATTATAATTATTATTATTATTACTAAACCTGCTGCCTCTGTATTTGACTGCAGAAACCTACTGTATGAGCGAAACGTTGCAGCATTAAAAATACCCAATTAAGGTCAATGTTGTAAGAGTGTGGTCACTGCTGGGGTCACTGTTCTCTGGTGTCAGTGTTGGAAGAGCCTTCAGCACTCTGAAGATGGCACTCGTGTTCCACTGCCGTCGGTCGATAAGTCGTAGCTGACAGCACCTGCTTGCACCTTGGTATAATAACTCAAAGCTGACAGGACCTACTTACAGCTTGGTATAATAAGCTGAAGCTGACAGGACCTACTTACAGCTTGGTACAATAACTCAAAGCTGACAGGACCTACTTACAGCTTGGTACAATAACTCAAAGCTGACAGGACCTACTTACAGCTTGGTACAATAACTCAAAGCTGACAGGACACAGGCGTACATAACTAAAGTCCTGGAGGACACATCCCTTAAACTATGCCTTGGGTACAATAACTCAAAAGCTGACAGATACCTGTGGGTTAAATTCTTAACGTGAAGTCCCTGTGGAGGACACAGCCATACCTTAACGTGGAGTGCACTGTGGAGGACAAGACGTTACATTAAAAGTGGAGTACTGGGGAAGGATAAGATGTACCTTAACGTGGAGTCCCTGTGGAGGACACAGCCATACCTTAACGTGGAGTCACTGTGGAGGACACAGCCATACCTTAACATGGAGTCACTGTGAAGGACACAGTCATACCTTAACGTGGAGTCACTGTGGAGGACACAGTAATACCTTAACGTGGAGTCACTGTGGAGGACACAGTCATACCTTAACGTGGAGTCACTGTGGAGGACACAGTCATACCTTAACGTGGAGTCACTGTGGAGGACACAGTCATACCTTAACGTGGAGTCACTGTGGAGGACACAGTCATACCTTAACGTGGAGTCACTGTGGAGGACACAGTCATACCTTAACGTGGAGTCACTGTGGAGGACACAGCCATACCTTAACGTGGAGTCCCTGTGGAGGACACAGGAGTACCTTAACTTGGAGTCCCTGTGGAGGACACGGGAGTACCATAACGTGGAGTCCCTGTGGAGGACACAGGAGTACCATAATGTGGAGGTCCCGTGGAGGACACAGAAGTACCTTAACGTGGTGGTCCTGTGAAGGGCACAGGAATACCTTAGCGTGGAGTCCCTGTGAAGGGCACAGGAATACCTTAGCGTGGAGTCCCTGTGAAGGGCACAGGAATACCTTAACGTGGAGTCCCTGTGAAGGGCACAGGAATACCTTAGCGTGGAGTCCCTGTGGAGGACACAAGCGTACCTTAGCGTGGAGTCCGTCTAGAGGACATTGACGTAGCTTAACGTGGAGTCCCTGTGGAGTACACAGGAGTACCTTAACTTAGAGTCCCTGTGTTTGTTGACGTCTTTCTGACACAACCTACTTTCAGTTTGGTACAATAACCCAGCTGACAGGACCTACGTCTATCGTGGGACAAAAACTCATGTTCCTGAGCGTAGCTAATTGGTATGCAGTGCAAGACTGCACTCTCACTGGATCACCATCTCAACTGATGTTGCAACAGGAGAGTGTTTATTGTGTAGTTAGTAACAAAAGAAGGGCCGTCAAGCGTGTGAGGGTAACGAGAAGTTGAGGACCTCGCTGTGTTTCGCTCCTTAACGTGAGTCCTGTGAAGACAGGAACCTGAGCGTGGAGTCCTGTGAGACCAGTACTTGTCTGTGGAAGTACATTAGAGGACATATGAGAGGTTGAACGGGAGTCACTGTACTCACAGGAGTACCTACTGAGTCCTTGTTAAGTGACGTCTTAATTGACAAACCTACTTATAAGTGGCAAACACTACAGGCAGTCTATCGTACTCATGCAGCGGTTCCTAAGTACACTCATTAAGGAGCAGGAAGGAGCACTGCTACAGGCCACCGGCTCCAACTGCCAGGCACGTCAAGGTCTCACTCATTTAGAAGGAAGAACATGTAGCAGGCCGTCTAAGCCCTGCCAGGCAGGTCAAGTCACATAGTTAGGACATGGCATGGTTCGCTACCTGTAAAGTGACTGACTGCCCATGCAGCATGTCTAAGTACACTGACATTCATGAGAGGGAAGGAGCACTGCTGCAGGCCTACTGGCCTATGTTAAGCAGTCCAAGTCAACTTTCGCAGAACTACAGAGTTCACTTCCAGTGGAATGTGACAAGTCACCCATACAGGAATTACATGCTGACAGGCCTACCGTCCTGCTGGCAGTCATCACTATTTGAAGATAGTCGGAAGGGCCTGTCAGCAGTCTAGTGGCCCATGCCAGGCAGTGTCCGACAGTGTCCTTAGGAGAAGTAGTTCTGTAGCAGGTCCTGACGTGTCCATGACAGAGTGTCCTGACATTTTAAGATGTCTGACAGTGATGACAGTGTACTGACAGTGCCCTACAGTGTCCTGAGCAGTGTCCAAGACAGTTTCGCCTGACAGGGTTCCTCAGTGGAAGTGATACAGCACAGTGTCCTGACAGTGTCTGACAGTGTCCTGACAGTTCCTGCAGTGTCCAGACTTGTGTCTTCTGACAGCTGTCCTGAGTAGTGTACATGCAGTGTCCTGACAGTGTCCAGGACAGTGTCCTGACAGTGCCCTGAAGTGTACATGTACAGTGTCTGACAGTGTCCAGACAGTGTCCTGACAGTGTCCTGACAGTGCCCTACAGTCAGTGTCCTGACAGTGTCCAGACAGTGTCCTGACAGTGCCCTGAGAGTGTCCTGACAGTGTCTACAGTGTCCTGACAGTGTCCTGACAGTGTCCTGACAGTGTCCGACAGTGTCCTGACAGTGTCCTGACAGTGTACTACAGTGTCCTGACAGTGTCCTGACAGTGTCCTGACAGTGCCCTAAGTGTTCAGACAGTTGTCCTGACAGTGTCCATGACAGTGTCCTGACAGTGTCCTGACAGTGTTCTACAGTGTCCTGACAGTGTCCTGACAGTGTCCTGACAGTGTCCTGACAGTGTCCTGACAGTGTTCTACAGTGTCCTGACAGTGTCCTGACAGTGTTCTACAGTGTCCTGACAGTGTCCTGACAGTGTCCTGACAGTGTCCTACAGTGTCCTGACAGTGTCCTGACAGTGTCCTACAGTGTTCCTACAGTGTTCTACAGTGTCCTGACAGTGTCCTGACAGTGTCCTGACAGTGTCCTGACAGTGTCCTACAGTGTCCTGACAGTGTCCTGACAGTGTTTCTACAGTGTCCTGACAGTGTCACAGTGTCCTGACAGTGTCCTGACAGTGTCCTGACAGTGTCTGACAGTGTCCTGACAGTGTCCTGACAGTGTCCTGACAGTGTCCTACAGTGTCCTGACAGTGTCCTGACAGTTTTTCTACAGTGTCTGCGTGTTACAGTGTCCTGACAGTGTCCTGACAGTGTCCTGACAGTGTCCTGACAGTGTCCTGACAGTGTCCTGACAGTGTCCTGACAGTGTCCTGACAGTGTCCTAACAGTGTCCTGACAGTGTCCTGACAGTGTCCGACAGTGTCCTGACAGTGTCCTGACAGTGTTCTACAGTGTCCTGACAGTGTCCTACAGTGTCCTAACAGTGTCCTGACAGTGTCCTACAGTGTCTACAGTGTTCTGACAGTGTCCTGACAGTGTCCTGACAGTGTTCTACAGTGTCCTGACAGTGTCCTGACAGTGTCCTGACAGTGTTCTACAGTGTCCTGACAGTGTTCTACAGTGTCCTGACAGTGTCCTGACAGTGTCCAACGTTCCTGACAGTGTCCTGACAGTGTTCTACAGTTCCTGACAGTGTCCTGACAGTGTCCTGACAGTGTCCTGACAGTGTCCTGACAGTGTTCTACAGTGTCCTGACAGTGTCCTGACAGTGTCCTGACAGTGTTCTACAGTGTCCTGACAGTGTCCTGACAGTGTCCTGACAGTGTTCTACAGTGTCCTGACAGTGTCCTGACAGTGTCCTGACAGTGTCCTGACAGTGTTCTACAGTGTCCTGACAGTGTTCTACAGTATCCTGACAGTGTTCTACAGTGTCCTGACAGTGTCCTGACAGTGTTCTACAGTGTCCTGACAGTGTTCTACAGTGTCCAGACAGTGTTCTACAGTGTCCTGACAGTGTTCTACAGTGTCCTGACAGTGTTCTACAGTGTCCTGACAGTGTTCTACAGTGTCCTGACAGTGTTCTACAGTGTCCTGACAGTGTTCTACAGTGTCCTGACAGTGTCCTGACAGTGTCCTGACAGTGTCCTGGCAGTGTCCTGACAGTGTCCTGACAGTGTCCAGACAGTGTCCTGACTGTCCTGACAGTGTCCTGACAGTGTCCTGACAGTGTTCTACAGTGTCCTGACAGTGTTCTACAGTGTCCTGACAGTGTCCTGACAGTGTCCTGACAGTGTCCTGGCAGTGTCCTGACAGTGTCCTGACAGTGTCCTGACAGTGTCCTGACAGTGTCCTGACAGTGTCCAGACAGTGTCCTGACAGTGTCCTGACAGTGTCCTGACAGTGTCCTGACAGTGTCCTGACAGTGTTCTACAGTGTCCTGACAGTGTCCTGACAGTGTCCTGACAGTGTCCTGACAGTGTCCTGGCAGTGTCCTGACAGTGTCCTGACAGTGTCGTGACAGTGTCCTGACAGTGTCCAGACAGTGTCCTGACAGTGTCCTGACAGTGTTCTGACAGTGTCCAGACAGTGTCCTGACAGTGTCCTGACAGTGTCCTGACAGTGTCCAGACAGTGTCCTGACAGTGTCCTGACAGTGTTCTACAGTGTCCTGACAGTGTTCTACAGTGTCCTGACAGTGTCCTGACAGTGTCCTAACAGTGTCCTGGCAGTGTCCTGACAGTGTCCTGACAGTGTCCTGACAGTGTCCTGACAGTGTCCTGACAGTGTCCTGACAGTGTCCAGACAGTGTCCAGACAGTGTTCTGACAGTGTCCTGACAATGTCCTGACAGTGTCCAGACAGTGTCCTGACAGTGTCCTGACAGTGTCCTGACATTGTCCTGACAGTGTCCTGACATTGTCCAGACAGTGTCCTGAGAGTGTCCTGACAGTGTCCTGACAGTGTCCTGACAGTGTCCTGACAGTGTCCTGACAGTGTCCTGACAGTGTCCTGACAGTGTCCTGATAGTGTCCAGACAGTGTCCTGACAGTGTCCTGACAGTGTCCTGACAGTGTCCATACAGTGTCCTGACAGTGTCCAGACAGTGTGCTGACAGTGTCCTGATAGTGTCCAGACAGTGTCCTGACAGTGTCCTGATAGTGTCCAGACAGTGTCCTGACAGTGTCCTGACAGTGTCCTGACAGTGTCCATACAGTGTCCTGACAGTGTCCAGACAGTGTGCTGACAGTGTCCTGACAGTGTCCTGACAGTGTCCTGACAGTGTTCTAACAGTGTCCAGACAGTGTCCTAACAGTGTCCTGACAGTGTCCTGACAGTGTACTGACAGTGTCCTGACAGTGTCCTGACAGTGTCCAGACAGTGTCCTGACAGTGTCCTGACAGTGTTCTGACAGTGTCCTGGCAGTGTCCAGACAGTGTCCTGACAGTGTCCAGACAGTGTCCTGACAGTGTCCTGACAGTGTCCTGACAGTGTCCAGACAGTGTCCTGACAGTGTCCTGACAGTGTTCTACAGTGTCCTGACAGTGTCCAAACAGTGTCCTGACAGTGTCCTGACAGTGTCCTGACAGTGTCCTGACAGTGTCCTGACAGTGTTCAGACAGTGTCCAGACAGTGTCCTGACAGTGTCCTGACAGTGTCCTGACAGTGTCCTGAGAGTGTCCAGACAGTGTCCAGACAGTGTCCTGACAGTGTCCTGACAATGTCCTTAGAGTGTCCTGACAGTGTCCAGACAGTGTCCTGGCAGTGTCCTGACAGTGTCCAGACAGTGTCCTGACAGTGTCCAGACAGTGTCCTGACAGTGTCCAGACAGTGTCCTGACAGTGTCCTGACAGTGTCCAGACAGTGTCCAGACAGTGTCCAGACAGTGTCCTGACAGTGTCCTGACAGTGTCCTGACAGTGTCCTGACAGTGTCCAGTGTCCTGACAGTGTCCTGACAGTGTCCTGACAGTGTCCTGACAGTGTCCAGACAGTGTCCTAACAGTGTCCTGACAGTGTCCTGACAGTGTCCTGACAGTGTCCAGACAGTGTCCTGACAGTGTCCTGACAGTGTGTTGCTCTGGTCTCTTGTTAAGTTAGGTAAGAGCCATCAGGTCTTATTCCTAAGATGACCCACCAATGGAGCTTTTGGTCCCCTGACCGACACCTTCAGCTGGCTTGCCAGTGACTTTACAGGTCAATACTACACTGGTATGTCCTAGTAGTGACCTTACAGGCCAATACTACACTGGTAGGTCCAAGTAGTGACCTTACAGGTCAATATTACACTGGTATGTCCAAGTAGTGACCTTACAGGTCAATACTACACTGGTAGGTCCAAGTAGTAACCTTACAGGTCAATATTACACTGGTAGGTCCAAGTAGTGACCTTACAGGTCAATATTACACTGGTAGGTCCAAGTAGTGACCTTACAGGTCAATATTACACTGGTAGGTCCAAGTAGTGACCTTACAGGCCAATACTACACTGGTAGGTCCTAGTAGTGACCTTACAGGTCAATATTACACTGGTAGGTCCAAGTAGTGACCTTACAGGCCAATACTACACTGGTAGGTCCAAGTAGTGACCTTACAGACCAATACTACACTGGTAGGTCCAAGTAGTGACCTTACAGGTCAATACTACACTGGTAGGTCCAAGTAGTGACCTTACAGGTCAATACTACACTGGTAGGATGTAGGATTATGATCAACAGGTCTCAGGATATGGTAATAAATAATTTTATTGTTGCAGGATGTTGCTGTTCAATTTTTTACATGAAGCTAGGATGACCCGTACAGATTTAGCGCTTCTCCCCGTGATTATGTTGGTAATATTATCATTAATCCATGTCTGGGGAAAGAGGTAAATCAGTATGGATTAATCTGCGCTCTGGGTAATTGGATATAATCAGGCTTAATCCGAGGAAAGGGATAGTAGCTCCGAGTCCTTGGATCAGGAAGCCTTTACAAGCACTGAAGAAGGGAAATAATGGAGTGTGTTACTGAGAAGACCGGACTTAAAGTTTGGGCGTTGTGGCTGAAGATTTGATCGAAGTTGAAGACGTCGAAGGCCTCTGGTTGATTGTGGACTTCGAACTGAAGACGTCGAAGGCCTCTGGTTGATTGTGGACTTCGAACTGAAGACGTCGAAGGCCTCTGGTTGATTGTGGATATCGAATGAAACGTCTGAAGGCCTCTGGTTGATTGTAGACTTCGAACTGAAGACGTCGAAGGCCTCTGGTTGATTGTGGACTTCGAACTGAAGACGTCGAAGGCCTCTGGTTGATTGTGGACTTCGAACTGAAGACGTCGAAGGCCTCTGGTTGATTGTGGACTTCGAACTGAAGACGTCGAAGGCCTCTGGTTGATTGTGACTTCGAACTGAAGACTCGAAGCCTCTGGTTATTGTGGACATTCGAACTGGAAGACGTCGAAGGCCTCTGTTGATTGTGGACTTCGAACTGGAAGACGTCGAAGGCCTCTGGTTGATTGTGGACTTCGAACTGAAGACGTCGAAGGCCTCTGGTTGATTGCGGCCTTCGAACTGAAGAAGTCGAAGATATGTTCCTTATTGTAAACATTAAACTTGAAGTTCGGCTCTTGATGTTTTCGAATCACTCGTAGTGGAGAACTTGAAGACCTCTTGTTCTTTGTGGACATCGAACTGGGGAACTTGAAGACCTCTTGTTCTTTGTGAACATCGAACTGGAGAACTTAAAGATCTCTCATATATTTGATCACTGTTTTCTGTTGCTGGAAGAGCCCTTGCCTGTCATCTTGTCGTTGCTGTCTACCGGTCGTTGCTGTCTACTTGTCGTCATCATCTTCGTCACCTTCAAGATCGGCTTGTTCACCATCAGCAGAGACACCGTTGGAAGAAGGAACAGCGTTGGACTCCAGCACTCGGTACCCCTTGTCGTCAGCGATGTACTTTACAACGAACTCAAGACCCTCTGGACTTTCCCACCTGTAAATATACACTTATTAACATCCTATAAAAACAGCCTTAATTTGTATACACACATGTGAATATTGGTGGGTAAAAATTTGCAAATAAACTGTTTCTGAGGAATGAGGATCAGGTTTGACCTGAGGAAGGGAAGCCCTGGAACAGTCAGGTTTCTGGGTGGATTTATTAGACTCAGAGCGCGAGACTCCTGGGTGTTCTCAAGTCTTGGGGTGTGTTGGGGATGCTTTTGGGCCTATGAGGTTGTGGTACAGCTCTTGGGCCCCCACTGAGTGTTTGGTACAGTCTTGGGGCCACTGAGTGTTGTGGTAAAAGCTCTTGGCCCCGGAAAGGTTTAAGTTGTCCTTGTACTTCCCCGTTACTAGTTTCCCGCCTGGCCATCCTTATTGTTTAGCCTTTTCCCTATTGGGGCCTATAGCCATTGGTGTTTTATATAAGCCCTTGGGGCCCTTTTGAAGGTTGAGGGTTTGCTATACTTTTACTCCCCATAAACGAGTGACCAGGACGCCCCCCGCTCGTGTCAGCATCTCGCCCCCGAAGCAAAGCTCGTTAGGTGGCAGCAGCCACGCCACCCGACCCCCAAAACACGCACCTGTAACACAAACATAATTATTTTGTCTGCTACAGACAAGACTAGGTTAAAATCTCTACAGCAGCAAGCTAGACGTTAATGTCTGCTACGAGAAGCTAGACTTAATGTCTGTACAGACGAAGACAAGACTAGTCTACTGAACCAGCTGAAATAATTTTGCCTACCACAAAAGGGGGACAAGACTGGGAAACTTTCTGTAGGAGGGAGGGAAAATGAAGTTAGGATGTCTTGTCTCTAGCAGGGGAAGGATAAAAACTGTTACTGTGCTGCACAGAACAGCGACATAATACCCCGCAGAAGGAAGAGTCCTCTTATTTCTATGCCCAAACCAAAGAACCCAAAATACTGCAAGTGCCATGCCATTCCAGTACCATACTATACTTCCATACCAAAGATATAATGGTACTTCCATACCATACTGGACTGTACTGGTAATTCCAGTACCATAAAATGGAATGAATGGTCTTCCCTCCATCGGACTGTACTGGGAATTCCATCCATATGGGAAATGAATGGACTTCCGTACCATACTGGCTGAACTGGGCTTCCCTACCATACTGGGAAATGAACTGGTCTTTTTCCGTACCATCTGGAACAAACTGGGACTTTTTCCGTACCACACTGGAATGTCTGGTAATTCCCAGTACCAAAAATGGGAAATGAACTGGTACTTCCCGCATACTGATGCCAACTGGTACTGTCTGGGACTTCCGTATCAAATCATACCGTACCGGAAATTTCCGTACCTACTGGTTTTTCCAAATGATATTGTACTGGTCTCCGTGCCAAAGGTCTTCAGTGCCAAACTGGAACTTCCAGTCTATCGGATTCCCTACCAACTAGCTTCCCTACCATAAAAGGACCACCAAATTTCTGGGTTTGGGGGAGGTTTGGAGTAATCTGGATGGAGGAATCTGGAGGAGGAAAGATGTTTGAGGACCTCCTGCAAGGGGAGTATTTATCCTCCTGACGCAGGTGCCCTTTACCCCCAGGGAGGAGGCACGCCTATACACCTAACCTTGGTCACCTAACAAACTCACACACAAAACACGCCTTTCCCTCCTGTTTTCTCTCAACTGCTTTTCCGTACCTCCGGGTGCCTACCACCTACCTACCTCCCACCCCCCGCCTACCTACCTACCTACCTACCTACCTCCAGCTTTCCCCTGACCCCCACGCCCTTCAGACATCCCCTTCAGACCCCTACCTTCGGACATCCTACCTAGATAACCCACCTTCGCTATCCTACCTTTAGACTTTCCTACCTAAGACTATCCTACCCTAGATATCCTCCTTTAGACTATCCCCTCCACCCTTTTCCCACCATCAAAATATCCCCCATCAGACTATCCTACCCTTTTAGACTATCCACCTTTAGACTATCCACCTCAGATTTCCTACCTAGACTTCCTACCCTCAACTATCACATAACTATCCTACATCAGGCTTTTACCCCCACACTATCCACCAACTATCCTACCATCCAGTACCTACCATCAGATATTGCCTTCAAACTATCCACCCTAGACTATCCCACCACAGACTTTCCTTCCCTCAGACTATCCTACCATCAGACTATTACCACAGACTATCCCGCCTTCAACATCCCACCATCAACATCCTACCCTCGACTATCCCCCCATCAACTATCCTCCATCAGATATCCAAACCTCGACATCCCACCATCAACTACCTACCATCAGACTATCCCACCATCAACTATCCTTCCTTCAGACTATCCTACCCTTAACTTAACCACCCTCAAAATCCTACCATCAGACTTTTCCCCTTCAGACTTTCCACCATCAGCTATCCACCATCAACTATCCCCATCAACAAAAAACTTTTGACTATCCTACCATCAAACTTCCTACCATCCCTTTTAAAACCCTCAGACTATCCTACCCTCAACTACCTCCATCAGACTACCTCCATCAGACTATCCCCACCATGTATCCTCCATCAGACTATCCTACATCAGACTATCCACCTCGACTACCCACCTTCAGATACCTACCCTCAGACTATCCCACCTTTTAAATATCCTACCATCAGACTATCCTCCTCCTCACGACACAAAAAGAACCAGTCACGGCGTGACGTACAAGTCCACGTCTGTCCCTCCCTTACATAACAAAGTAAAATTACTTTTGGGGGGTTTTCCATTTTATCCTCAATCCGAACAGTACCTTTTCAAGGACCCCAAATCACCATCAAGTAACACGTACCTTTTAAAAAATCAAAATACCCACAAAAATATTTTTTTTTCACCGAAAAAGACACATGTCAAACCTAGGGGACTTTATTGAGAATAAGACACATGTAAAAACACCTGGGTGACTTTATTGATGAATAAGACACGTACAACCCTGGAGACTTTTGATGAAAAAGACACATTACAAACCCCTGGGACTTTTTATATAACAAAACACATGTACAACACCTGGGGGATTTATTGATGAATAAGACCAAGTACAACACCTGGTGACTTTATTGAGAATAAGACACGTACAAACACCTGGTGACTTTTTTGATGAATAAGACAATGTACAACACCCGGGGGACTTTATTGATGAATAAGACAATTTAAACACCTGGGTGACTTTATTGATGAATAAGAAACTGTACAACCCTGGGTGTCTTTTTTGATGAATAAACAATGTACAAACCGGGTGACTTTATTTATGAATAAGACACATGTACAAAACCTGGGTGACTTTATTGAGAATAAGACACATGTACAACACCCGGGGGATTTTTAATTTTGAATAAGACACAGTACAACACCTGGGGGACTTTATTGATGAATAAGAACATTACAACCCTGGTGACTTTTTTGATAAATAAGACACAGTAAACACCAGGTTCTTTTTTGATGAATAAGACACTGTAAACACCTGGGTGACTCTATTTATAAAAAGAACATGTGCAACCCTGGGGGTCTTTATTTTGAATAAGACACATGTACAACACCTGGGGGACTTTTTTGATGAATAAGACCATGTACAAACTGGGTGACTTACTGATGAAAAAACCATGTACAACACCGGGTGCTTTATTGATAATAAACACATTTCAACACCCGGTGCTTTATTGATGAAAAGACAATGACAACACCTGGGGGACTTTTTTGAGAATAAGACACATGACAACACCAGGTGGGCTTTATTGATGAATAAGACACATGTACAAACTGGGGGGTTTATTGATGAATAAACACATTACAACACCTGGGGCTTTTTTGATGAATAAGAACCCGTACACACCTGGGTGACTTATTGATGAATAAGACACTTTTAAACACCTGGTGACTTTATTGATGAATAAAACCATTTTAAAAAACCGGGGACTTTTTTGATGAATAAACAATGTAAAAACACCTGGGTGACTTTATTTATGAAAAAGACAAAAATTCAAAACCCGGGTGACTTTTTTTTAGAATTTAAAACACATGTACAAACCTGGGTGACTTTTTTGATAATAAAACACTGTAAACACCGGGGTTTTTTGATGAATAAGACACATGTACAACACCTGGGGACTTTATTTATGAAAAAACACATGAAACACCCCGGGTGACTTTATTGATGAATAGACAATGTACAAACCCGGGGGACTTTATTGATAATAAACAAATTTAAAAAACCTGGGTTATTTTTTGATGAAAAAGACACATGTCAAAACCTGGGGGCTTTTTTTGTGATTAAGACCATGTCAAAACCCAGGTGTCCCTTTATTGATGAAAAAAGACACATGTACAACCCTGGGTGCTTTATTGAGAATAAGACAATGTACAACACCTAGGTGAATTTTGATGAATAAAACAATTACACACCCGGGTGACTTTATTGTGAATAAACACTGTACAACACCCGGGGGCTTTATTTGGAAAAAGACACATGTACAACACCTGGGGGATTTTTATTTATAAAAAGACACATGACAACACCTGGGGGATTTTTTTGATGAAAAAACCATGTACAACCCTGTGGACTTTATTGAGAATAAACACATGTACAAACCTGGGTGCTTTATTGAGATAAGAACATGTACAAAACCTGGGGGGGACTTATTGATAAAAAGACACTGTACAACACCTGGGGGACTTTTTTATAATAAGACACATGTACACACCCGGGGACTTTATTTATGAAAAAGACACATGTACAACACCTGGGGGCTTTATGATGAATAAGACACAGTACAACCCTGGGGGCTTTATTGAGAATAAACACATGTTAAAACACTGGGTGACTTTTTTGATGAATAAAAAAACAGTACAACACCCAGTGACTTTATTGATGAATAAAACACATGTACAAAACCTAGGTGACTTTATTGATGAATAAGACCATTACAAACACCTGGATGACTTTATTGAGAAAAAGACACATGACAACACCTGGGGGGCTTTTTTGATGAATAAAACACATGTAAACACCGGAAGCTTTATTGATAATAAGCACATGACAAACACCCGGTTGCCCTTTTTTGATGAAAAGACACTGTGCAACACCTGGGGGGCTTTTTTGATGAATAAAAACAATGACAACACCTGGGGGACTTTATTGATGAATAAGACACGTACAACACCTGGGGACTTTTTTGTGGAAAAAACACATTTACAACACCGGTGGCTTTATTGATGAAAAAACACAGTACCCCACCGGGGGGGGCTTTATTCAGAATAAAGACACATGTACAACACCTGGGGGTCTTTATTGATGAAAAAAGACACAGTACAACACTGGGGGGTTTTTGATGAACAAGACACGACAACACCTGGGGTCTTTATTTATGAAAAAGACACATGTACAAACACCTGGGGGACTTTATTTATGAATAAGACACATTACAACACCTGTGTGACTTTATTGTGAAAAAGAACATGTACAACACCTGGTGACTTTATTGATGAATAAGACACATGTACAAACATGGTGACTTTATTGAGAATAAACACTGTAAACACCTGGGTGACTTTATTCTAAAAAACACATGTACAACACCTGTTGCTTTTTTTGATGAATAAGAAAATTCAACACCTGGGTAACTTATTATGAATAAGACACATGTACAACCCTGGGTGTCTTTATTGATGAATAAGACCATGTAAAACCTGGGAACTTTTTTGATGAATAAGAACATGTACAAACCTGGGGACTTTATTGATGAAAAAAACACATGTACAACACCTAGGGGACTTTTTTGATGAATAAAACCATGTACAACACCTGGGTGTCTTTATTGATGAATAAACACTGTACAAACTTGGGGGCGTTATTTATGAATAAGACACATGTACAAAACCTGGGTGCTTTATTTTAATAAACACTGTACAACACCTGGGTACTTTTTTGATGAAAAAACACAGTACAACACCTAGGTGACTTTATTTATGAATAAGACACGTAAACACCTGGGTTCTTTATTGATGAAAAAGCACATGTACAACACGGGGGACTTTATTTATGAATAAGACACTGTACAACACCTGGGTGACTTTTTTGATGAAAAAGACACATGTACAACACTGGGTGTCTTTTTGTGAAAAACACATGTACAACACCTGGGTGACTTTATTTATGAATAAGACACATGTAAACACCTGGGGTCTTTTTTGTGAATAAGACACATGTCAAACCGGGGGAATTTTATTGAGAAAAACAATTACAACACCGGGGACTTTTTTAAAAATAACACAGTGCAAAACCCGGGTGACTTTTTTGATGAATAGACCATTACAACACCCGGGTGACTTTATTGATAAGAAACATTACAACAATGGGTGACTTTATTGATGAATAAACACAGTAAAAACACCTGGGTGACTTTATTGTGAAAAGAACATGTACAAAAACCCGTCTGACTTTATTGATGAATAAGACACATTACAAAACCCGGGTGATTTTATTGAAAATAAACACATGTACAAACCTGGGTGTTTTATTTTATGAATAAGACACATGACAACACCCGGGTGACTTTTTTTGATGAAAAGAACATGTACAAAAACCTGGGTGACTTTTTTGATGAATAAGACAATGTACAACACCTGGTGACTTTATTTTTGAATAAGACACATGTGCAACACCTGGGTGACTTTTTTGATGAAAGACACATGTCAAAAACCTGGGGGACTTTACTGATGAAAACACATGACAACCCTGGGGGGACTTTATTGTGATAAAACACATGTACAACCCTGGGGTGACTTTATTGAGAAAAGACACTGTTAAAACACCGTTGACTTTATTGATGAATAAGACAATGTACAACCCTGGGGGATTTATTATGAATAAGACCAAAGTACACACCGGTGTCTTTTTTTGATAATAAGAAAAAATGTACAACACCTGGGGGACTTAATTGAGAATAAAACACTGTACAAAAACCTGGGTGACTTTATTGATGAAAAAGACACATGTACAAACCGGGGGGACTTTTTTATGAATAAGACCATGTACAACACCTGGTGACTTTATTTAGAAAAAGACACATGTACAAACCCGGGGACTTTTTTGAGAATAAGACCATGTACAAAACCTGGGTGTCTTTTTGATGAATAAGACCAGTACAACACCTGGGGGACTTTAGAGAATAAGACACATGTAAAACACCTGGGTGTCTTTTTTAATGAAAAGACACATGTTTCAAAAACCCGGGTGACTTTAAATTTAGAATAAGACAATTACAACACCTGGGGGACTTTATTTAGAAAAAGACACATTACAACATTTGGATTTATTGTGAAAAAGACACATGTACAACCCTGGGTTCTTTATTAAGAATAAGACACATGTACAAACACTAGGGACTTTTTGATGAATAAACACATGTACAACCATGGGGACTTTATTGATGAATAAGAAAACATGTACACACCTGGTGTCTTTATTGATGAATAAACACATGTACAACCCTGGTATTTATTTTGAAAAAGCACATGTACAACACCAGGTGTCTTTATTTATGAATAAGACACATGACAAAAACCTGGGTGATTTATTGATGAAAAACACATGTACAAAAACCGGGTGACTTTATTTATGAATAAACAATGTCAACACCTGGTAAATTTATTTATGAATAAGAACATTACAAAAACCCCGGGTGTCTTTATTGATGAATAAGACACATGAAAAACACCTGGGGGACTTTATTGATAAAAAAGACACATGTACAACACCTGGGTGTTTTTTAATGAATAAGGGGCACATGTAAACACCTGGTGACTTTTTTATGAAAAAACACATGTACAAACCCGGGTACTTTATTGATGAATAAGAAACATTACAACCCGGGTGACTTTTTGATGAATAAACACATGTACAACAAACCCGGGTGACTTTATTGATGAATAAAACACATGTACAACACCTGTGTTCTTTATTGATGAATAAGACACAGTAAACACCCGGGGGTCTTTTTTAAGAAAAAGAAAATGTACAACACCTGGTGACTTTTTTGATGAATAAGACAATGTACAACACCCAGGGGACTTTTTTGAGAATAAACACATGTACAACACCTGGTGACTTTTTTGATGAATAGACACATTACAATACTAACCCACCATCTTTACTGTATAAACCCCATACTAACACTTTACGGAGTAACTACCCCACTACTACCATCTTGTACTGGTAGTAACTACCATACTACCACCATTTTTTGTACTGGATAAATACCATCACTACCCATCTTGTACTGGGAGTAACTACCATCACTACCCCCCTTTTTGTAGTGGTAGTAACTCCCCCACTTGTACGGGAGTAACACCCCCATCTTGTACTGGTAGTAACTAACACCCCTACCACCATCTTGTACTGGTAGTAACTACCACCACACCCCCATTTTGATGGTGCAACTACCACCACTACTTCCCCTTGATGGAGTAATACCCCCACTACCACCTCATGTACTGGAGTAATACCACCACTACCACCATCTTGTACTGGTAGTAACTACCACCACTACCACCATCTTGTACTGGTAGTAACTACCACCACTACCACCATCTTGTACTGGTAGTAAACCACCACTACCACCATCTTTTTCTGGGATTAACACCACCCACCACCATCTTTACGGTATAACTACCACCACTACCACCATCTTGTACTGGTAGTAAACAAAAAACCCCCTACCCCATCTTGTACGGTAGTAACTACCACCACTACCACCATCTTGTACCCAGGTAGTAACTACCACCACTACCACCATCTTGTACTGGTAGTAACTACCACCACTACCACCATCTTGTACTGGTAGTAACTACCACCACTACTACCATCTTGTACTGGTAGTAACTACTACCACTACAACCATCTTGTATGGTGTAACTATCACCCCTAACCATCTTTACTGGTAGTAACTACCACCCCTACCCCCAACTTTACCCGGGGTTTAAATTCCCCCAATACCCCACTTTTACTGGTAGTAACTACCACACTACCCCCCATCTTATACTGGTATAACTACCACCCCTACCCCCCCTCTTTTTTACTGGGAGAACTCCACCCCTACCACCACTTGCTGGAGTAACTACCACCACTACCACCATCTTTTATGTAGTAATACCAACTACCCCCATCTGTACCCCAGGAGTAAAAAACCACCACTACCACCACTTGTATGGGGTACTACCACCCCCTACCCCCAAATTTGTACTGGGAGTACACCCCCACTACCACCACTTGTACTGGTGTAACCCACCACCACTACCACCACTTGACGGTAGTAACTACCACCACTACCACCATCTGTCTGGTAGTAACTACCAAACCACTACCACCTCTTGTATGGGGTAAATCCACCATCTGTACTGGGATAACTACCACCACTACCACCATCTTGTACTGTAGTAACTCCACCACTACCACCCTTGTAAAGTATTTAAATACCACCCCTCCCCCATCTTTTACTGGTAGTAACTACCCCCACTACCCCATTTTACTGGAGTAAACCCCCACTACCCCCACTTGTACTGGGTAGTAACTACCACCACTCCCCCATCTTGTATGGGTAACTACCACCCCTACCACCATCTTGACTGGTAGTAACTCCCCCAAAATACCCCACTTTTATGGGAGTAACTACCACCCTACCACCATCTGTACTGGGAGTAACTACCACCACTACCACCCTTTTACGGTATAACTACCACCCCTACCACCATCTTGTACTGGTATAATCCACCATCTTGTACTGGGAGTAAAAACCACCACACCACCATCTGTACTGGTAGTAAAATACCCCCACAAACCCATTTTTGTACGGTTAACTACCACCACTACCACCATCTTGTACTGGTAGTAACTACCACCACTACCACCATCTTGTACTGGTAGTAACTACCACCACTACCACCATCTTGTACTGGTAGTAACTACCACCACTACCACCTCTTTTATGGAGAACAACCACCACTACCACCCTCTTGTCTGGTAGAACTACACCACTCTACATCTTGTACTGGGAGTAACTACCACCACACCCCCAACTTGTACTGGTAGAAAATCCACCACTCCCCCCACTTGTACTTGTATAACTAACACCACACTACCATCTTGTACTGGAGTAACTACCACCACACCCCCATCCTTTTACGGTAGTAACTACCACCACTACCACCATCTTGTACTTGTAGTAACTACCACCACTACCACCATCTTGTACTGGTAGTAACTACCACCACTACCACCATCTTGTACTGGTAGTAACTACCACCACTACCACCATCTTGTACTTGTAGTAACTACCACCCCTACTACCAAACTTGTATGGTAGTAATACCACCACTACCACCATTTTGTACTGGGTAACTCCACCACTACCCACCCCCTTTTTCTTGTAGGAAAAATACCCCACTACTACCATCTTGTCTGTAGTAACTACCCACCCCTACCACCATCTTGTACTGGTAGTAAATACCACCACACCCCATCTTGTCCAGGTCCAGCTTTTCCTGTTACCTTGCTAAGATTTTTTTATTAGAAGATTGTGGGCCCTTGCCCACCACCCCCCTGGTGGTTTGGGAACTGTGGTGGTAGTTGTTGTGTGGGTGATAAAAACCCACAGGAGAACCATTGAGGTTAACCTTGATGTTTTTGACCTTGTTGCTTTTTCTTCTCTCTCTCTCTCTCACCTTCTCTCTACTCTTCTCTCTCTCTCTCTCTCTCTCTCTCTTCTCTCCTTTTTTTCCCCCCTCTTTCTCTCTCTCTCTCTTTCTCTTTTCCCCTTCTCTCCTCTTCCCCTCTCTCTCTCTCTCTCTTTCTCTCTTTTAAGGTTAGTCAAGGTTAGGTTAAAGGTCCCTAGCTTTTATTGACAAGGTTATCTGTGGGCCAGGGGTGAAGTGGGGGATCTGTGGCCCAAAAGGGGGATGTTTGGGGCCCTCTGTGGGGCCAGAGGGTGATGTTGGGGGGCCATTGTGGGCCAGGGGTGAGTTGGGGCCTCTGTGGGCCAGGGGGTGATGTTGGGGGGCCATCTGTGGGGGCCCGTGGTGTGTTGGGGGGCCATCTGTGGGCCAGAGGGGATGTTAGGGGGGCCTCTGTGGGCCAATATTTCCATCTTCCAATTATTTTCCACTTCCAATATTTTTTCCATTTTTCCCCAAAATTTTATTTCCCCCCCCCCTTTTTCCCAATATTTCCCCCTCTTTCCAATTTTCCATTGTCCCCCAAATTTTTTTCCATCTTGGGGGCCAGAGGGTGATGTTTTGGGGCCTCTGTGGGCCCAAAGGGGGGGGGGTTGGGGCCAATTTTGGGCCAGGGGTGATGTTGGGGCTATCTGTGGGCCAGAGGGTGATGTTGGGGCCATCTGTGGGCCAGAGGGTGATGTTGGGGCCATCTGTGGGCCAGAGGGTGATGTTGGGGCCATCTGTGGGCCAGAGGGTGATGTTGGGGCCATCTGTGGGGAGGTAAAAAATTGGGGCCATCTGAGGGACTGATCCCCTACGTTCACTTTATATGTCTATCGGGGAAAAATCCATAGACTAGAAAATTTATTTAGACAAATTTCTAAGGAGGTTTTTTTTGACTGGTTTCTAAAATTTGGGTTTTTTTTTTAAATCTTGATGGTTTTTTTTTTTTTTATAGTTTAAAATTAGGGTCAATGAAATGTCAACAAGATTTAAGTTGGTCAGTGGTCCCGTGGGACTGGTCCATTGGTCCATTTGGGCCTGCTGTTAGTGGGCCATTGGGCCTGTTTTGAGTGGCCTAATGGGCCCGTGTTCCACTGGTCCAGTATTCTGTGGTCCACGGTTCCGGTCTCTCCTTCAGTGGTCGTGGTCCTCTGGTCAGTTGTCCTGTGGTCACTGGCCCATTAGTCGTTCTGCAGTGGTCGTGTGGTACTGGTCCAATGGTTCTGTGGGTTTCTGGTACAGTGTCTTTTCGGCCCTCTGGTCCTGTTTTTGGTCCATTGATCCAGTATTCCCCGGGTCCATGGTAGGTTTTTCCCCTGACCCCTGATCCCTGGTCCTGTTCCACTGGTCTGTGGTCCCCCCTGTCCCGTGGGGCCCTTTAAATTTTTGGGGGCCTAACTGGTCCATTGATTAAACTGGCCCCGGGGTTGGTCCCTAATCCGGGCGTTTGGGGGTTTCTGGGGCCCTTTTTTTTTCCTGTGGTTCTGGGGGCCCTTTTTGGCCCCACTGACCCGAAATTCTGTGGCCCTTGGCCCAATTTAACCCCTGTTTTTCTTTTGGCCCTTTGTTTGTCCACTGATCCTGTGGTTCTGGGGGTCCTGTGGTCCCCCGGATCCTTTTAATTCTGGGGTCCGGGGTTTCCACAAATTCCTGGGGTTTGTGGTCCTGGGTCCCCCTGATCCTTTTGGTTTGTGGCCCTGGGGGCCCAACTGACCCCTGTTTTTCTTTTTTGGTCCGGGGTCCAAAATTTTCCTGGGGTTTCCCTGGGGCCCCTTTTGGCCCAAACTGATTTCCTGGGGTTTGGGGGTTGGGTCCTGTAGTCAAACGGGGCAAAAACGGGGTTCCTGGGGGCCCTTTCGTGGTCTTGGACCGGGTTAAACACCCAAGTAGCGAGGTGAAAGAAAGATGTCAGGGGTTGGACCACGGGCCCCCCGGTCCATGGCCCTTTTTCGGTCCACCAGGAGTAACCCTTTGACCCCTCATGTCGCTCCACATACTGCAGGGCCCCAACACACGACCCCCCTGGGGGGTTTTTAACGCATAAATTATTCCCACCCCCCTTTACCCCCCCCATTTTCATAAATTAATAACTATTACCGTCATAGAAAAAACAAAACGTTTGCGGACTTTTGGGACCGAATGGATCATTAACTAGCCCACAGAGAAAGGGAAAAAGGGAAAGGGGGGCCAGGGGTTATAAGAGGGGGGGAAGGGGGGGGGGTTTAAAATTTGGAAAGGGGGGGGTAGTGGGGAAACCATTTTTTAATGCAGGGGGGAAGGGAGTGGTAGAATGAGAAGCGGGGTTTAATTTTAAGGGCCAGGGGTATATATGCAGGGGGGGAAGGGGAGGGGGGTTTTAAAAATTAAAGCGGGAGAAAGTAGGAACCAGTTTTTAAATTTCAGGGGGGAAAGGGGGAGTTTTAGAAGGGAGAAGCGGGGAGTAGGGGACCAGTGTAATATTGCAGGAGGGAAGGGAGTGGTAAAGGGAGAACGGGAATTTGTAGGCCCAAATGTATATTTGCAGAGGGAAAGGGGAAGGGGTAGAATGAAAAGCGGGGTATTTGGGGGCCATTTGTATATAGAGGGGGGGAAAGGGAGGGGTAGTTTGAGAAGGGGAGTAGAGGGCCAGTTTTTTAATATTCAGGGGGAAAGGGGAGGGGTGAATGGAAGGGGGGAGTATTTGGGCCCGTGTATAATCCCGGGAGGGAAGGGGGGGGTTTAGAACGAGAAGCGGGGGTAGTAGGGCCTTTTTATATGAGGGGGAAGGGAGGGGTTAAAAAATGAAAAAGGGGAGTGGGTAGGGGGCCGGTTTTTTATGCAGGAGGGAAGGGAGGGGGTAGAATGAGAACCCGGGAGTAAGTAGGGACCATTTTGTATATATGAAAGGGAGGGAAGGGAGGGTGAATGGGGAAAGCGGGAGTGGGTAGGGGCCATGTATAAAATTGCAGGAGGGAAAGGGAGTTTTTAAGAATGAAGGGGGAATTTTAGTAGGGGCCCAAGTGTATTTTGGGGAGGAGGGAAAGGGAGGTGGTAGAATGAAAATCGGGGATAGGGGGGGGCCCCCAGTGTATATATCCCCAAGGGGGGGAAAGGGGGGGGTTTTAGAATGAGAAGCGGGAGTAGGGGGCCAGTGGTATATATGCAGGGGGGAAAGGGGGAAGGGGAAAGAATGAGAAGCGGGATTAGGGGGAAACCAGTGTATATACAGGGGGGAAAGGGGGGGAGGGGGAAAAGAATAAAGAAGGGGAGTAGTGGGGGCCCCCATGTTATATTTGCAGGGGGGAAAAGGGGGGGGGTTAAAAGGGAGAAGGGGAGATTGGGCCAGTGTAAAAATTTTGCAGGGGGGAAAAGGGAAAGGGGGTTAGAACAGAAGCGGGAAGTAGTGGGGCCATGTATTATGCGGGGGGGAAGGGGAAAAGGGGTAGAATGAGAAGGGGGGAGTAGTGGGGGCCATGTATATATCAAGGGGGGGAAGGGGGGAGGGGTAGAACGAGAAGCGGGGTAGAAAGGGCCAGTGTATATTATGCGGGGGGGAAGGGGAGGGGTAGAAACGAGAAGCGGGGAGTAGAAAGGGGGCCAGGGGTTATATTTTCGGGTGGGGAAGGGAGGGGAAAGGGGAGAAGGGGGAGTTTTAGGGCCGGGGATTTTTCAGGGGGGGGAAGGGGGGGGTGGGGAAATGAAAAGCGGGAAAGTAGTGGGCCCCGGGTGTATTAGGGCGGAGGGAAGGGAGGGGTTTAGAATGAGAAGCGGGGGGGTAGTAGGACCAGTGAAATATATGGGAAAGGGGGAAGGGGGAAGGAAGAATGAGAAGCGGGAAGTAGTAAAGGGGCCCAGTTTTAAAATGCAGGGGGGAAAGGGGGGGGGTTTAGAATGAGAAGGGGGGGAAGTATAGGCCATTTGATATACACGGGGGGGAAGGGAGTGGTGGGAACGGGGGAAAATTTTGGAGTAGAAAACTAAAGTAGTAGTAGTAGTACAGGTAGTGCTAGTAATTAATTTTAGTTAGTGGTATTTAGTTAGTAGGAACGTGGGTATTTAGTAGTAGAAAAGTTAGGAGCTAGGAGGAAAAGGGTTCGAAGGGGGGGGAAAACCTACACATTGGACAGAACACAACCCAGGACAGAACCCCCAAACCAAAAACCCCTACAACAAAAACCCCAAAAGATAAAAAATCCCTAGAAGGGGCCCCTACACAACAAAACCCCCATAGATAAATAACCCCTAGAACAGCCCCACACTAAAACCCAAAAACCCCATAGATCAAAACCCCTAAAAAAACAGACCCCCTACAACCAAAAACCCCCAAATAAATCAAAACCCCCCTAGAAAAACCCCCTCCCTTAAAACCCAAAACCCCATAAAACCCACCCCCCCGTTAGAAAAAAAGCCCCCTAGAAGAAAAACCCCCTAGACAAAAACCCCTTTAAAAACAGAACCCCCCTTACAACAGAACCCCGTACAGCAGCCCCCTAAAATAGAACCCCCCCAGAACCCCCTAAACAAACCCCTTTCAAAGAAAAAGAGGGGGGGAATAGGAGATACAGACCAAGTCACGAAAGTTGTCGAAGCACGAAAAGTTGGGCAAGTAACGAAAGTTGGCAAAGGGCACGAATTTTTTTGTCCCAAATAAACCCCAAAGGTTTTCAAGTAACAAGGGTGTCAAGGGAACGAAAGTTGTCAAGAACGAATGCTGTCAAGTTTAGGAATGTTGTCAAGTAACGGGAAAGTTGTAAAATAATTGAAAGCTGTCAAGTAACGAATGGGTTTTCCAAAATAAGAAATGTTGTTTAATGACGAATGTTGTTTAAGTAAAGGGAAAGCCCGCAAAATTAAAAGAATTTTTTCAAGTAACAATGTTTCAAATCCCCGAATTTTTGTCAAAATTTAAAAGAATGTTTTCAAGTAAAGAAGCTGTTTAAGTAACGAATGTTGTCAAGTTAACCCAGTGGGGTCAAAGTAACGAAAAGTTGTCAAGTAACCGGGAAAGCGTCAAATAAAAGAAAGTTTCAAGTAACGAAGTTGTAAGTAACGAAACTGTCCAAAAAAACGGGGGGAAAGTTGTCAAGTAACGGGAATTTTTTCAAGTAAAAGGAAAGCTGTCAAAATAACGAAAAGTTTTTCAAAATAACGAATTTTTGTCAAAATAAGAATGTTGGGCAAAATAACGAATGTTGTTCAAGTAACGAATGTTTTTTCCCAAATAACGAATGCTGTCAAATAACGAATGTTGTCAAGTAAAGAATTTTGTCAAAATAACGAATCTGTTTTAAGTAACGAATGTTGTCAAGTAACGGGAAAAATGTCCCAAATAACGGGAAAGCTTCAAGTAAGAATGTTGTCAATTTCCCAATGTTTTTTAAGTAAAAGGGAAAGTTGTCAAGTAAAAGGAAAGTTGTCAAGTTAAAGAATGTTGTCCCAAATAACGAATGGTTTTCAAATTTAAAAAATGTTGTCAAATAACGAATGTTGTCAAGTTAAACGAATGGTTTTTAAAATTTAAAGAAAGTTGTCAAAATTTTTCGAATGGGGGTCAATAACGAATGTTTTTAAGTAACGAATGTTGTCAAGTTTAGGAGGAAATTAAAAGTGAAGTGAGAGAGGATTTTGGGGTCCCAAATCATTTCTTTAAATTTTTACACTGTTTAGAAATATTAAAGACACTGTTTACATTCATTATTTCTGAACATCATTACACTTGTCCTTTATTTTCACTGTCATCATCATTGCACTGTTTTTAATTTTACCAAAAATTAAAACTGTCATCTTTAAAAACTTCTCATTACACCTTGTCCATCTTTTCACTGTCATTTATTTAAAACTGCATTTACATTACACTTCTTTCTTTTTTCTGTCATCATCTTACACTGTCATCATCATTCCACGTCCTTTATAATTACTCCGGGCTTCATTTCAATTACCCTGTCATCATCATTAACCCAAACAATTTTCATCATCCCTTAAAACTGTCAAACTTTATTACACTTCATCATTCCCTTTTTCCAATATAATTTTTCACTGTCTTATCATTTTAACCCCTGTCATATTACAACTTTCATTAAATTTAATTTCACTGGGCTTTATTTACACTGTCATCTTTTTTACCAAAATGTCATCATCATTACACGTCATCACATTTTTTCTGTCCATCATTACAAAAAAAAAACTGTCAAACATTACACTGTCTCATCATTTCACTGTCCCTTATCATTACCAATTAAACATTTACATTTTCATCAATTTATTACGACTTTAATTTTATCATTACACTGCATCATAAAACCCTCTAAACATTTCACTGTATCCCTCATTACACTTCATATTACCCCTTTTATCATCAAATTTTCCGTCATCATCATTTACAACTGTCTTTTTTAACACTTAAACATCATTACAAATGTTTTATAAATTTCACTGTCATAAACATTTCACTGTAAACTTTATTACAAATTTTTTCCCCTCATCATTTCCTTTTTCATCATTAAAACCTTTTCATCATAAACTGTCATTTTATTTCAAATGTTTTTCATATTTTTCCCCTGGTTTTATCATTACACTGGGCTTTTTTTATTACAAATGTCAATTTAAAACATTAACAACCTGCATTCATCATTACCTGTCATCTCATTTCACTGTCATCATCAAAATTACAAAAGGTCATCATCATTACATGTTTTTATCATCATTACACTGTCATTTTTATATTTTCAACCTTTCATTTCATTAAAACTTTTTCCCTTATCAATTTCACTGTCATATTTTTTACACTGTCTCAAAACATTTTCTCTTTTTTTATCCTTCCCCGTCATCATCATTAAATGGGCAAATTACACGTCCAAACATTTATTTTCAAAACCCCGTCAACATTACAAATGTCCAAAACCCTCATTACACTGTCATTTTTTAAATTCAATGTTTATCTTTCCCTTTCACTGTCCTCATCCCTTTCCCCTGTCATTACATTTTCACTTTCTTTCAACATCATTTCACTGTCAAACATTACCCCTGCATCCCTTTATTACACTGCATTCATTTTCCGTCTTTTTTTTATCATTTTAAATGTTTATCAAATTTTTCTGTATCAATTTTCAAATTTTCTCATTTACAAATGTCATTTCATTACCGTCATTATCATTACACGTCATTTTATTACACAAGCATCATCTTTTCCTTGTCATTTTAATACATCTTTCCAATCATCATTAAAAATGTCTTCATTACACGGGCCTCACATTACACTGGCATTTTCATTACGCTGTTTTTCATTACACGTCATCCAATTTATTACACTGTCCATCATTCATGTCCCTTTAATCATTTCACCGTCATAATTTATTACCCAGTCATCATTTATTACAACCGGGCATCTTAAATTTCCAGTCATCATCATTACACTTTCATCATTAACTATCATCATTTTTTAAAACCCGTCATCATCATTTAAAACGTCACATTTCACAGTCATATTTTATTTTCACGTCCCTCATTTTTTACCTGCCCTTTTCCTTTTCACAGTCCCTCTCATTTCACGTCTCATTTTTAACGTCCATCATTACAAAAAGTCATATCATTACACATCATTTTCATTACCCCCGTCTTCATTAACAGTCTTTTACATTTTTCCGTCAACATTTTATTACACGTTTTTCATTTAAAAACACAGTCCATCCCAAAAATTTCATAACACTTTCATCATTAACAGGGCCTTCATCATTTTCACAGTCATCTCATTCACTGTCATATCTTACAAAAGTCATCATCATTTCCCAGTAAAAAATCATTACACCAGTCATCTTTTTACTAGTCATCATCCCTTACACGGGATCTCATTACAAATGTCATCCATTACAACAAGTCATAAACATTTCACAGTCATCACCCTTACACAGTCATCTTTTTTTAAAAAGTCATCTTTATTAAAACTGTCATCATCTTTTTCCCCATTCCTCCCTCATTACAAAATCCATAAAACATTTCCAGTCATCATCATTACACGTCATCTCCCTTACACTTCATCTTTACACAGTCACATTTTTTACACAGTCATCCAAACATTACACAGTCATTTTTTCTTTTTCATTCTCTCAAATTAAAACAGTCATCATCATTTCCCCAGTCATCATCATTAACATCTTTATCATTCACAGGGCATCATCATTTCCGTCATAAACCAAATTTCCCCTTTCATCATCATTACACAGTAAACATCATTTCCAGTCATCCCCATTACACAGTCATCAATTTTTTTACACGCAAATCTTACAAATGTTTTATTTTAAAATTAACCCCTTTATTTTCATTACACGTCTTTATATTAACACGTCATCATAAATTTACAATTCAAACATTACCAAAAGCCCTCATCATTACACGTTTAAACATCATTACACTGTTTTATCAAATTTCACGTCTTTTTCAAAACACAGTCATCATCATTTTCACTGATCATTCAAAAATTACAACCCGTCTCATCATTTTCCCCGGGCATCTCATTACCAGTCCCTTTATTTACACTGGGATTATCGTTTCACTGTCCCTCATTACCCCGTCATTAAACATTAACTGTCATCATCATTACACTGTCATCAAACATTAAACTTCATCAAATTAAAACGTCATCATCATTTTTAAAAAGTCATCAAACTTTTCACAGTTTTCATCATACACAGTTTTTTTATCATCATTTCACAGTCTTTTATCCTTTTAAAAATTTGTTTTATCCCTTACACGTCATCATCATTACACAGTCATCAATTCATAACACTTTCAAAACATTACACAGTCATCATCATTTTCACAGTCATCATCATTACCTGTCATCATTACACAGTCTTTATCATTTCACTTTATCACTTACAAAAGTCATTTTATTACTAGTCATCCCTCATTACACGTCAAAAATTTTACTTTTAAAAAGGGCCCTCATCATTAAAACGTCATCATCATTACAAAAGTCTTTTATCTTTTCACCTTATCTCATTTTCACAGTCCATCATCATTACACAAATCAAACACATTCAAATGTTTATATCATTACCAGTTTTTCATCATTACCCCCATAATCATTTATTTAAAAAAACACAATCAAAACATCATTTACACAGTCCTAATATTACACCGTTTATCATCATTACACTGTCATCATTACACAGTCATCATCATTTCAAAAATCATCAAACATTACAAAGTCATATCATTTAAAACAGTCATCAACCTTTTTTAAATGTTTATTTATCTTCCCCGTCATCTTCATTAAAAACAGTCATCATCATTAAAACCCGCATCATCATTACACTGTCATTTTTCATTACAAAGTCACATTTATTACACGTCATATTTACACATCATCAAACTTTTTCAACAGTCCTTTTTTTATTAAACTGTTATCATTTATTTTCACATCATCATCATTTCAAAAGTCAAAATCATTACACGGGCATCTATTTACACACATCAACATCATTAAACAGTCATCTTTATTTCACTGTCTTTAATTTTCAACCGGTCATCCATCATTACACAGTTTTTAAATTCCCTCCCTTTTTTCAGTCCAAACCCTCATACACAGTCCATAAACTTTACCCCTGTCTTTTTAAAACAGTTAAACAATTACAAAAGTCAAACATCATTAAAACCTCTCCATCCATTTCCCTTAACAGGTTTATTTTCATTACCAGCTTTATCTTTTCACTGGGCATTTTTTTACACAGTCATCCCTCTTAATTTCACAAACCCTTTATCATTTCACAGGGCTTTATCATTTTCAATTTCATTTATCATTACACATTTATCATCTTACTTTTTCATCCCTTACCAAAAAGTTATCATCAAATTTCACGGGCATCAAAAATTACACTTCATTTAATTTCACGTCATCTTTTATTACCAGTCATTTTATCATTACCAGGGATCATCATTACACAGGGCATCATCATTTTCACATCATCTTCATTTCAAATGTTTTATCATTAAACAGCCCTCATCATTACACAGTTTATTAAAATTTTCACTTCATCATCATTACCCAGTCATCATCCCTTACACAGTCATCAAACATTACACAGGTTTTAAACATCCCATTACACAGTTTATCATCATTACACGAATCCCAACAACGTCATTCAGTTAAAGTTTATCATTACAAAGTCAAAAATTTAATTCCCCTTCATTCATCATTTTCCCAGCATCATCATTACACCCGTTTCATCATCATTTCACATTCAAACATCATTTTAAAAAGTCATCATTTTATTACACATTTCCCAAACATCATTTTCACCTTCATTTATCATTTCACAGTTCCCTCCTTCATTTTTTCAACATTCTTAACATTACCCAGTCATCTCATTACACGTCAATCATCTTACCGGGCATCAAACAATTTTCCAGTCATTTCTTAAACCATTTATTCATTAAACGGTTTATCATCATTAAACGTCATAAACATTTCACGTCCCTCCATTTTGACAAATCACATCTTACACAGTCATTTCAATTTACACAGTCATAAACATTACAAAAGTTTATCCTCATTACCAGTCAAACCCTTTATTTCATGTCATAAACCCTTACACAGTCATCAAAACATTAAACAAATCATCCCTCAAATTTCCAAGTCCCTCACATTAAACCGTCATCATCATTAAAACCCTCATCATCAAATTTTCCCAAATTTATCCTTCCCAAAAGTCCCTCAACATTTCCCCCCAGTTTTCATCTTTTCAAAAGCATCCAACGGAACGGGTTTTAAACATTTCACAGTTTCCCTTTATTTACACCCGTCAACATCACTACACTGTCATCATCTTTTTACCCGTCATTCTTTACACTGTTTATATTTATTAAAAAGTCTCCTTCTTTTCACGGGGGCTACCTTCTTACCTTCATCCTTTTTTTCAAAAGTTTTCTATTTCACGTCAAACTCACTACACTGGGCCATTATCATTTCACCACCCCTTTTTCCTCACAGTTTTTCAATTTCACAGTTTTCCTCCACCCAAACAAGTCTTATTATTACTGTTCAATAAAGGGAAAAAAAACAATTTTAACATCCTTTTATATTTTTAAGAGTTTTTTAAAATTTAATTCATATATTTAAAGTATTTTAATATACCATATATATTAAATTATATATATTGATTATATTAAAATATTTATTAAAGAAAATCTTAAAAACTTTCATTTTTCCCTTTTCATTCCAGTCATCCCCTCAAATTCAAGTTCCATAATTTAACAAATTTCACCAAACCCAATTTCAAAGTATATTTTTGGCTCCCCGGAGTTGTGAGGGAAAGGGGGAGTTGCTGCTTGGGGCCGTTGTTTTAACGGGGGTTGACCTTTGTGCCGAGTGAGAATGGCGGAGGGGGTTTTCCGCCTGTAATTGCCTTTTTATACTACCATCCCTCTGTAATGTGGTTATATTTTAGGTCCTTTCCTCTGCCTTTTTTCTGGTTTGGGGGAGGGCCCCTCCGGCCGTTTTTTGGGCCCGTAAGGCAGGGAAGGGAGGGGTAAATGGAAAGCGGGAGAGTAGGACCAGTGAATTATGCGGGAGGGAAGGAGTGGTAGAATGAGAAGCAGGAGTAGTAGGGCCAGTGTATATATGCAGGGGGAAAGGGGAGTGGTAGAATGAGAAGCAGGAGTAGTAGGACCTGTATATATGCGGGAGGAAGGGAGTGGTAGAATGAGAAGCAGGAGTAGTGGGACCCAGTGTATATATGCAGAGTGGAAGGAGTGGTAAATGAGAAGCGGGAGTAGTAGGACCAGTGTATATAGCGGGAGGGAAGGGAGTGGTAGAATGAGAAGCGGGAGTAGTAGGGCCAGGTATATATGCAGGAGGGAAGGGAGGGGTAGAATGAGAAGCGGGAGTAGTAGGGCCAGGGGTATATATGCAGGAGGGAAGGGAGTGGTAGAATGAGAAGCGGGAGTAGTAAGGACCAGTGTATATATGCCAGGAGGGAAGGGGGGGGTTTTAGAAACGAGAAGCGGGAGTATAGGGCCAGTGAAATATATGCAGGAGGGAAGGGAGGGGTAGAATGAGAAGCGGGAGTAGTGGGGCCCAGTGTATATATGCAGGGGGGAAGGGAGGGGTAGAATGAGAAGCGGGGAGTAGTAGGACCAGTGTATATATGAAAGGAGGGAAGGGAGTGGTAGAATGAGAAGCGGGAGTAGTAGGGCCAGTGTATATAATGCAGGAGGGAAGGGAGTGGTAGAATGAGAAGCGGGAGTAGTAGGACCAGTGTATATATGCAGGAGGGAAGGGAGTGGTAGAATGAGAAGCGGGAGTAGTAGGGCCAGTGTATATATGCAGGAGGGAAGGGAGGGGTAGAATGAGAAGCGGGAGTAGTAGGGCCAGTGTATATATGCAGGAGGGAAGGGAGGGTAGAATGAGAACGGAGTAGTAGGACCAGTGTATATATGCAGGAGGGAAGGGAGGGGTAGAATGAGAAGCGGGAGTAGTAGGGCCAGTGTATATATGCAGGAGGAAGGGAGGTAGAATGAGAAGCGGGAGTAGTAGGGCCAGTTTTATATATGCAGGAGGGAAGGGAGGGGTAGAACGAGAAGCGGGAGTAGTTAGGGCCAGTGTATATATGCAGGAGGGAAGGGAGGGGTAGAATGAGAAGCGGGAGTAGTAGGGCCAGTGTATATATGCAGGAGGGAAGGGAGGGGTAGAACGAGAAGCGGGAGTAGTAGGGCCAGTGTATATATGCAGGAGGGAAGGGAGGGGTAGAACGAGAAAGCAGGAGTAGTAGGGCCAGTGTATATATGCAGGAGGGAAGGGAGGGGTAGAACGAGAAGCGGGAGTAGTAGGGCCAGTGTATATATGCAGGAGGGAAGGGAGGGGTAGAATGAGAAGCGGGAGTAGTAGGACCAGTGTATATATGCAGGAGGGAAGGGAGTGGTAGAATGAGAAGCGGGAGTAGTAGGACCAGTGTATATATGCAGGAGGGAAGGGAGTGGTAGAATGAGAAGCGGGAGTAGTAGGGCCAGTGTATATATGCAGGAGGGAAGGGAGTGGTAGAATGAGAAGCGGGAGTAGTAGGACCAGTGTATATACACGGGAGGGAAGGGAGTGGTAGAACGCGAAGTTGGAGTAGTATACTGTAGTAGTAGTAGTAGTAGTACAGGTAGTGCTAGTAATATTAGTACTAGTGGTAGTAGTAGTAGTAGTAGTAACAGTAGTAGTAGTAGTAGTAAGTCTAGGAGCTAGAGAGGTAAAGTTCGAAGAGGGTGGAACACCTACACATTGGACAGAACACACCCAGGACAGAACCCCCTAAACCTGAACCCTCTACAACAGAACCCCATAGATCAAAATCCCTAGAACAGACCCTACTACAACAGAACCCCATAGATCAAAACCCCTAGAACAGACCACACTACAACAGAAACCCCATAGATCAAAACCCCTAGAACAGACCCCACTACAACAGAACCCCATAGATCAGAACCCCTAGAACAGACTCCCTTACAACAGAACCCCATAGACCAGAACCCCGTAGAAAAGAGCCCCCTAGAAGAGAACCCCCTAGAACAGAACCCTAGAACAGAAACCCCCTACAACAGAACCCCGTACAGCAGCCCCCTAAAATAGAACCCCACAGCAGAACCCCCTAGAACAGAACCCTACAACAGAAGAGAGGAGAATAGGAGATACAGACCAAGTCACGAATGTTGTCAAGTCACGAATGTTGTCAAGTAACGAATGTTGTCAAGTCACGAATGTTGTCAAGTAACGAATGTTGTCAAGTAACGAATGCTGTCAAGTAACGAATGTTGTCAAGTAACGAATGCTGTCAAGTGACGAATGTTGTCAAGTAACGAATGTTGTCAAGTAATGAATGCTGTCAAGTAACGAATGTTGTCAAGTAACGAATGTTGTCAAGTGACGAATGTTGTCAAGTAACGAATGCTGTCAATAACGAATTTGTAAGTAAGAATTTGTCAAGTCACGAAATTTTTCAAAACGAAAGTTGTCAAGTAACGAATGTGCAAGTAAAAGAATTTGTCAAATAACGAGGTTGTCAAGTAAGAATGTTGTCAAGTAACGATGCTGTAATAAAGAATGTTGTCAAGTAACGAATTTTTCAAATAACGAAGCGTCAAGTAACGAATGTTTTCAAGTAACGAATGTTGTAAGTAAAGAATGCTGTCAAGAAAAGAATGTTGGGCAAGTAAAGAATTTGGTCAAGTAAAAAGAAAGTTTTAAGTAACGAATGTTTCAAGTAAGAATGTTGTCAAATAAAGAATGCTTTTTCAAGTAACGAAAGTTGTCAAGTAACGAAGTTTCAAGTAACGTGCGTCAAGTAACGAATGTTGTCAAAAAACGAATGCTGCAAGTAAAAGAATGCTGTCAAGTAACGAATGTTGTCAAGTGCGAATTTTTCAAGTAACGAAGGTCAAATAAAAATGTTGTCAATAAAAGAATTTGTCAATAACGAATGTTGTCAATTTAAAGAATTTGGGCAAGTAACGAAGTTGTAAGTAACGAATTTGTCAAATACGAAGTTTTTCAATTAAAGAATGTTGTCAAGTAAAGAAAAGTTGCAAATAACAATGTTTTAAGTAGGAGGAGTTAACAGTGAAGTGAGAGAGGATGGGTAAGTCATTTCACATTTTACACTGTACACTTTTTGCACTGTCATCATCATTTTACTGTCATCATATTCACTTTATCATTACACTGTCATATCTTACATGCACATCATTACACTGTCATATTACACTGTATCATTACCTGTCATCTTTTTAAATGTCTCATTACACTGTCAATCATTCATGTCATCCTTACATGCATCTCATTACACTGTCATCTTATTACATGCATCATATTACCTGTATCATATTACCCTGTCAATCATTACACTTCTCTCATTACACTGTCTATCATTTCATTCATCATTACATTGTCCATCTTTTCAAGTCTCATCATTAAGTCACATTACACTGTCATCACAATACACTGTCATATTTAATGTCTCATCATCACTGTCTCATCATACACTGTACATCATTTCCTGCTCATTACACTGTCATCTTACACTGTTCTATTACACTGTCATATCATTACACGTATTTCATTACACTGTCATCATCATTACACTGTCATCATCATTACCTGACATCATCATTTTTAAATGCATCATCTTACCTGTCTATCATTCACTTCATCTTACATTGTCATCATCATTCACTGTCATCCTCATTAAATGTCATATTACATGTCATCATCATTACACTGTATATTCACTGTCATCATCATTACACTGTAATCTCATTTCACTGCTCATCATACCTGTCATCATTACACTGTCTATTAAACTGTATCATTACACTGTATCACATTACACTGTTTTCATCATTACCCTGTCATAATCATTCACGTCTCACATTACACTGTCATCATCATTACACTGTCTCATCTTTTCCTGTCATCATCATTACATGTCATCTCATTTCCTTCATCTCATTACAATTATCAATTCACTGTCATTATCATTACACTTCATTATCAATCACTGTCATCATCATTACACTGCATCATTACATTGTCATCATCATTTCACTGTCACACATTACATGTCATCTTTTCATGTATCATCATTACACTGTCATTTTACACTGTCACCACATTACACGTCTATCATTACACTTTTATATCATTTCCTGTCATTTCATTCACTGTCATTATCATTACACTGTCGTCACATCATTCACGTCTCATCATTACCTGATCATCATTACACTGTCATCTTTTCACTGTCACATATTAAACTGTCTCATTAACGTCATATCTACACTGCATTTACAGTCATAACATTTCATTCATTTTCATTACCTGTCTTTTTCATTACACTGTCACCATTACCTTTCATCATTACACTGTCATCATCATTTCACTGCATTTCATTAACCCTTTATCATCTTACACTGTCATTACATTACACTGTCATTATCATTACACTGTCTCATTTTAACTGTCATCATTTTCACTGTCTCATCATTCACTGTCCATCATTACCAGTATCACATTACACGTTTATCTTACACGTATCATCATTTCACTGTATATTACACAGTCATATATTTCACAGTCATATCATTTCATGTCTCATTACACTCTATCATTTCACATTCTCATTACGCTGTCATCATTACACGTCATCTCATTACCTGTCATCATCATTTCATGTCATCATTACACATCTCATCATTACACAGTTCACATTTTCAAGTCTCATCATTACACAGCATCATCATTTCACATTCATCATTACACAGTCCCCATACACATCTATCTTACACTGTATCATTAACCCGTCATATATTTCAAATCTCATCATTACATGTCATCACATTACACAGTCCATCATTACCAGAATCATCATTACACAGTCTCATCATTTCATAGCATCATCATTACACAGTCATCATCATTTCCTGTTCCCCTTACCAGTCATCATCATTACACAGTCATCACATTACACAGTCATCTCATTACACAGTCATTTCCCTTTTGTCACATCATTACACAGTCCTCAATACCAGTCATCATCATTACACAGTCTCATCATTACATGTCATCATCATTTCCAGATCATCATTACACAGTCATCATCTTACACAGTCATCATCATTCACGTATCACATTACACTGTCATGTCATTACACAGTCTCATATTCACATCATCATCATTACACAGTCTTTATCATTACACAGTCATCATCATTAACAGTCATCATATTACACTGTCTCATCATTTCACAGCATCATCATTACACATTTATCTCATTACACATCATCATCATTACACAGTCATCATCATTTTCACTTCAATAAAAACATCTCACATTAAAACATTTTATCACATTTTCACACCTCATCATTTCCATACAATTACACAATCACAACCCCTAAAATCATTAACTGTCTCTTTTCAAAATCAACACATTACACATCTCTCAACACGGCTCATCAAACCCCATCACAAAACCCTCATCACATTACACATCACTCATTACATGTCAATCTTTAAAAATGTATCCAAAACACTTCATATCTTACCCCATCATTTCACTTCTCACATTTCACTTATCATTCACTTTATCATCTTACACTGTCATCATCATTTACCATTCATCATTACAAAAGTCATCATCTTAACAGTTTATCATTAACTGTATCATTACACAGCTCATCATTACCAGTCATCATATTACACTGTATCATTCAATAAACATCATTACACAGCATCATATTTTTACGTGTCCATTACACAGTCATCATCATTTAAAACCCGTCATTCCCTACACTGTTCATTACATAGCATATCATTACACAGTCATCATCATTAAACAGTCTCACATTACACATATCATCATTACACATCATCATCTTTACATAATCATTACACATCATCACATTACAATCATCATCATTACACTGTCATCTATTACACTTTATCATCATTACACTAATCATCATTACACAGTCATATCATTAAAATCTCATCATTTAAAAAGTCATCATCATTACCTGTATATTACACATCTCATCATTTCACAATCAATCATTACACATCATATATTACACATCATCCCATTACACGTCTATCATTACACAGTTCACATTAACAGTCATATCATTACACAGTCACACATTACACTGTCATCATCATTACACAGTCATCATCATTTCCGTTCATCATTACCGTCCATCATTTCACAGGGAAAAATATTACACGTCATCATCATTCACAGTCATAATTACCAGTCTCATATTAAAGTCATCTCATTACACAGTCATACATTCACGCATCATATTACACTGTCATCTCATTACACAGTCATCATCTTTTCACAGTCATCATCATTACAAGTCATCATCATACACGTCATCATCATTCACTGTCATCATTAAAAGTCATATCATTTCAAGTCCATCATTACCAGTCACATAATTTCCAGTCCATCATTACACAGTCATTCTTACACTGTATCATTTCCGTCACTCATTACACTATCTCATTTCACAGCTTCATCATTCACAGTCATCTCATTTTCACAGTCATCATCATTACACTGTCATCATTTCCAGTCATTCATTACAAAGTCATCATTTTAACTGTATCTTTTTACAGTTCTCTTAACCCCTCATATCATTACACATCACATCATTACACAGTCATCATCATTACACATCATATCATTTTCATGTCATCATTTCACAGTCATATCATTTCCAGTCATTTATCATTTCACTTTCTCTCATTACACATCATCATCATTACCAGTCATCATCATTACACAGTCATCACATTCACAGTCATCATATTACACAGTTTCCCTCATTACAGCACTTCCCGTCATCATTTTTAACAGCATCATCATTACATGTCTATCTTACCAGTCATCTTTACACTGTATATTTATTCACAGTCACATCATTTCACAGTCTCATCATTCACAGTCATCATCATTACACTGTCATCACATTACCAGTCATCTCTTACACGTCTCATCTTACCAGTCATATCATTTCACAGTCATATCATTACAAGTCATCATCATTACACGTCTCATCATTCACAGTCTCTCATTACACTGTCACATATTACACAGTCATCATCATTCAAGTCATCATATTACAAGTCTCATCATACACAGCATCTTTATTACACAGTCATCATCATTCACAGTCCCTCATCTTACCAGTTCATTTATTCACTGTCTTCATATTTCAAAACATCAAACATTACACATCAATCATTCACGTTCATCATTACCTCTATCATTTCCGTCATCATCATTACACAATTTTCATCATTTAAAAGATCATCATTCACATCATCATCATTACACAGTCATCATCATTACCATCATCTCATTACACAGTCATCTCATTTCCAGTCTCATCACACAATGTCTCATCATTACACGTCACATATTCACTGTCATCACATTACCAGTCATCATCATTCACAGTCTCTCTTACACGTCTCCAAATTTCACAGTATCATCATTCCAGTCTCATCACTCATGGCATCATCATTACCAATCATCTCACTACACTGTCTCACATTACACAGTATCATCACTACACGTCATCTCATTACACAGTCTATCACTCCTGTCATCTTCATTACCAGTCTCATCATTACACAGTCATCATCACTACACTGTCATCACTTACACAGCATCATACTACACGTCATATCATTACACAGTCATCATCCTACCTGCATCTCATACCAGTCTCTATTCACAGTCTCATCACTAATGCACACTTTCACATCTCATCATTAACGTCTCTCACTACACTGTCATATCATTACAATCTTTTTTGTATCATTTCTGTCTCACCGGGGTTGTGAGTGGAAGGTGGATTGCTTGCCGTTGTGTTACTGTTAATGTTGGTGTGACGCTGCGTAACTGTGGGACTGGCTTTCCTCTGTAATGCTTTACTACTACCCTTGCGTAACTGCGTTACTATGGTACTGGGTTCCCGTGCGCTGTTCAGGCCCCATCCTGCCTGCTGTAGCAGCTAAGGGACTCCCCTTTCCCCGAAACAAAGACTGATATTACTGTTAATTACTGTGTCAACAATCGATTATCTTTTTATTATATAAATTATATATTTTAATATATATATTATATATATTATTATATAATATAATATATATATATATATTTAAAAATATATAATTTAAAAGTTGTGAATAATATTTAGGCATTCTGTCTGTCCTCCAGTGCATCCAGGTCCATGTCATAGTGGTCCAGTAGTTGTGAGAGGCAGGAGTGACCATCCAAGACCATGTCATAGTGGTCCAGTAGTTGTGCGAGGCAGGAGGGACGATCCAAGACCATGTCATAGTGGTCCAGTAGTTGTGAGAGGCAGGAGGAACCATCCAAGACCATGTCATAGTGATCCAGTAGTTGAGAGAGGCAGGAGGGACCATCCAAGACCATGTCATAGTGGTCCAGTAGTTGTGAGAGGCAGGAGGGACCATCCAAGACCATGTCATAGTGGTCCAGTAGTTGTGAGAGGCAGGAGTGACCATCCAAGACCATGTTATAGTTGTCCAGTAGTTGTGAGAGGCAGGAGTGACCACCCAAAGACCATGTTATAGTGGTCCAGTAGTTGTGAGAGGCAGGAGTGACCATCCAAGACCATGTTATAGTTGTCCAGTAGTTGTGAGAGGCAGGAGTGACCATCCAAGACCATGTTATAGTTGTCCAGTAGTTGTGAGAGGCAGGAGTGACCATCCAAGACCATGTTATAGTGGTCCAGTAGTTGTGAGAGGCAGGAGTGACCATCCAAGACCATGTTATAGTTGTCCAGTAGTTGTGAGAGGCAGGAGTGACCATCCAAGACCATGTTATAGTTGTCCAGTAGTAGTGAGAGGCAGGAGGGACCATCCAAGACCATGTCATAGTGGTCCAGTAGTTGTGAGAGGCAGGAGTGACCATCCAAGACCATGTTATAGTTGTCCAGTAGTAGTGAGAGGCAGGAGGGACCATCCAAGACCATGTCATAGTGGTCCAGTAGTTGTGAGAGGCAGGAGTGACCATCCAAGACCATGTTATAGTTGTCCAGTAGTAGTGAGAGGCAGGAGGGACCATCCAAGACCATGTCATAGTGGTCCAGTAGTTGTGAGGGGCAGGAGTGACCATCCAAGACCATGTCATAGTGGTCCAGTAGTTGTGAGAGGCAGGAGTGACCATCCAAGACCATGTTATAGTTGTCCAGTAGTTGTGAGAGGCAGGAGTGACCATCCAAGACCATGTTATAGTTGTCCAGTAGTAGTGAGAGGCAGGAGGGACCATCCAAGACCATGTCATAGTGGTCCAGTAGTTGTGAGAGGCAGGAGTGACCATCCAAGACCATGTTATAGTTGTCCAGTAGTAGTGAGAGGCAGGAGGGACCATCCAAGACCATGTCATAGTGGTCCAGTAGTTGTGAGAGGCAGGAGTGACCATCCAAGACCATGTCATAGTGGTCCAGTAGTTGTGAGAGGCAGGAGGGACCATCCAAGACCATGTCATAGTGGTCCAGTAGTTGTGAGAGGCAGGAGTGACCATCCAAGACCATGTTATAGTTGTCCAGTAGTAGTGAGAGGCAGGAGGGACCATCCAAGCCCATGTTTTTAGTGGTCCAGTAGTTGTGAGAGGCAGGAGTGACCATCCAAGACCATGTTATAGTTGTCCAGTAGTAGTGAGAGGCAGGAGGGACCATCCAAGACCATGTCATAGTGGTCCAGTAGTTGTGAGAGGCAGGAGTGACCATCCAAGACCATGTTATAGTTGTCCAGTAGTAGTGAGAGGCAGGAGGGACCATCCAAGACCATGTCATGTGGTCCAGTAGTTGTGAGAGGCAGGAGTGACCATCCAAGCCCATGTTATAGTTGTCCAGTAGTAGTGAGAGGCAGGAGGGACCATCCAAGACCATGTCATAGTGGTCCAGTAGTTGTGAGAGGCAGGGAGTGACCATCCAAGACCATGTTATAGTTGTCCAGTAGTAGTGAGAGGCAGGAGGGACCATCCAAGACCATGTCATAGTGGTCCAGTAGTTGTGAGAGGCAGGAGTGACCATCCAAGACCATGTTATAGTTGTCCAGTAGTTGTGAGAGGCAGGAGTGACCATCCAAGACCATGTCATAGTGGTCCAGTAGTTGTGAGAGGCAGGAGGGACCATCCAAGACCATGTCATAGTGGTCCAGTAGTTGTGAGAGGTAGGAGTGACCATCCAAGACCATGTCATAGTGGTCCAGTAGTTGTGAGAGGCAGGAGGGACCATCCAAGCCCATGTCATTGTAGTCAGTAGTTGTGAGAGGTAGGAGTGACCATCCAAGACCATGTCATAGTGGGTCCAGTAGTTGTGAGAGGCGGGAGGGACCACCCAAAAGACCATGTCATAGTGGTCCAGTAGTTGTGAGAGGCAGGAGGGACCATCCAAGAATATGTCATAGTGGTCCAGTAGTTGTGAGAGGCAGGAGGGACCATCCAAGACCATGTCATAGTGGTCCAGTAGTTGTGAGAGGTAGGAGTGACCATCCAAGACCATGTCATAGTGGTCCAGTAGTTGTGAGAGGCAGGAGTGACCATCCAAGACCATGTCATAGTAGTCCAGTAGTTGAGAGAGGCAGGAGTGACCATCCAAGACCATGTCTTAGTGGTCCAGTAGTTGTGAGAGGTAGGAGTGACCATCCAAGACCATGTCATATTGGTCCAGTAGTTGTGAGAGGCAGGAGTGACCATCCAAGACCATGTCATAGTAGTCCAGTAGTTGTGAGAGGCAGGAGTGACCATCCAAGACCATGTCTTAGTGGTCCAGTAGTTGTGAGAGGCAGGAGTGACCATCCAAGACCATGTCATAGTGGTCCAGTAGTTGTGAGAGGCAGTAGTGACCATCCAAGACCATGTCATAGTGGTCCAGTAGTTGTGAGAGGCAGGAAGGACCATCCAAGACCATGTCATAGTGGTCCAGTAGTTGTGAGAGGCAGGAGTGACCATCCAAGAGCATGTCATAGTGGTCCAGTAGTTGTGAGAGGCAGGAGTGACCATCCAAGACCATGTTATAGTGGTCCAGTAGTTGTGAGAGGCAGGAGTGACCATCCAAGACCATGTCATAGTAGTCCAGTAGTTGTGAGAGGCAGGAGTGACCATCCAAGACCATGTCATAGTAGTCCAGTAGTTGTGAGAGGCAGGAGTGACCATCCAAGACCATGTCATAGTGGTCCAGTAGTTGTGAGAGGCAGGAGGGACCATCCAAGACCATGTTATAGTGGTCCAGTAGTTATGAGAAGCAGGAGTGACCATCCAAGACCATGTCATAGTGGTCCAGTAGTTGTGAGAGGCAGGAGTGACCATCCAAGACCATGTCATAGTGGTCCAGTAGTTGTGAGAGGCACGAGCGACCATCCAAGACCATGTCATAGTGGTCCAGTAGTTGTGAAAGGCAGGAGTGACCATCCAAGACCATGTCATAGTGGTCCAGTAGTTGTGAGACTGTGGGATGACCCCTGTGTCTAGACTGTGCGATGACCCCTGTGTCTAGACTGCGGGATGACCCCTGTGTCTAGACTGTGGGATGACCCCTGTGTCTAGACTGTGGGATAACCCCTGCGTCTAGACTGTGGGATGACCACTCTGTCTAGACTGAGGGATGACCCCTGTGTCTAGACTGTAGGATGACCCCTGTGTCTAGACTGTGGGATAACCCCTGTGTCTAGACTGTGGGATGACCCCTGTGTCTAGACTGTGAGACGACCCCTGTGTCTAGACTGTGGGATGAACCCTATGTCTAGACTGTGGGATTACCCTTGTGTCTAGACTGTGGGATGACCCTGTGTCTAGGCTCTGGGATGACCCCTGTATCTAGACTGTGGGACGACCCCTGTGTCTAGACTGTGGGATAATCCCTGTGTCTAGGCTGTGGGATAACCCCTGTGTCTAGACTGTGGGATAACCCCTGTGTCTAGACTGTGGGATGACCCCTGTGTCTAGACCGTGGGATGACCCCTGTGTCTAGACCGTTTGGTAACCCCTGTGTCTAGACTGTGGGATGACTACTGTGTCTAGACTGTGGGATGACCCCTGTGTCTAGACTGTGGGATGACCCCTGTGTCTAGACTGTGGGATGATCCCTGTGTCTAGACTGTGGGATAACCCCTGTGTCTAGACTGTGGGATGACCCTGTGTCTAGACTGTGGGATGACCCCTGTGTCTGGGACTGTGGGATGATCCCTGTGTCTAGACTGTGGGATGATCCCTGTGTCTAGACTGTGGGATGACCCCTGTGTTTTAGACTGTGGGATGACCCCTGTGTCTAGACTGTGGGATGATCCCTGTGTCTAGACTGTGGGATAACCCCTGTGTCTAGACTGTGGGATGACCCCTGTGTCTAGACTGTGGGATGACCCCTGTGTCTAGACTGTGGGATGGTCCCTGTGTCTAGACTGTGGGATGACCCCTGTGTCTAGACTGTGGGGTGACCCCTGTTTCTGGGACTGTGGGATGATCCCTGTGTCTAGACTGTGGATGACCCCTGTGTCTAGACTGTGGGATGACCCCTGTTTCTAGACTGTGGGATGATCCCTGTGTCTAGACTGTGGGATGACCCCTGTGTCTAGACTGTGGGATGACCCCTGTGTCTAGACTGTGGGATGATCCCTGTGTCTAGACTGTGGGATGACCCCTGTGTCTAGACTGTGGGATGACCCCTGTGTCTAGACTGTGGGATGACCCCTGTGTCTAGACTGTGGGACGACCCCTGTGTCTAGACTGTGTGATGACCCCTGTGTCTAGACTGTGGGATGATCCCTGTGTCTAGACTGTGGGATGACCCTTGTGTCTAGACTGTGGGATGACCACTGTGTCTAGACTGTGGGATAACCCCTTGTCTAGACTGTGGGATGCCCCCTGTGTCTAGACTGTGGGATGACCCCTGTGTCTAGACTGTGGGATAACCCCTGTGTCTAGACTGTGGGATGACCCCTGTGTCTAGACTGTGGGATGACCCCTGTGTCTAGACTGTGGGATGACCCCTGTGTCTAGACTGTGGGATGACCCCTGTGTCTAGACTGTGGGATGATCCCTGTGTCTAGACTGTGGGATGATCCCTGTGTCTAGACTGTGGGATGGTCCCTGTGTCTAGACTGTGGGATGACCCCTGTGTCTAGACTGTGGGATGACCCCTGTGTCTAGACTGTGGGATGACCCCTGTGTCTAGACTGTGGATGATCCCTGTGTCTAGACTGTGGGATGACCCCTGTGTCTAGACTGTGGGATGACCCCTGTGTCTAGACTGTGGGATAACCCCTGTGTCTAGACTGTGGGATGACCCCTGTGTCTAG
>NC_069471.1:20320136-20335136 GCF_026875155.1 Cherax quadricarinatus | reverse complement strand
CTGTCAGAAGTACTTGTAATCAAGTCTAAGCCAGGCTACTACAACATCACACTGCCAGAAGTACTTGTAACTAAGCCTAAGCCAGGCTAGTACAACATCATACTGTCAGAAGTACTTGTAATCAAGCCTAAGCCAGGCTACTACAACATCACACTGTCAGAAGTACTTGTAATCAAGCCTAAGCCAGGCTACTACAACATCACACTGCCAGAAGTACTTGTAACCAAGCCTAAGCCAGGCTACTACAACATCACACTGTCAGAAGTACTTGTAACCAAGCCTAAGCCAGGCTACTACAACATCACACTGTCAGAAGTACTTGTAACCAAGCCTAAGCCAGGCCCCTACAACATCACACTGTCAGAAGTACTTGTAACCAAGCCTAAGCCAGGCTACTACAACATCACGCTGTCAGAAGTACTTGTAACCAAGGCTAAGCCAGGCTACTACAACATCACACTCTCAGAAGTACTTGTAACCAAGCCTAAGCCAGATTACTACAACACCACACTGTCAGAAAGTACTTGTAACCAAGCCTAAGCCAGGCTACTACAACATCACACTGTCAGAAGTACTTGTAACCAAGCCTAAGCCAGGCTACTACAACATCACACTGTCAGATGTACTTGTAACCAAGCCTAAGCCAGGCTACTACAACATCACACTGCCAGAAGTACTTGTAACCAAGCCTAAGCCTGGCTACTACAACATCACACTGTCAGAAGTACTTGTAAACAAGGCTAAGCCAGGCTACTACAACATCACACTGTCAGAAGTACTTGTAACCAAGCCTAAGCCAGGCTACTACAACATCACACTGTCAGAAGTACTTGTAACCAAGCCTAAGCCAGGCTACTACAACATCATACTGTCAGAAATACTTGTAATCAAGCCTAAGCCAGGCTACTACAACATCACACTGTCAGAAGTACTTGTAATCAAGCCTAAGCCAGGCTACTACAACATCACACTGCCAGAAGTACTTGTAACTAAGCCTAAGCCAGGCTACTACAACATCACACTGCCAGAAGTACTTGTAACTAAGCCTAAGCCAGGCTACTACAACATCACACTGCCAGAAGTACTTGTAACTAAGCCTAAGCCAGGCTACTACAACATCACACTGTCAGAAGTACTTGTAACCAAGGCTAAGCCAGGCTACTACAACATCACACTGTCAGAAGTACTTGTAACCAAGCCTAAGCCAGGCTACTACAACATCACACTGTCAGAAGTACTTGTAACCAAGCCTAAGTCAGGCTACTACAACATCACACTGTCAGAAGTACTTGTAACCAAGCCTAAGCCAGGCTACTACAACATCACACTGTCAGAAGTACTTGTAACCAAGCCTAAGCCTGGCTACTACAACATCACACTGTCAGAAGTACTTGTAACCAAGCCTAAGCCAGGCTACTACAACATCACACTGTCAGAAGTACTTGTAATCAAGCCTAAGCCAGGCTACTACAACATCACACTGTCAGAAGTACTTGTAACCAAGCCTAAGCCAGGCTACTACAACATCACACTGTCAGAAGTACTTGTAACCAAGTCTAAGCCAGGCTACTACAGCATCACACTGTCAGAAGTACTTGTAACCAAGTCTAAGCCAGGCTACTACAACATCACACTGTCAGAAGTACTTGTAACCAAGCCTAAGCCTGGCTACTACAACATCACACTGTCAGAAGTACTTGTACCCAAGCCTAAGTCTGGCTACTACAACATCACACTGTCAGAAGTACTTGTAACCAAGCCTAAGCCAGGCTACTACAACATCACACTGTCAGAAGTACTTGTAACCAAGCCTAAGCCAGGCTAGTACATCACACTGTTAGAAGTACTTGTAACCAAGCCTAACCCAGGCTACTACAACATCACACTGTCAGAAGTATTTGTAACCAAGCCTAAGCCAGGCTACTACAACATCACACTGTCAGAAGTACTTGTAACCAAGCCTAAGCCAGGCTACTACAACATCACACTGTCAGAAGTACTTGTAACCAAGCCTAAGCCAGGCTACTACAACATCACACTGTCAGAAGTACTTGTAACCAAGTCTAAGCCAGGCTACTACAACATCACACTGTCAGAAGTACTTGTAACCAAGCCTAAGCCAGGCTACTACAACATCACACTGTCAGAAGTACTTGTAACCAAGCCTAAGCCAGGCTACTACAACATCACACTGCCAGAAGTACTTGTAACCAAGCCTAAGCCAGGCTACTACAACATCACACTGTCAGAAGTACTTGTAACCAAGGCTAAGCCAGGCTACTACAACATCACACTGCCAGAAGTACTTGTAACCAAGCCTAAGCCAGGCTACTACAACATCACACTGAGAGGAGGACTTGTAACCAAGCCTAAGCCAGGCTACTACAACATCACACTGTCAGAAGTACTTGTAACCAAGCCTAAGCCAGGCTACTACAACATCACACTGTCAGAAGTACTTGTAACTAAGCCTAAGCCAGGCTACTACAACATCACACTATCAGAAGTACTTGTAACCAAGCCTAAGCCAGGCTACTACAACATCACACTGCCAGAAGTACTTGTAACCAAGCCTAAGCCAGGCTACTACAACATCACACTGTCAGAAGTACTTGTAACCAAGCTTAAGCCAGGCTACTACAACATCACACTGTCAGAAGTACTTGTAACCAAGCCTAAGCCAGGCTACTACAACATCACACTGTCAGAAGTACTTGTAACTAAGCCTAAGCCAGGCTACTACAACATCACACTGTCAGAAGTACTTGTAACCAAGCCTAAGCCAGGCTACTACAACATCACACTGTCAGAAGTACTTGTAACCAAGCCTAAGCCAGGCTACTACAACATCACACTGTCAGAAGTACTTGTAACTAAGCCTAAGCCAGGCTACTACAACATCACACTGTCAGAAGTACTTGTAACCAAGCCTAAGCCAGGCTACTACAACATCACACTGTCAGAAGTACTTGTAACCAAGCCTAAGCCAGCCTACTACAACATCACACTGTCAGAAGTACTTGTAACCAAGCCTAAGCCTGGCCACCACAACATCAGTCAGTGTTCACATTGCAAGTTGCTCCATAAACATACTTATCTACGTTCATGTTATCATAGTGGGTTATAGATCTACTCAGGCTTCTAACTGCATTCCTATAACAATCATTTTCATTATTTACTTCTCTCCTAATATTATTCCTAATGCTAGACACAGTTATACCAGAGTTATGTTCTACATTCTCCCTCTGGGTACTCTTCTTGGCTAACATATCAACTTTATCATGAAGGAGTAATCCAATGTGTGATGGGATCCATAGCAATTGTACATTAATTCCATTTTCCAGGATTTTTGAGCATCTGTGCCTGCCTGCTGGAATGACCATGTTGTTGTAGTCATTATGTGAGTCAAGGCCCGTCAGTGATGACAGAATCAACAATGACTCTAACAAGAGCAGGTGTAGCCATGCCAGTAGACTCCTGCCGGAGGTAGCAACAAGATGAGTTGTAACCTTTCCAGTAGACTCCTCCCGGAGGTAGCAACAAGATGAGTTGTAACCTTTCCAGTAGACTCCTCCCGGAGGTAGCAACAAGATGAGTTGTAACCTTTCCAGTAGACTCCTCCCGGAGGTAGCAACAAGATGAGTTGTAACCTTTCCAGTAGACTCCTCCCGGAGGTAGCAACAAGATCAGTTGTAGCCTTGCCAGTAGACTCCTGTTGGAGGTAGCAGCAATAGCAGATGTAGCCATTTTAGACTCCTCCTGGAGGTAGTAACAAAAACAGATGTAGCCCTGTTAGACTTCTGCTGGAGGCAGCAACAAGAACAGATGTAGCCCTGCCAGTAAACACCTCTTTAGACCCACCAGTGTATATAACTTGAGATAAGTTATTACTACCAGTCAGACGAGATATTTCTTCTTAAACAGCTGTGTTTACGAGGGAATTTAACGAAGGGATTACCAGTGATGACCTTGGGAGGGGTTACCAGATATGTGATATTAAATGAGCACATCTTCCATGGAGGGGTGAAACGTTCCTCCATGGAGGAGTGAAACGTTCCCCCATGGAGGACTGAAACGTTCATCCATTGAGGGGTGAAACGCTCTTCTTGTTTAAAGTAATACAGATAGAGCAAGTTAAGGAATTTAAAATCTATGCACGGGAGACTTCAACGCCCCGACATTAACAGATAGTTATCCCCTAAATTTATCCGTTTTCTTTCAATAAGCCGTCATAGAAAACGGGATTATCTGTTTTCTTTTATCGTGCGGTTACAGAAAACGTAATGCTCCGTTTTTCCTATTCAACCATCTAGGAAAGCACTACCATCCAGGGAGGTACAACCATCCAGGGAGGTACTACCATCCATAGAGGTACTACCATCCATAGAGGTACTACCATCCAGGGAGGTACTACCATTCAGGGAGGTACTACCATCCAGGGAGGTACTACCATCCAGGGAGGTACAACCATCCACAGAGGTACAACCATCCAGGGAGGTACTACCATCCAGGAAGGTACTACCATCCATAGAGGTACTACCATCCAGGGAGGTACTACCATCCAGGGAGGTACTACCATCCAGGGAGGTACTACCATCCAGGGAGGTACTACCATCCATAGAGGTACTACCATCCAGGGAGGTACAACCATCCAGGGAGGTACTACCATCCAGGGAGGTACTACCATCCAGGGAGGTACTACCATCCAGGGAGATACTACCATCCAGGGAGGTATTACCATCCAGGGAGGTACTACCATCCAGGGAGGTACTACCATCCAGGGAGGTACTACCATCCAGGGAGGTACTACCATCCAGGGAGGTACAACCATCCAGGGAGGTACTACCATCCAGGGAGGTACTACCATCCAAGGAGGTATTACCATCCAGGGAGGTACTACCATCCATAGAGGTACTACCATCCAGGGAGGTACTACCATCCAGGGAGGTACTACCATCCAGGGAGGTACTACCATCCACAGAGGTACTACCATCCAGGAAGGTACTACCATCCAGGGAGGTACTACCATCCAGGGAGGTACTACCATCCATAGAGGTACTACCATCCATAGAGGTACAACCATCCAGGGAGGTACTACCATCCAGGGAGGTACTACCATCCAGGGAGGTACAACCATCCACAGAGGTACTTCCATCCAGGGAGGTACTACCATCCAGGGAGGTACTACCATCCAGGGAGGTACTACCATCCATAGAGGTACTACCATCCACAGAGGTACTACCATCCATAGAGGTACTACCATCCAGGGAGGTACTACCATCCATAGAGGTACTACCATCCTGGGAGGTACTACCATCCAGGGAGGTGCAACCATCCATAGAGGTACTACCATCCATAGAGGTACTACCATCCATAGAGGTACTACCATCCAGGTAGGTACTACCATCCAGGGAGGTACAACCATCCATAGAGGTATTACCATCCAGGGAGGTACTACCATCCATAGAGGTACTACCATCCATAGAGGTACTACCATCCAGGGAGGTACTACCATCCAGGGAGGTACTACCATCCAGGGAGGTACTACCATCCACAGAGGTACTACCATCCAGGGAGCTACTACCATCCACAGAGGTACTACCATCCAGGGAGGTACTACCATCCACAGAGGTACTACCATCCAGGGAGGTACTACCATCCATAGAGGTACTACCATCCAGGGAGGTACTACCATCCATGGAGGTACTACCATCCACAGAGGTACTACCATCCGTAGAGGTACTACCATCCAGGGAGGTACTACCATCCAAGGAGGTACTACCATCCACAGAGGTACTACCATCCATAGAGGTACTACCATCCATAGAGTTACTACCATCCAGGGAGGTACTACCATCCACAGAGGTACTACCATCCATGGAGGTACTACCATCCATAGAGGTACTACCATCCATAGAGGTACTACCATCCAGGGAGGTACTACCATCCACAGAGGTACTACCATCCAGGGAGGTACTACCATCCAGGGAGGTACTACCATCCATAGAGGTACTACAATCCAGGGAGGTACTACCATCCAGGGAGGTACAACCATCATGGGAGGTACTACCATCCATAGAGGTACTACCATCCAGGGAGGTACTACCATCCAGGGAGGTACTACCATCCATAGAGGTACAACTATCCATAGAGGTACTACCATCCAGGGAGGTACTACCATCCAGGGAGGTACTACCATCCATAGAGGTACTACCATCCAGGGAGGCACTACCATCCACAGAGGTCCTACCATCCATAGAGGTACAACCATCCATAGAGTTACTACCATCCAGGGAGGTACTACCATCCACAGAGGTACTTCCATCCATAGAGGTACAACCATCCATAGAGGTACTACCATCCAGGGAGGTACTACCATCCAGGGAGGTACTACCATCCATAGAGGTACTACCATCCAGGGAGGCACTACCATCCAGGGAGGTACTACCATCCACAGAGGTACTACCATCCATAGAGGTACAACCATCCATAGAGGTACTACCATCCATGGAGGTACAACCATCCATAGAGGTACTACCAACCAGGGAGGTACTACCATCCAGGGAGGTACTACCATCCAGGGAGGTACAACCATCCATAGAGGTACTACCATCCATAGAGATACTACCATCCAGGGAGGTACTACCATCCAGGGAGGTACAACCATCCATAGAGGTACTACCATCCAGGGAGGCACTTCCATCCAGGGAGGTACTACCATCCATAGAGGTACTACCATCCATAGAGGTACTACCATCCATAGAGGTACTACCATCCAGGGAGGTACTACCATCCAGGGAGGTACAACCATCCATAGAGGTATTACCATCCAGGGAGGTACTACCATCCATAGAGGTACTACCATCCATAGAGGTACTACCATCCAGGGAGGTACTACCATCCAGGGAGGTACTACCATCCACAGAGGTACTACCATCCAGGGAGGTACTACCATCCACAGAGGTACTACCATCCAGGGAGGTACTACCATCCACAGAGGTACTACCATCCAAGGAGGTACTACCATCCTTAGAGGTACTACCATCCAGGGAGGTACTACCATCCATGGAGGTACTACCATCCACAGAGGTACTACCATCCATAGAGGTACTACCATCCAGGGAGGTACTACCATCCAAGGAGGTACTACCATCCACAGAGGTACTACCATCCATAGAGGTACTACCATCCATAGAGTTACTACCATCCAGGGAGGTACTACCATCCACAGAGGTACTACCATCCATAGAGGTACTACCATCCATAGAGGTACTACCATCCATAGAGGTACTACCATCCAGGGAGGTACTACCATCCACAGAGGTACTACCATCCAGGGAGGTACTACCATCCAGGGAGGTACTACCATCCATAGAGGTACTACTATCCATAGAGGTACTACCATCCAGGGAGGTACTACCATCCAGGGAGGTACTACCATCCACAGAGGTACTACCATCCATAGAGGTACAACCATCCATAGAGGTACTACCATCCAGGGAGGTACAACCATCCATAGAGGTACTACCAACCAGGGAGGTACTACCATCCAGGGAGGTACTACCATCCAGGGAGGTACAACCATCCATAGAGGTACTACCATCCATAGAGATACTACCATCCATAGAGGTACTACCATCCAGGGAGGTACAACCATCCATAGAGGTACTACCATCCAGGGAGGCACTTCCATCCAGGGAGGTACTACCATCCATAGAGGTACTACCATCCAGGGAGGTACTACCATCCAGGGAGGTACTACCATCCAGGGAGGCACTACCATCCAGGGAGGTACTACCATCCATAGAGGTACTACCATCAATAGAGGTACTACCATTCAGGGAGGTACTACCATACAGTGAGGTACTACCATCCATAGAGGTACTACCATCCATAGAAGTACTACCATCCAGGGAGGTACAACCATCCAGGGAGATACTACCATCCATAGAGGTACTACCATCCATAGAGGTACTACCATCCAGGGAGGTACTACCATCCAGGGAGGTACTACCATCCATAGAGGTACTACCATCCATGGAGGTACTACCATCATGGGAGGTACTACCATCCATAGAGGTACTGCCATCCAGGGAGGTACAACCATCATAGGAGGTACTACCATCCATAGAGGTACTACCATACAGGGAGGTACAACCATCATGGGAGGTACTACCATCCATAGAGATACTACCATCCAGGGAGGTACGACCATCCAGGGAGGTACTACCATCCATGGAGGTACTACCATCCAGAGAGGTACTACCACCCAGGGAGGTACTACCATCCATAGAGGTACTACCATCCATAGAGGTACTACCAATCATAGAGGTACTACCATCCAGGGAGGTACTACCATCCAGGGAGGTACTACCATCCATAGAGGTACTACCATCCATAGAGGTACTACCAATCATAGAGGTACTACCATCCAGGGAGGTACTACCATACATAGAGAAACTACCATCCATAGAGGTACTACCATCCATAGAGGTACTACCATTCAGGGAGGTACTACCATCCAGGGAGGTACTACCATCCATAGAGGTACTACCATCCATAGAGGTACTACCATCCAGGGAGGTACAACCATCCAGGGAGGTACTACCATCCATAGAGGTACTACCATCCAGGGAGGTACTACCATCATGGGAGGTACTACCATCCATAGAGGTACTACCATCCATAAAGGTACTACCATCCATAGAGGTACTACCATACAGGGAGGTACTACCATCCAGGGAGGTACTACCATCCATAGAGGTACTACCATCCAGGGAGGTACTACCATCCAGGGAGGTACTACCATCCAGGGAGGTACTACCATCCATTGAGGTACTGCCATCCATAAAGGTACTACCATCCATAGAGGTACTACCATACAGGGAGGTACTACCATCCAGGGAGGTACTACCATCCATAGAGGTACTACCATCCAGGGAGGTACTACCATCATGGGAGGTAATACCATCCATAGAGGTACTGCCATCCAGGGAGGTACTACCATCATGGGAGGTACTACCATCCATAGAGGTACAACCATCCAGGGAGGTACTACCATCATGGGAGGTACTACCATCCATAGAGGTACTACCATCCAGGGAGGTACAACCATCATGGGAGGTACTACCATCCATAGAGGTACTACCATCCAGGGAGGTACTACCATCCAGGGAGGTACTACCATCCATAGAGGTACTACCATCCAGGGAGGTACTACCATCATGGGAGGTACTACCATCCATAGAGGTACTACAATTCAGGGAGGTACTACCATCATGGGAGGTACTACCATCCATAGAGGTACTACCATCCAGGGAGGTACAACCATCATGGGAGGTACTACCATCCAAAGAGGTACTACCATCCATAGAGGTACTACCATCCATAGAGGTACTACCATCCAGGGAGGTACAACCATCATGGGAGGTACTACCATCCATAGAGGTACTACCATCCAGGGAGGTACTACCATCCAGGGAGGTACTACCATCCATAGAGGTACTACCATCCATAGAGGTACTACCATCCATAGAGGTACTACCATCCATAGAGGTACTACCATCCATAGAGGTGCTACCATCCATAGAGGTACTACCATCCATAGAGGTACTACCATCCATAGAGGTACTACCATCCCGGGAGGTACTACCATCCATAGAGGTACTACCATCCATAGAGGTACTACCATCCATGGAGGTTTCTACCATCCATAGAGGTACTACCATCCATAGAGGTACTACCATCCATAGAGGTACTACCATCCATAGAGGTACTACCATCCATAGAGGTACTACCATCCATAGAGGTACTACCATCCATAGAGGTACTACCATCCATAGAGGTACTACCATCCATAGAGGTACTACCATCCAGGGAGGTACTACCATCCATAGAGGTACTACCATCCATAGAGGTACTACCATCCATAGAGGTACTACCATCCATAGAGGTACTACCATCCATAGAGGTACTACCATCCATAGAGGTACTACCATCCATAGAGGTACTACCATCCATAGAGGTACTACCGTCCATAGAGGTACTACCATCCATAGAGGTACTACCATCCATAGAGGTACTACCATCCAGGGAGGTACTACCATTCATAGAGGTACTACCATTCATAGAGGTACTACCATCCATAGAGGTACTACCATCCATAGAGGTACTACCATTCATAGAGGTACTACCATCCATAGAGGTACTACCATTCATAGAGGTACTACCATCCATAGAGGTACTACCATCCAGGGAGGTACCACCATTCATAGAGGTACTACCATCCATAGAGGTACTACCATCCATAGAGGTACTACCATCCATAGAGGTACTACCATTCATAGAGGTACTACTATCCATAGAGGTACTACCATCCATAGAGGTACTACCATCCAGGGAGGTACTACCATCCAGGGAGGTACAACCATCCATAGAGGTACTACCATCCATAGAGGTACTACCATCCAGGGAGGTACTACCATCCATAGAGGTACTACCATCCATAGAGGTACTACCCTCCAGGGAGGTACTACCATCCAGGGAGGTACAACCATCATGGGAGGTACTACCATCCATAGAGGTACTACCATCCAGGGAGGTACAACCATTATGGGAGGTACTACCATCCGTAGAGGTACTACCATCCAGGGAGGTACTACCATCCAGGGAGGTACTACCATCCACAGAGGTACTACCATCCAGGGAGGTACTACCATCCAGGGAGGTACTACCATCCAGGGAGGTACTACCATCCAGGGAGATACAACCATCACGGGAGGTACTACCATCCATAGAGGTACTACCATCCAGGGAGGTACTACCATCCAGGGAGATACAACCATCATGGGAGGTACTACCATCCATAGAGGTACTACCATCCAGGGAGGTACAACCATCATGGGAGGTACTACCATCCATAGAGGTACTACCATCCACAGAGGTACTACCATCCAGGGAGGTACTACCATCCATGGAGGTACTACCATCCATAGAGGTACTACCATCCATAGAGGTACTACCATCCATAGAGGTACTACCATTCATAAAGGCACTACCATCCAGGGCGGTACTACCATCCAGGGAGGTACTACCATCCTGGGAGGAACTACCATCCAGGGAGGTACAACCATCCAGAGAGATACTACCATTTACTGGGGTTGAACTCAAGCAGCCACTTATCTGACCAATTCTTCGATCTGTGTAATCCACATTCTGTCCTGACAACTCTAAGGCTGACCCAATACTTTCTAACATCCCTACGACTCATCTGAGTTTTCAACTTCCGGTTGTGTCCCCTTGTTGCTGTGTCCCCTTGTTGTGTCCCCTTGTTGTTGTGTCCCCTTGTTGCTGTGTCCCCTTGTTGTTGTGTCCCCTTGTTGTTGTGTCCCCTTGTTGCTGTGTCCCCTTGTTGCTGTGCCCCCTTGTTGTGTCCCCTTGTTGCTGTGTCCCCTTGTTGTGTCCCCTTGTTGCTGTGTCCCCTTGTTGTTGTGTCCCCTTGTTGTTGTGTCCCCTTGTTGCTGTGTCCCCTTGTTGCTGTGTCCCCCTTTTTGTTGTGTCCCTTTGTTGCTGTGTCCCTTGTTGCTGTGTCCCCTTGTTGTTGTGTCCCCTTTTGCTGTGTCCCCTTGTTGTTGTGTCCCCTTGTTGTTGTGTCCCCTTGTTGTTGTGTCCCCTTGTTGTTGTGTCCCCTTTTGCTGTGTCCCCTTGTTGTTGTGTCCCCTTGTTGTTGTGTCCCCTTTTGCTGTGTCCCCATGTTGCTGTGTCCCCTTGTTGCTGTGTCCCCTTGTTGTTGTGTCCCCTTGTTGCTGTGTCCCTTTGTTGTTGTGTCCCCTTGTTGCTGTGCCCCTTTGTTGTTGTGTCCCCTTGTTGCTGTGTCCCCTTGTTGTTGTGTCCCCTTGTTCCTCTGTCCCCTTGTTGTTGTGTCCCCTTGTTGTTGTGTCCCCTTGTTGCTGTGTCCCTTTGTTGCTGTGTCCCCTTGTTGCTGTGTCCCCTTGTTGTTGTGTCCCCTTTGCTGTGTCCCCATGTTTGCTGTGTCCCCTTGTTGTTGTGTTCCCTGTTTTTTGTGTCCCTTGTTGCTGTGTCCCCTTGTTATTGTGTCCCCTTGTTGCTGTGTCCCCTTGTTGTTGTGTCCCCTTGTTGTTATGTCCCCTTGTTGCTGTGTCCCCTTGTTGTTGTGTCCCCTTGATGCTGCGTCACCTTGTTGCTGGGTCCCCTTGTTGCTGTGTCCCCTTGTTGCTGTGTCCCCTTGTTGCTGCGTCACCTTGTTGCTGGGTCCCCTTGTTGCTGCGTCCCCTTGTTGCTGTGTCCCTTGTTGTGTTGTCCCCTTGTTGTTATGTCCCCTTGTTGCTGTGTCCCCTTGTTGTTGTGTCCCCTTGTTGTTATGTCCCCTTGTTGCTGTGTCCCCTTTTTGTTGTGTCCCCCTGTTGTTATGTACCCTTGTTGCTGTGCCCCTTGTTGTTGTGTCCACTTGTTGCTGTGTCCCCTTGTTGCTGTGTCCCCTTGTTGCTGTGTCCCCTTGTTGTGTCCCCTTGTTGCTGTGTCCCCTTGTTAGTGTGTCCTCTTGTTGTTTTGTCCCCTTGTTGCTGTGTCCCTTGTTGCTGCGTCCCCTTGTTTGCTGTGTCCCCTTGTTGTTGTGTCCCCTTTTGCTGTGTCCCCTTGTTGTTGTGTCCCCTGTTTTTGTGTCCCCTTGTTGTTGTGTCCCCTTGTTGTTGTGTCCCCTTTTGCTGTGTCCCCTTGTTGTTGTGTCCCCTTGTTGTTGTGTCCCCTTTTGCTGTGTCCCCATGTTCTGTGTCCCCTTGTTGCTGTGTCCCTTGTTGTTGTGTCCCCTTGTTGCTGTGTCCCTTTTTTGTTGTGTCCCTTGTTGCTGTGCCCTTTGTTGTTGTGTCCCCTTGTTGCTGTGTCCCCTTGTTGTTGTGTCCCCTTGTTCCTCTGTCCCCTTGTTGTTGTGTCCCCTTGTTGTTGTGTCCCCTTGTTGCTGTGTCCCTTTGTTTTCTGTGTCCCCTTGTTGCTGTGTCCCCTTGTTGTTGTGTCCCTTTTGCTGTGTCCCCATGTTGCTGTGTCCCCTTGTTGTTGTGTTCCCTTGTTTCTGTGTCCCCTTGTTGCTGTGTCCCCTTGTTATTGTGTCCCCTTGTTGCTGTGTCCCCTTGTTGTTGTGTCCCCTTGTTGTTATGTCCCCTTGTTGCTGTGTCCCCTTGTTGTTGTGTCCCCTTGATGCTGCGTCACCTTGTTGCTGGGTCCCCTTGTTGCTGTGTCCCCTTGTTGCTGTGTCCCCTTGTTGCTGCGTCACCTTGTTGCTGGGTCCCCTTGTTGCTGCGTCCCCTTGTTGCTGTGTCCCCTTGTTGTGTTGTCCCCTTGTTGTTATGTCCCCCTTTTTGCTGTGTCCCCTTGTTGTTGTGTCCCCTTGTTGTTATGTCCCCTTGTTGCTGTGTCCCCTTTTTGTTGTGTCCCCCTGTTGTTATGTACCCTTGTTGCTGTGCCCCCTTGTTGTTGTGTCCACTTGTTGCTGTGTCCCCTTGTTGCTGTGTCCCCTTGTTGCTGTGTCCCCTTGTTGTGTCCCCTTGTTGCTGTGTCCCCTTGTTAGTGTGTCCTCATGTTGTTTTGTCCCCTTGTTGCTGTGTCCCCTTGTTGCTGCGTCCCCTTGTTGCTGTGTCCCCTTGTTGCTGTGTCCCCGTGTTGCTGTGTCCCCTTCCTGCTGCATCCCCTTGTTGCTGTGTCCCCTTGTTGCTGTGTCCCCTTGTTGCTGCGTCTCCTTGTTGCTGTGTCCCCTTGTTGCTGCGTCCCCTTGTTGCTGCGTCCCTTGTTGCTGTGTCCCCTTGTTGCTGTGTCCCCTTGTTGCTGCGTCCCCTTGTTGCTGCGTCTCCTTGTTGCTGTGTCCCCTTTTTGCTGTGTCCCCTTGTTGCTTCATCCCCTTGTTGCTGTGTCCCCTTGTTGCTGTGTCCCATCTCTGACTCATTCTAGCCCTGTCTACCTTGATAATTTCTCTCAGTATTTTATATGTTGTTATTATGTCCCTCCTATCCTCCAGTGTTGTCATGTTGAGTTCCCTTAATTTCTCCTCGTAAAACATAGGCCTTAACTCTAGGACTAGTCTTGCTGTAAATTTTTGCACTGTCTCTATTTTCTTGACGTGCTTGTCCAAGTGTGGGTTCCATACTGGTGCCGAATACTCCAGTATGGGCCTGACGTACACGATGTACAAAGTCTTGAACGATTCCTTACTGAGGTATCGGAACGCTATTCTCAGGTTTGCCAGGCTCCCATATGCTACAGCAGTTATCTGATTGATGTGCGCCTCAGGAAATGTGTTCGGTGTTATACTCACCCCAAGATCCTTTTCCTTGAGTGAGTTTTGCAGTATTTGATCCCTTAGGCTGTACTCTGTCTGTAGTCTTCTTTGCCCTTCCCCCAAGCTTCATAACTTTGCACTTGGTGGGGTTAAACTCCAGAAACCAGTTGCTGGACCAGGTTTGGAGCCTGTTCAGATCCCTTTGTAGTCCTACCTGATCCTCCTGTGCTTGTATTTATATTATTAGCCTCACATTGTCTGCAAATAAGGACATCTCTGAATCTATTCTTTCTGCCATGTCCTAAACATATACAGGAAACAGCACCGGACCTAGAACTGACCCTTGTGGAACCCCACTCGACACATGTACCCACTCTGACACTTCATCTCGTACCATCACCTTCGTACCATCGTAATTTCCTGTAAGGTATTCCCTGATCCACTGCAGTACTATCCCTGCCTGTTCCTGTAGTTTTCCAACCAATCTCTTGTATGTTACTGTGTCGTAAGCCTTCTTGCAGTCCAAGAAAATGCAGTCTACCCAATCACTCTCTTTACTCTCTTACTTATTTCACCTTGTCATACAACTCCAGTAGGTTTCTGATGCAGGATTTCCATTCCCTGAAGGCGTGTTGGATGTCTTTTGTGAGTCCGTTCCTTTCTAGGTGCTCCACCTCTCTTCTCCTGATAATCTTCTCCATGACTTTGCATACATG
>NC_069471.1:20302636-20315136 GCF_026875155.1 Cherax quadricarinatus | reverse complement strand
GTCTATCCCATAGTGCAGATTCAGGGCCTCAGTCTATCCTCATAGTGCAATTCAGGGCCTCAGTCCTATCCTCATAGTGCAGATTCAGGCCTCAGTATATCCTCACAGTGCAGATTCAGGCCTCAGTCTATCCTCATATGCAGATTCAGGGCCTCAGTCCTTTCCCTCATAGTGCAGATTCCGGGCCTCAACTATCCTCATAGTGCAGATTCAGGGCCTCAGACTATCCTCATAGTGCAGATTCAGGCCTCAGTCTATCTCATAGTGCAGATACAGGGCCTCAGTCTATCCTCATAGTGCAGATTGACAGGGCCTCATCCATCCTCATAGTGCAGATTCAGGCCTCGTCCTATCCTCATAGTGGCAGATTCAGGGCCTCAGTCTATCCTCATAGTGCAATTCAGGGCCTCTCTATCCTCATAGTTGCAGATTCCACAGGCCTCAGTCCATCCTCATAAGTGCAGATTCAGGCCTCAGTCTATCCTCATAGTGCAGTATTCATGGCCTCAGTCTATCCTCATAGTGAATTCAGGGCCTTCAGTCTATCCTCATAGAGCAGATTCAGGGCCTCAGTCTATCCTCATATGGCAGATTCAGGGCCTCAGTCTATCCTCATAGTGCAGATTCAGGGCTCTCAGTCTATCCTCATAGTTTCAGATTCAGGGCCTCAGTCTATCTCATAGTGAAGATTCAGGCCTCCAGTTATTCCTCATAGTGCCGATTCGGGCCTCAGTCCTATCCTCAGAAGTGCAGATTCAGGCCTCAGTCCTATCCTCATAGTGCATATTCAGGGCCTCAGTCTATCCTCACAGTGCAGATTCAGGTCCTCATCTCCTCACATGCAGATTCAGGGCCTAGTCTATCCTCACAGTGCAGATTCGGGCCTCAGTCTATCCTCACAGTGCAGATTCAGGCCTCAGTCTATCCTCATAGTGCAGATTCAGGGCCCTTAGTCCTATCCTCATAGTGCTAGATTCAGGGCCTCAGTCTATCCTCATAGTGCAATTCAGGTCCTCAGCTATCCTATAGAGCAGATCAGGGCCTCAGTCTATCCTCATAGTGCAGATTTCATGGCCCTTATTCTATCTCATAGTGCAGATTCAGGGACTCAGTCTATCCTCATAGTGCAGATTCAGGGACTCAGTCTATCCTCATAGTGCAGATTCAGGGACTCAGTCTATCCTCATAGTGCAGATTCAGGGACTCAGTCTATCCTCATAGTGCAGATTCAGGGACTCAGTCTATCCTCATAGTGCAGATCAGGCCTCAGTACTATCCTCATAGTGCATATTCAGGGCCTCAGTCTATCCTCATAGTGCAGTTTCAGGGCCTCAGTCTATATCCTCATAGTGCAGATTCAGGGCCTCAGTCAATCCTCATATGCAGATTTCAGGCCTCAGTCTAACCTCATAGTGCAGATTTCTGGCCTCAGTTCTATCCTCATAGTGCAGAATCAGGGCCCTCAGTCTATCCTCATAGTGCAGATTTCAGGGCCTCAGCCTATCCTCACAGTGCCAGATTCAGGCCTCAGTCGATCCTCAAAATGCAGATTCGGGCCTCCAGTCTATCCTCATAGTGCAGATCAGGGCCTCAGTCTAATCCTCATAGTGCAGATTTCAGGGCCTCAAGTCTATCCTCATAGTGCATATTCAGGCCCTCAGTCTATCCTCATATGCAGAATTCAGCCTCAGTCTATCCACAAGTGCAGATCAGGCATCAGTCTATCTCCATAGTGCAGATTCAGGCCTCAGTCTATCCTCATAGTGCATATACAGGGCCTCAGACTATCCTCATAGAGCAGATTCAGCCTCAGTCTATCTCATAGTGCAGATACAGGCCCCAGTCCAATCCTCATAGTGGCAGATTCAGGTCCTCAGTCTAATCCTCATAGTGCATGATTTCAGGGCCTCAGTCCTATCCCTCATAGTGCAGATTCATGTGCCTCAGTCTATCCTCATAGTGGCAATACCGGCCTCAGTCTATCCTCCATAGTCAGATTCAGGGCCTCAGTCTACCTCATAGTGCAGATTCAGGGCCTCAGTCTATCCCTCAATACTGCCAGATTCAGGCCTCAGTCTATCCCTCATAGTGCCAGATCAGGGGCCTCAGCCTATCCTCATAGTGCAGATTCAGGCCCTCAGTCTATCCTCATAGTGCAGATTCAGGGCCTCATTCTAATCCTCATAGTGCAGATTCAGGGCCTCATTCTATCCTCATAGTGCAGATTCAGGGCCTCAGTCTATCCGTCATGTGCAGATTCAGGGCCTCAGTCTATCCATCATTAGTGCAGAGTCAGGGCCACAGTCTATCCTCATAGTGTCAGATTCAGAGCCCTCAGTCTATCCTCATAGTGCAGATTCAGGGCCTCATCTATCCCTCATAGTGCAGATTCAGGGGCCTCAGTCTATCCCCAAAGTTGCAATTCAGGCCTCAGTCTATCCTCATAGGGAAGTTCTGATACATGGGATCAACTTTGTCATCCTCCTTTGTACATTTTCCAGAGAATTAATATCCATTCTGTAATACGGTGACCAAAACTGAGCATCATAATCTAAATGAGGCCTAACCAAGGATGTATATAGAGTTGAAGAACAACCTGAGGACTCCTATATTTAATGCTATCTTGATATGAAGCCCAAGGAATTCTAATTAGCTTTATTGCCAATACACTTATGCCACTGTTGTCTTTGTTTCAGATACTGCTAACAGAACTCCTAAATCTTTTTCGCACTCCGTAATATAAGATCCTACATTACTTGTTATATGTTGGCAATGGTTATAGTCCTGTCCACATTAATCCCTAGTGACTGTGAGATATTGTTTACAGTCTGTCTAATCTGATAACAATATCACTAGTGACTGTTAATATTGTTATACAGTCTATCTGATCCAATATCACTAGTGACTGTGATATTGTTACAGTCTATCTGATAACAATATCCCCTAGTGACTGTGATATTGTTACAGTCTGTCATATCTGATAACAAATCCCTAGTGACAGTGATATTGTTACAGTCTGCTATCTGTAACAATTATCCCTAGTAACTGTGATATTGTTACAGTCTATCTGATAACCAATATCCCTAGTGACTGTGAAATTGTTACAGTCTATCTGATAACAATATCACTAGTGACTGTGATATAGTTACAGTCCTATCTGAAAACAATATCACAAGTGACTGTGATATTTGTTACAGTCTATCTGATAAACAATATCCCGTAGTGACTGTGATATTGTTTACAGTCAATCATGATAACATATTCACTAGGGACGGTGATATTGTTACAGTCTGTCTATCTGAACAAATATCACTAGTGACTAGTGATATATGATACAGTCCTATCTGATAACAAAATCACTAGTGACTGTGATATGTTACAGTCTATCTGATAAAAATATCACTAGTTACTGTGATATTGTTAAGTCTATCTGATAACAATATCACTATTGCCTGTGATATTGTTACAGTCTATCTGATAACAATATCAACTAGTGACTGTGATATTTGATACAGTCTATCTGATAACAATATCACTATGACGTGATATTGTTACAGTCTATCTGATAACCAATATCCCCTATAACTGTGATATTGTTACAAGGTCTGTCTATCTGATAACAATATCCCTAGTAACTGTGATATTGTTACAGTCCTATCTGATAAACAATAATCACTATGACTGTGAAATTGTTACAGTCTATCTGATAACAATATCACTAGTGACTGTGATATTGTTACAGTCTATCTGATAACAAAATCACTAATGACTGTGATATTGTTACATGTCTATCTTATAACAATATCACTAGTGACTGTGAAATTGTTACAGTCTTTGTCTATCTTATAACAATATCACTAGTGACTGTGATATTGTTACAGTCAACTGACTAACAATAATCACTAGTGACAGTGATATGTTACAGTCTATCTGATAACAATATCACTAGTGACTGGATAATTGTTTACAGTCAATCTGATAACAAACACTAGTGACTGTGATATTGTTTTACAGTCTATCTGATAACAAATAACACTAGTGACTGTGATATTGTTACAGTCTATCTGCTAACAATATCACTAGTAGACTGTGATATTGTTTACAGTCTAACGGATAACAATATCCCAAGTAACTTGTGATATTGTTACATTCCTGTCTACTGATAACAATATCACTAGTGACTGTGATATTTTTACAGTCCTATCTGATAACAATATCACTAGTGACTGTGATATTCTTACAGTCTATCTTATAACAAAACCCTAGTGGACTGTGATATATGTTACAGTCTATCTGTTAACAATACACTAGTGACTGTGATATTTGTTTACAGTCTATCTGATCAACAATACACTAGTGACTGTGATATTGTTACAGTCTATCTGATAACAGATATCACTAGTGACTGTGATATTGTTACAGTCTATCTGATAACAATATCCACAAGTGACTGTGATATTGTTACAGTGTCTATCTGATAACAATAACCTAGTGACTGTGATATTGTTACAGTCTATCTGATAACAATATCACTATGACTGTGATATTGTTACAGTCTATCTGATAACAAAAACACAGTGACTGAGATATTGTTACAGTCTATCTGATAACAATAATCCCTAGTGACTGTGTTATTGTTACAGTCTTCTATCTGATAACAATATCCCTATGACTAGTTGATATTGTTACAGTCTGTCTATCTGATAACAATATCACTAGTGACTGTGATATTGTTTACAGTCGTCTATCTATAACAATATCACTGTGACTGTGATATTGTTACAGTCATGTCTATCTGATAACAATATCCCTAGTAACTGTGATATTGTTACAGTCTAATCTGATAACAATTAACACTAGTGACTGTGATATTGTTACAGTCTATCTGATAACAATACTCTAGTGACTGTGAATTGTTTACAGTCTATCTGATAACAATACCCTAGTGACTGTGACATTGTACTCAGTCAAACTGATAACAAAATCACAGTGACTGTGATATTGTTTACAGTCTGTCTATCAGGATAACAATATCACTATGTGACTGTGATATTGTTTACAGTCTGTCTATCCTGAATAACAATATCACGTAGTGACTGTGATATTGTTACAGTCTGTCTATCGATAAAAAATATCACTAGTGACTGTGATATTGTTCAGTCAATGCTGATAACAATAGTCACTATTGACTGTGATATTGTTTACAGTCTGTCTATCTGATAACAATATCCCTAGTGACTGTAAATTGTTACAGTCTGTCTATCTGATAACAATATCACTAAAGTGACTTTGATATTGTTACAGTCTGTCTACGATAACAATATATAACCCCTAGTGACTGTGAATTGTTACAGTCGTCTATCTTATAACAATATCACTATGACTGTGATATTGTAACAGTACATTCTATCTGATAACAATATTCCCTATGTGTAACTGTGATATTGTTACAGTCTATCTGATAACAAATCACTGTGACTGTGATTTGTTACAGTCATCTGATAACAATATCCCTAGTGACTTGTGATATGTTACAGTCTATCTGATAACATTATCCCTAGTGACTGTGAGATTGTTACAGTCTATCTGAAACAATATCCCTAGTGGACTGTGATATTTGTTACAGTCCTATCTGATAACAATATCACATAGTGACTGTGATATAGATTACAGTCTGTCTATCTGATAACTAATGGTATCCCTAGTGACTGTGATATTTGTTACAGTCAATCTGATAACATTCCACTAGTGACTGTGATATTGTTACAAGTCTGTCTATCTTGATAACACCATATCCCTAGTTGACTGTTGATATTGTTTTACAGACTATCTGATAACAATATCACTAGTGAACTGTGATATTGTTACAGTTGTCCTATCTATAACAATATTCCCTAGGGACTGTGATATTGTTACAGTCGGTCTAATCTGATAAAATATCACTAGTGACTGTGATATTGTTACAGTCCTATCAGATAACCAATATCCCTAGTGACTGTGATATTGTTTACAGTCTATCTGATAACAATACCCTAGTGACTGTTAATATGTTACAGTCTGTCCTATCTGATAACAATATCCCCTAGTGACTGTGATATTGTTACAGTTCTATCTGAAACAATATTACTAGTGACCTGTGATATTGTTACAGTCTATCATGATAACAATATCCCCTAGTGACTGTGAAATGTTATCAGTCTATCCTGATAAACAATATCCCTAGTGACAGTGATATTGTTACAGTCTGTCTATCCTGAAAACAATATCCCTAGTGACTGTGTTAATTGTTACAACGTCTGTCTATCTGATAACAATATCCCTATACTGTGATTATGGTACAGTCTATCTGATAACAATATCCCTAGTGATTGTGATATTGTTACAGTCTGGTCCTATCTGATAACAATATCCCTAGTGACTGTGATATTGTTTACAGTCTAATCTGACAACAATATCCCTAGGACTGTGATATTGTACAAGCGCTCTATCGATACAATATCCCCTAGTAACTGTGTTATTTTACAGTCCTATCTGATAACAATACATCCCTAGTGACTTTAGATTGCTTACAGTCTGTCTATCTGAAACAATATCCTAGTGAACTGTGTTATTGTTACAGACTTCCCTATATCTGATAACAATATCCCTAGTGACTGTGATTGTTTACAGTCTATCTAATAACAATATCCCTAGTGACTGTGATATTGTTACCGTCTAACTGATAACAATATCCCTAGTGACTGTGATATGTTAGCAGTCTATCTGAAAACAATATCCCTAGTAACTGTGGTTATTGTTAGCAGTCCTGTCTATCGATACAATATCCCTAATTGATTGTGATATTTAACAGTCTATCTGATAAAACAATATCCACTAGTGACTGTGATATTGTAACAGTCTGTCTATCTGATAACAATATCCCTAGGACTGTGTATTGTTACAGTCTGTCTATCTGATAACAATACCCTAGTGACCTGTGATATTGTTTACAGTCTATCTGATAACAATATCCCTAGTGACTGTGAATATCGTACAGTCTATCTGATAACATAACCCAGTGACAGTGAATGTTGTTACAGTCTATCTGTATAACAATATCCCTAGTAACTGTGTTATTGTTACATCGTCTATCTGATAACAATATCCCTAGTGACTGTGAATATTGTTACAGTCTATCTGATAACAATATCACCTAGTGACTTGTGATATTGTTACAGTCTAACTGATACAAGATCCCAAGTGGACTGTGAATATTGTTTACAGTCCTGTATATCTGATAACAATATCCCAGAGACTGTATATGTTACAGTCTAAACTGATAACAATATCCTAGTGACTGTGAATAATTGTTACGTCCCTGTCTATCTGATAACAATATCCCAGTGACTGTGAAATTGTTACAGTCTATCTGATAACAATACCTAGTGACTGTGATATTGAGTTACAGTCTATCTGATAACAATTATCACTAGTGACTGTGAAATTGTTTCAGTTCCGTGTCTATCTGATAACAATATCCCGTAGTGACTGTGATAATTTGTAACAGTCTATCTAGATAACAATATCACTAGTGACTGTGATATTGTACAGTCCCTATCTGATAACAATATCCCTAGTAATCTGTGAAATTGTTACAGTCCCATATTCTGATAACATTATCACTAGTGACTTGTTATTGTTACAGCTGTCTATCTGATAACAATTAACCCTAGTGACTGTGAAATTGTTACAGTCTATCTGATAACAATATCCCTAGAGGACTGTGAATTGTTACAGTCTGTCTATCTGATAACAATATCCCAGTGACTGTGAATTGTTACAGTCCTAATCTGATAACAATATCACAAGTGACAGTGGATATTGTACAGTCCTACTGATAACAATATCCCTAGTACTGTGGATATTGTTACAGTCAATCTGATAACAATATCACTAGTGACATGTGATATTGTTTACAGTCATCTGATAACAATACCTATTGACTGTGGATTTGTTACAGTCATCTGAATAAACAATATCACTAGTGGACTTGTGATATTGTTACAGTCTGTCTATCTGAAACAATATCACTAGCTGACTGTGATATTTGTTACAGTCTATCTTGATAACAATATCTCTGTTGACTGTTATATGTTAGCGTCTATCTGATAACAATATCACAGTGAACTGTGATATTGTTACAGTCTATCTGAAAACAATCTCACTAGTGACGTGAATATTGTTACAGTCTATCTGATAACAATATCCTAGTGACTGTGATATTTTACAGGTCTGTCTACATTAAACAAAATCCCCTAGTGACTGTGCATTGTTACAGTCTATCTGATAACAAAACACTAGTGACTTGTGAAATGTTACAGTCCTATCTGAAACAATATCACTAGTGACTGTGATATTGTTACAGTCTATCTGAAACAATATCACTAGTGACTGTGATATTGTTCAGTCTATCTGATAACAATATCAACTTAGTGACTGTGAATATTGTACAGTCCTATCTGATAACAATATCAACTAGTGACTGTGATATTGTTACAGTCTATTGATAACAATATCACTAGTGACTGTGATATGTTACCGTCTATCTGATACCAATACACTATGACTGTGATATTGTTACAAGTCAATCTGATCAACAATATCCCAGAGTGAACCTGTGATATTGTTACAGTCTATCGATAACAATATCACTAGTGACTGTGAATTGTGACAGTCTATCTGATAAACCCCCAAAATTAACCACAAGTGACTGTGATATTGTTACAGGTCTATCCTATACCATATCACTATGAATGTAAATTGTTACAGTCTATTCTGATAACAATATCCCTAGTGGTACTGTGATAGATTGTTACAGTCCTGTCTATCTGATAACAATATCACTAGTGACTGTGATATTGTTACAGTCTAATCTGATAACAATATCCCTAGTTACTGTGATATTGAGTTTTTACAGTGCTATCTGAAACAATATCCCTATGACCTGTGAAATTTGTTACAGTCTATCTGATAAACAATATCACTAGTGCTGTGATATTGTTAACATTCTATCTGAAAACAATATCACTAGTGACTGTGATATTGTTACAGTCTGTCTATCTGATAACAATGATCACTATGACTGTGATATTGTTACAGTCCTGTCTATCTGATAACAATATCACCTAGTGCTGTATATTGTTTACAGTCTATCTGATAAACAATAACCACTAAGTGACTGTGATATTGTTACAGACTAACTGATAACAATATCACTAGTGACTGTGATATTGTTACAGTCTATCTGATAACAATACACTATTGACTGTGATATTGTTAAGTCTATCTGATAACAATATCACTAGTGACGTGATAATGTTAAGTCTGTCTATCTTATAACAATATCACTAGTGACTGTGATATTGTGTACATCTATCTGATAACAATATCACTAGTTACTGTGATATTGTTACAGTCTATCTTATAACAAAATCACAAGTGACTGTGATATAGTTACAGTCTATCTGATAACAATATCACTAGTGACCTGTGATATTGTTTTACATGTCTGTCTATCTGTAACATAGCACTAGTGACTGTTATATTGTTACATCCCTATCTGATAACTATATCACTAGTGACTGTGATATTGTTACAGTCTAATCTGATCACAATATCACTAGTAACTGTGATAATTGTTACAGTCTAACTGATAACAATATCACAAAGTGACTGTGGATATTGTTAACAGTCCTATCATGATAACAATATCACTATAACTGTGATATTGTATGTACAAGTCTAACTGATAACAATTATCCCTAGTGACTGGTGATATTGTTACAGTCCCCTATCCTGATAACAATACCACTAGATGACTGTGATATTGTTTAGCAGTCTAATCTGAAACAATATCACTAGTTGAACTGTGATATTGTTACGTCTATCCAGATACAATATCTCTAGTGACTAGTGATATTGTTACAGTCCTATCTGATAACAATATCACTAGTGACTGTGATATTGTTACAGTCACATGATAACAATATCACTAGTGACTGTGATATTGTTACAGTCTATCTGATAAACAATATCCCTAGTGACTGTGATATTGTTACAGTCAGTCTATCTGAAAACAATATCCCTAGTGACGTGATATTGTTAGCAGTCTATTGAAAACATATCACTAAGTGACTGTGATATTGTTACAGTCTGCTATCTGATACAATATCACTAGTGACTGTGATATTGTTACAGTCTATCCGATAACAAATATCACTAATGACTGTGATAATGTTACAGTCCTGTCTATCTGATAACAATAATCACTAGTGACTGGTGATAATGTTACAGTCCTAACTTATAACACTATCCCTAGTGAATGTGATATTGTTACAGACTATCTGATTAACAATATCCACTAGTGACTGTGATATTGTTACTGTCTGTCTATCTGATAACAATATCCCTAGTGACTGGTTATTGTTACAAGTCTCTGTCTATCTTATAACAATATCCCTAGTGACTGTAATATTGTTTACAGTCACTATCTGATACAATATCCCTTAGTGACTGTGATATTGTTAACAGTCTGTCTATCTGTTAACAATATCCCTAGTGACTGTGATATTGTTAACAGTCTATCTGATAACAATATCCCTAGTGACTGTGATATTGTTACAGTCCGATCTGATAACAAATATCCCTAGATAACTGTGTTATTGTTACAGTCTATCTGATACAAATCCCTAGTGACTGGTGATATAGTTACAGTCTGTCTATCTGAAACAATATCCCTAAGTGACTGAGTTATTTTACAGTCTGTCTATCCTGATAACAAATCCCTAGTGACAGTGATATTGTTACAGTCTATCTGATAACCATATCCCAATGACTGTGATATGTTACAAAGTCTAATCTGATAACAAAATCCCTAGTGACTGGTGATCTTGTTCAGTCTAACCTGATACCATATCCCAGTAACTGTGTTTATTGTTAGCAGTCTGTCCTATCTGATAACAATATCCCAGTACTGTGATATTGTTACAGTCTAATCGATAACAATATCCCTAGTACTGTGATATTGTTACAGTCCTGTCTATCTGATAACAATATCCCTAGTGACCTGTTTTATGTTACAGTCGACTAACTGATAACAATACCCTAGTGAACTGTGATATTGTTACAGTCTCCCTGATAACAATATCCCTAGTGACTGTGATATTGTTACAGTCTATCTGATAACAATAACCACTAGTGACTGTGATTTTGCTACAGTCTATCTGATAACAATAACCCTAGTTAACTGTGTTATTGTTACAGTCTGTCTATCTGATAACAATATCCCTAGTGACAGTGAATATTGGTTACAGTCAATTCTGATAACAATATCCCTAGTGACTGTGATAATGTTACAGGCTATCTGATACAATATCCCTAGGTGACTGTGATATTGTTACAGTCTGTCTAACTGTATAACAATATCCCTAGAGAACTGTGATATTGTTACAGTCAATCTGATAACAATTCCTAGTGACTGTGATATTGTTACAGTCTATCTGATAACAATATCACTAGTGACTGTGATATTGTTTACAGTCTGTTTATCTGATAACATATCCCCCTAGTTACTGTGATATTGTTACAGTCGTATCTGATAACAATAATCACTAGGTGGACTGTGATATAGTTACAGTCTATCTGATAACAATTATCCCTAGTGACTGTGAAATTGTTAACAGTCTATCTGATAACAATATCACTAGTGACTGTGTTATTGTTACAGTTCTGTGTCTGAGCACTGATAACAATATCCCTGTGACTGTGATATTGTTTACAGTCCTATCTGACTAACAATATCCCTGTGACTGTGATAGTGTACAGTCTATCTGATAACAATATCACTAGTGACTGTTATATTGTTACAGTCCACACACATTATTAATGCTTCTTAAAGACCTATTAATATCCTGGTATAATCCTTGGATTCTGGTTCTGAGTATAATCTAACTATTGTTTTAGAAGATTTGAGTTAATCTATCATCCCAAGTATCCCTGGGTATCCCAGAAGGCTGAGATTCTAGGGTATCCCAGGACTCTCTGGTATTCTAGGGAATCCTAAGGTATACCTGGGTTATTTTAGGGTACTTCAGGTATCCCTGGATTTATATATAGGTATCCATGTGTGTTCAAGGAGTTCAAGGGTATATCAGGGCTTACTAGGGTATCCCAGTGTAATTTTAGAATATTCTTGTATTTCTAGGGTATCCCAGTTTTTATTTTAAGTAAACTCTTGGATATTCTATGGTAAACCCTGGGTATTCTAGGGTATCCCAGGGTATTCTAGGTATCCAGGGCATTCTATATATCCCTGGGGTATATGTGATGGGTATCCCAGGGTATTCATGGGTATCCTTGGTATTCTAGAGTACCCTGAGTATTCTAGAGTAAACCCCAGGTATCCACGGGTATCCATGCATTCTATGGGTATCTCAGGGTATTCTAGAGTATCCCATGGTATT
>NC_069471.1:20245136-20300136 GCF_026875155.1 Cherax quadricarinatus | reverse complement strand
CACTACTAGGTAGACTGTTTCCACACCCGGTAATACGTTCCACTACTAGATAACTGCTCCACTACAAGGTAGACTGTTCCCACTGCTATATAGACTGTTCCACTACTAAAAGACAGGTTCACACTAAGGTAAGAACTGTTCCACTACAGTAGACTGTTCCACTCTACCAGGTAGACTGTTCCACAAATCCATAATCTGTCTAATCGCTCGGAAATTCAGTGACATAAGAAACATAAGAAAGAAGAACACTGCAACAGGCCTACTGCCTATGCGAGGCAGCTCCAATCCTCCGCACAACGCTTAAGCCAAATGCCTTGACCTAGTGTAGGTTCAGACACGTCACTTAAGGGAAGGAACACTGCGTTTCTACCTAGCAGCACAAGCTAGTCAGTCCAACTCACACCCTCCCACACCACACCCACACATAAGAACCATAAGAAGAACATAAAAAACAAGGAAACACTGCAGAAGGGCCTACTGGCCCATCGAGAGGCAGGTCCAAGTCTCCACGGCCTTTTAAGCCGAATGCACCCAACCTAGTCAGGTCAGGTCACATTGACTTAAGGGGATGAACACGAACAACCGACCTGGTAGCAACAACATAATACAGGTCTATCTCACACCCACCCCACATCCACTCATGGAATTATCCAACCTTTTTTAAAGCTACACAACGTTTTCGGCCTCTATAACGGACTACGGGAGTTTGTGCCACTCACCACAACTCTATTACTAAACCAGTACTTTCCTATATCCTCCTGAATCTCAATTTTTCCAAACTGAAAACCATTGCTGCGAGTCCTGTCTTGGCTGGATGTTTTCATCACCACGTTACTTACATCCCCTTTATTTATTCCTGTCCTTCCATTATACACCTCATCATATCCCCCCTAATTCTACGTCTTTCTAGAGAGTGCAGATTCAGGGCCTCAGTCTATCCTCATAGTGCAGATTCAGGGCCTCAGTTCTATCCTCATAGTGCAGATTAGGGCCTCAGTCTATCCTCATAGTGCAGATACAGGGCCTCAGTCTATCCTCCTAGAGCAGATTCAGGGCCTCCAGTCTAATCCTCATAGTGCAGAATCAATGGCCCTCAGTCTACCTCATAGTGCAATTCAGGCTTCAGTCTCTATCCCATAGTGTCAGATTTCATGGCCTAGTCTATCCTCATAGTGCAGATTCAGGGCCTCAGTCTATCCTCATAGTGAAGATTCAGGGCCTCAGTCTATCCTCATAGTGCAATTCAGGGCCTCAGTCTATCCTCATAGATGCAGATTCAGGGCCTCAGTCTATCCTCATAGTGCAGATTTAGTGCCTCAGTCTATCTCCATAGTGCAGATTCAGGGCCTCAGTCATCCTCATAGTGAAGATTCAGGGCCTCAGTCTATCCCATAGTGCAGATTCAGGGCCTCAGTCTATCCTCATAGTGCAATTCAGGGCCTCAGTCCTATCCTCATAGTGCAGATTCAGGCCTCAGTATATCCTCACAGTGCAGATTCAGGCCTCAGTCTATCCTCATATGCAGATTCAGGGCCTCAGTCCTTTCCCTCATAGTGCAGATTCCGGGCCTCAACTATCCTCATAGTGCAGATTCAGGGCCTCAGACTATCCTCATAGTGCAGATTCAGGCCTCAGTCTATCTCATAGTGCAGATACAGGGCCTCAGTCTATCCTCATAGTGCAGATTGACAGGGCCTCATCCATCCTCATAGTGCAGATTCAGGCCTCGTCCTATCCTCATAGTGGCAGATTCAGGGCCTCAGTCTATCCTCATAGTGCAATTCAGGGCCTCTCTATCCTCATAGTTGCAGATTCCACAGGCCTCAGTCCATCCTCATAAGTGCAGATTCAGGCCTCAGTCTATCCTCATAGTGCAGTATTCATGGCCTCAGTCTATCCTCATAGTGAATTCAGGGCCTTCAGTCTATCCTCATAGAGCAGATTCAGGGCCTCAGTCTATCCTCATATGGCAGATTCAGGGCCTCAGTCTATCCTCATAGTGCAGATTCAGGGCTCTCAGTCTATCCTCATAGTTTCAGATTCAGGGCCTCAGTCTATCTCATAGTGAAGATTCAGGCCTCCAGTTATTCCTCATAGTGCCGATTCGGGCCTCAGTCCTATCCTCAGAAGTGCAGATTCAGGCCTCAGTCCTATCCTCATAGTGCATATTCAGGGCCTCAGTCTATCCTCACAGTGCAGATTCAGGTCCTCATCTCCTCACATGCAGATTCAGGGCCTAGTCTATCCTCACAGTGCAGATTCGGGCCTCAGTCTATCCTCACAGTGCAGATTCAGGCCTCAGTCTATCCTCATAGTGCAGATTCAGGGCCCTTAGTCCTATCCTCATAGTGCTAGATTCAGGGCCTCAGTCTATCCTCATAGTGCAATTCAGGTCCTCAGCTATCCTATAGAGCAGATCAGGGCCTCAGTCTATCCTCATAGTGCAGATTTCATGGCCCTTATTCTATCTCATAGTGCAGATTCAGGGCCTCAGTCTATCCATCATAGTGCAGATTCAGGGACTCAGTACTATCATTATAGTGCAATTCAGGGCCTCAGTCTATCCTCATAGTGCAGATTCATGGGCCTCAGTCTATCCTCATAGTGCAGATACCGGCCCTCAGTCTATCCTCATAGTGCAGATCAGGCCTCAGTACTATCCTCATAGTGCATATTCAGGGCCTCAGTCTATCCTCATAGTGCAGTTTCAGGGCCTCAGTCTATATCCTCATAGTGCAGATTCAGGGCCTCAGTCAATCCTCATATGCAGATTTCAGGCCTCAGTCTAACCTCATAGTGCAGATTTCTGGCCTCAGTTCTATCCTCATAGTGCAGAATCAGGGCCCTCAGTCTATCCTCATAGTGCAGATTTCAGGGCCTCAGCCTATCCTCACAGTGCCAGATTCAGGCCTCAGTCGATCCTCAAAATGCAGATTCGGGCCTCCAGTCTATCCTCATAGTGCAGATCAGGGCCTCAGTCTAATCCTCATAGTGCAGATTTCAGGGCCTCAAGTCTATCCTCATAGTGCATATTCAGGCCCTCAGTCTATCCACTTGCTGTGATATTGTTACAGTCTTTCTGAAACAAATCACTATGACTGGATATTGTTACAGTCAAATCTGAAAAACAAACCCCTAGTGACTGTGATATTGTTACAGTCTATCTGATAACAATATCCCTAGTGACTGTGATATTGTTACAGTCTATCTGATAACAATATCCCTAGTGACTGTGATGTTACATAATTTATCGTCTTCTGGACCACTGTTATAATTAATTACTGGAATATTGTTAGAGTTTTCCTGTGTGGAAACAGAGAGGAAATAATTATTAAAAATCTAACACATTTAATTCTCCTTGTCAGTAAAATGTCCAGAATTATTTTTAAGAGAATTTAATTTATTTCTAAATTTGTTCTATAAACCTGGAAAAAATCTTTCAGGTTAGTTTTAGGTCCCTAGAAAGTTTACTTTCAGTCCCGTTTAGTTTTTCTGGTCCCCTTTTTAAGGTCCCTCTTAATGTTAATATTGATTTATAAGGTAACTCAAGTTTCTGATGCGTTGTTAGGTAAGACACATATGCAACAGTTAGGTATCTTTATAGGTATCATAATAAAGATACCTAACTGTTGCATATGTGTCTTACCTAACAACCTGTCGGTATTTTATACCATTTTAATGTTTCTGATGCGTCTATAAATTACTTTCTTGTGCCATTAAATACATTTAAGATTATTATTTATCAATTTAGGGTAATTTCTATTCAATGTTATTATTGTTCTTTGGTCAGCATGTATGATGTTCAGAAAGCTGTCATGCTGATAGCTATCTTCGTTACTCCAGTCATAACAACATAAGAATGTACGAACACTGCAGAAGGCCTACTGGCCTATGCGAGGCAGGTCATTATCAACACGACCTCTGCCTAAAGCTACCCAAGAAATAACTCCAGTACCCAGTGACACCATTCAAACCCAGCCTCCCACTCATATATTTGTCCAGTCTCTTCTTAAAGCTGCCCAGTCCACAGCTGACAGTTGTTCTCTAAGCCCATTGTAATCTAAGCCAAAATCTGTGACCATTACTTAGTTATTCCTACTGTCATACTTCCTTCCTTGGTGGTCACTTGTGCCATGTTCCTCTGTATTTTCTAATTTATTAACAAGGGATTCCTTGATAAATTAGACACATGTGCAACTCTTGGGTATCTTTATTGAGGAAACGTTTCGCCACACAGTGGCTTCATCAGTCCATACGTAGGAGAAACTTGAAGAACAGGAGGAGAATGAGGTAATCAGTCCCTCAACCTTGAGTCGATTTGGTCAGTCCATCAATCTTGTATAGATTGATGGACTGAACACATCGACTCAAGGCTTAGGGACTGATTACCCCAAACTCCTCCTGTTCTTCACCATTCTCCTTTGTATGGACTGATGAAGCCACTGTGTGGCGAAACGTTTCCTCAATAAAGATACCCAAGAGTTGCACATGTGTCTAATTTATCAACGTGTCGGTTCCCTGAACCATTCATCTACAAGGGATTCCTTGTTTGCCAGAACCAAGTCAAGCAGGTTATTACCCCTTGTAGGTTCTGTCACACTCTGCTTCAGAAACAAGTCCTGAACTACCTCTAACAAGTCATTAGACCCTAAATTCCCAATCAATCTAACTAAAATTAAATTCCCCTAGAATTATCCTGGCTTGTGGCCCTAACAATTTCCTCCCTAACCGATAAATTACGCCCCAAATCAATTTTTTCACGCCCCTTCCGAAAAATTTTTTCTGACAGACTCCGTATGTGTTATTTCAGACTTCATACCCACATTTATTCAGTAATTTCAGTCTTCTAGAACATATATTGCCACTAAGACGTGTTTCCATGACACAGTTGTTGTCCATGTTCGCCATGGGTGTTAGTGGACTGGTGTGGGTGGCATCCTGGGTGTTAGTGGACTGGTGTGGGTGGCATCCTGGGTGTTAGTGGACTGGTGTGGGTCACATCCTGGGTGTTAGTGGACTGGTGTGGGTGGCATCCTGGGTGTTAGTGGACTGGTGTGGGTGGCATCCTGGGTGTTAGTGGACTGGTGTGGGTGGCATCCTGGGGGTTAGTGGGCTGGTGTGGGTGGCATCCTGGGTGTTAGTGGACTGGTGTGGGTGGCATCCTGGGTGTTAGTGGACTGGTGTGGGTGGCATCCTGGGTGTTAGTGGACTGGTGTGGGTGGCATCCTGGGTGTTAGTGGACTGGTGTGGGTGGCAAACCTGGGTGTTGTGGACTGGTGTGGGTGGCATCCTGGGTGTTAGTGGACTGGTGTGGGGCATCCTGGGTGTTAGTGAACTGGTGTGGGTGGCATCCTGGGTGTTAGTGGACTGGTGTGGGTGGCATCCTGGGTGTTAGTGGACTGGTGTGGGTCGCATCCTGGGACAAAACTGACCTAAGTTTGTCAGTGCTGGCCCATATTAGCATAGGCCAGTAGGCCTGCTCCAGTATCCCTACTTTCATACACCCTAATTTAAACACGTTTTCTGCTTATTATCAGTAGGCTCTCCAGGCCTAGTTTCCAGAGGGCCTATTTTTTTTACCCTCATCTTCGTCCTCTACACTTGGGGGGGAAAAAAATCCTGGGTTTGGGAATAATGGTAAAATTACCCACAGATGCTCTGCCAACGTTTCGCTCTCCAGAAACTCCAGGAGAGCAAAACGTTGCCACAGTAAAATGTATCTCTGTCCACTTACCTAAATTTTTCTATTTTCTTCGATTCCCTGGGCCCTTTAATGTCCTGGCCTTTAATGTCCTGGCCCTTTAATGTCCTGGCCTTTAATGTCCTGGCCCTTTAATGTCCTGGCCTTTAATATCATAGCCTTTATTTTGGAAGATAAATGGCTCAGAGAACCAGTGACTTCCTCGGTCCAGTACAGAGAAGAATGGTTGAAGATCGGGAGTTTGAGGTAATCAGTCCCAGTCTGGAGTCGATGTAATCAGTTTTGATGGGTACTAGCAGTACTAGCGGAAATAACGGCACTAGGGGCACTAATGCACTAGGGACACTAACGGCACTAGCGGCACTAGCGTCGGCACTAGCGGCGATGCTAGCGACGGCACTATCGGCGGTACTAGCGACGGCACTATCGGCGGTACTAGCGGCTGCACTAGCGACGATGCTAGCAACGGCACTAGCGACGGCGCTATCGGCGGCACTAGCGACGGCACTATCGGCGGCACTAGCGACGGCACTAGCGACGGCACTAGCGACGATACTACCGACGGCACTGTGGGCGGCACTAGCGGCGACACTAGCGGTGGCATTAGCGAAGGTACTACAGACGCGCTAGTGACGGAACTAGCGTAGAGACTAGCGGCGACACTAGCGGCGACACTAGCGATTGCACTAGGGGCGGCACTAGCGATGGAACTAGCGCCGGTAATACCGACGCACTAGCAACGGAACGAGCGTAGGCACTAGCGGCGACACTAGCGATGGCACTAGGGCCGGCACTAACGACGGAACTAGCGTCAACACTAGCTGCGGCACTAGTGACGCACTAGCAACGCGGTAATGGCAGCACTAGCGATGCGGGCATCCTGACTAACGACCCTACGAGCAGCACTATCGGTGCCATCAGCACTAGCGACGGCACTATAGGTGGCACTAGCGGCGGCACTAGCGACGGCACTATCGGTGGCACTAGCGGCGGCACTAGCGGCGGCACTAGCAGCGGCATTAGCGGCGGCACTATCGACGGTACTACCGACGCACTAGCGACGAACCTAGTGTGGACACTAGCTGCAGCACTAGCGACCCACTAGCGGCACTAGCGACACACTAGCGGCACTAGCGACACACTAGCGGCACTAGCGACACACTAGCGGCACTAGCGACACACTAGCGGCACTAGCGATGCGGGCATCCTGACTAACGACACTACCAGCGGCACTGTCAGTGCCATCAGCACTAGAGGCACCAGCAGCGGCGGTGGCAGTCCCGACAACACTAACACCATCACCCCGATACCGTAAAGAAGACACAACCAGCCAGTGTTCCACCACACTGTTGCTGCTGGCACTCTACCAGCCTACCGTAATTCCTTTTCAAAAAAACGGCAGGCCTACGTCTCAAAGTTAATTCTAATGTATATAGGCCTAGGCACGGATAAACCAGCCAGAAATTTTCATAGGCTAGAACATTATCGAATTATGTTTCAGTGTGACCTGTATGACCTGCTTAACAGCTGTGACCTGCGTGACCTGCCTACCAGCTGTGACCTGCGTGACCTGCCCACCAGCTGTGACCTGCCTGACCTGCGCGTCAGCTGTGACCTGGGTGACCTGCCCACCAGCTGTGACCTGCGTGACCTGCCCATCAGCTGTGACCTGCGTGACCTACCCACCAGCCGTGACCTGCCCACCAGCTGTGATCTGCGTGACCTGCCCACCAGCTGTGACCTGTGTGACCTACCTACCAGCTGTGGCCTGCGTGACCTACCCACCAGCTGTGACCTGTGTGACCTGCCCACCAGCTGTAACCTGTGTGACCTACCCACCAGCTGTGACCTGTGTGACCTACCCACCAGCTGTGGCCTGCGTGACCTACCCACCAGCTGTGACCTGTGTGACCTGCCCACCAGCTGTAACCTGTGTGACCTACCCACCAGCTGTGACCTGTGTGACCTACGCACCAGCTGTGACCTGTGTGACCTACCCACCAGCTGTGACCTGTGTGACCTACCCACCAGCTGTGACCTGTGTGACCTACAAGGGGTGGCAGGGAAATTCCTCTGGTAACAGTTTTGTGGAGATTTATGACCCGGTACTTCCTGCTGCCTTTTATACCCTGCCAGTACTTCCCTACCTCCCTACCTCCCTACCTCCCCATGTGTCTACTTCCCTACCTCCCTACCTCCCTATGTGTCTACTTCCCTACCTCCCTATGTGTCTACTTCCCTACCTCCCTATGTGTCTACTTCCCTACCTCCCTACCTCCCTACCTCCCTACCTCCCTATGTGTCTACTTCCCTACCTCCCTACCTCCCTACCTCCCTACCTCCCTATGTATCTACTTCCCTACCTCCCTATGTGTCTACTTCCCTACCTCCCTACCTCCCTACCTCCCTACCTCCCTACCTCCCTACCTCCCTACCTCCCTACCTCCCTATGTGTCTACTTCCCTACCTCCCTACCTCCCTATGTGTCTACTTCCCTACCTCCCTATGTGTCTACTTCCCTACCTCCCTACCTCCCTACCTCCCTACCTCCCCTACCTCCCTATGTGTCTACTTCCCTACCTCCCTATGTGTCTACTTCCCTACCTCCCTACCTCCCTACCCTCCCTACCTCCCTATGTGTCTACTTCCCTACCTCCCTACCTCCCTATGTGTCTACTTCCCTACCTCCCTATGTGTCTACTTCCCTACCTCCCTACCTCCCTTACCTCCCTACCTCCCTACCTCCCTTTGTGTCTACTTCCCTACCTCCCTATGTGTCTACTTCCCTACCTCCCTACCTCCCTACCTCCCTATGTGTCTACTTCCCTACCTCCCTACCTCCCTATGTGTCTACTTCCCTACCTCCCTACCTCCCTACCTCCCTATGTGTCTACTTCCCTACCTCCCTATGTGTCTACTTCCCTACCTCCCTGTGTGTCTACTTCCCTACCTCCCTATGTGTCTACTTCCCTACCTCCCTATGTGTCTACTTCCCTACCTCCCTACTTCCCTACTTCCCTACTTCCCTATGTGTCTACTTCCCTACCTCCCTATGTGCTACTTCCCTACCTCCCTATGTGTCTACTTCCCCCACCTCCCTATGTGTCTACTTCCCTACCTCCCTATGTGTCTACTTCCCTACCTCCCTATGTGTCTACTTCCCTACCTCCCTATGTGTCTACTTCCCTACCTCCCTATGTGTCTACCTCCCTACCTCCCTACCTCCCTATGTGTCTACTTCCCTACCTCCCTATGTGTCTACCTCCCTACCTCCCTACTTATTGCAAGAAAACCTCTTCAGATTATTAATTCTCCCAGCACCAACAGCCAGGTTGTACTGAGCGTTTCTACTTTCACAAGCTAACACCAGAGTCGCCATAGCTTCCAGCACTTCGATAAAGGATCTGACCAGGACAAAATCCAAGCACCACGAACCAGTCAACATTAAAATGGTATAAAATACCGACAGGTTGTTAGGTAAGACACATATGCAACAGTTAGGTATCTTTATTTCGAAACGTTTCGCCTACACAGTAGGCTTCTTGAGTCGAGTACAGAAAAGTTGATAGAAGCAGAAGATACTTGAAGACGATGTAATCAGTCCATCGCCCTTAAAGTTTTGAGGTGGTCAGTCCCTCAGTCTGGAGAAGAGCATTGTTCCATAGTCTGGAACAATATGGAGTTGAAGTGACAGGATGGAGCCTTATATAGCGCCAGGAGGTGAGACGTAGGCCACTAGTATAGGTAAGAATGTGGACGTTGAGAGGTCAGGTCCCTCTCAAATCCAGCCATTCTCACTAGTAGAGGTTGTTGAAGTTGAGTCCGAGTCTGTACCAAGATACCCTTGTGTTGCAGTGTCTGACAGAGTGAACAATAAAATGGTATATAATACCGACAGGTATTTTATACCATGGAACCATACTCTTCTCCAGACTGAGGGACTGACCACCTCAAAACTTTAAGGGTGATGGACTGATTACATCGTCTTCAAGTATCTTCTGCTTCTATCAACTTTTCTGTACTAGATATAAGAAGCCTAGTGTGTAGGCGAAACGTTTCATAATAAAGATACCTAACTGTTGCATATGTGTCTTACCTAACCACCACGAACCAGTCAACGCAGCAGTTTACACTGTACCTTGTGGAGGCTGTGACAAGATTTATGTAGGTGAACCAGTAAGTAACTTCGACACCCGCCTCAATGAAAATTTACGAATTGTGGATGAATGGTTTGGGGAACCGACACGTTGATAAATTAGACACATGTGCAACTCTTGGGTATCTTTATTGAGGAAACGTTTCGCCACACAGTGACTTCATCAGTCCATACAAAGGAGAATGGTGAAGAATAGGAGGAGTTTGAGGTAATCAGTCCCTAAGCCTTGAGTCGATGTGGTCAGTCCATCAATCTTGAAAAGAATACAGGATATGTGTGAAGAAGGAGCTTATATACTGTAGGCAGGAGAGGTGCAGCAGTTGTAGGTGGTGTCACATGTGTCCAGTGTGGAAGTAGGTCGTGCCCAGTGGCCTGGTGGCTAAAGCTTCCGCTTCACACACGGAGGACCCGGGTTCGATTCCCGTCGGGTGGAAACATTCGACACGTTTCCTTACACCTGTTGTCCTGTTCACCTAGCAGCAAATAGGTACCTGGGTGTTAGTCGACTGGTGTGGGTGGCATCCTGGGGGACAAGATTAAGGACCACAATGGAAATAAGTTAGACAGTCCTCGATGACGCACTGACTTTCTTGGCTTATCCTGGGTGGCTAACCCTCCGGGGTTAAAAATCCGAACGAAATCTTATCTTATCTTATCTTATCTTAAGAATTCCCAAGTATTATGATCCCAAGAAGTTGCTGTGTCTGACAGGACTGTAGATAAATTCCACCAATCATCTCATGTAGTTCAGGGACGCCTAACTAGTGATCAAAGAAACTAATTTCCACAGACGCAGGTGCCTTAAATCTTCACTAATAGCTGTTTCAAATACAATTAAACCTAACTAAGGCAGGTTCACCGTCTGTGAAGTCTTAGCAAGAATCTTCCTGAAACAGTACACCTGCCATCACAGTCTACTGTAACACTACACAAGTACATTGCTCAGAGTCAACACTGAAACAGACTGCCTCTATCCGGCCTACCAACCTACCTACCTATCTACCTATCTACCTACCTACCTACCTGCCTACCTATCTACCTACCTGCCTACCTGTCTACCTATCTACCTACCTACCAACCTACCTGCCTACCTATCTACCTACCTACCTACCTATCTACCTGCCTACCTATCTACCTACCTACCTGCCTACATATCTACCTACCTAACTACCTATCTACCTACCTACCAACCTACCTGCCTACCTATCTACCTACCTACCTACCTGCCTACCTATCTACCTACCTACCTACCTACCTGCCTACCTATCTACCTACCTACCTACCTACCTATCTACCTACCTACCTACCTACCTACCTACCTATCTACCTACCTACCTACCTACCTATCTACCTACCTACCTACCTACCTGCCTACCTATCTACCTACCTACCTACCTACCTATCTACCTACCTACCTACCTGCCTACCTATCTACCTACCTACCTACCTATCTACCTACCTACCTACCTGCCTAACTATCTACCAACCTACCGACCTTCCTACTTATCTACCTATCTACCTACCTACCTACCTGCCTACCTATCTACCTACCTACCTACCAACCTTCCTACCTATCTACCTATCTACCTACCTGCCTACCTGCCTACCTATCTACCTACCTACCTACCTACCTATCTACCTACCTACCTGCCTACCTATCTACCTACCTACCTGCCTACCTATCTACATACCTACCTACCTACCTACCTACCTACCTACCTACCTGCCTACCTACCTACCTGCCTACCTATCTACCTACCTACCTACTATCTACCTACCTACCTACCTGCCTGCATACCTACCTACCTACCTACCTACCTGCCTACCTACCTACCTGCCTACCTATCTACCTACCTACCTGACTACCTATCTACCTACCTACCTACCTGCCTACCTATCTACCTACCTGCCTACCTACCTACCTATATACCTACCTACCTACCTGCCTACCTATCTACCTACCTACCTACCTAAATACCTATCTACCTACCTACCTACCTGCCTGCATACCTACCTACCTACCTACCTGCCTACCTACCTACCTGCCTACCTATCTACCTACCTACCTACCTACCTGCCTACCTATCTACCTACCTACCTACCTGCCTACCTATCTACCTACCTACCTACCTACCTACCTATCTACCTACCTACCTACCTGCCTACCTATCTACCTACCTACCTACATACCTGCGTACCTACCTACTTATCTACCTGCCTACCTATCTACCTACCTACCTACCTACCTACCTACCTATCTACCTACCTACCTATCTACCTACCTACATACCTGCCTACCTATCTACCTACCTATCTACCTACCTACCTATCTACCTACCTACCTATCTACCTACCTACCTACCTACCTACCTACCTATCTACCTACCTACCTACCTACCTGCCTGCCTACCTATCTACCTACCTACCTGCCTACCTATCTACTACCTACTACCTACCTGCCTACCTATCTACCTACCTACCTACCTACCTACCTATCTACCTACCTACCTACCTGCCTACCTATCTACCTACCTACCTACATACCTTGCCTACCTACCTACTATCTACCTGCTCTACCTATCTACCTACCTACTACCTACCTACCTACCTATCTACCTACCTACCTATCTACCTACCTACATACCTGCCTACCTATCTACCTACCTATCTACCTACCTACCTATCTACCTACCTACCTATCTACCATACCTACCTACCTACCTACCTACCTTATCTACCTACCTACCTACCACCTGCCTGCCTACCTATCTACCTACCTACCTGCCTACCTATCTACCTACCTACCTACCTACCTACCTATCTACCTATCTACCTACCTACCTGCCTACCTATCTACCTACCTACCTACCTATCTAACCTACCTACCTACCTACCTGCCTACCTATCTAACCTACCTACCTGCCTACCTATCTACCTACCTACCTACCTACCTATCTACCTACCTACCAATCTACCTATCTACCTACCTACCTACTGCCTACCTATGTACCTACCTACCTACCAACCTACCTACCTATTTACCATCTCTACCTACCTACCTACCTGCCTACCTATCTACCTACCTACCTACATACCTGCCTACCTATCTACCTATCTACCTACCTACCTACCTACCTGCCTACCTATCTACCTACCTACCTACCTACCTACCTACCTACCTACCTACCTACCTGCCTACCTATCTACCTACCTACCTGCCTACCTACCTACCTATCTACCTACCTACCTACCTACCTACATACCTGCCTACCTATCTACCTATCTACCTACCTACCTACCTACATATCTACCTACCTACCTACCTACCTACCTACCTACCTACCTATCTACCTACCTACCTACCTACCTACCTACCTACCTACCTACCTACCTATCTACCTACCTACCTATCTACCTACCTACCTACGTACCTACCTACCAACCTACCAACCTACCTACCTACCTACCTACCTAGCTACCTACCTACCTACCTACCTACCTACCTACCTACCTACCTACCTACCTACCTACCTACCAACCTACCTACCAACCTACCTACCAACCTACCTACCAACCTCCTACCAACCTACTACCAACCTACCTACCTACCAACCTACCTACCAACCTACCTACCAACGTACCTACCAACCTACCTACCAACCTACCTACCAACCTACCTACCAACCTACCTACCAACATACCTACCATCATACCTACCAACCTACCTACCAACCTACCTACCAACCTAACCTACCAACATACCTACCAACCTACCTACCAACCTACCTACCAACCTACCTACCAACATACCTACCAACCTACCTACCAACATACCTACCAACCTACCTACCAACCTACCTACCAACCTACCTACCAACATACCTACCAACCTACCTACCAACCTACCACCAACCTACTACCAACCTACCTACCAACCTACCTACCAACCTACTACCAACCTACCTACCAACCTACCTACCAAACCTACCTACCAACAACCTACCAACCTACCTACACAATCTACCTACCAACCTACCTACCAACCTACCTACCAACCTACCTACCAACCTACCTACCAACATACCTACCAAGCTACCTACCAACCTACCTACCAACCTACCTACCAACATACCTACCAACCTACCTACCAATCTAGCAACTAGACGCCTCACTTATCTAGCCAAATTCTAAATCTAACATCCAATAATTCTAAATCTAACCCCAAATAATTCTAAATCTAACCTCAAATAATTCTAAATCTAACCCCAAATAATTCTAAATCTAACCCCAAATAATTCTAAATCTAACCCCAAATAATTCTAAATCTAACCCCAAATAATTCTAAATCTAACACCAAATAATTCTAAATCTAACACCAAATAATTCTAAATCTAACCCCAAATAATTCTAAATCTAACCCCAAATAATTCTAAATCTAACCCCAAATAATTCTAAATCTAACCCCAAATAATTCTAAATCTAACCCCAAATAATTCTAAATCTAACCCCAAATAATTCTAAATCTAACACCAAATAATTCTAAATCTAACACCAAATAATTCTAAATCTAACACCAACTAATTCTAAATCTAACCCCAAATAATTCTAAATCTAACCCCAAATAATTCTAAATCTAACACCAAATAATTCTAAATCTAACACTCAAAATTCTAATCTAACACCAATAATTCTAAATCTAACCCCAAATAATTTTAAATCTAACCCCAAATAATTCTAAATCTAACACTCAATAATTCTAAATCTAACACCCAATAATTCTAAATCTAACACCCAAATAATTCTAAATCTAACACTCAATAATTCTAAATCTAACACCAAATAATTCTAAATCTAACACGCAATAATTCTAAATCTAACCCCAAATAATTCTAAATCTAACACCCAATAATTCTAAATCAAACACCCAATAATTCTAAATCTAACATCCAATAATTCTAAATCTAACCCCAAATAATTCTAAATCTAACACCCAATAATTCTAAATCAAACACCCAATAATTCTAAATCTAACATCCAATAATTCTAAATCTAACCTCAAATAATTCTAAATCAAACTCCCAACAACATCAACAACTCTCTGCACCAGCTTAGGTAAGTGTGTTTGTTATAGAATTAGAACAAGTGAAGCAAGGACAGTGGTTGGCTGGGTGACCATGAGTCATAGAAATGTCATGGTATTACCTGAGAGGCGGTCATGGTGAACACTGGTGAACACTGGTGAACACTGGTGAACACTGGTGAACACTGGTGAACACTGGTGAACACTGGTGGACACTGGTGAACACTGGTGGACACTGGTGAACACTGGTGAACACTGGTGAACACTGGTGGACACTGGTGGACACTGGTGGACACTGGTGAACACTGGTGAACACTGGTGAACACTGGTGAACACTGGTGAACACTGGTGAACACTGGTGAACACTGGTGGACACTGGTGAACACTGGTGGACACTGGTGGACACTGGTGGACACTGGTGAACACTGGTGAACACTGGTGGACACTGGTGAACACTGGTGAACACTGGTGAACACTGGTGAACACTGGTGAACACTGGTGGACACTGGTGAACACTGGTGAACACTGGTGAACACTAGTGAACACTGGTGAACACTGGTGAACACTGGTGGACACTGGTGAACACTGGTGGACACTGGTGGACACTGGTGAACACTGGTGAACACTGGTGAACACTGGTGAACACTGGTGAACACTGGTGAACACTGGTGGACACTGGTGGACACTGGTGAACACTGGTGAACACTGGTGAACACTGGTGAACACTGGTGAACACTGGTGAACACTGATGAACACTGGTGAACACTGGTGAACACTGGTGGACACTGGTGGACACTGGTGAACACTGGTGAACACTGGTGAACACTGGTGAACACTGATGAACACTGGTGAACACTGGTGAACACTGGTGAACACTGGTGGACACTGGTGAACACTGGTGGACACTGGTGGACACTGGTGAACACTGGTGAACACTGGTGGACACTGGTGGACACTGGTGGACACTGGTGAACACTGGTGAACACTGGTGAACACTGGTGAACACTGGTGAACACTGGTGAACACTGGTGAACACTGGTGGACACTGGTGAACACTGGTGGACACTGGTGGACACTGGTGGACACTGGTGAACACTGGTGAACACTGGTGGACACTGGTGAACACTGGTGAACACTGGTGAACACTGGTGAACACTGGTGAACACTTGGGTGGACACTGGTGAACACTGGTGAACACTGGTGAACACTAGTGAACACTGGTGAACACTGGTGAACACTGGTGAACACTGGTGGACACTGGTGAACACTGGTGGACACTGGTGGACACTGGTGAACACTGGTGAACACTGGTGAACACTGGTGAACACTGGTGAACACTGGTGGACACTGGTGGACACTGGTGAACACTGGTGAACACTGGTGAACACTAGTGAACACTGGTGAACACTGGTGAACACTGATGAACACTGGTGAACACTGGTGAACACTGGTGAACACTGGTGAACACTGGTGAACACTGGTGAACACTGGTGAACACTGGTGAACACTGATGAACACTGGTGAACACTGGTGAACACTGGTGAACACTGGTGGACACTGGTGAACACTGGTGAACACTGGTGAACACTAGTGAACACTGGTGAACACTGGTGAACACTGGTGAACACTGGTGGACACTGGTGAACACTGGTGGACACTGGTGAACACTGGTGAACACTGGTGAACACTGGTGAACACTGGTGAACACTGGTGAACACTGGTGGAACACTGGTGGACACATGTGAACACTGGTGAACACTGGTGAACACTGGTGAAACACTGGTGAACACTGGTGAACACTGGTGAACACTGGTGAACACTGGTGATCACTGGTGAACACTGGTGAACACTGGTGAACACTGTTGAACACTGGTGAACACTGGTGAACACTGGTGAACACTGGTGGACACTGGTGAACACTGGTGGACACTGGTGAACACTGGTGAACACTGGTGAACACTGGTGGACACTGGTGAACACTGGTGAACACTGGTGAACACTGGTGAACACTGGTGGACACTGGTGAACACTGGTGAACACTGGTGAACACTGGTGGACACTGGTGAACACTGGTGAACACTGGTGAACAGTGGTGGACACTGGTGAACACTGGTGAACACTGGTGAACACTATTGAACATTGTTGAACACTAGTGAACATTGTTGAACACTGGTGAACACTGGTGGTGAACACTGTTGAACACTGGTGAACACTGGTGAACACTGGTGAACACTGGTGAACACTGGTGAACACTGTTGAACTCTGGCGAACACTGGTGAACACTGGTGAACACTGGTGAACATTGTTGAACACTAGTGAACATTGTTGAACACTGGTGAACACTGGTGAACACTGGTGAACACTGGTGAACACTGTTGAACACTGGTGAACACTGGTGAACACTGGTGAACACTGGTGAACATTGTTGAACACTGGTGAACACTGGTGAACACTGGTGAACACTGTTGAACACTGGTGAACACTGGTGAACACTGGTGAACACTGGTGAACATTGTTGAACACTGGTGAACACTGGTGAACACTGATGAACACTGGTGAACACTTGTGAACACTGATGAACACTGGTGAACACTTGTGAACACTGATGAACACTGGTGAACACTGGTGAACACTGGTGAACATTGTTGAACACTGGTGAACACTGGTGAACACTGGTGATCACTGGTGAACACTGATGAACACTGGTGAACGCTGATGAACACTGGTGAACACTTGTGAACACTGGTGAACACTGGTGAACACTTATGAACACCGGTGAACACTGATGAACACTGGTGAACACTGGTGAACACTGGTGAACACTGATGAACACTGGTGAACACTGGTGAACACTGGTGAACACTGGTGAACACTGATGAACACTGGTGAACACTGGTGAACATTGTTGAACATTGTTGAACATTGTTGAACACTGGTGAACACTGGTGAAAACTGGTGAACACTGGTGAACATTGTTAAACACTGGTGAACACTGGTGAACACTGGTGAACACTGGAGAACATTGTTGAACATTGTTGAACATTGTTGAACATTGTTGAACACTGGTGAACACTGGTGAACACTGGTGAACACTGGTGAACACTGGAGAACATTGTTGAACATTGTTGAACATTGTTGAACATTGTTGAACATTGTTGAACACTGATGAACACTGGTGAACACTGGTGAACACTGGTGAACATTGTTGAACATTGTTGAACATTGTTGAACACTGGTGAACACTGGTGAACACTGTTGAACATTGTTGAACATTGTTGAACATTGTTGAACACTGTTGAACATTGTTGAACATTGTTGAACATTGTTGAACATTGTTGAACATTGTTGAACATTGTTGAACATTGTTGAACATTGTTGAACATTGTTGAACACTGGTGAACACTGTTGAACATTGTTGAACATTGATGAACATTGTTGAACACTGATGAACACTGGTGAACACTGGTGAACATTGTTGAACATTGTTGAACATTGTTGAACATTGTTGAACATTGTTGAACATTGTTGAACATTGTTGAACACTGATGAACACTGGTGAACACTGGTGAACACTGTTGAACATTGTTGAACATTGATGAAACATTGTTGAACACTGATGAACACTGGTGAACACTGGTGAACATTGTTGAACATTGTTGAACATTGTTGAACATTGTTGAACATTGTTGAACATTGTTGAACATTGTTGAACATTGTTGAACATTGTTGAACATTGTTGAACATTGTTGAACATTGTTGAACATTGTTGAACACTGGTGAACACTGGTGAACATTGTTGAACATTGTTGAACATTGTTGAACATTGTTGAACATTGTTGAACACTGTTGAACATTGTTGAACATTGTTGAACACTGGTGAACACTGGTGAACACTGTCGAACATTTATGAACATTTATGAACATTGTTGAACACTGGTGAACACTGGTGAACACTGGTGAACATTGTTGAACAGTGTTGAACATTGTCGAACACTGTTGAACATTGTTGAACATTGTTGAACACTGGTGAACATTGTTGAACATTGTTGAACATACACTGTTTGGTGTTAGGAACACAGTTCACAACCCGGAACCCGGAATTGATCCCGGGCAATTCAGATGTGAAGGTCAGGTCCTAGGACTGTCATGTCTGCAAATATATAATAATAAGTATATATATATAATATTATAATATGTTAATTATTATAAATATATAATATATATATATATATATATATATATATATATATATAGCCATTGTTTTCCGGCATTTAGTTGACTTTACAACACGCAGGCTTACGAGGAAAGATTCTTATTCCACTTCCCATGGATATAAAAGGAAAGTAATAAGACCAAGAACTATTAAGAAAAATCAAAGAAAACTCAGATGAGTGTGTATAAATAAACGTGTAATGTATGTGTAGTGTGACCTAAGTGTAAGTAAGAAGTAGCAAGACGTACCTGTAATCTTGCATATTTATGAGACAGACAAAAGAACCAGCAATCCTACCATCATGTAAAACAATTACAGACTTTCGTTTATATACACTCACTTGGTAGGACGTAGTACCTCCCTGGTGGTTGCTGTCTACCAACCTACTACCACAGGACGGAGTACCTCCCTGGGTGGTTGCTGTCTACCAACCTACTACTAGTATATATAATAGGGGGTGTGTGGACCAGGTGTTTACAGTGAAACATATAAGTGAACAGTATTAGATAAGGCTAAAGAGGTCTTTGTGGCATTATGGATTTGGAAAAGGCGTATGACAGGGTGGATAGGGGGGCAATGTGGCAGATGTTGCAGGTGTATGGTGTAGGAGGTAGGTTACTGAAAGCAGTGAAGAGTTTTTACGAGGATAGTGAGGCTCAAGTTAGAGTATGTAGGAAAGAGGGAAATTATTTCCCATTTAAAAGTAGGCCTTAGACAAGGATGTGTGATGTCACCGTGGTTGTTTAATATATTTATAGATGGGGTTGTAAGAGAAGTAAATGCGAGGGTCTTGGCAAGAGGCGTGGAGTTAAAAGATAAAGAATCACAACATAAAGTGGGAGTTGTCACAGCTGCTCTTTGCTGATGACACTGTGCTCTTGGGAGATTCTGAAGAGAAGTTGCAGAGATTGGTTGATGAATTTGGTAGGGTGTGCAAAAGAAGAAAATTAAAGGTGAATACAGGAAAGAGTAAGGTTATGAGGATAACAAAAAGATTAGGTGATGAAAGATTGGATATCAGATTGGAGGAGAGAGTATGGAGGAGGTGAATGTATTCAGATATTTGGGAGTGGACGTGTCAGTGGATGGGTCTATGAAGGATGAGGTGAATCATAGAATTGATGAGGGGAAAAGGGTGAGTGGTGCACTTAGGAGTCTGTGGAGACAAAGAACTTTGTCCTTGGAGGCAAAGAGGGGAATGTATGAGAGTATAGTTTTACCAACGCTCTTATATGGGTGTGAAGCGTGGGTGATGATGTTGCAGCGAGGAGAAGGCTGGAGGCAGTGGAGATGTCATGTCTGAGGCAATGTGTGGTGTGAATATAATGCAGAGAATTCGTAGTTTGGAAGTTAGGAGGAGGTGCGGGATTACCAAAACTGTTGTCCAGAGGGCTGAGGAAGGGTTGTTGAGGTGGTTCGGACATGTAGAGAGAATGGAGCGAAACAGAATGACTTCAAGAGTGTATCAGTCTGTAGTGGAAGGAAGGCGGGGTAGGGGTCGGCCTAGGAAAGGTTGGAGGGGGGGGGTAAAGGAGGTTTTGTGTGCGAGGGGCTTGGACTTCCAGCAGGCATGCGTGAGCGTGTTTGATAGGAGTGAATGGAGACAAATGGTTTTTAATACTTGACATGCTGTTGGAGTGTGAGCAAAGTAACATTTATGAAGGGATTCAGGGAAACGGCAGGCCGGACTTGAGTCCTGGAGATGGGAAGTACAGTGCCTGCACTCTGAAGGAGGGGTGTTAATGTTGCAGTTTAAAAACTGTAGTGTAAAGCACCTTCTGGCAAGACAGTGATGGAGTGAATGATGGTGAAAGTTTTTCTTTTCGGGCCACCCTGCCTTGGTGGGAATCGGCCAGTGTGATAATAAAAAAAAAATAATATATATATATATATATATATATATATATATATTATATATATATATATATATTATATATATATATATATATATATATATATATATATATATACATTACGTTTATTTACCAAGGTAAGTTCTTCAGTCTCTCTTTCTCTCACACTGTAGGTCACACTGGAGGTCACACTCACACTCTTACCTGGGGTTACACTGGAGGTCCACCCATTTTCTCACACTGGGGGTTACACTGGGGGTCCACTACACTCTCAAAATGGAGGTCACCTCCACCCCCTTAAGGTTTTCACCTGGGGGTTCACACTCTCACACGGGAGGTAAAACCTGGAGGCCCACACCACCCCCAAAACCGGGAAAGGTTTACACAACACTCTCACCTGGGGGTTCACGGGAAAGGCACACTCACACTCTAAAACCTGGGGGGCCCCACACTGGAGGTCACCCCACACTTCACCCTGGGGGTTTACACTGGGGGTCAAAATCACCTTTCCCCCGGGGTCACACTCACACCCCCCACTGGGGGCCCACACATCACACTCTCACCGGGAAGGTTAAACGGGAAAGGTAAAACACTCACCTGGGGGGTAACACTGGGGTCACATTTCACAATGGGGGTCACAGGGGTCACACTTACACATCAAAGGGGTACCTCAACTGGGGGTTTACAGGAAATTTTACACTCCCCCACTCTAAGGTTACACGGAGGTCACACCACCCCCACTCTGGGGGTTTACATTTGGGGTCCCCCACTTCTCACACTAAAGGTCACAGGGGAAAGCCCATTAACCCACACGGGGGTTTTCAAAACATTAATAATTCCCCGGGAAAATAATTTCTTCTCAAGGGGGTCAAAATATAAACCTAAACCTCTCACTGGGGGTTTAATTGGCTTAATTTACTTTTGGATCACCTGGGGTCAATTACACTCCCATCTAGGCCCGGGGATTTTTAATCACCCTTTTGGGGTAAAGGGGTAAAATGGGGGTTGGGGTCCATCCCCCCACAGGTTTTTCCCCTAAACTTTTTAAAACCGGGAATTACCTGGGAAGGACATTTTTGGGGTTTTGGAGGTTTTTTGGGGTTTTGGGGGGGTTTTTTGGGGTTTGGGTGTTTTGGGTTTGGGGCCCCTTTTTGGAGGGGTTTGGTGTTTTTGGGGTGGTTTTTGGGGGTTTTCCCGGTTTGGGGGTAGGGGGTTTGTTTGTTTGGTAATTTTCTTTTGTTGTGGTGGTTTTTTGGTTTTTTGTTTTTGTGGGTTTTTGTTGGTTTTGGTTTTTGGGTGTTTTGGTTTGGTTTTTTTTTGGGTTTTTGGGGGTTTTGGTGGGTTGGTGGTGGGTTGGTTTTTGGGGTTTGGTTGTGGTGGTTTTTGTTTTTGGGGGGTTTTGGGGTTTTTGTGGGGGGTGTGTGTGGGGTTGTGTGGTGTGTGTTTTTGTGGGTTTTGTGGGTTGGGGGTGTGTGTTTGGTGTGTTTTGTGTGTGTTTTTTGTGTGTTTTTGTGTTTTTGTGTTTTTGTTGGGGGTGGGTTTTGTTTGGTGTGTTTTTTGTTTTTTTGTGTGGTTTTTGGGTGGGGTGGGTTTTGGTGTGGTTTGGGTGGGTTGTGGGGTTGTGTGGGTTGTGTGGTTGTTGGGTGTGGTGTTTTTTGGTGTTGTGTTGGTTTGTGTGGGGTTGGTGTGGGTGTGTTGGGGGGGTTTTGGGGGGTGGGGGTTTTGGGGGTTTTGGGTTGTGGGGGGTGTGGGGGGGTTTGTGGGGGGTGTTGTGGGGGGGGGTGTGTTGTGTTTGGGTTTTGGGTGGGGGGTGGTTGGGGGGTTTTGGGGTGGGGGGTGTGGGGGTGTGTGTGTGGGGTGGGTTTTGTGGGGTTTTTGTGGGGGGGGTGGTTGGGGTGGTGGGTGGGGTTGTGGGGGGTGGGTGGGTTGTGGGGTGGGTGTGTGGGGTGGGGTGTGGGTTTTGGGTGGGGGTGTGTTGGGGGGGGGGGTGGGGGTTTTGGGTGGGGGGGGTGGGTGGGGGGTGGGTTTTGGTGGGGTGTTGGGGGGGGGGTGGTGTGTGGGGGGGGGGTGGGGGTGGGGTGGGGGGTGGGTTGGGGGGAGGGGGGTTTTGGGTGGGGGGGGGGGTGGGGGTGTTGGGGGGTTGTGGGGTGGTTGTGGGTGTGTTGTGTGTGTGTGTGTGTGGGTGTGTGTGGGGGGTTTTTTGGGGGGGTGTGGGGGGGGGGTTTTTGTGTTGGTGTGGGGGGCGGGATGGGGGTGGTGGGTGTGTGTGTGTTGGGTGGGGGGGTGTGGTTTGGGTTTTGGGTGGGGGGGTGGGGTGGGGTGGGGTGTTGTGTGTGTGGTGGTGTTTTGGGGGGGGGTGGGGGGTTTTGGGGGTGGTGGGGGGTTTTTTGGGTTTTTGTGGTGTGGGGTGTGGGGGTGGGGGGGGGGTTGTGGGGGGTTGGGGGTTGGTGGGGGGGGGGGGGGGGGGGGGGGGGGGGGGGGGGGGGGGGTGGTGGTGGGTGGGGGGTTGTGGGGGGGGGGGTTGGGTGTTGGGGGTGTGGGTGGGGTGGTGTGGGGGGGGGGGGGGGTTTGGTGGGTTTTGGGGGGTGGGGGGGGGGGGGGGTGGTGGGTGTGGGGGTGGGTGGGGGGGGTTTTGTGGGGGGGGGGGGGGGTGGTTGGGGTGGTTGGGGGGTGGGTGGGGGGGGGGTGGGGGGGGGTGGTGGGGGGGGGTGTGGGTGGGGGGGGGGGGGGGGGTGTGGGGGGTTGGGGGGGTGGGGGGGGGGGGGGGGGTGGGTTGGGTTGGTGGGGTTGGGGTGGTGTGTGTTGTGTTGTGTGTTGTGGGTTTTTGTGTGTCCCTTGGGGTTTTTGTTGTGGTTGGGTTGTTTTTTGTTGTTTGGGTTTTTTTTGTGGTTTTTCCCTTTTTTTGGGGTGTTTTTTTTTTGTGGTGTTGGGGTTTGGTTTTTAAAAATTTGGGGTTGGTTTTTTTTGTGGCCCCCTTTGTGTTGGTGTTTTGGGGTGTTTTGTGTATTGTTTCCCGTTGTTTTTTGTTGTGGGTGGTGTGTGGTTTTTTTTTTGTGGTGTGTTGGGACTTTGTTGTGATTTTTTTTTTGGTGTTGTTTTGGGGTTTGTTGTGTGTTGGGGGTGGTTGTTTTGGTTTTGGGTTGGTTGTGTTCCCGGGGGTTGTTGGTTATTGGGGATTGTTTTGTGGGTTGTGGTGGTTTTATCCCCCCTAATTTTTTCCCTTTTTTGGGTTTTGGCAGGGGTTGGATAAAACAAGGTTTTTCCTTTGGGCCCCCCCTCTTAAAACCTTTTGCATGGGGCCTTTTTTCCCCCCAAGAGCCATTCAACCCCCAAACTTGAGGCCGCCTAAATTCCTTTTTGGACCCCGGGCCTAAATCCTCTTCCGGGGGAAAAATTCTTCCAAACCCCCTTTGCATCATTTTAAATTCCTTTTTCCTTCTTGGTCTTCCCCTTTTCCCCCGGTTTTTCCCCCTTCCAAGTCAGTTTTTAAGGTCAAATGCCCCCGGGGAACCCCCGGCCCTTTCTCGGGCCCCCACCCCCTCCCCCCTTTTCCTTTTGGCCCGTACCGGGGAATTTCTTGTTCCCTTTTTCCCTTTTCTCAATTTCTTGACCGTCCCCCCCTTTTTTTCCGGGTTTGTGTTCCTTGGGCCCTTCTAGTTTTTCGGGGTTTAAACAACCCTTTTGGGGAATTAAAAACCCGCTTACCCAAAAAAATTTCCAGGGGGATCCACCATTTCTTTGTTCCCTGGGGTACTCTTTTTATACCCCCCCCAATTTTTTAGTAGGTTTGGGGAAAAGTTTTTTCCATCAAAACAAAGGGTTGGGTTTTCCCCCCAATTTTCATTGCTTTCTTTCCAGGGTTAAATTCCCCCAAGGGAACCATTCTGGCCAGGCTTGGGGCCTTCTGGTTTTTGAGGGCCCCCGGCCCAAATTTGGTTCCTCTTTCCTTCGCCCTTTTTAAAAAGGCCCTTTACACCCCTTCCATTTTTTCCATACCCCCAAAAAAGGCCTTTTTCAAAGGGATTTTTGGAAACTTTTTAAGGGCCCCCCCAAAAACTCTGTCCCTCGTCGGCCCCAGGGAATTTTTGGGGTGCCCCCCCTTGAAGGAATTTGCTTTGCAGTCCTTTTTCCCCTTTTGGTTTTTAGGCGAAAACCTTTTTTTAAAACTTGTGGTTTTGCCCCCCTTTTCGATTTCTTTTGCCCTTACTTTTCCCCCTTGTCAAAAACTTTTTTAAAAATTTGGGGTGACCCCCCCCGAAAACCTCTGGTTTGTTTTCCTTTTGGTTTCCTTACCCATTCCCCCACTCTCCTCCCGTTTCCTTCCCTTCCTTCCCCTTCCTTCCTATACCTTTGGATACGGGTCTGATTTACCTTTTGGCCCTTTTTTAAAAGGGGTTTTTTTTCCCTCCGGGGATTTTGCTTTTTCAAAGTTGGAAGTTTCTTTTTAAGGGCACCAAATATTTCTTCTCCCCCCCTTTTAAAAACCCTGGCAAATTGTTTGTCTGGCCCCCCGGTTTACTTTTTTTTTCCCTGGGGTTTCTCACCTCCTTTTTGGTTATTTTCCCATCCGCACCTGGTTTCCCCCCCCCTTCAACCTTTGGGTCCCAGGTTGCCCTGTTTTTCCCCTTTAAAAAACTGTGTTCCCTTTGGAACAAACCCTCCCCTTTTTTGGCCTCTTCCTTTTTCCCTTTCCTTCCCTTTTTTTCTTTTCCCTTTTCCTTTTCCTTTTTGTTGTTTTGGGTTTGCTTTTGGTTTTTGTGTGGTGCTCGGTGTTTTTTTTGTGTTGTTTTTTTTGTTTAGTTTTTTTGTGTATTGTTTTGGTCTTGGTAATTTTTTTTTTTGTGTTTTTTTTTGTTTTTTTTTGTTTGTTTTTTGCCCCCTTTTGGTTGGGGGTTTGTTTTTTTTTTGTTTCCCTTGGGAAAAATCTTTTGTCCTTGTTTTGGGGTTCCCTGTTTTTTTTTGTTGGTTTTTGGGGGTTTGTGTGTGTGTGTTTTGTGGGGTGGGTGTGTGTGTGTGTTTGTTGCCCCTTTGGGTTGGGGGGTTTGTGGTTGGTTTTGTGTTGTTTTTTTGGGTGTTTTTTTTGTTGTTGTGGTGTTTGTTGGGTTTTTGTTTGTGGTGCGGTTTGTTGTGTTTTTTTGTTGTTTTTTTGTTTTTTGTGTTTGGTTGTGTGTGTTTTGGGGCCCCTTTTGGATTGTGTTTGTTGTGTTTTTTTGGGTTTGTTTTTTGTGTTTGTTTTGGGGGGTTTTGTTGTGTTTGTTTTGTGTTTAATCCCCCTGTTTGTTTTTTCCCCCCTTGTTATTTTCCCCTTCAGGGTTCCACTTGGGCCCCGTTTCCCCCATTTTATTGGTCCCCCCTTTGGGGTTTGGGCCCCTTTATAATCCCCCTTGTTATTTGTCCCCTTTTACTTGTTCCCAAAACCTTTTAACTTTCCCCTTTTTCAAAGCCCCCCCCCCTTTTTTAATGTGCCCCTTTGTTCCTGTGTCCCCCTTTTAGGGTGCCCCCGGGTTACTTGTCCCCTTGGTTATTTTTCCCCCTTTTTAAAGTCCCCCCTTTGTTTACTGTGTCCCCTTTTTTCTGAACCCCCTTTTGTTATTGTGTCCCCTTGTTTGTTTTCCCCCTTTGTTACTGTTTCCCTTTTTATTGTGCCCCCCTTTGTTACTGTGCCCCCTTGTTACTGTTCCCCTTTTACTTTTTCCCCCTTGTTACTGTGCCCCCTTGTTATTGTTCCCCTTGTTATTGTGCCCCCTTTTTCTTTTCCCCCTTTTTTTTTGTTCCCCCTTGTTACTGTTCCCTTGTTTTTTTCCCCCTTTTTACGCGTCCCCTTTTTAAAACGTGTCCCCTGTTACTTGTTTTCCCCTTGTTTTGGGGTCCCCTTGTTACTGTTTTCCCCTTGTTCTTTTCCCCCTTTTTAACTGGGGCCCCTTTTTACTGGTCCCCTTGTTACTGTTCCCTTTGGGTTACGGTACCCCCCTTTGTTCGGTGTCCCCTTGTTACTGTGCCCCCTTTTTTAAATTGGGGGGCCCCCCCTTGTTACGGGTGCCCCCTTGGGTTACTTTTCCCCCTTTTTTACTGTGTCCCCTTGTTATTGTTCCCCTTGTTACTGTTCCCCTTTGGTTTACTGTTCCCCTTGTTGCGTGTCCCCTTGTTACGGGGCCCCTTGGGTTACTGGCCCCCTTGTTTGTTTTCCCCTTGTTACTTTTCCCCCTTTGGGTATTTGGTCCCCTTGTTCTGTGCCCCTTTTTTCTGTGCCCCCTTGTTACTGGGGCCCCTTTTTTGTTGGTCCCTTTTACTGTTCCCCTTGTTACGTGTCCCCTTTTAAACTGTGTCCCTTGTTCTTTTCCCCCTTGTTACTGTGCCCCCTTTGTGGGGTCCCCTTGTTCTGTGTCCCTGTGTCCCCTGGTTCCGGCCCCTTGTTTTTTGTCCCTTGTTTTGTTTTCCCCTTTTTGGGGTGCCCCCTTTTTTTTTCCCCCTTTGGGTTACGGTGTCCCTTTTACTGGTCCCCCTTTTTACTGTTCCCCTTTTTACTTTTGTCCCCTTGTTATTTGGCCCCCTTGTTACGGGGTTCCCCTTTTTTCCTGTGCCCCCTTTTTCGGTTTGTCCCCTTTTACTGTGCCCCCTTGTGTTGTGCCCCCAACTGGTTTTTTTGTGTCCCTTATTTCTGGGGTCCCCTTGTTCGTGTCCCCTTTTACTGTGTCCCCTTGTTGGGGTGTCCCCCTTTTTTTACCCTTGTTTTTTCCCCTTTGGTTGTTGTGTCCCCTTTTGTTGTGCCCCTTGTTTTGTGCCCCCCTTTAATTTGTTTTCCCCTTGTTTTGTGCCCCTTTTTTTATTTTCCCCTTTTTTGTGCCCCCTTTTAAAATTTTTTTTTCCCCTTTGTTACTGTGTCCCCTTTTACTGTGTCCCTTTTTACTTTTGTCCCTTGTTCTGGTCCCCTTTTTACTTTGTTTTTTTCTTTCCCCCCCTTTTTTTTCCCTTTTTTTTCCCCTTTTTCCTTTTCCCCCCTTTTCCCCCTTGTTTGTTTTTTCCCCTTTTGTTGTTTTTTCCCCCCTTTTCTTTCCCCCTTTTGTTACTGGCCCCCTTTTGGTGTCCCCTTGTTATGTGTCCCTTTTTTTGGTGCCCCCTTGTTTTTGTGCCCCCCTTATTACGTGTCCCCTTGTTTTTACTGTGCCCATTTTTAAACTGTGCCCCCTTTGTTTGTGTCCCCTTGTTACTGTGTCCCCGTTTTTTTCTTTTGTTTTTTTCCCCTTATTTATTTTTCCCCCTTGTTACATGCCCCCCTTTTACTGTGTCCCCTTTTTTCTGTGTCCCCTTTTAAACTGTGTCCCTTTTGGTTTGTTTTTGTGCCCCCTTGTTCTTTTCCCCCCTTGTTTGTGCCCCCTTTGGGTTGTTGTGCCCCTTTTTTACTGTGTCCCCTTGTTACTGTTTCCCTTTTATGTGTCCCTTGTTTTGGTCCCCTTGTTGGGGGTGCCCCCCTTGTTACTTTTGTCCCCTTTGTTACTGTGCCCCCTTTGTTGTTGTGTCCCCTTGTTCTGTGCCCCCTTGTTTTGTGTCCCTTTTTTACTTTTCCCCCTTGTTTTGTTTTTCCCTTGTTACTGTGCCCTCCTTGTTACTGTGCCCTGGGGTTGTGTTTTCCTTTTTTACTGTGTCCCCTTGTTTTGGGGCCCCTTTGGGAAACTGTTTTCCCCTTGTTTTTGTTTCCCTTTTTTACTGTGTCTCCTTGTACTGGTTCCCCTTGTTTTGTGTCTCCTTGTTATTTGTGTCCCCTTTATTGGGTTTTTCTCCTTGTTACTGTGTCCCCTTGTTGGTGTCTCTTGTTACTTTTGCCCCCTTGTTGTTTTTCTCCTTTTTACTGGGTCCCCTTGTTTTTTTTTTGTTTTTCCCTTTTTTAACGGGTGCCCCTTGTTGTTGTGTCTCCTTTTTAAAGTGCCCCCTTGTTCTGTGCCCTCCTTGTTCCCGTGCCCCCTTTTTTTTTGTGTCTCCTTTTTACGGGCCCCCTTTGGGTTTTTCCCTGATTTTCCCCTTGTTGTTGTGTTCCTTTTACTGTGCCCCTTTTTTTGGGGTTCTCCTTTTTTACTTTTGTCCCCTTTTGTTGTTGGGGTCCCCTTTGTTACGGTGCCCTCCTTTTTTACTGGTCCCCGTTGTTGTGTCCCCCTTTGTTACTTTTCCCCCTTTGGGTTTTTGTCTCCTTTTACTGTGCCCCCTTTGTTTTGGTCTCCTTGTTACTGTGCCCCCTTTGTTTTGTGTCTTTTGGGTTCCCGTGACCCCCTTGTTTTGTGTCCCCTTGTTTTGTTCCCCTTTTTTTACGTGTCCCCTTTTTATTGGCCCCCCTTTTTACTGTGCCCCCCTTTTTGTTGTGTCCCTTGTTGTGCCCCCTTTGGTTGTTGTTTTCCCCTTGTTCTGTGCCCCCTTGTTACTGTGCCCCCCTTGTTATTTTTTTTTTTTTTTTCTTTCCCCTTGGGTTACTTTTCCCCCTTTTTGTTTTTCCCCTTTTGTTTTTGTTTTTTTTCCCCTTTGTTTTTTCCCCTTTGGGGTTACTGTGCCCCCTTGTTACTGTGCCCCTTTTTAAACTGTGCCCCTTTGTTACTGTGTCCCCTTGTTACTTTTTCCCATTGTTACTGTGCCCCCTTGTTACTGTGTCCCTTGTTACTGTGCCCCTTGTTACTGGTCCCCTTGTTTCTTTTGCCCCCCTTGTTACTGTGTCCCCTTGGTTTTGGGTTTTCCCCTTTTTTGCTGGGTCCCCTTTGTTACTTTCCCCCTTTTTACTGTGCCCCCCCTTTTTAAACTGTGTCCCCTTGGTTTTGGGGCCCCCTTGGTTACTGTTTTCCTCCTTGTTACTTGTCCCCTTGTTACTGTTCCCCTTGTTACTGGGCCTCCTTGGTACTGGGTCCCATTTTTAACTGGGGCCCCTTGTTACTGCCCCCCTTGTTACTTTTCCCATTGTTACGGGTTTTCCCCTTGTTACTGTTTTCCTTTTTTACTGGGTCCCCTTTGTTCCCTGTTTTCCCCCTTTGTTACTGTGCCCCCTTTGTTACTGTGCCCCCCCCCTTTCCTTTTGTTAGGGTTGCCCATTTTTTACTTTTGTCCCCTTTTTTACTGTGCCCCCTTGTTACGTGCCCCCTTTGGGTTTACTGGTGTCCCCATTGTTACTGTGTCCCCTTGTTACTGGCCCCCCTTTTTACTGGGTCCCCTTTTGTTACTGTGTCCCCTTTTACTGTGTCCCCTTTTACTGTGTCCCCGGGGTTACTGTTCCCCTTGTTGCTGTTTCCCCCTTTGTTTTGGGTGTCCCCTTTTTAACTGGCCCCCCGTTTTACTGTGCCCCTTTTTTTCTGTGTCCCCTTGTTACTGTTTCCCCTTGTTACTAGGGCCCCCTTGGTTGCGTGCCCCCCTTTTTTACTGTGCCCCCTTGTTGCTGTATTTCCTTATTTCGGGCCCCATCTCGGGAAACTCCTCCCTTTGTTCATTTTGGCCAATTTCCACGCAGTTTTTTATATGTCGTTTTTCATGTCTCCCCCGACTTTCCCTTTTTGGGGTGTTTTCTGAGTATACCCCACGAGGTTAATTACCGGTTTTCTACAGAAAAATTTCAAAGTTGTATACACTTTTTATGTTTCTTTTCTCAGTGAAAATACACGAGAGGTGTTTATTTTCAGTGTTAAACCTGAGAGGTGTATATCTCAGTGTATTACACTGAGAGGTTTTATATCCCAGTGGGATTTCACTGAAGGTGTATATTCATTTTATATCATAAGAGGGGTTTTGGGCTCAGTGTAATACACTGAGAGGTTTTAAAATCTCAGTGTTAAAAACCGGAGGTAATTTTCTCAGTGTATATACACCGAGAGGTGTATATCTCAGTGTATATACACTGAAAAGGGTGTATATATCAGTGTATATACACTGGGGAGGTGTAATCTCATTTTTATATACACTGAAGGTGGGATATCTCAGGGTATTTTACACCGAGAGGTGTAATCTATGTAAATACACTGAGAGGGGGATATCTCAGTTTTAACCCTACCCCGAAGGGGGTAATTCCCTGTATATACCCCTGGGGAGGTGAAAAATTTAGTATATACACCGAGAGGGGTATACCAGTGTATAAAAACTGAGAGGTGTATTTTCCCAGTGTATATACACTGAGAGGTTTTATATCTCGTGTAAATCCCTGGGGAGGTTTTATACTCAGTGTATATACAATGAAGAAAAAATGGGGGATATCTCAGTGGGATATAACTGAGAGGTGTATATCTCAGGGTTTTATACACTGGAGGTTTTAACTCAGTGTATTACCCCTGAGAGGTTGGATATTCAGTGTATTTTTATCTGAGAGGGTATATTCCGTGTATATACCCTGAGAGGGTTTTATATCTCAGTGTAAAATACACTTTAGGGGTGTTTTATCTCGTGTATATACAATGAGAGGTGGGAAATCTCATGCATTTTACACTGAGAGGTTTTATATCTCAGTGTATATTTACTGAGAGGTGTATATCTCAGTGTATATAAAACTGAGAGGGGTATTTTCCCCCAGTGTATATACACTGAGAGGTGTTTATTCAGTGTATATCCCCTGAGAGGTGTAAATCCGTGTATATACCCCGAGAGGTTTTTAAATCCCAGTGTTTATAAAACGAGAGGTGTTTATCTCCGTGGGATATACACTGAGAGGTGTAATTCCCATGAATTAAAACACTGGGGGTTTACATTAATCAGTATTTTAGGTATTAAAGATTCTTGACTGGTGGGGACCCGGGGACCTCAGCCTTAAGGACCCTGGTGGGAGTAGATAGACTTTTAAAACCCCAATTTAAACCCCCAACCCGTCTTAAAAAAACCCTGGTGTAGTAAAAACTTTAAACCCATTACCCCAAAAAAACCAGCCTTTAAAGACCCTGGTGGGGAGTAGATAGACTTTAAAACCCCCTAAACCAACCAACCCCGCCCTTTAAAGACCCCGGTGTAAGAAAATAACTTAAAACCCCAATTAAACCCAAACCCAAACCCGTCTTTTGGGCCCCGCTGTAGTAGGAATAGACTTTTTAACCCCCTTAACCAACCAACCAGTCGTTAAGGGGCCCCGGTTTTAGTAATAGACTTTTTAAACCCCCCCAACCCAAACCCAAACCCGTCTTTAAAGACCCTGGGGAAATAGATTTGACTTTAAACCCCTTTTAACCCAAACCCAAACCCGTCTTAATGACCCTGCGTAGTAATTGACTTTAAAAACCCCCTTAAAACCCAAAAACCAGTTTTAATGACCCCGGTGTATAGATAGAAATTTAAAAACCCCCTTAACCCAAACCAAACCCTCTTAATTTACCCTGCGTTTGGAAAATTTGACTTTAAAACCCCCTTTTAAACCCAAACCCCCAGTCTTTAAAGACCCTGCTGTAGTAGATAGACTTTAAAAGCCCCATTAACCAACCCAAACCCGTCGTAATGGGCCCCGGGGTAGTAGATAGAACCTTTTAAAAAACCCCTTAACCAACCAAAACCCGTCTTTAAAACCCTGGTGTAGTAAATTTGACTTTTTAAAAACCCCTTTTAAAACCCAAACCCAAACCCGTCTTAAATTTACCCCGCTGTAGTAATAGACTTTAAAAAACCCCCTTAACAAACCCAACCCGTTTTAAAGACCCTGGGTATAGATAATTTTAAACCCCCCTTAAACCAAACCCAACCCGTTTTTAATGACCCTGCGTATGATAGACTTTAAACCCCCTTAACCAACCAAACCCCGCCCTTTAAAGACCCTGCCCGAGTAGATAGACTTTAAACCCCATTAAAAAAACCAACCCGTCTTAATTTACCCCGGTGTAGGGAGATAACTTTAAAAACCCCCTTAAAACCCAAACCCCCGTCTTAAAAAGACCCTGGTGTAGTGAAGGGCTTTTTTAAACCCCCTTTAAAAAAAACAACCAGTTTAATGACCCTGCTGAGAAAATTGACTTTAAACCCCATTAACCAAACCCCCAGGGTTTTTAAAGACCCTGGTGGAGTTTGATAGACTTTAAAACCCCCTTTAAAAAACCAAACCCGCTTTAAAGACCCTGCTGTATAGATAGACTTTAAACCCCCTTTTTAACCCCAACCCCAAAAGTCTTAATGACCCCGCTGTATAGATAGGTTTTAAAACCCCTTTAACCCCAAACCCAACCCTCCTTTAAAGACCCTTGGGGTAGTAGGGTAACTTTTTAAAACCCCTTTTAAACCAAAACCAAAACCCGTTTTTAATGACCCTGGTGTAGTAGATAGACTTTAAAACCCCCTTAACCAACCCAACCCCGGCTTAATGGGCCCTGGGGTAGTAGATAACTTTTAAAACCCCATTGTGGGTTTTCCCCGGTTCCCACCTTTCAGAACCCTAAAGTGACCTTATTTTAACGTGGTTTAATTATTCATCGACTTTCATTCCCGGGGGCCCAGACGATGGTATTTTAAAAGGCCCGAGGGCACTTTTTAAATTTTAAAAAATAAATCTCTCCCCAAAACAAATTTTCCCAAGAAAAAAAAATTTTAAATGTATAAAAAATTAGAAATATATTAATTAATATTCTAATTTTCCTAAAGATTTATACTTTAAAGTAAATCCCCTGAAAAATACACCTTCAGTGTATTTTACACTGAGATATACACCTCCGTGTATATTTCCCTGAGATATACACCTCTCAGGGGTTTTTATACACTGAGATTTCACCTCTTTAGTGTAATACACAAAAGTTTCCCGATTTGATTCTTCTCATTAAATTTGCAACATCTGCAAACAAGGGCACTTCTGAGTCCCATCCCTTCCTTATGTCATTCACATATACCAAGAACAGCACAGGGCCTAGGACTGACCCCTGTGGAACCCCCCCTTGTCACAGGCGCCCACTCTGACACCTCGTCGCGTACCATACTCGTTGTTGCCTCCCTGTCAGATATTCTCTGATCCATTGCAGTGCCTTTCCTGTTATGTGTGCCTGGTCCCTAGCTTTTGCAGTAACCTCTTGTGAGGAACTGTGTCGAAAGCCTTCTTGCAGTCCAAAAATACACAGTCGATCCCCCCCTCTCTCTCTTGCTTACTTCTGTCACCTTGTCCCTAAAACTCTAGTAGGTTTGTGACACAGGATTTTTTCCCTTTCCCCGAAACCGTGCTTTGGGTTGCAATTATACACTTGTTTCTTTCCCGGTGCTCCACCACTCCCTCCTGATGATCTTCTCCATGACCTTGCATACTATACACGTTAGTGATACAGGTCTGTAGTTTAGTGCCTCATGTCTGTCTCCCTTTTTAAAAATTGGGACTACATTTGCCATTTTCCATACCTCCGGGAGTTGCTCAGTTTCAAATGATGTGTTGAAGATCTTGTTAATGGCCCCACACAATATCTCTGCCCCTCTTTAAGGACCCATGGAGAGATGTTGTCTGGTCCCACCGCCTTTGAGGTGTCAAGTTCGCATAGCAGCTTCTTCACCTCCTCCTTGGTTATATGTACCTCATCCAGCACTTGCTGGTGTGCCCCCCTGTTCTGAATTTCTTGGAGTCCTACTGGTTTCCACTGTAAATACTTCTTTAAATCTCGTGTTGAGCTCCTGACAAACCTCTCGGTCGTTTCTTGTGAACTCCCTTCCTTCCTTCCTTCCTTCCTTCCTTCCTTCCTTCCTTCCTTCCTTCCTTCCTTCCTTCCTTCCTCAGTCTGATTACCTGGTCCTTGACTGTTGTTTTCCTCCTGATGTGGCTGTACAACAGCTTCGGGTCAGTCTTTACTTTTGATGTATGTCATTTCATATTGTCCCCCTGAGCCTCCCTTCTTTTCTGTGCATATTCGTTTCTGGCTCTTCGGCTAAAACTCTTTATTTTCCTGAGTTCTCTGTCTTTTGTACCTTTCCATTCTCTAGTACACCTAGTTTTTTGCCTCCCTACACCTTTGGGTGAACCAAGGAAATCGTTCTGTTCTTCCCCTTATTTCTGTTTCCCTTGGGAACAAACCTCTCCTCTGCCCTCCTTGCATTTTTTTTGCCACATAGTCCCCTCATTTCTTGTACTGGTTTTCCTGTTTGGGGTGTGTGTGTGTGGGGTGTGTGTGTGTTTTGTGTGTGTTGTGTGTGGTGTGTGTGTGTGTGTGTGTGTTGTGTGTTGTGTGTGTGTGTGTGTGTGTGTTTGTGTGTGTGTGTGTGTGTGTGTGTGTGTGTGTGTGGTGTTTTGTGTGTTTTTGTGGTGTGTGTGTGTGGTGTGTGTGTGTGTGGTGTGTGTGTGTGTTTGTGTGTGTTTGTGGTTTTGTGTGTGTGTGTGTGTTTTTGTGTGTGTGTGTGTGTGTGTGTGTGTGTGTGTGTGGTGTGTTTGGGGGTGTGTGTTTGTTTGTGTGTTTGTGTGTTGTGTGTGTGTGTGTTGTGTGTGTTGTGTGTGTGTGTGTGTGTGTGTGTGTGTGTACTCACCTAGTTGTAATCACCTAGTTGAGGTTGCGGGGGTCGAGTCCGAGCTCCTGGCCCCGCCTCTTCACTGATCGCTACTAGGTCACTCTCCCTGAGCGGTGAGCTTTATCATACCTCTGCTTAAAGCTATGTATGGATCCTGCCTCCACTACATCGCTTCCCAAACTATTCAACTTCCTGACTACTCTGTGGCTGAAGAAATACTTCCTAACATCCCTGTGATTCATCTGTGTCTTCAGCTTCCAACTGTGTCCCCTTATTACTGTGTCCACTTGTTACTGTGTCCCCTTGTTATTGTGTCCCCTTGTTATTGTGTCCCCTTGTTACTGTGTCCCTTGTTACTGAGTCCCCTTTTTTATTGTGTCCCCTTGTTATTGTGTCCCCTTGTTACTGTGTCCCACTTGTTATTGTGTCCCCTTGTTACTGTGTCCCCTTGTTACTGTGTCCCCTTATTACTGTGTCCACTTGTTACTGTGTCCCCTTGTTATTGTGTCCCCTTGTTATTGTGTCCCCTTGTTACTGTGTCCCCTTGTTATTGTGTCCCCTTGTTACTGTGTCCCCTTGTTACTGTATCCCCTTGTTACTGCGTCCCCTTGTTACTGTGTCCCCTTGTTACTGTTGTCCCCTTGTTATTGTTCCCCTGTTTACTGTGTCCCCTTGTTACTGTATCCCATTGTTACTGTGTCCCCTTGTTACTGTGTCCCCTTGTTACTGTATCCCCTTGTTACTGTGTCCCCTTGTTGCTGTGTCCCCTTGTTACTGTGTCCCTTTGTTATTGTGTCCCCTTGTTACTGTGTCCCCTTGTTACTGTATCCCCTTGTTACTGTGTCCCCCCTTTTTACTGTGTCCCCTTGTTACTGTATCCCCTTGTTACTGTGTCCCCTTGTTGCTGTGTCCCCCTTTTTACGTATCCCCCTTTTTACTGTGTCCCCTTGTTGTTGTGTCCCCTTGTTACTGTATCCCCTTGTTACTGTGTCCCCTTGTTACTGTGTCCCCTTGTTGCGTGTCCCCTTGTTACTGTGTCCCCTTGTTGCCCCCTGTCCCCTTGTTTACTGTGTCCCCTTGTTACTGTGTCCCCTTGTTACTGTTTCCCTTGTTACTTTTATCCCCTTGTTACTGTGTCCCCTTGTTACTGTGTCCCCTTGTTACTGTGTCCCCTTGTTACGTGTCCCCTTTTACTGTGTCCCCTTGTTACTGTGTCCCCTTGTTATGTGTCCCCTTGTTTACTGTGTCCCCTTGTTACTGTATCCCCTTGTTACTGTGTCTCCTGTTACTGTGTCCCCTTGTTACTGTGTCCCCTTGTTACTGTGTCCCCTTGTTACTGTGTCCCCTTGTTACTGTGTCCCCTTGTTGCCTGTGTCCCTCTGTTACTGTGTTCCCCCCCGTTACTGTGTCCCTTGTTGTTGTGTCCCCTTATTACTGTGTCCACTTGTTACTGTGTCCCCTTATTACTGTGTCCCCTTGTTGCTGTGTCCCCTTGTTACTGTGTCCCCTTGTTGTTGTGTCCCCTTGTTGCTGTGTCCCCTTGTTACTGTGTCCCCTTGTTGTTGTGTCCCCTTGTTGTTGTGTCCCCTTGTTGTTGTGTCCCCTTATTACTGTGTCCACTTGTTACTGTGTCCCCTTATTACTGTGTCCACTTGTTACTGTGTCCCCTTGTTACTGTGTCCCCTTGTTACTGTGTCCCCCCTTGTTACTGTGTCCCCTTGTTACTGTGTTCCCATTGTTGCTGTGTCCCCCTTGGGTTTCTGTGTCCCCTTGTTAACTGTATCCCCTTGTTGTTGTGTCCCCTTATTACTGTGTCCACTTGTTACTGTGTCCCCTTGTTACTGTGTCCCCTTGTTGCTGTGTCCCCTTGTTACTGTGTCCCCTTGTTGTTGTGTCCCCTTGTTGCTGTGTCCCCTTGTTACTGTGTCCCCTTGTTGTTGTGTCCCCTTGTTGTTGTGTCCCCTTGTTGTTGTGTCCCCTTGTTGTTGTGTCCCCTTATTACTGTGTCCACTTGTTACTGTGTTCCCCTTATTACTGTGTCCACTTGTTACTGTGTCCCCTTTGTTTTCTGTGTCCCCTTGTTACTGTGTCCCCTTGTTGTTGTGTCCCTTTGTTGTTGTGTCCCCTTATTACTATGTCCACTTGTTACTATGTCCCCTTATTACTGTGTCCACTTGTTACTGTGTCCCCTTGTTACTGTGTCCCCTTGTTGTTGTGTCCCCTTTTTACTGTTTTTCCCCTTTTACTGGGGTCCCATTGTTACTGTGTCCCCTTGGTTGTTGTGTCCCCTTGTTTCTGTGTCCCCTTGTTACTGTGTCCCCTTGTTATTGTGTCCCCTTGTTACTTTTGTTTCCCCCTTTTTACTGTGTCCCCTTGTTACTGTGTCTCCTTGTTACTGTGTCCCCTTTTTGTTGTGTCCCCTTGTTACTGTGTCCCCTTGTTGTTGTGTCTCCTTGTTACTGTGTCCCCTTGTTACTGTGTCCCCTTGTTACTGTGTCTCCTTGTTACTGTGTCCCCTTGTTGTTGTGTCTCCTTGTTACTGTGTCCCCTTGTTACTGTGTCTCCTTGTTACTGTGTCCCCTTGTTGTTGTGTCTCCTTGTTACTGTGTCCCCTTGTTACTGTTCCTCCTGTTACTGTGTCCCCTTTTGTTGTGTCTCCTTGTTACTGTGTCTCCTTGTTACTGTGTCCCCTTGTTGTTGTGTCTCCTTGTTACTGTGTCCCCTTGTTGTTGTGTCTCCTTGTTACTGTGTCCCCTTGTTGTGTCTCCTTTTTACTGTGTCTCCTTGTTACTGTGTCTCCTTGTTACTGTTCTCCTTGTTACTGTTTCCCCTTGTTGTTGTGTCCTTGTTACTGTGTCCCCTTGTTACTGTGTCTCCTTGTTACTGTGTCCCCTTGTTGTTGTGTCCCCCTTGTTACTGTGTCCCCTTTTTGTTGTGTCCCCTTGTTTACTGTGTCCCCTTGTTGTTGTGTTTTTCCTTGTTACTGTGTTTCCCCTTGTTACTGTGTCTCCTTGTTACTGTGTCCCCTTGTTTTTTGTGTCTCCTTGTTACTGTGCTTCCTTGTTACTGTGTCCCCTTGTTGTTGTGTCTCCCCTTTTTACGTGTCCCTTGTTGTTTGTCTCCTTGTTACTGTGTCCCTTTGTTGTTGTGTCTCCTTGTTACTGTGTCTCCTTGTTACTGTGTCCCCTTGTTACTGTGTCTCCTTGTTACTGTGTCCCCTTGTTGTTGTGTCTCCTTGTTACTGTGTCCCCTTGTTACTGTGTCCCTTGTTACTGTGTCCCCTTGTTGTTGTGTCTTCCCCTTTTTACTTTGGGCCCCTTGTTGTTGTGTCCCCTTGTTACTGTGTCCCCTTGTTACTGTGTCCCCTTGTTATTTTGTCCCCTTGTTACTGTGTCCCCTTGTTACTGTGTCCCCTTGTTACTGTGTCCCCTTGTTTGCTGTGTCCCCTTGTTGCCCGTGTCCCCTTGTTACTGTCCCCTTGTTACTGTTTCCCCTTGTTACTGTGTCCCCCTTTTTACGTGTCCCCTTGTTACTGTGTCTCCTTGTTACTGTGTCCCCTTGTTACTGTGTCCCATTTTTACTGTGTCCCCTTGTTACTGTGTCTCCTTGTTACTGTGTCCCCTTGTTACTGTGTCCCCTTGTTACTGTGTCCCCTTGTTACTGTGTCCCCTTGGTATTGTGTCCCCTTGTTGCTGTGTCTCCTTGTTACTGTGTCCCCTTGTTACTGTGTCCCCTTTTTACTGTGTCCCCTTGGTATTGTGTCCCCTTGTTAAATGTGTCTCCTTGTTACTGTGTCCCCTTGTTACTGTGTCCCCTTGTTACTGTGCCTCCTTGTTACTGTGTCCCATTGTTACTGTGTCCCCTTGTTACTGTGTCCCCTTGTTACTGTGTCCCATTGTTACTGTGTCCCCTTGTTACCCGTGTCCCCTTGTTACTGTGTCTCCTTGTTACTGTGTCCCCTTGTTACTGTGTCCCCTTGTTACTGTGTCCCCCCTTGTTACTGTGTCCCATTGTTTACTGTGTCCCCTTGTTACTGTGTCCCCTTGTTACTGTGTCCCCCTTGTTACTGTGTCCCATTGTTACTGGTCCCCTTGTTACTGTGTCCCCCTTGTTACTGTGTCTCCTTGTTACTGTGTCCCCTTGTTACTGTGTCCCCCTTGTTACTGTGTCCCCCCTTTTTACTGTGTCCCCTTGTTGCTGTGTCCCTTGTTGTTGTGTCCCCTTGTTACTGTGTCCCCTTGTTACTGTGTCCCCTTGTTACTGTGTCCCCTTGTTACTGTGTCCCCTTGTTACTATGTCCCCTTGTTGCTGTGTCCCCTTGTTACTGTGTCCCCTTGTTGCTGTATCTCCTTATTTCTGTGTCCCATCTCTGGAACATCCTGCCTTTGTTCATCTTGTCAATTCCACGCAGTATTTTATATGTCGTTATCATGTCTCCCCCGACTTTCTATGTGCGTGTTTGCTGAGTATACACACGAGTGAATTACCGTGTCTACAGAAATTACAAAGTTGTATACACTGTGATGTGCATATCTCAGTGTATATACACTGAGAGGTGTATATCTCAGTGTATATACACTGAGAGGTGTATATCTCAGTGTATATACACTGAGAGGTGTATATCTCAGTGTATATACACTGAGAGGTGTATATCTCAGTTTTATATACACTAAGAGGTGTAAAGTCTCAGTGTATATACACTGAGAGGTATATATCTCAGTGTATATACACCCAGAGGTTATATCTCATGTATATACACCGAGAGGTGTAAACTCATTGTATAAACACTGAGAGGTGTATATATCAGTGTATATACACTGAGAGGTTTTATATCTCAGTGTATATACACTGAGAGGTGTATATCTCAGTGTATATACACCGAGAGGTGTATATCTCAGTGTATATACACTGAGAGGTGTATATCTCAGTGTACATACACCGAGAGGGTAAAATCTCAGTGTATATACACTGAGAGGTGTATATCTCAGTGTATATACACCGAGAGGTGTATATCTCAGTGTATATACACTGAGAGGTGTATATCTCATTGTAAAATACACTGAGAGGTGTATATCTCAGTGATATACACTGAGAGTGTATATCTCAGTGTATATACACTGAGAGGTGTATAAACTCAGTGTATAACACTGAGAGGTGTATATCTCAGTGTATATACACTGGGGGTGTATAAACTCAGTGTATATACACTGAGAGGGGTATATCTCAGTGTATTATACACTGAGAGGTGTATATCTCAGTGTATATACACTGAGAGGTGTAATATCTCAGTGTATATACACTGAGAGTGAATATTTTCTCAGTGTATATACACTGAGAGGGTGTATATCTCAGTGCAAAATACACTTTAGAGGTGTATATCTCAGTGTATATACACTGAGAGGTGTATATCTCAGTGTATATACACTAGAGGTGTATATCTCAGTGTATATACAACTGAGAGGTGTTTATCTCAGTGTATATACACTGAGAGGTGTATATCTCAGTGTATAACACTGAGAGGTGTATATCCCAGTGTATATACACTGAGAAAGGGGTATATCTCAGTGTATATACACTGAGAGGTGTATATCCCATGTATATACACTGGTAGTTTACATTAATCAGTATTATAGGTTTTTAAAGTATTCTTGACTGGTGGTGACCAGGTGACCTGCAGCCTTAATGACCCTGGTGTAGTAGATAGACTTTTAAACCCCAATTTAAACCCAAACCCAAACCCGTCTTAATAACCCTGGTGTAGTAATAGACTTTAAACCCCATTAGCCAACCAACCAGCCTTAATGACCCTGGTGTAGGGAGATAGACTTTAAACCCCATAAACCAAAACCAACCAGCTTAAAAGACCCTGGTGTAGTAGATAGACTTTTAAAAACCCATAACCAACCAACCAGTCCTTAATGACCCTGCTGTAGTAGATAGACTTTAAACCCCATTAACCAACCAACCAGATTTGTAATGGCCCCCGGTGTAGTAGATAGACTTTAAACCCCATTAACCAACCAACCAGTCCCTTTAATGACCCTGGTGTAGTAGATAGACTTTAAACCCCTTTAACCAACCAACCAGTCTTAATGACCCTGCTGTAGTAGATAGACTTTAAACCCCATTAACCAACCAACCAGTTTTAATGACCCTGGTGTAGTAGATAGACTTTAAACCCCATTAACCAACCAACCAGTCTTAATGACCCTGCTGTAGTAGATAGACTTTAAACCCCATTAACCAACCAACCAGTCTTAATGACCCTGCTGTAGTAGATAGACTTTAAACCCCATTAACCAACCAACCAGTCGTAATGGCCCTGTTTTTTTTTATAGATAGACTTTAAACCCCATTAACCAACCAACCAGTCTTTAAAGACCCTGGTGTAGTAGATAGACTTTAAACCCCTTTAACCAACCAACCAGTCTTAATGACCCTGCTGTATAGATAGACTTTAAACCCCATTAACCAACCAACCATTTTAATGACCCTGGGTAGTAGATAGACTTTAAACCCCATTAACCAACCAACCAGTCTTAATGACCCTGCTGTAGTAATAGACTTTAAACCCCATTAACCCAAACCCAAACCCGTCTTAATGACCCTGCTGTAGTAGATAAGACTTTTTAAAACCCCCTTAACCAACCAAACCCGTCTTAATGACCCTGGTGTAGTAGATAGACTTTAAACCCCATTTAAACCACCAACCAGTCTTAATACCCTGGTGTAGTAGATAGACTTTTAAAACCCCCTTTAACCAACCAACCAGTCTTAATGACCCTGCTGTAGTAGATAGACTTTTTAAACCCCCTTAACCAACCAACCAGTTTTTTAAAGACCCTGGTGTAGTAGATAGACTTTAAACCCCATTAACCAACCAACCAGTCTTAATGACCCTGCTGTAGTAGATAGACTTTAAACCCCATTAACCCAAACCCCAACCAGTCTTAATGACCCTGCTGTAGTAGATAGACTTTAAACCCCATTAACCAACCAACCAGTCTTAATGACCCTGGTGTAGTAGATAGACTTTAAACCCCATTAACCAACCAACCAGTCTTAATGACCCTGGTGTAGTAGATAGACTTTAAACCCCATTAACCAACCAACCAGTCTTAATGACCCTGGTGTAGTAGATAGACTTTAAACCCCCATTGTGTTCCACGTCGACCTTTCAGAACCCTAAAGTGACCTTGATCTATCGTGGTGTAAATATATCTATCGACTTTCAGTTCCTGGTGGCCCAGACGATGGTATTTACACAGGCCAGAGACACTTGTAAATTGTAAATTGTAAATCTCTCTCACCAACATTTACACCAGAGAAAAAAAATTGTAAATGTATAAATAATTAGAAATATATTAATTAATATTCTAATTTACATAAAGATTTATACTTAATGTATATACACTGAGATATACACCTCTCAGTGTATATACACTGAGATATACACCTCTCAGTGTATATACACTGAGATATACACCTCTCAGTGTATATACACTGAGATATACACCTCTCAGTGTATATACACAGAGATATACACCTCTCAGTGTATATACACTGAGATATACACCTCTCAGTGTATATACACTGAGATATACACCTGTCAGTGTATATACACTGAGATATACACCTCTCAGTGTATATACACAGAGATATACACCTCTCAGTGTATATACACTGAGATATACACCTCTCCCGTGTATATACACTGAGATATACACCTCTCAGTGTATATACACTGAGATATACACCTCTCAGTGTATATACACTGAGATATACACCTCTCAGTGTATATACACTGATATATACACCTCTCAGTGTATATACACTGAGATATACACCTCTCAGTGTATATACACTGAGATATACACCTCTCAGTGTATATACACTGAGATATACACCTCTCAGTGTATATACACTGAGATATACACCTCTCAGTGTATATACACTGAGATATACACCTCTCAGTGTATATACACTGAGATATACACCTCTCAGTGTATATACACTGAGATATACACCTCTCAGTGTATATACACTGAGATATACACCTCTCAGTGTATAATACGTTAAATTAACGACACCTTCACTTGGAACATGTCGTAGTGACGGAGGTAGGGACGGAGGTAGGGACGGAGGTAGGGACGGAGGTAGGGACGGAGGTACGGACGGAGGTAGGGACGGAGGTAGGGACGGAGGTAGGGACGGAGGTAGTGACGGAGGTAGGGACGGAGGTACGGACGGAGGTAGGGACGGAGGTAGGGACGGAGGTAAGGACGGAGGCAGGGACGGAGGTAGGGACGGAGGTAGGGACGGAGGTAGGGACGGAGGTAGGGACGGAGGTAGGGACGGAGGTACGGACGAGGTAGGGACGGAGGTAGGGACGGAGGTAGGGACGGAGGTAGTGACGGAGGTAGGGACGGAGGTACGGACGGAGGTAGGGACGGAGGTAGGGACGGAGGTAAGGACGGAGGCAGGGACGGAGGTAGGGACGGAGGTAGGGACGGACGTAGGGACGAGGTAGGGACGGAGGTAGGGACGGAGGTACGGACGGAGGTAGGGACGGAGGTAGGGACGGAGGTAGGGACGGAGGTAAGGACGGAGGTAAGGACGGAGGCAGGGACGGAGGTAGGGACGGAGGTAGGGACGGAGGTACGGACGGAGGTAGGGACGGAGTAGGGACGGAGGTAAGGACGGAGGCAGGGACGGAGGTAGGGACGGAGGTAGGGACGGAGTTAGGGACGGAGGTACGGACGGAGGTAGGGACGGAGGTAGGGACGGAGGTAGGACGGAGGTAGGGACGGAGGTAGTGACGAGGTAGGGACGGAGGTAGGGACGGAGTAGGGACGGAGGTAGGGACGGAGGTAGGGACGGAGGTAGGGACGGAGGTAGGGACGCAGGTAGGGACGGTGGTAGGGACGGAGGTAGGACGGTGGTAGTGACGGAGGTAGGGATGGTGGTAGGGACGGAGGTAGGGACGGAGGTAGGGACGGAGGTAGGGACGGTGGTAGGGACGGAGGTAGGGACGGTGGTAGTGACGGAGGTAGGGACGGTGGTAGGACGGAGGTAGGGACGGAGGTAGGGACGGTGGTAGGGACGGAGGTAGGACGGAGGTAGTGACGGAGGTAGGGACGGTGGTATTGACGGAGGTAGGGACGGAGGTAGTGACGGAGGTAGGGACGGAGGTAGGGACGGAGGTAGTGACGGAGTAGGGACGGTGGTAGGGACGGAGGTAGGGACGGAGGTAGTGACGGAGGTAGGGACGGTGGTAGGGACGGAGGTAGTGACGGAGGTAGGGACGGTGGTAGGGACGGAGGTAGGGACGGAGGTAGGGACGGAGGTAGGGACGTGGTAGGGACGGAGGTAGGGACGGAGGTAGTGACGGAGGTATGACGGAGGTAGGGACGGTGGTAGGGACGGAGGTAGGGACGGAGGTAGGGACGGAGGTAGGGACGGTGGTAGGGACGGAGGTAGGGACGGAGGTAGTGACGGAGGTAGTGACGGAGGTAGGGACGGTGGTAGGGACGGAGGTAGGGACGGAGGTAGGGACGGAGGTAGGGACGGAGGTAGGGACGGAGGTAGGGACGGAGGTAGGGACGGAGTATGACTGAGGTAGGGACGGAGGTAGTGACGGAGGTAGGGACGGAGGTAAGTGACGGAGGTAGGGACGGAGGTAGTGACGTAGGTAGGACGGAGGTAGGGACGGAGGTAGGGACGGAGGAAGGGACGGAGGTAGGGACGGAGGTAGTGACGGAGGTAGTGACGGAGGTAGGGACGGAGGTAGTGACGGAGGTAGGGACGGAGGTAGTGACGAAGGTAGTGACGGAGGTAGTAACGGAGGTAGTGACGGAGGTAGGGACGGAGGTAGGGACGGAGGTAGAGACGGAGGTAGGGACGGAGGTAGTAACGGAGGTAGGACGGAGGTAGGGACGGTTGGTAGGGACGGAGGTAGGGACGGAGGTAGGGACGGAGGTAGGACGGAGGTAGGACGAGGTAGTGACGGAGGTAGGGACGGAGTTAGGGACGGTGGTAGGACGGAGGTAGGGACGGAGGTAGGGACGGAGGTAGGGACGGAGGTAGTGACGGAGGTAGGGACGGAGGTAGGGACGGAGGTAGGGACGGAGGTAGGGACCGAGGTTGGGACGGAGGTAGGGACGGAGGTAGTGACGGAGGTAGGGACGGAGGTAGGGACGGTGGTAGGGACGGAGGTAGGGACGGAGGTAGGGACGGAGGTAGGGACGGAGGTAGTGACGGAGGTAGGGACGGAGTTAGGGACGGTGGTAGGGACGGAGGTAGGGACGGAGGTAGGGACGGAGGTAGGGACGGAGGTAGTGACGGAGGTAGGGACGGAGGTAGGGACGGAGGTAGGGACGGAGTTAGGGACCAGGTAGGGACGGAGGAGGAACGGAGGTAGTGACGAAGGGAGGGACGGAGGTAGGGACGGAGGTAGTGACGGAGGTAGTGACGGAGGTAGGGACGGTGGTAGGACGGTGGTAGGGACGGAGGGAGGGACGGAGGTAGGGACGGAGGTAGGGACGGAGAGTGTGACGGAGGTAGGGGCGGTGGTAGGGACGGTGGTAGGGACGGAGGTAGTGACGGAGGTAGGGACGGTGGTAGGGACGGTGGTAGGGACGGTGGTAGGGACGGTGGTAGGGACGGAGGTAGGGACGGTGGTAGGGACGGTGGTAGGGACGGTGGTAGTGACGGAGGTAGGGACGGAGGTAGGGACGGTGGTAGGGACGGAGGTAGGGACGGTGGTAGGGACGGTGGTAGGGACGGAGGTAGTGACGGAGGTAGGGACGGTGGTAGGGACGGAGGTAGGGACGGAGGTAGGACGGAGGTAGTGACGAGGAAGGGACGGTGGTAGGGACGGTGGTAGGGACGGAGGTAGGGACGGAGGTAGGGACGGAGGTAGGGGGCGGAGGTAGGGACGGAGGTAGTGACGGAGGTAGTGACGGAGGTAGGGACGGAGTAGGGACGGTGGTAGGGACGGAGGTAGGGACGGAGGTAGGGGCGGAGGTAGGGCCGGTGGTAGGGACGGAGGTAGGGACGGTGGTGGGGACGGAGGTAGGGACGGAGGTAGGGACGGAGGTAGGGACGGTGGTAGGGACGGAGGTAGGGACGGAGGGAGGGACGGAGGTAGGGACGGAGGTAGGGACGGAGGTAGGACGGAGGTAGTGACGGAGGTAGGGACGGAGGTGGGGAAGGAGGTAGGGACGGAGGTAGGGACGGAGGTAGGGACGGAGGTAGGGACGGAGGTAGGGACGGAGGTAGGGACGGAGGTAGGGACGGAGGTAGTGACGGAGGTAGTGACGGAGGTAGGGACGGAGTAGGGACGGTGGTAGGGACGGAGGTAGGGACGGAGGTAGGGACGGAGGTAGGGACGGTGGTAGGGACGGAGGTAGGGACGGTGGTGGGGACGGAGGTAGGGACGGAGGTAGGGACGGAGGTAGGGACGGTTGGTAGGGACGGAGGTAGGGACGGAGGTAGGGACGGAGGTAGGGACGGAGGTAGGGACGGAGGTAGGGACGGAGGTAGTGACGGAGGTAGGGACGGAGGTAGGACGGAGGTAGGGACGGAGGTAGGGGCGGAGTTAGGGACGGAGGTATGACGAGGTAGGGGCGGAGGTAGGGACGGAGGTAGGGACGGAGGTAGGGACGGAGGTAGTGACGGAGGTAGGGACGGAGGTAGGGACGGAGGTAGGGACGGAGGTAGGGACGGAGTTAGGGACTTAGGTAGTGACGGAGGTAGGGACGGAGGTAGGGACGGAGGTAGGGACGGAGGTAGGGACGGAGGTAGTGACGGAGGTAGGGACGGAGGTAGGGACGGAGGTAGGGACGGAGGTAGGGACGGAGGTAGTGACGGAGGTAGGGACGGAGGTAGGGACGGAGGTAGGGACGGAGGTAGTGACGGAGGTAGGGACGGAGTTAGGGACGGAGGTAGGGACGGAGGTAGGGACGGAGTTAGGGACGGAGGTAGGGACGGAGTTAGGGACGGAGGTAGGGACGGAGGTAGGGACGGAGGTAGGGACGGAGGTAGGGACGGAGTTAGGGACGGAGGTAGGGACGGAGTTAGGGACGGAGGTAGAGACGGAGGTAGGGACGGAGGTAGGGACGGAGGTAGGGACGGAGGTAGGGACGGAGTTAGGGACGGAGGTAGGGACGGAGGTAGGGACGGAGGTAGGGACGAGGTAGGGACGGAGGTAGAGACCGGAGGTAGGGACGGAGGCAGAGACAGAGGTACGGGACGGAGGTAGGGACGGTAGGTAGGGACGGAGGCAGAGGAGGGACGGAGGTACGGAGGAAGAGGTAGGGGCGGAGGTAAGGGACGGAGGGTAGGCACGGGGTTTGGGACGGAGGTAGGGACGGAGTAGAGACGGAGGTAGGGACGGAGTTAGGGACGGTGGTAGGGACGGAGGTAGGGACGGAGTTAGGGACGGAGGTAGGGACGGAGGTAGGACGGAGGTAGGGACGGATGTAGGGACGGAGGTAGGGACGGAGGTAGGGACGGAGTTAGGGACGGTGGTAGGGACGGAGGTAGGCACGGAGGTAGGGACGGAGGTAGGGACGAGGAGGACGGAGGTAGGACGGAGGTAGGGACGGAGTTTGTGACGGGGTAGGACGGAGGTACGGACGGAGGTAGGACGGAGGTAGGGGCGGAGGTAAGGACGGAGGTAGGGACGGAGGTAGGGACGGAGGTACGGACGGAGTTGGACGGAGGTACGGACGGAGGTAGAACGGAGGTACGGGACGGAGGTAGTGACGCAGGTAGGGACGGAGGTAGGACGGAGGTAGGGACGGAGGTAGGGGACGGAGGTACGGACGGAGGTAGAGACGGAGGTACGGACGGAGGTGGGGACGCAGGTAGGGACGGAGGTAGTGACGGAGGTAGTGACGGAGGTAGGGACGGAGGTACGGACGGAGGTAGGACGGAGGTACGGACGGATGTAGGGACGAGGTAGGGACGGAGGTAAGGACGGAGGTAGTGACGGAGGTAGGGACGGAGGTAGGGACGGAGGTAGGGACGGAGGTAGGGACGGAGGTAGGGACGGAGGTAGGACGGAGGAAGGACGGAGGGGAGGTGAGACGGAGGTGTGACGGGGTAGGGCGGGGTACAGGTACGTGTCAGGGACGGAAATGGGCGGAAGTAGTGACCCGGAGGAACCCCGGTTGGTAAGGCCCTGGGTGAACCTAGTGTAAGAACCCCGGGTTAGTGAACCCCGGGACCCCAATGTTTGACCTGTGTTGTGGACAGTGTGAAACCCTGGTGGTTAGCCCTGTGGGAATCATGTCAGTAACCCTGGTGTGAACCCTAGTGTTAGTGAACCCCTGTTGAATGGTGAACCAACCCTGGTGTGAACCCCTAGTGTTAATGAACCCTGGTGTTAGTGAACCCCTATTGCGAACCCCTAGTGTTAATGAACCCTGGTGTTAGTGAACCCCTAGTGTGAAAGCCTGGTGTGAACCCCTAGTGTTAATGAACCCTGGTGTTAGTGAATCCTGGTCTTAGTTAACCCTGGTTTGAACCCTGGTGTTAGTGAACCCTGGTGTGAACCCCTGGTGTTAGTGAACCCTTGTGTTAGTGAACCCTGATGTGAACAACTAGTGCTAGTGAACAACTGGTGTTAGTGAACCCTTGTATGAACCGCTGGTGTTAGTGAACCCTGGTGTGAACCCAAAGTGTTAGTGACCCCTTTTGTTAGTGAACCCTGGTGTGAACCCCTAGTGTTAGTGAACCCTGGTGTGAACCCCTAGTGTTAGTGAACCCTGGTGTGAACCCCTATTGTTAGTGAACCCTGGTGTTAGTGAACCCTGGTGTGAACCCCTAGTGTTAGTGAACTCTGGTGTTAGTGAACCCTGATGTGAACCCCTGGTGTTAGTGAACCCTGGTGTGAACCCCTAGTGTTAGTGAACCCTGGTGTTAATGAACCCTGTGTGAACCCTTGGTGTTAGTGAACCCTGGCGTTAGTGAACCCTGGTGTGAACCCTTAGTGTTAGTGAACCCTGGTGTTATTGAACCCTGGTGTGAACCCCTGGTGTTAGTGAACCCTGGTGTTAGTGAACCCTATTGTGAACCCCTGGTGTGAACCCCTAGTGTTAGTGAACTCTGGTGTTATTGAACCCTGGTGTGAACCCCTGGTGTTAGTGAACCCTGGTGTTAGTGAACCCTATTGTGAACCCCTGGTGTGAACCCCTAGTGTTAGTGAACTCTGGTGTTAGTGAACCCTGGTGTGAACCCCTATTGTTAGTGAACCCTGGTGTTAGTGAACCCTGGTGTGAACCCCTGGTGTGAACCCCTAGTGTTAGTGAACCCTGGTGTTAGTGAACCCTGGTATGAACCCCTGGTGTTAGTGAATACCTGGTGTTAGAGAACCCTGGTGTGAACCCCTGGTGTTAGTGAACACCTAGTGTGAACCCTTGGTGTTAGTGAACCCCTGGTGTTAGTAAACCCCTGGTGTTAGTGAACCCCTGGTGTTAGTGAACCCCTGTGTTAGTGAACCCCTGTGTTAGTGAACGCTGGTCTGAACCGCTGGTGTTAGTAAACTCCTGGTGTTAGTGAAATACTGGTGTTAGTGAACCCCTAGTGTTAGTGAACTCCTGGTGTTAGTGAACCCCTGGTGTTAGTGAACCAGTGGTGTTAGTGAACCCCTGGTGTTAGTGAACTTCCTGTGTTAGTGAACCCCTGGTGTTAGTGAACCCCTGGTGTTAGTGAACCAGTGGTGTTAGTGAACCCCTGGTGTTAATGAACTTCCTGTGTTAGTGAACCCCTGGTGTTAGTGAACCCCTGGTGTTAGTGAACTTCTGGTGTTAGTGAACTCCTGGTGTTAGTGAACTTCTGGTGTTAGTGAACTCCTGGTGTTAGTGAACTCCTGGTGTTAGTGAACCCCTGGTGTTAGTGAACCCCTGGTGTTAGTGAACCCCTGGTGTTAGTGAACTTCTGGTGTTAGTGAACTCCTGGTGTTAGTGAACTCCTGGTGTTAGTGAACCCCTGGTGTTAGTGAACTCCTGGTGTTAGTAAACCCCTGGTGTTAGTGAACTTCTGGTGTTAGTGAACTTCTGGTGTTAGTGAACTCCTGGTGTTAGTGAACCCCTGGTGTTAGTGAACCCCTGGTGTTAGTAAACCCCTGGTGTTAGTGAACCCCTGGTGTTAGTGAACCCCTGGTGTTAGTGAACCCCTGGTGTTAGTGAACCCCTGGTGTTAGTGAACCCCTGGTGTTAGTGAACTCCTGGTGTTAGTGAACCCCTGGTGTTAGTGAACTCCTGGTGTTAGTAAACCCCTTGTGTTAGTGAACCCCTGGTGTTAGTGAACCCCTGGTGTTAGTGAACCCCTGGTGTTAGTGAACTCCTGGTGTTAGTGAACCCCTGGTGTTAGTGAACCCCTGGTGTTAGTGAACCCCTGGTGTTAGTGAACCCCTGGTGTTAGTGAACTCCTGGTGTTAGTGAACTCCTGGTGTTAGTGAACCCCTGGTGTTAGTAAACCCCTGGTGTAGTGAACCCTGGTGTTAGTGAACCCCTGGTGTTAGTGAACCCCTGGTGTTAGTGAACCCCTGGTGTTAGTGAACTCCTGGTGTTAGTGAACCCCTGGTGTTAGTAAACCCCTGGTGTTAGTGAACTCCTGGTGTTAGTGAACCCCTGGTGTTAGTGAACTCCTGGTGTTAGTGAACCCCTGGTGTTAGTGAACTCCTGGTGTTAGTAAACCCCTGGTGTTAGTGAACCCCTGGTGTTAGTGAACCCCTGGTGTTAGTGAACCCCTGGTGTTAGTGAACCCCTGGTGTTAGTGAACTCCTGGTGTTAGTGAACCCCTGGTGTTAGTGAACCCCTGGTGTTAGTGAACCCCTGGTGTTAGTGAACCCCTGGTGTTAGTGAACCCCTGGTGTTAGTGAACTCATGGTGTTAGTGAACCCCTGGTGTTAGTAAAACCCCTGGTGTTAGTGAACCCCTGGTGTTAGTGAACCCCTGGTGTTAGTGAACCCCTGGTGTTAGTGAACTCCTGGTGTTAGTGAACCCCTGGTGTTAGTAAACCCCTGGTGTTAGTGAACCCCTGGTGTTAGTGAACCCCTGGTGTTAGTGAACCCCTGGTGTTAGTGAACCCCTGGTGTTAGTGAACCCCTGGTGTTAGTGAACCCCTGGTGTTAGTGAACTCCTGGTGTTAGTGAACCCCTGGTGTTAGTAAACCCTGGTGTTAGTGAACCCCTGGTGTTAGTAAACCCCTGGTGTTAGTGAAACCCCTGGTGTTAGTGAACCCCTGGTGTTAGTGAACCCCTGGTGTTAGTGAACCCCTGGTGTTAGTGAACCCCTGTGTTAGTGAACCCCTGGTGTTAGTGAACTCCTGGTGTTAGTGAACCCCTGGTGTTAGTGAACCCCTGGTGTTTAGTGAACTCCTGGTGTTAGTGAACCCCGGTGTTAGTGAACTCCTGGTGTTAGTGAACCCCTGGTGTTAGTGAACCCCTGGTGTTAGTGAACCCCTGGTGTTAGTGAACCCCTGGTGTTAGTGAACTCCTGGTGTTAGTGAACCCCTGGTGTTAGTGAACCCCTGGTGTTAGTGAACTCCTGGTGTAGTGAACCCCTGGTGTTAGTGAACTCCTGGTGTTAGTGAACCCCTGGTGTTAGTGAACCCTGGTGTTAGTGAACCCCTGGTGTTAGTGAACCCCTGGTGTTAGTGAACTCCTGGTGTTAGTGAACCCCTGGTGTTAGTGAACCCCTGGTGTTAGTGAACTCCTGGTGTTAGTGAACCCCTGGTGTTAGTGTACTCCTGGTGTTAGTGAACCCCTGGTGTTAGTGAACTCCTGGTGTTAGTGAACCCCTGGTGTTAGTGAACTCCTGGTGTTAGTGAACCCCTGGTGTTAGTTAACCCCTGGTGTTAGTGAACCCCTGGTGTTAGTGAACCCCTGGTGTTAGTGAACCCCTGGTGTTAGTGAACCCCTGGTTAGTGAACCCCTGGTGTTAGTGAACTCCTGTGTTAGTGAACCCCTGGTGTTAGTAAAACCCCTGGTGTTAGTGAACCCCTGTTTAGTGAACCCCTGGTGTTAGTGAACCCCTGGTGTTAGTGAACTCCTGGTGTTAGTGAACCCCTGGTGTTAGTGAACTCCTGGTGTTAGTGAACCCCTGGTGTTAGTAAACCCCTGGTGTTAGTGAACCCCTGGTGTTAGTGAACCCCTGGTGTTAGTGAACCCCTGTGTTAAGTGAACCCCTGGTGTTAGTGAACCCCTGGTGTTAGTGAACCCCTGGTGTTAGTGAACCCCTGGTGTTAGTGAACTCCTGTGTTAGTTAACCCCTGGTGTTAGTAAACCCTGGTGTTAGTGAACCCCTGGTGTTAGTAAACCCCTGGTGTTAGTGAACCCCTGGTGTTAGTGAACCCCTGGTATTAGTGAACCCCTGGTGTTAGTGAACCCCTGGTGTTAGTGAACCCCTGGTGTTAGTGAACCCCTAGTGTTAGTGAACTCCTGGTGTTAGTGAACCCCTGGTGTTAGTAAACCCCTGGTGTTAGTGAACCCCTGGTGTTAGTGAACCCCTGGTGTTAGTGAACCCCTGGTGTTAGTGAACCCCTGGTATTAGTGAACCCCTGGTGTTAGTGAACCCCTGGTGTTAGTGAACCCTGGTGTTAGTGAACCCCTGGTGTTAGTGAACCCCTGGTGTTAGTGAACCCCTGGTGTTAGTGAACTCCTGGTGTTAGTGAACCCCTGGTGTTAGTGAACCCCTGGTGTTAGTGAACTCCTGGTGTTAGTGAACCCCTGGTGTTAGTGAACTCCTGGTGTTAGTGAACCCCTGGTGTTAGTGAACCCCTGGTGTTAGTGAACCCCTGGTGTTAGTGAACCCCTGGTGTTAGTGGAACTCCTGGTGTTATGAACCCCTTGTGTTAGTGAACCCCTGGTGTTAGTGAACTCCTGGTGTTAGTGAACCCCTGTGTTAGTGAACTCCTGGTGTTAGTGAACCCCTGGTGTTAGTGAACCCCTGGTGTTAGTGAACCCCTGGTGTTAGTGAACCCCTGGTGTTAGTGAACTCCTGGTGTTAGTGAACCCCTGGTGTTAGTGAACCCCTGGTGTTAGTGAACTCCTGGTGTTAGTGAACCCCTGGTGTTAGTGTACTCCTGGTGTTAGTGAACCCCTGGTGTTAGTGAACTCCTGGTGTTAGTGAACCCCTGGTGTTAGTGAACTCCTGGTGTTAGTGAACCCCTGGTGTTAGTTAACCCCTGGTGTTAGTGAACCCCTGGTGTTAGTGAACCCCTGGTGTTAGTGAACCCCTGGTGTTAGTGAACCCCTGGTGTTAGTGAACCCCTGGTGTTAGTGAACCCCTGTGTTAGTGAACTCCTGGTGTTAGTGAACCCCTGGTGTTTAGTAAACCCCTGGTGTTAGTGAACCCCTGTGTTAGTAAACCCCTGGTGTTAGTGAACCCCTGGTGTTAGTGAACCCCTGGTGTTAGTGAACCCCTGGTGTTTAGTGAACCCCTGGTGTTAGTGAACCCCTGGTGTTAGTGAACTCCTGGTGTTAGTGAACCCCTGGTGTTAGTAAACCCCTGGTGTTATGAACCCCTGGTGTTAGTGAACCCCTGGTGTTAGTGAACCCCTGGTGTTAGTGAACCCCTGGTATTAGTGAACCCCTGGTGTTAGTGAACCCCTGGTGTTAGTGAACCCTGGTGTTAGTGAACCCCTGGTGTTAGTGAACCCCTGTGTTAGTGAACCCCTGGTGTTAGTGAACCCCTGGTGTTAGTAAACCCCTGGTGTTAGTGAACCCCTGGTGTTAGTGAACTCCTGGTGTTAGTGAACCCCTGGTGTTAGTGAACCCCTGGTGTTAGTGAAACTCCTGGTGTTAGTGAACCCCTGGTGTTAGTGAACTCCTGGTGTTAGTGAACCCCTGGTGTTAGTGAACTCCTGGTGTTTAGTGAACCCCTGGTGTTAGTGAACTCCTGGTGTTAGTAAACCCCTGGTGTTAGTGAACCCCTGGTGTTAGTGAACCCCTGTGTTAAGTGAACCCCTGTGTTAGTGAACTCCTGGTGTTAGTGAACCCCTGGTGTTAGTGAACCCCTGGTGTTAGTGAACCCCTGGTGTTAGTGAACCCCTGGTGTTTAGTGAACCCCTGGTGTTAGTGAACTCCTGGTGTTAGTGAACCCCTGGTGTTAGTAAACCCCTGGTGTTAGTGAACCCCTGGTGTTAGTGAACCCCTGGTGTTAGTGAACCCCTGTGTTAGTGAACTCCTGGTGTTAGAGAACCCCTGGTGTTAGTAAACCCCTGGTGTTAGTGAACCCCTGGTGTTAGTGAACCCCTGGTGTTAGTGAACCCCTGGTGTTAGTGAACCCCTGGTGTTAGTGAACCCCTGGTGTTAGTGAACCCCTGGTGTTAGTGAACTCCTGGTGTTAGTGAACCCCTGGTGTTAGTAAACCCCTGGTGTTAGTGAACCCCTGGTGTTAGTAAACCCCTGGTGTTAGTGAACCCCTGGTGTTAGTGAACCCTGGTGTTAGTGAACCCCTGGTGTTAGTGAACCCCTGGTGTTAGTGAACCCCTGGTGTTAGTGAACCCCTGGTGTTAGTGAACTCCTGGTGTTAGTGAACCCCTGGTGTTAGTGAACCCCTGGTGTTAGTGAACTCCTGGTGTTAGTGAA
>NC_069471.1:20212636-20240136 GCF_026875155.1 Cherax quadricarinatus | reverse complement strand
TATGGCCTTCAGAACCGTTCTTGTAACAGCTCGAAGCTTAGTCATGGCAGCAAACGTCGGGGATTTAATGGAGGGCATCTTAGTTCTTCGTTCTTCTTGATGATACCCATCATGGGGCATTTGCCCGCAAGAATGCAATGACTACTCTTGCAGTTAAGGCATTTTGGGAAAGGAACACTGACTCAAGACTCGAAGTCACGGCCTTCACAGCCACAGAATTCTTGTCCCTGATAGGGCAGTCATGGGATAGACGCAGGTAGGGGTAGCGGATCCATCAGGTTGTGATGTATCTGTATTGCTCAGGTTTACTTGGGTTTATGTAGTAATAATAGACTGCCAGTCCACCGGTGAGACCCTGATAAAGTGACAGCAGGTGTCAGGTGACTAACACCCAGGTACCTACTTACTGCTAGGTGAACAGTGACAGCAGGTGTCAATTAACTAACACCCAGGTACCTACTTACTGCTAGGTGAACAGTGACAGCAGGTGTCAATTGACTAACACCCAGGTGCCTACTTACTGCTAGGTGAACAGTGACAGCAGGTGTCAATTGACTAACACCCAGGTACCTACTTACTGCTAGGTGAACAGTGACAGCAGGTGTCAATTGACTAACACCCAGGTACCTACTTACTGCTAGGTGAACAGTGACAGCAGGTGTAAGGTGACTAACACCCAGATACCTACTTACTGCTAGGTGAACAGTGACAGCAGGTGTCAATTGACTAACACCCAGGTACCTACTTACTGCTAGGTGAACAGTGACAGCAGGTGTAAGGTGACTAACACCCAGATACCTACTTACTGCTAGGTAAACAGTGATAGCAGGTGTAAGGTGACTAACACCCAGGTACCTACTTACTGCTAGGTGAACACTGACAGCAGATGTAGTTAAAACGTCCAATGTTTCCACCCTTGCCTGGAATCAACCCGGACGCCTCAGCGTGCGAAGCGAGAGCATTGCCTACCAGGCCACGGGCCACTAGAGGCTTAACCTAGAAGAAGTGAGAGGTAAACCCACAAGGAGCGAGAAGGAAGCGGGGGATAGATGAAGGATAGATCAAAGGGACAGGAATAGAGGGCCGAATCTAAGGTCTTTGTAACGTGATGACCCACAGCTGGAGCTTCTGGCCATCTGACTGAGGCCTTCCGCTGGCTTACCTTAAATATAAGGTATTATATATATATATATACCTTAAATTTAAGGTACTTGTGTGTAGCAAGATATTTTAGGTACTAGTACTAGTACCTAGTACTACGTACTAGTACTAGGTACTAATACTAGGTACTAGTACCTATTACTAGTACCTAGTACTGGTACTTAGTACTAGTACTTATTACTATGTACTAGTACTAGGTACTAGTACTAGGCACTAGTACCTAATATGTACTAGATACTCGTACTAGTACTAGGTACTAGTACCTAGTAGACACTAATTAACCTTCCAAACACAGTAAAGGTCAGGTCACCTTTAAAACACCTGACCTTTCCTCTCTCTCTGACCTTAATTAACCAACAAACACGTACAAAAAACATCAATAAGGTCACCTGTGCACATATTCCAGGTGTACATACCTGTACATAGACTCTAAGTGTACATATGTGTACACACACACATAATATATATATATATATATATATATATATATATATATATATATATATATATATATATATATATATATATATATATATATATATATATATATGTATATATATATATATATATATATATATATATATATCTGCTTGATTTTCCAGGTGTTGTGGTTGGTGGTGGTAGTTGTGGTTGTTGTGGTAGCACCGCCGATGGTGGTAGCAGCGCCATCAGATGCGTCAGTGACGCAAAAGAGCGTCATCGTTGCGTTCGAGACGCAAGACCAGGAACACTTCCAGTATGGCACGGCTGGAGAGGCCGTTGTAGGAGCCTACAGGTAGGATGTTGTAGGATGTGTGCTAGGATTGTTATTATTATTATTATTATTATTATTATTATTATTATTATTATTATTATTATTATTATTATTATTATTATTATTATTTATTGCAAAATAATTTTGAAAGTAATTGACTCCTCTCTCTCTCTCTCTCTCTCTCTCTCTCTCTCTCTCTCTCTCTCTCTCTCTCTCTCTCTCTCTCTCTCTCTCTCTCTCTCTCTCTCCCCTCTCTCTCTCTCTCACAGCTGGCTGAGTCCAGAAGGTCAGGTGTTCATCGTTAGGTACATAGCAGACGCAGCTGGCTTCAGAGTACGTAGTGATGCAGTACCTGTGGACTCTAGAGGTGTCGCTGCCAATGGTGAGCAGGTTTTCCCTAGGACGCCTGAAGGTGCCTACATACTTCTTCAGGACTCCTGAAGGTACCTACATCCTTCTCCAGGACTCCTGAAGGTACCTGCGCCCTTCTCCAGGACTCCTGAAGGTACTTATATCCTTCTCCAGGATTCCTCCAAGTACTTACAGCATTCTCCAGGACTTTTCAAGGTACCTACATCCTTTCCCAAGACTCCTGAAGGTATCTATATCCTCCCCGGGACTCCTGAAGATACCTACATCCTCCCCGGGACTCCTGAAGATACCTACCTACTTTATAGCGCTGCTGAAGCTACCCACATCCCACCCAAGGACTCCTGAGGTACCTACAACCTTCCCAGGGACTCCTGAAGGTTCATACATGCTTCCAAAGGACTCCTGGATGTGGAAAAATAGACATATAGACAGTATAATGCGATACTTCATTGCCTACGTTTCGCCCACACAGTGGACTTTATCAAGTCACAAACAGATCTACCTGGGCGAAGAGTCTATGCGTATATGATGGGTGGAGAATGTTGGGTAGGTTGAAACTGATTTGGACCTGCAAGGGATGGGCTGGAATGTTGGGTAGGCTGGATCTGATAGGGACCTGCAAGGGATGGGCTGGAATGTTGGGTAGGCTGGATCTGATAGGGACCTGCAAGGGATGGGCTGGAATGTTGGGTAGGCTGGATCTGGTAGGGGCCTGCAAGGGATGGGCTGGAATGTTGGGTAGGCTGGATCTGATACGGACCTGCAAGAGGGCGAATTGGGGCTGGATCGATGGGACTGCAAGATGGCTGGAAGTTGGGTAGGCTGATCTGATAGGGACCTGCAAGGGATGGGCTGGAAAGTTGGGTAGGCTGAATCTGATAGGGACCTGCAAGGGATGGGCTGGAAGTTGGTAAGGCTGATCTGATAGGGACCTGCAAGGGATGGGCTGGAATGTTGGGTAGCTGGATCTGATAGGGCCTGCAAGGGATGGGCTGGAATGTTGGGTAGGCTGGATCTGATAGGGACCTGCAAGGGATGGGCTGGAATGTTGGGTAGGCTGGATCTGATAGGGACCTGCAAGGGATGGGCTGGAATGTTGGGTAGGCTGGATCTGATAGGGACCTGCAAGGGATGGGCTGGAATGTTGGGTAGGCTGGATCTGATAGGGACCTGCAAGGGATGGGCTGGAATGTTGGGTAGGCTGGATCTGATAGGGACCTGCAAGGGATGGGCTGGAATGTTGGGTAGGCTGGATCTGATAGGGACCTGCAAGGGATGGGCTGGAATGTTGGGTAGGCTGGATCTGATAGGGACCTGCACAGGACGGGTAAGTGTGTATGTTGTTATGTAGGATAACGATATAGAGGTGCCCTGACAAGGGGTTCAACTATGTTGTAGAAGCCGATGTTTTGGTTGAAATGTTAGATATACAGATAAGTGATGATTCCAGGATTCTGCGTCACTGTCTTCTTCCCTGGCGATGATTCTTGCGTCTCCGTTGTTGATTAAATTATTGTGGGAGTTACTGTGTTGAACACAGTCGTTACTTAAGTCATCCTTTCTGCCTGATTATTGGTGTTCTGAAATACGTGTTTGGAGGTCTCTGGATGTCTCACTCACGTGTAGTTGGTTGCCATCATTGCCAGGAATTATGTACACCCCTGCAGAGGACTGAACCTTGTCCTGTCTATTACTGGTGATATCCTTAATGATTTGTTGACATGGAGGTCGATACATTTAACGAGGCATTGGAAAAGATGTTGGAAATGTATTTGTCAACGCAGTTGGTGGGGAGGACTATGTATCTCCTCACGAAATCGTAATGACACGATTGCAAACAAACTCTCTGACCGCGGGTTCAAACCCCACCCGTAGTATGGCTTATGTCATATGTCCGGCATCTGGAGTTTCTAATGAAGTGTCGAGGATAGAGGAAAATACTTGATCGATGACAGAGCATTCCTCCTCAAGGAACTCAGTGTTGCAGATTCGGTGTAGTAATCTTGAACACTGTCGACTACAGGAACACACTGCTCAATCTACTTAATGACCCAGACACCTACAAACCTCTCACAACAAGTGGACAACCTTATCAAAACCTGTCTTCGCCAGACTCACCTCCTACTGAGAGATTCAGCACAAGGAAAGCAACCTCACAAAGAACTTACAAGCCAGGAATTCCACTGAGGCCCATCTTCTCTTTCTAAATTCTTGAGGACAGTCAGTCAAGCACTCTGATCATCTCCTCTATCGCAACAACATTAACATCAGCAATAAAAAAAACTCTCTAGCCTAGATGTAACATCCTTATTCACCAAGGTACCTACTACACAAGCCAGCGATCTCCTACGAAGGAAAGTTGACATCTCCTTTGACCTTCATATTCCAGGCAGCAATTTCATCGACCTTGTTGAACTGTGTTGCCTTTACATGTTTCTTAAAATCACCTTTTTCGGCAGACTTCTGGACTACCGATGGGTTCCCCACTTAGTACCCTACTGGTAAAACTATACATGGAATAACACCTGGTTCTGTTATGTTGACTTCTCATTATAACTCCCAGACACTCCAACATTCAAGTTCTCAAACACAAATTCAAGCAGGTCGAGCCCCCAGTCCTGTTTACATTAGAAGTCGACAGCACTTTTCCTTTCCTTAATATTCGCTGCAAAGCTGACCATCAACTTCTTTATTAAGTCTATCGAAAACCTACAAATTAACACGATCTTCTGCGCTTGTAATCTCACCACGACACCAAAACTAATGGAAACATATACACATATGCAGTGTAATGTGATCCTTTATTGACAACGTTTCGCCCACACAGTGGGCTTTTTCAAGTCACAAACAGATCTACCTGGGGTGGAAGGTACGGGAGTATTTATAGTCAGGTTCAGAATGTTGAGGTCAGGTGGAGAATGCTGCATCTGATGATGTACCGAGTGGGGTTATCGAGTCTAAAATCTAAAAGTCTAAAATCGGTATATCATTAGATGCAGCATTCTCCACCTGACCTTGGGTATCTTTATTGAGGAAACGTTTCGCCACACAGTGACTTCATCAGTCCATACAAAGTATAAACTTGAAGAACAGGATGATAATGAGGCAATCAGTCCCTCAACCTTGAGTCGATGTGGTCAGTCCATCAGTCTTGAATGGACTGACCACATCGACTCAAGGCTGAGGGACTGATTACCTCACTCTCCTCCTGTTCTGCAAGTTTATCCTTTGTATGCACTGATGAACCCACTGTGTGGCGAAACGTTGTCAATAAAGGATCACATTATACTGCATATGTGTTTATATTTCCGATGTGTCGGTATTTTATACCATTTATTTCCACCAAAACTAAACATGGTATAATTATAGGATTTTACCTAAGTTCACCCAGAATACGTGTAGCATTAAGATCCTTGAGGAGAAATGTTCTGACATCGATCAAGTATTTTCCTCTATCCTCGACACTTCATTAGAAACTCCAGATGCCGGACATATGACATAAGCCATACTACGGGTGGGGTTTGAACCCGCGGTCAGAGAGTTTGTTTGCAATCGTGTCATTACGATTTCGTGAGGAGATACATAGTCCTCCCCACCAACTGCGTTGACAAATACATTTCCAACATCTTTTCCAATGCCTCGTTAAATGTATCGACCTCCATGTCAACAAATCATTAAGGATATCACCAGTAATAGACAGGACAAGGTTCAGTCCTCTGCAGGGGTGTACATAATTCCTGGCAATGATGGCAACCAATTACACGTGAGTGAGACATCCAGAGACCTCCAAACACGTATTTCAGAACACCAATAATCAGGCAGAAAGGATGACTTAAGTAACGACTGTGTTCAACACATTAACTCCCACAATAATTTAATCAACAACAGAGACGCAAGAATCATCGCCAGGGAAGAAGACAGTGACGCAGAATCCTGGAATCATCACTTATCTGTATATCTAACATTTCAACCAAAACATCGGCTTCTACAACATAGTTGAACCCCTTGTCAGGGCACCTCTATATCGTTATCCTACATAACAACATACACACTTACCCGTCCTGTGCAGGTCCCTATCAGATCCAGCCTACCCAACATTCCAGCCCATCCCTTGCAGGTCCCTATCAGATCCAGCTTACCCAACATTCCAGCCCATCCCTTGCAGGTCCTTATCAGATCCAGCTTACCCAACATTCCAGCCCATCCCTTGCAGGTCCTTATCAGATCCAGCTTACCCAACATTCCAGCCCATCCCTTGCAGGTCCCTATCAGATCCAGCCTACCCAACATTCCAGCCCATCCCTTGCAGGTCCGTATCAGATCCAGCCTACCCAACATTCCAGCCCATCCCTTGCAGGTCCCTATCAGATCCAGCCTACAAAACATTCCAGCCCATCCCTTGCAGGTCCCTATCAGATCCAGCCTACCCAACATTCCAGCCCATCCCTTGCAGGTCCCTATCAGATCCAGCTTACCCAACATTCCAGCCCATCCCTTGCAGGTCCCTATCAGATCCAGCCTACCCAGCCTTCCAGCCCATCCCTTGCAGGTCCTTATCAGATCCAGCTTACCCAACATTCCAGCCCATCCCTTGCAGGTCCGTATCAGATCCAGCCTACCCAGCCTTCCAGCCCATCCCTTGCAGGTCCTTATCAGATCCAACTTACCCAACATTCCAGGCCATCCCTTGCAGGTCCCTATCAGATCCAGCCTACCCAGCATTCCAGCCCATCCCTTGCAGGTCCCTGTCAGATCCAGCTTACCCAGCATTCTAGCCCATCCCTTGCAGGTCCTTATCAGATCCAGCTTACCCAACATTCCAGCCCATCCCTTGCAGGTCCGTATCAGATCCAGCCTACCCAACATTCCAGCCCATCCCTTGCAGATCCAACTCAGATCCAGCCTACCCAACATTCCAGCCCATCCCTTGCAGGTCCCTATCAGATCCAGCCTACCCAGCATTCCAGCCCATCCCTTGTAGGTCCTTATCAGATCCAGCCTACCCAACATTCCAGCCCATCCCTTGCAGGTCCGTATCGGATACAGCCTACCCAGATTTCCAGCCCATCCCTTGCAGGTCCTTATCAGATCCAGCTTACCCAACATTCCAGCCCATCCCTTGCAGATCCAACTCAGATCCAGCCTACCCAACATTCCAGCCCATCCCTTGCAGGTCCCTATCAGATCCAGCCTACCCAACATTCCAGCCCATCCCTTGCAGGTCCTTATCAGATCCACCCTACCCAACATTCCAGCCCATCCCTTGCAGGTCCGTATCAGATACAGCCTACCCAGACTTCCAGCCCATCCCTTGCAGGTCCTTATCAGATCCAGCCTACCCAACATTCCAGCCCATCCCTTGCAGGTCCGTATCAGATACAGCCTACCCAGACTTCCAGCCCATCCCTTGCAGGTCCTTATCAGATCCAGCTTACTCAACATTCCAGCCCATCCCATGCAGATCCAACTCAGATCCAGCCTACCCAACATTCTCCACCCTAGATATACTCACGTACTCTTTACCCAGGTATATCTGTTTGTGTTTTTCTAAAGTATTGCATTCGTCATTATTTTTCCAGTGTTTCTGTATTGTGTACCATTCATCTCCAGGATTTCTGAAGGTACCTACGCCCTTCCCCAGGAATATTGAGAGTACCTACTTCCTTCTCCAGGACTACTGAAGGTATCTACAGGTCTTCTGAAGGTGCGTACGTCCCTCCCCAGGAATATTGAGGGTACCTACTTCCTTCTCCAAGACTCCTGGAGGTATCTACGTCCTTCCCCAGGGCTCTTGAAGGTACCTACATTCTCCCCCAGAAGTCTTGAAGGTACCTACATCCTTCACCAGACTCCTGAAGGTACCTACACCCTTCTCAATGACACCTGAAGATACCTATTTCCTTCGCCAGTACTCATGAGGTACCTACATCCTTCCCCAGGACTCCTGAAGATACCTACGTCTTCCCCATGGCTCCCGAAGGAACATTATACATATAGAAGTAATTAGAAGCTATTTAGAGGGAAATTTAGATATTTTGAACTCGCCTACCTGATAATGGTAGGCGGAAAAAAATCGAAAAATCCCGCAAGCGTTTTTTTTTTTTAAGATTGGGTATTGGGGCAGGTGTGAGGGGGGATACCCACATCCCGTGAGTATCCCTCTAGGAAGGTGCCCTGCAGGTGTTCGTCCTCTCCTGGAGGAGTAACAGCAGCTGAGAGGAAGGGAGGGTCGAGGCCTTTCGCTTCTTGGTATTAAACTTCATCAGGAGCAAATTTTTTTGTGTGTGTATGTTAGAAGCTTTGAATTAGAACTAGTCTAAGCTTTGAATTAGAACTCTTTTAAAGCTTGGTTGTGATTAGTTAAGTTGTTTGTTGCAAGCTTGAAGTTAGCTCAAAGTTATCTTAGGTCATATTAAGTTATTTTCTGACGATAGTGTGAGAGTTTAAGTTGATATTTGTTATAAGTAACCTAACTAGCTCCCTAACTCATCAACTAACTAGAAATTAGTTTTACTCTATCGACCAGATATCGTACAATAAATATTTATAGACAGAGGCTACGATTGTTATGTGTTGCTAAGGGTCAGAATTCTATATTGTTAGGCCAGTAGTTCCTCCTTAAGGTGTATTAATAAAACTACTTGTGATAAAGTGTGTATTAATGTTCCTTTATTAATGTAAGGGAGCCACAACCACGACGTCAGAGATACCTCTCACTAAAGTCTTCGGTAAGACCTTCAGTAACTGGAGTGTCTGACACATAAGGACTTAGTTAACCTTGATCCAGCTTAAGACTTTCACCTCTAAGACCAGTCTTATCCTGGAGACTTTAAACGTCCACGGGGGGGGAGCGCTAAACCCCTGTGGGTCGGTCAGCGCCCGGGATTGTGGTAGCGCCTATTTGTGCATCAAAAATCTCAGAAATACTGGGATCTAATCCCTTTATAAGGGATCCAATACCTTTATAAGGAATCCAATCCCCTTATAAGATATCCAATTCCATTATAAGGAATCCAATCCCCTCATAAGTGATCTAATCCCCTTATAAGGGATTCAATCCTCTCATAAATTATACAATCTCTTATAAGTGATATAATCATTTTATAAATTATCCAATCCCTTCATAAGTTATCCAATCCCTTTATAAGGGAATCCAGCTCACTTATATGTGATCCAATCCTTTTACATGTGATCTTATAAAGGAATCCAATCCCCCTATAAAGGAATCCAGTCTCTTATAAAGAAATCTAGTACCCTTATAGGTGGTCCAGTCCCCTCATAAAGGAATTCAATCCCCTCATAAAGGAATCCAATTACTTATATAGGAATCCAATCCCTTATAAAGAAATCTAATCCCCTTATAAAGAAATCCAATCCCTTATAAAGAAATCCAATTCCCTTATAAAGGAATCCAATCCCCTTATAAAGGAATCCAGTCCCTTATAAAAGAATCCAATCCCTTATAAGGAAATCCAATCTCTTATAAAGGAATACAGTCTTCTTATAAAGGAATTCAATACCCTTAAAGGTGATCCAATCCCTCATAAAGGAATCCAATCCCTTGTAAAGGAATTCAATCCCCTTATAAAGGAATCCAATCCCTTTTCAAGGAATCCAATCCCCTTATAAAGGAATCCAATCCCTTACAAAGGAATCCAATCCCCTTATAAAGGAATCCAATCCCTTGTAAAGGAATTCAATCCCCTTATAAAGGAATCCAATCCCTTTTCAAGGAATCCAATCCCCTTATAAGGAATCCAATCCCTTACAAAGGAATCCAATCCCCTTATAAAGGAATCCGATCCCCCTTATAGGCGATCCAATCCCCTTCACAAACGATCCCATCCCTCCGTCCAAGGGATTCCATCGCCGAACTCCAGCAGGTGAGTTATAGCAGTACGAGGCGCCAGATACAACCTCACTAATGCTCTAGTTAGGTTCGAGTGATAGCGGGTGAGTTATGGCACTCTCTGGCACTCGGGCACTCTAATGGCCTAGTTAGGTTAGGGTGATAGGCAATGATTGCCATCCTGATTTACAACGTTCAAGCACCGCTGTGTTTACACTGGTGGGCAGTCTCATTTACACTGTTGGAACGAGGTTGTTAGTGTTGTAAATTGGGTTGGTCTTAGGTGTTGTAAATTGGGTTGGTCTTAGGTGTTGTAAATTGGGTTGGTCTTAGGTGTTGTAAATTGGGTTGGTCTTAGGTATTGTAAATTGGGTTGGTCTTAGGTGTTGTAAATTGGATTGGTCTTAGGTGTTGTAAATTGGATTGGTCTTAGGTGTTGTAAATTGGGTTGGTCTTAGATATTGTAAATTGGATTGGTCTTAGATGTTGTAAATTGGATTGGTCTTAGGTGTTGTAAATTGGGTTGGTCTTAGATGTTGTAAATTGGATTGGTCTTAGGTGTTGTAAATTGGATTGGTCTTAGATGTTGTAAATTGGGTTGGTCTTAGGTGTTGTAAATTGGATTGGTCTTAGATGTTGTAAATTGGGTTGGTCTTAGGTGTTGTAAATTGGGTTGGTCTTAGATATTGTAAATTGGATTGGTCTTAGATGTTGTAAATTGGATTGGTCTTAGGTGTTGTAAATTGGGTTGGTCTTAGATGTTGTAAATTGGATTGGTCTTAGGTGTTGTAAATTGGATTGGTCTTAGATGTTGTAAATTGGGTTGGTCTTAGGTGTTGTAAATTGGATTGGTCTTAGATGTTGTAAATTGGGTTGGTCTTAGGTGTTGTAAATTGGATTGGTCTTAGATGTTGTAAATTGGATTGGTCTTAGGTGTTGTAAATTGAATTGGTCTTAGATGTTGTAAATTGGATTGGTCTTAGATGTTGTAAATTGGATTGGTCTTAGGTGTTGTAAATTGGGGTTGGTCTTAGATGTTGTAAATTGGATTGGTCTTAGGTGTTGTAAATTGGATTGGTCTTAGATGTTGTAAATTGGGTTGGTCTTAGGTGTTGTAAATTGGATTGGTCTTAGATGTTGTAAATTGGTTGGTCTTAGGTGTTGTAAATTGGATTGGTCTTAGATGTTGTAAATTGGATTGGTCTTAGGTGTTGTAAATTGGATTGGTCTTAGTGTTGTAAATTGGGTTGGTCTTAGAGTGTTGTAAATTGGATTGGTCTTTAGGTGTTGTAAATTGGGATTGGTCTTAGTGTTGTAAATTGGGTTGGTCTTAGGTGCTGTAAATTGGATTGGTCTTAGGTGTTGTAAATTGGGTTGGTCTTAGGTGCTGTAAATTGGATTGGTCTTAGGTGCTGTAAATTGGGTTGGTCTTAGGTGCTGTAAATTGGGTTGGTCTTAAGTGCTGTAAATTGGGTTGGTCTTAGTGCTGTAAATTGGTTGGTTTTAGGGGCTGTAAATTGGGTTGGTCTTAAGTGCTGTAAATTGGTTGGTTTAGTGTTGTAAATTGGTTGGTCTTAGGTGTCTGTAAATGGGTTGGTCTTAGAGTGCTGTAAATTGGTTGTGTTTAGTGTTGTAAATTGGTTGGTCTTAGGTGCTGTAAATTGGTTGGTCTTAGGTGCTGTAAATTGGATTGGTCTTAGGTGCTGTAAATTGGGTTGGTCTTAGGTGCTGTAAATTGGGTTGGTCTTAAGTGCTGTAAATTGGGTTGGTCTTAAGTGCTGTAAATTGGGTTGGTCTTAAGTGCTGTAAATTGGGTTGGTCTTAAGTGCTGTAAATTGGGTTGGTCTTAAGTGCTGTAAATTGGGTTGGTCTTAAGTGCTGTAAATTGGGTTGGTCTTAAGTGCTGTAAATTGGGTTGGTCTTAGGTGCTGTAAACTTGGGTTGTCTAGGTTGTAAATCAGGTTGGCTAAGCTAGAAAATGGTTGGTGCTAGGTGTGTAAAAAGGGTTAGTGTAAGTGCTGTAATTGGTTGGTTAAGTGCTGTAACTAGGGTTTGAGTGTAAACTCGGCTGAGATGTAGAAAAGTGTGTGTGAGGTGTGTTGAAGATGTAGTGTGAGTGTGAGTGTGATGTGTGTGTGTGTGTTGAGTGTGGGAGAGTGTGAGTGTGTGTGTGTGTGTGGAGTGTGTGAGTGAGTGTGTGGGTGAGTGAGTGTGAGTTGAGTGTGTGTGTGTGTGTGAGTGGGAGAGTGTGAGTGTGGGTTGGAGATGTGAGTGTGTGTGTGTATGAGTGTGGGAGAGTGTGTGTGTGTGTGTGTGTGTACTCACCTAGTTGAGGTTGCGGGGGTCGAGTCTAAGCTCCTGGCCCCGCCTCTTCACTGGTCACTACTAGGTCACTCTCCCTGAACCATGAGCTTTATCATACCTCTGCTTAAAGCTATGTATGGATCCTGCCTCAACTACATCGCTTCCCAAACTATTCCACTTACTGACTACTCTGTGGCTGAAGAAATACTTCCTAACATCCCTGTGATTCATCTGTGTCTTCAGCTTCCAACTGTGTCCCCTTGTTACTGTGTCCAATCTCTGGAACATCCTGTCTTTGTCCACCTTGTCAATTCCTCTCAGTATTTTGTATGTCGTTATCATGTCCCCCCTATCTCTCCTGTCCTCCAGTGTCGTCAGGTTGATTTCCCTTAACCTCTCCTCGTAGGACATACCTCTTAGCTCTGGGACTAGTCTTGTTGCAAACCTTTGCACTCTCTTTAGTTTCTTCACGTGCTTGGCTAGGTGTGGGTTCCAAACTGGTGCCGCATACTCCAATATGGGCCTAACATACACGTTGTACAGGGTCCTGAATGATTCCTTATTAAGATGTCGGAATGCTGTTCTGAGGTTTGCTAGGCGCCCATATGCTGCAGCAGTTATTTGGTTGATGTGCGCTTCAGGAGATGTGCCTGGTGTTATACTCACCCCAAGATCTTTCTCCTTGAGTGAGGTTTGTAGTCTCTGACCCCCTAGACTGTACTCCGTCTGCGGTCTTCTTTGCCCTTCCCCAATCTTCATGACTTTGCACTTGGTGGGATTGAACTCCAGGAGCCAATTGCTGGACCAGGTCTGCAGCCTGATCTCTTTGTAGTTCTGCCTGGTCTTCGATCGAGTGAATTCTTCTCATCAACTTCACGTCATCTGCAAACAGGGACACCTCAGAGTCTATTCCTTCCGTCATGTCGTTCACAAATACCAGAAACAGCACTGGTCCTAGGACTGACCCCTGTGGGATCCCGCTGGTCACAGGTGCCCACTCTGACACCTCGCCACGTACCATGACTCGCTGCTGTCTTCCTGTGTGTGTGTGTGAGTGTGTGTGTGTGTGTGAGTGTGTGAGTGTGAGTGTGTGTGTGAGTGTGTGTGTGTGTGTGTGTGTGTGTGTGTGTGTGTGTGTGTGGTGTTTTGTGTATGTCTGTGTGTGTGTGTGTGTGTGTGTGTGTGTGTATGTGTGGGGTGTGTGTGTGTGTGTGTGTGTGTGTGTGTGTGTGTGTGTGTGTGTGTGTGTGTGTGTGTGTGTGTGTGTGTGTGTGTGTGTACTCACCTAATTGTGGTTGCAGGGGTCGAGACTCAGCTCCTGGCCCCGCCTCTTCACTGATCGCTACTGGATCCACTCTCTCTCTGCTTCCTGAGCTTTGTCATACCTCTTCTTAAAACTATGTATGGTTCCTGCCTCCACTACTTCACTTGCTAGGCTATTCCACTTGCTGACAACTCTATGACTGAAGAAATACTTCCTAACGTCCCTGTGACTCGTCTGAGTCTTCAGCTTCCAGTTGTGACCCCTTGTCCCTGTGTCCCCTCTCTGGAACATCCTATCTCTGTCCACCTTGTCTATTCCCCGCAGTATCTTGTATGTCGTTATCATGTCTCCCTGACCCTTCTGTCCTCCAGTGTCGTCAGTGAGTGTGAGTGTGTCTATGTTTATTTGTACAAGTTTAAAGTCTATCTACTACACGAAGGTCATTAAGACTGGTTGGTTGGTTAATGGATTTCGAGTCTATTTACATTATTATTATTATTATTATTATTATTATTATTATTATTATTATTATTATTATTATTATTATTATTAACATTATTATTATTTGTAGTAGTAGTAGTAATAATAGATTAGTATTAATAGTGTTGGTAGTAATTTCCTGACCACAAATAGCACGCTAGTGAACAGTAGCTGAACCATTGATCATAAGTTCTGTATAACACGGCTAGTTCTATATAACACGGGTAGTTCTGTATAACACGGGTAGTTCTATATAACACGGGTAGTTCTGTATAACACGGCTAGTTCTGTATAACACGGCTAGTTCTATATAACACGGCTAGTTCTGTATAACACGGCTAGTTCTGTATAACACGGGTAGTTCTGTATAACACGGCTAGTTCTGTATAACACGGGTAGTTCTGTATAACACGGCTAGTTCTGTATAACACGGCTAGTTCTGTATAACACGGGTAGTTCTGTATAACACGGCTAGTTCTGTATAACACGGGTAGTTCTGTATAACACGGGTAGTTCTGTATAACACGGCTAGTTCTGTATAACACGGCTAGTTCTGTATAACACGGCTAGTTCTGTATAACACGGCTAGTTCTGTATAACACGGGTAGTTCTGTATAACACGGCTAGTTCTGTATAACACGGCTAGTTCTGTATAACACGGCTAGTTCTGTATAACACGGGTAGTTCTGTATAACACGGCTAGTTCTATATAACACGGCTAGTTCTGTATAACACGGGTAGTTCTATATAACACGGGTAGTTCTGTATAACACGGGTAGTTCTATATAACACGGGTAGTTCTGTATAACACGGGTAGTTCTGTATAACACAGGTAGTTCTGTATAACACGGGTAGTTCTATATAACACGGGTAGTTCTGTATAACACAGGTAGTTCTGTATAACACGGGTAGTTCTATATAACACGGGTAGTTCTGAATAACACGGGTAGTTCTGTATAACACGGCTAGTTCTATATAACACGGGTAGTTCTGTATAACACGGGTAGTTCTGTATAACACGGCTAGTTCTGTATAACACGGGTAGTTCTGTATAACACGGGTAGTTCTGTATAACACGGGTAGTTCTATATAACACGGCTAGTTCTGTATAACACGGGTAGTTCTATATAACACGGGTAGTTCTGTATAACACGGGTAGTTCTGTATAACACGGGTAGTTCTGTATAACACGGGTAGTTCTGTATAACACGGGTAGTTCTGTATAACACGGGTAGTTCTGTATAACACGGGTAGTTCTATATAACACGGGTAGTTCTGTATAACACAGGTAGTTCTGTATAACACGGCTAGTTCTGTATAACACGGGTAGTTCTGTATAACACGGGTAGTTCTGTATAACACGGCTAGTTCTGTATAACACGGCTAGTTCTGTATAACACGGCTAGTTCTGTATAACACGGCTAGTTCTGTATAACACGGGTAGTTCTGTATAACACGGCTAGTTCTGTATAACACGGCTAGTTCTGTATAACACGGCTAGTTCTGTATAACACGGGTAGTTCTGTATAACACGGCTAGTTCTATATAACACGGCTAGTTCTGTATAACACGGGTAGTTCTATATAACACGGGTAGTTCTGTATAACACGGGTAGTTCTATATAACACGGGTAGTTCTGTATAACACGGGTAGTTCTGTATAACACAGGTAGTTCTGTATAACACGGGTAGTTCTATATAACACGGGTAGTTCTGTATAACACAGGTAGTTCTGTATAACACGGGTAGTTCTATATAACACGGGTAGTTCTGAATAACACGGGTAGTTCTGTATAACAGGCTAGTTCTATATAACACGGGTAGTTCTGTATAACACGGGTAGTTCTGTATAACACGGCTAGTTCTGTATACACGGGTTAGTTCTGTATAACACGGGTAGTTCTGTATAACACGGGTAGTTCTATATAACACGGCTAGTTCTGTATAACACGGGTAGTTCTATATAACACGGGTAGTTCTGTATAACACGGGTAGTTCTGTATAACACGGGTAGTTTCTGTATAAACACGGGTAGTTTCTGTATAACACGGGTAGTTCTGTATAACACGGGTAGTTCTGTATAACACGGGTAGTTCTATATAACACGGGTAGTTCTGTATAACACAGGTAGTTCTGTATAACACGGGTAGTTCTATATAACACGGGTAGTTCTGTATAACACGGCTAGCTCTGTATAATACGGGTAGTTCTGTATAACACGGGTAGTTCTGTATAACACGGCTAGTTCTGTATAACACGGGTAGTTCTGTATAACACGGGTAGTTCTGTATAACACGGGTAGTTCTGTATAACACGGCTAGTTCTGTATAACACGGCTAGTTCTGTATAACACGGCTAGTTCTGTATAACACGGCTAGTTCTGTATAACACGGGTAGTTCTATATAACACGGGTAGTTCTGTATAACACGGGTAGTTCTGTATAACACGGGTAGTTCTATATAACACGGGTAGTTCTGTATAACACGGCTAGTTCTGTATAACACGGGTAGTTCTATATAACACGGGTAGTTCTGTATAACACGGGTAGTTCTGTATAACACGGGTAGTTCTGTATAACACGGCTAGTTCTGTATAACACGGGTAGTTCTGTATAACACGGCTAGTTCTGTATAACACGGGTAGTTCTATATAACACGGGTAGTTCTGTATAACACGGGTAGTTCTGTATAACACGGGTAGTTCTATATAACACGGCTAGTTCTGTATAACACGGGTAGTTCTGTATAACACGGCTAGTTCTGTATAACACGGCTAGTTCTGTATAACACGGGTAGTTCTGTATAACACGGGTAGTTCTGTATAACACGGGTAGTTCTGTATAACACGGGTAGTTCTGTATAACACGGGTAGTTCTATATAACACGGGTAGTTCTATATAACACGGGTAGTTCTGTATAACACGGGAAGTTCTGTATAACACGGGTAGTTCTATATAACACGGGTAGTTCTGTATAACACGGGTAGTTCTGTATAACACGGGTAGTTCTGTATAACACGGGTAGTTCTGTATAACACGGGTAGTTCTGTATAACACGGGTAGTTCTATATAACACGGGTAGTTCTATATAACACGGGTAGTTCTGTATAACACGGGTAGTTCTGTATAACACGGGTAGTTCTATATAACACGGGTAGTTCTGTATAAACACGGGTAGTTCTGTATAACACGGGTTAGTTCTATATAACACGGGTAGTTCTGTATAACACGGGTAGTTCTGTATAACACGGGTAGTTCTATATAACACGGCTAGTTCTGTATAACACGGCTAGTTCTGTATAACACGGGTAGTTCTATATAACACGGGTAGTTCTGTATAACACGGGTAGTTCTGTATAACACGGGTAGTTCTATATAACACGGGTAGTTCTGTATAACACGGCTAGTTCTGTATAACACGGGTAGTTCTATATAACACGGGTAGTTCTGTATAACACGGGTATGTTCTGTATAACACGGGTAGTTCTGTATAACACGGCTAGTTCTGTATAACACGGTTAGTTTCTGTATAACACGGCTAGTTCTGTATAACACGGGTAGTTCTATATAACACGGGTAGTTCTGTATAACACGGGTAGTTCTGTATAACACGGGTAGTTCTATATAACACGGCTAGTTCTGTATAACACGGGTAGTTCTGTATAACACGGCTAGTTCTGTATAACACGGCTAGTTCTGTATAACACGGGTAGTTCTGTATAACACGGGTAGTTCTGTATAACACGGGTAGTTCTGTATAACACGGGTAGTTCTGTATAACACGGGTAGTTCTGTATAACACGGCTAGTTCTGTATAACACGGGTAGTTCTATATAACACGGGTGCCTGTCCCGGCTCACTAGGCCTTATAATCAATTCCCTGATTTCATTACTGTTTTGCAAGACTGAGAGTAAATTCTGCTGTTTTTAAAGTGGAAAGAGAGTGAGAGAAAGTGTGTGTGTGTCACTCAGAGATTACTATCAGGGTGCCCATCACTCACTACCAGTCCTGACGCATCTGAGCGGCAAAAAAGTACCAGTGGGATGCTGAAGATTTTATCTCAGGGAGTAAATTTGTCACAGCATCCCAGGTGGGTGGAAGATGGTGGCACACACACACACACACACACACATACACACACACACACACACACACACACACACCACACACACACACACACACACACACACACACACACACAGATAACCATCTAGCAGAGATCTCACAGTCGAGATAAGACTGATGGAGAGAGATAAAAGATATTCAGTGGAGGGCAGCATCTTGGTTGATGCATCCCACTGAAGCTTGGCACTACCATGAAGCTTACAGAAGCTTAGGACGCTATATCAGTCCTCAGCTACCATCCCACGCTTCAGTTAACCCTGACGCTACTCTGAATTTATAAGCACTTACTAAGAGATACAGTGCCATGATGGTGGCACTGTGCCTTCAGTGAGGCACTGTACCTTCCTTCCAGAAGTCCCTGTCCTCCATATTCTCTCTTTTCCCCTGCCCTTCCTATATTTTCCATCCGTAGCTGGGTTGGTAGCGCACTCAGCTCACACACCGAGGTCCGGGGGTCGATCCCCGGTACGGGTGGGAACATTAGGACGTCTTTCCTTAAGACACCTGCTGGCCATGTTCAACTAGCAGTAAAATGGGTATCTGAGTGTTAGGTGACTGGTGTGGGTGGCATCCTGGGTGTTAGGTGACTGGTGTGGGTGGCATCCTGGGTGTTAGGTGACTGGTGTGGGTGGCATCCTGAGTGTTAGGTGACTGGTGTGGGTGGCATCCTGGGTGTTAGGTGACTGGTGTGGGTGGCATCCTGGGTGTTAGGTGACTGGTGTGGGTGGCATCCTGAGTGTTAGGTGACTGGTGTGGGTGGCATCCTGGGTGTTAGGTGACTGGTGTGGGTGGCATCCTGGGTGTTAGGTGACTGGTGTGGGTGGCATCCTGGGTGTTAGGTGACTGGTGTGGGTGGCATCCTGGGTGTTAGGTGACTGGTGTGGGTGGCATCCTGGGTGTTAGGTGACTGGTGTGGGTGGCATCCTGGGGACAAAACTGACCTAATATGCAGGAAATGCTGTACATAACAAGGAACTTTCTATATAGTAGTATGTCATAGGTGTCAGCTATGGTATGTATAAGTTGTGTCAGGTACTGGTAGTAATAAAATTATTATTATTATTATTATTATTATTATTATTATTTTATTATTATTATGGGCTGTAGAAGTTGTGTCAGGTACTGGTAGTAATAAATATTATTATTATTATTATTATTATTATTATTATTATTATTATTATTATTATTATGGTCTGTATAAGTTGTGTCAGGTACTGGTAGTAATAAATATTATTATTATTATTATTATTATTAATTATTATTATATTATTATTATTATTATTATTATTATTATTATTATTATGGTCTGAAATAAGTTGTGTCAGGTACTGGTAGTAATAAATATTATTATTATTATTATATTATTATTATTATTATTATTATTATTATTATTATTATTATTATTATTATTATTATTATTATTATGGTCTGTATAAGTTGTGTCAGGTACTGGTAGTAATAAATATTATTATTAATATTATTATTATTATTTTTAAATTATTATTATTATTATTATTATTATTATTATTATTATTAGTATTATTATGGTCTGTATAAGTTGTGTCAGGTACTGGTAGTAATAAATATTATTTTTAAATTATTATTATTATTATTATTATTATTATTATTATTATTATTATTATTATTATTATGGTCTGTATAAGTTGTGTCAGTACTGGTAGTAATAAATATTTATTATTATTATTATTATATTATTATTATTATTATTATTATTATTTTTATTATTATTAGTATTATTATGGTCTGTATAAGTTGTGTCAGGTACTGGTAGTAATAAATATTATTATATTTTTATTATTATTATTATTATTTTTATTATTATTATTATATTATTATTATTATTATTTTTATATTATTATTATGGTCTGTATAAGTTGTGTCAGTACTGGTAGTAATAAATATTATTATTATTATTATTATTATTATTATTATTATTATTATTATTATTATTATTTATGGTCTGTATAAGTGGGTGTCAGGTACTGGTAGTAATAAATATTATTATTATTATTATTATTATTATTTTATTATTATTATTATTATATTATTATTATTATTATGGTCTGTATAAGTTGTGTCAGGTACTGGTAGTAATAAATATTATTATTATTATTATTATTATTATTATTATTATTATTATTATTATTATTATTATTATTAGTATTAGTACTACACCTGCTGTTACTTTCTAATCATGATCTACCTATGTCATAATCGGAGCCATTGCGTCAATGGGACACAGGAAGCGACCCAGTATCAGCTCCTGTTACCCACTGGTGACCTAACAAGAGACAGGCGACCTTTCCTAAGGTGAACCACTCACGAACTGACCCCCTGCTGTGACCTTCAGTGACCTCAAACTTCTATATATGATCAATTTCTCCTTGTTTATCAAGTTTCGCTCCAGTGGGTGTTGCGGTCTGCCCTTGGGAACTCCGCAACGAATTGCAAGAGTATCTCTATTGGGTAATATTGAACTGCAGAGCATTGGACTCGACACTATTCTGTAAGATCATAGACGACTGAATGAAAGATAAACAAGAGATCTATAGATGATTTGATAAGATTACTGACAACACAACAAGATTATAGACAGAATTGGATGGTAGTGGTGATAGTAATGGTTGAGGTGGTGACAGTGGTGGCTGTCGTAGTCTGGTCTAGGAAGGGAATTACCTCAGGAACGGCATTAGGGACATTAATTGCTACCCTCTAGCCCCAGGAACCAGTACTTAACCAAGACTGGGTTACTGTAGTGGTGTAATATTATACTCTGTCTCTCTCTCTCTCTCACACACACACACACACACACACACACACACACACACACACACACACACACACACACACACACACACACACACACTCATTCACACACACACAGTACCACACAAGAGATTAGTGCAAAAACTGGAGGACCAAGCAGGGATAACAGGGAAGGCACTACAATGGATCAGGGAATACTTGTCAGGAAGACAGCAGCGAGTCATGGTACGTGGCGAGGTGTCAGAGTGGGCACCTGTGACCAGCGGGGTCCCGCAGGGGTCAGTCCTAGGACCAGTGCTGTTTCTGGTATTTGTGAACGACATGACGGAAGGAATAGACTCTGAGGTGTCCCTGTTTGCAGATGACGTGAAGTTGATGAGAAGAATTCAGTCGGAGGTGGACCAGGCATTATTACAAAGGGCTCTGCATAGGTTGCACCCTGGTCCAGCAACTGGCTCCTGGAGTTCAATCCCACCAAGTGCAAAGTCATGAAGATTGGGGAAGGGCAAAGAAGACCGCAGACGGAGTATAGTCTAGGGGGCCAGAGACTACAAACCTCACCCAAGGAAAAAGATCTTGGGGTGAGTATAACACCGGGCACATCTCCTGAAGCGCACATCAACCAAATAACTGCTGCAGCATATGGGCGCCTAGCAAACCTCAGAACAGCATTCCGACACCTCAGGAAGGAATCGTTCAAGACACTGTACATCGTGTACGTCAGGCCCAAATTGGAGTATGCGGCACCAGTATGGAACCCACACCTGGTCAAACATGACAAAAAACTAAAGAAAGTGCAAAGGTTTGCAACAAGACTAGTCCCGGAGCTAAGAGGTATGTCCTACGAGGAGAGGTTAAAAGAACTCAACCTGATGACACTGGAGGGGAGGGATAGAGGGGACATGGTAACGATAACTGAGAAGAATTAACAAGGTGGATAGGATGTTCCAAAGATGTGACACAACAACAAGGGGACACAACAACAAGAGGACACAGCAACAAGAGGACACAGCAACAAGAGGACACAGCAACAAGGGGACACAGCAACAAGGGGACACAGCAACAAGGGGACACAATAACAAGAGGACACAACAACAAGGGGACACAGCAACAAGGGGACACAGCAACAAGGGGACACAACAACAAGGGGACACAGCAACAAGGGGACACAACAACAAGGGGACACAACAACAAGGGGACACAGCAACAAGGGGACACAACAACAAGAGGACACAGCAACAAGAGGACACAGCAACAAGGGGACGCAGCAACAAGGGGACACAGCAACAAGGGGACACAGCAACAAGGGGACACAACAAGGGGACAAAGCAACAAGGGGACACAGCAACAAGGGGACACATCAACAAGGGGACACAACAACAAGGGGACACAACAACAAGGGGACACAGCAACAAGGGGACACAATAACAAGGGGACACAGCAACAAATGGACACAGCAACAAGGGGACACAGCAACAAGGGGACACAACAACAAGGGGATACAGCAACAAGGGGACACAGCAACAAGGGGGCACAGCAACAAGGGGACACAACAAAAAGGTAACACAGCAACAAGAGGACACAGCAACAAGGGGACACAGCAACAAGGGGACACAACAACAAGAGGACACAGCAACAAGAGGACACAGCAACAAGGGGACACAGCAACAAGGGAACACAGCAAAAAGGGGACACAGCAACAAGGGGACACAACAACAAGAGGACACAGCAACTAGGGACACAGCAACAAGGGAACACAGCAAAAAGGGACACAGCAACAAGGGGACACAACAACAAGAGGACACAGCAACAAGGGGACACAACAACAAGAGGACACAACAACAAGAGGACACAGCAACAAGGGGACACAGCAACAAGGGAACACAGCAAAAAGGGGACACAGCAACAAGGGGACACAACAACAAGAGGACTCAGCAACTAGGGGACACAGAAACAAGGGAACACAACAACAAGGGGACACAGCAATAAGGTGACACAGCAACAAGGGGACACAGCAACAAGGGGACACAGCAACCAGGAAACACAACAACAATGGGACACAGCAATAAGGTGACACAGCAACAAGGGGACACAGCAACAAGGGGACACAACAACAAGAGGACACAGCAACAAGGGGACACAGCAACAAGGGGACACAGCAACAAGGGGACACAGAAACAAGGAAACACAACAACAAGGGGACACAGCAACAAGGTGACACAGCAACAAGGGGACACAGCAACAAGGGACACAGCAACAAGAGGACACAGCAGCAAGGGGACACAACAAACAAGGGGGCACAGCACAAGGGGACACAACAACAAGGGGACACAGCAACAAGGGGACACAGAAACAAGGGACACAGCAACAAGGGGACACAGCACAAGGGGACACAACAACAAGGGGACACAGCAAAAAGGGGACACAGCAACAAGGGGACACACAGGGACAAGCAAAAGGGACACAGCAACAAGGGGACACAGCAAAAAGGGACACACAACAAAGGGGAACACAACCAACAAGGGGACACAGACACCAAGGGGACACAGCATCAAGGGGACACAGCAACAAGGGACACAGCAACAAGGGACAGAGCAACAAGGGGACACAGCAACAAGGGACACAACAACAAGGGACACAACAACAAGGGGACACAGCAACAAGGGGACACAAGCAACAAGGGGAACACACAACAAGGGACACAGCAACAAGGGGACACAGCAACAAGGGGACACCAGCAAGGGACACAGCAACAAGAGGACACAGCGACAAGGGTACACAGCAACAAGGGGACACAGCAATAAGAGGACACAGCAAACAAGGGACACAGCAATAAGAGGACACAGCAACAAGGGACACAGCAATAAGAGGACACAGCAATAAGAGGACACAGCAATAAGAGGACACAGCAATAAGAGGACACAGCAATAAGAGGACACAGCAATAAGAGGACACAGGAACAAGGGAACACAACAACAAGGGGACACAGCAACAAGGGGACACAGCAACAAGGGGACACAACAACAAGGGGACACAGCAACAAGAGGACACAGCGACAAGGGTACACAGCAACAAGGGGACACACAATAAGAGGACACAGCAACAAGGGACACAGCAAAAGAGGACACAGCAACAAGGGAACACAGCAATAAGAGGACACAGCAATCAAGAGGACACAGCAATAAGAGGACACAGCAATAAGAGGACACAGGAACAAGGGACACACAACAAGGGACACAACAACAAGAGGACACAGCGACAAGCGGACACAGCAACAAGAGGACACAGCAATAAGAGGACACAGCAACAAGGGGACACAGCAATAAGAGGACACAGCAACAAGGGGACACAGCAATAAGAGGACACAGCAATAAGAGGACACAGCAATAAGGGGACACAGCAACAAGGAAGACAGCAACAAGGGGACACAGCAACAAGGGGGCCAAGCAACAAGGGACACAGCAACAAGGGGACACATCAACAAGGGACACAACAACAAGGGGACACAACAACAAGGGGACACAGCAACAAGGGGGCTCATCAATAAAGGACACAGCAACAAGGGGACTCAATCAATAAGAGGACACAGCATAAGAGGACACAGCAACAAGGGGACAAGCAACAAGGGACACAGCAAAGGGACACAGCAACAAGGGGACACAACAACAAGGGGACACAACAACAAGGGGACACAGCAACAAGGGGACTCAGCAATAAAGGACACAGCATAAGAGGACACAGCAACAAGGGACACAGCAACAAGGGGACACAGCAACAAGGGGACACAGCAACAAGGGACACAGCAACAAGGGGACACAGCAACAAGGGGGCACAACAACAAGGGGACACAACAACAAGGGGATACAACAACAAGGGGACACAGCAACAAGGGGACACAGCAACAAGGGGACACAGCAACAAGGGGACACAGCAACAAGGGGACACAACAACAAGGGGACACAACAACAAGGGACACAGCAACAAGGGGACACAACAAAAGGGACACAACAACAAGGGACACAGCAACAAAAGGGGACACAGCAACAAGGGGACACAGCAACAAGGGGACACAACAACAAGGGGACACAACAACAAGGGGACACAGCAACAAGGGGACTCATCAATAAGAGGACACAGCAACAAGGGGACTCATCAATAAGAGGACACAGCAGTAAGAGGACACAGCAACAAGGGGACACAGCAACAAGGGGACACAGCAACAAGGGGACACAGCAACAAGGGGACACAACAACAAGGGGACACAACAAAGGGACACAGCAACAAGGGGACCATCATAAGAGACACAGCATAGAGACACAGCAACAAGGGGACACAGCAACAAGGGGACACAGCAACAAGGGGACACAGCAACAAGGGGACACAGCAACAAGGGGACACAGCAACAAGGGGACACAACAACAAGGGGACACAACAACAAGGGGATACAACAACAAGGGGACACAGCAACAAGGGGACACAGCAACAAGGGGGCACAACAACAAGGGGACACAACAACAAGGGGACACAGCAACAAGGGGACACAACAACAAGGGGACACAACAACAAGGGGACACAGCAACAGGGGACACAACAACAAGGGGACACAGCAACAAGGGGACACAACAACAAGGGGACACAGCAACAAGGGGACACAACAACAAGGGGACACAACAACAAGGGGACACAACAACAAGGGGACACAGCAACAAGGGGACACAGCAACAAGGGGACACAACAACAAGGGGACACAACAACAAGGGGACACAACAACAAGGGGACTCATCAATAAGAGGACACAGCAATAAGAGGACACAGCAATAAGAGGACACAGCAATAAGAGGACACAGCAATAAGAGGACACAGCAATAAGAGGACACAGCAATAAGAGGACACAGCAATAAGAGGACACAGCAATAAGAGGACACTAGCCACTACAATGCACAGGATGGATATCAGGTACAATATATATATATATATATATATATATATATATATATATATATATATATATATATATATATATATATATATATAATATATATATATATACATTGTTCAGACTTGCTAATCTCCACAAAGACTTAAGTCTTTACGTTAAGGAATAAATCTGTGTTGTCAGAGCAGATTTCCTCTGACATAGTGAGTGTCTCACAGAGGATCGTTCACTCCTGGACGGCGGGAGATTCACTGAATTTTCAGAGATATTTTTTCCTCTGGCTGTCGTCTGTTCTTTATATTTTAGCTAAGGTTGTGTTGGCAAGTGAGGGTCAGGTTACCCTGGGGGATCAGTCCCATGTACTCTGGAGTACCTGGGAGTACTTTATTCTGGACTCTTTAATTCTTGGTTGGTAGATTTAATAAATGATTAAATTTGCATAGTCCCCTCGGATGACGTCACTCTTGTAGCTCCACCCACCTGATGACGTCAGAGGTGTAGCTCCGCCTCCGCCGTGACGTCATAGGACTAGTCCCGCCCCCTCACCCTTCTTAACCAATCACCTTTCGAAGTGAGAACCAGGTGTGACGTCACCACTATGACTCCGCCCATTTAGTGACGTCACTACTATAGTCCCGCCCACTACCACCCTCCTCGACCAATCACAGCCAAGAACAACAACAACAAAGGGTTCCCTACTAAGAACAGTGTTGCCAACCTTGCCTCCCGAAATTTATAATTTATTTACATAGAAACTAATATAAACATATGTTAGGAATCAGACCACACAGGTTTAGCGCTTCTTCTCCTCTCCCAAATAATGTCTTTACATTTTATATCTGACAATACTTTAATAGTCAGAAAAAAAATATCACATCTTTCCATCTCTAATATGTAGAGCAGCATGAACCATACGGGTTTATCGCATTCTTTCAATTAGTGCCAAAAAATGTGAATTAATCTCCTATTTGTGTACAAGAAGTGCATTCCTCCGCCATCTGTTGAGTGGAAAGTGAACTAAGGTGTTAAGACTGGCAGATATTTTGACGGTAACCGGTCACTGACTCAGCCAGTGTCTGTACTCACCTATTTGTGGTTGCAGGGGTCGATTCACAGCTCCTGGCCCCGGATATAGAGTTTAAGAGGGACTGATACCTCAAACTTTTTTCTGATTTTCAACCATTCTTCTCTGTAATGATCTGATGAAGCCATTACAGGGCGAAACGTCTACCATTTAAGACACTCAGGTGTTGTACGTGTCTTATTCATCAATAAAGACAAATTTAGGTCCGGGGTTCGATCCCCGGTTAGGGTGGGAACATTAGGACGTGTTTCCTTAAGACACCTACTGTCCCTGTTCACCTAGCAGTAAGTAGGTACCTGAGTGTTAGGTGACTGGTGTGGGTGGCATCCTGGGTGTTAGGTGACTGGTGTGGGTGGCATCCTGGGTGTTAGGTGACTGGTGTGGG
>NC_069471.1:20167636-20207636 GCF_026875155.1 Cherax quadricarinatus | reverse complement strand
CGGGATGCGATAGATAAGACGGAAATAGTGGATGATAATGGTGTCGGGGAGGTGGTCGTCTCGCCCCAGGGGGGGGGGAGGAGGGAGCTCTTGTTCCAAGGTACAGCATATTGTAACCCCCTTACGGGTTTAGTGCTCACTTGTTCCAAGGTACAGCATATTGTAACCCCACCTACGGGTTTAGTGCTTGCTTGTTCCAAGGTACAGCATATTGTAATCCACCTACGGGTTTAGTGCTTGCTTGTTCCAAGGTACAGCATATTGTAACCCCACCTACGGGTTTAGTGCTTGCTTGTTCCAAGGTACAGCATATTGTAACCCCCCTACGGGTTTAGTGCTTGCTTGTTCCAAGGTTACAGCATATTGTAACCCCACTACGGGTTTAGTGCTTGCTTGTTCCAAGGTACAGCATATTGTAACCCACCTACGGGTTTAGTGCTTGCTTGTTCCCAAGGTACAGCATATTGTAATCCCCTACGGGTTTAGTGCTTGCTTGTTCCAAGGTACAGCATATTGTAATCCCCCTACGGGTTTAGTGCTTGCTTGTTCCAAGGTACAGCATATTGTAACCCCACCTACGGGTTTAGTGCTTGCTTGTTCCAAGGTACAGCATATTGTAATCCCCCTACGGGTTTAGTGCTTGCTTTTCCAAGGTACAGCATATTGTAATCCCCCTACGGGTTTAGTGCTTGCTTGTTCCAAGGTACAGCATATTGTAACCCCACCTACGGTTTAGTGTTGCTTGTTCCAAGGTACAGCATATTGTAATCCCCCTACGGGTTTAGTGCTTGCTTGTTCCAAGGTACAGCATATTGTAATCCCCCTACGGGTTTAGTGCTTGCTTGTTCCAAGGTACAGCATATTGTAACCCCACCTACGGGTTTAGTGCTTGCTTGTTCCAAGGTACAGCATATTGTAATCCCCCTACGGGTTTAGTGCTTGCTTGTTCCAAGGTACAGCATATTGTAATCCCCCTACGGGTTTAGTGCTTGCTTGTTCCAAGGTACAGCATATTGAAAACCCCACCTACGGGTTTAGTGCTCGCTTGTTCCAAGGTACAGCATATTGTAATCCCCCTACGGGTTTAGCGCTCTATTGTTACCCCCCATTGCCTCCCCCAGTGTGCTGTGCCACCCGTACAGGTTTAGTGCTTCCTCCCCTCATTATGTAGTAGAAATATTCGATATTTCCCGGGTTATATGACAAAATATTTTTTTAGGCCTATGGACAATTTTTTTTTTTGGATTTAAAACCTCATCGCCTCCCCAGTAACCTCCCCCAGGGTGCAATATGACCCATACTAATTTAGAGCTTCCCCACTTAATACATTAGAAATATTCAGTATTTCCCAGATAATACGATGGAAAATTTTTTTTTAGGCCTATAAGCAATATTTTTGGTGCCTTCCGTTGATTTAAAGTGACAGGATTCTGAAAAAAAAAATTACGTCCTTTTTAAACCATCACTTAAAACTCTGTTGAGGTTTATGTTTTATATAGACAAAAATTAAACCTAAGTTACCCTAGGAACTTAATATAACATTAAATTGACCTCGTAGCCTGGTGGAAAAAGCTCTCGCTTCACACGGCGAGGGTTTGGGTTCGATTCTTAGAGAGGGTAGAAACATTGGATGTCTTTCCTTACACCAGTTGTCTATGTTCATCCATCAGTAAAATGGGTACCTGGGTGTTAGGTGACTGGTGTGGGTGGCATCCTGGGTGTTAGGTGACTGGTGTGGGTGGCATCCTGGGTGTTAGGTGACTGGTGTGGGTGGCATCCTGGGTGTTAGGTGACTGATGTGGGTGGCATCCTGGGTGTTAGGTGACTGGTGTGGGTGGCATCCTGGGTGTTAGGTGACTGGTGTGGGTGGCATCCTGGGTGTTAGGTAACTGGTGTGGGTGGCATCCTGGGTGTTAGGTGACTGGTGTGGGTGGCATCCTGGATGTTAGGTGACTGACTCAAGAAATCGTAATGACACGATTGCAAATAAACCATACCCCCGGCCGGGATTGAACCCGCGGTCATAGAGTCTCAAAACTCCAGCCCGTCGCGTTAGCCACTAGACCAGCTAGCCACAATAAGATTCGTCTGTAAAAACTTGCATTTGTGGTCACAGGGGTGGCCTGTTTCTAACTCCTACGGTGTGAAAATATACCTAGTTGGATGAATCTTATTGTGGCTAGCTGGTCTAGTGGCTAACGCGACGGGCTGGAGTTTTCAGACTCTATGACCGCGGTTCAATCCCGGCCGGGGTATGGTTTGTTTGCAATGTGTCATTACGATTTCTGAGTCAGTTGACGGCGTGAAGGACTTGAGCTAGAGTTTGTCACGGCCACGCTAGCTGGAGATTCGTCTGTAAAAACTTGCATTTGTGGTCACAGTGGTGGCCTGTGCTAACTTTCCTATGGTGTAGAAATATACCTAGTTGGATGAATCTTATTGTGGCTAGCTGGTCTAGTGGCTAACGCGACGGGCTGGAGTTTTGAGACTCTATGACCGCGGGTTCAATCCCGGCCGGGGGTATGGTTTGTTTGCAATCGTGTCATTACGATTTCTTGAGTCATGTTGACGGCAGTGAAGGGACTTGAGCTAGAGTTTGTCACGGCCACGCTAGCTGGAGATTCGTCTGTAAAAACTTGCATTTGTGGTCACAGTGGTGGCCTGTGCTAACTTTCCTATGGTGTAGAAATATACCTAGTTGGATGAATTTTATTGTGGCTAGCTGGTCTAGTGGCTAACGCGACGGGCTGGAGTTTTGAGACTCTATGACCGCGGGTTCAATCCCGGCCGGGGGTATGGTTTGTTAGGTGACTGGTGTGGGTGGCATCCTGGGTGTTGGGTGACTGGTGTGGGTGGCATCCTGGGTGTTAGGTGACTGGTGTGGGTGGCATCCTGGGGACAAAACTGACCTAATATGCAGGAAATGCTGTACATAACAAGGAACTTTCTATATAGTAGTATGTCATAGGTGTCAGCTATGGTCTGTATAAGTTGTGTCAGGTACTGGTAGTAATAAATATTATTATTATTATTATTATTATTATTATTATTATTATTATTATTATGGTCTGTATAAGTTGTGTCAGGTACTGGCAGTAATAAATATTATTATTATTATTATTATTATTATTATTATTATTATTATTATTATTATTATTATTATTATTATTATTATTATTATGGTCTGTATAAGTTGTGTCAGGTACTGGTAATAATAAATATTATTATTATTATTATTATTATTATTATTATTATTATTATTATTATTATTATGGTCTGTATAAGTTGTGTCAGGTACTGGTAGTAATAAATATTATTATTATTATTATTAATTATTATTATTATTATTATTATTATTATTATTATTATTATTATTATTATGAAATAAATTAGTTTATATAAAAGGGTTTAGGTTTGGTTAAATTAAGCTAGGTTAAGTTAGTTTAGGTTAGGTTAAGTTAATTTAGGTTAGGTTAACTTTAATTAGTGTAGATTAACTTAAGTTAGGCCAAGATAACTTAGGTTAGCTTAATTTAGCTTTACCTTCATAATGTGATATATACCTGAGGTGAATATTTCAGAGCTGCTCGTATTACTGTATATCTGTGTATATATACCCTTGTTTCTCACAATATATGCTTCTGCAACTCAAATGGAATTAGATAAACAAGCTGTGTAATAATTATAATAGTAGTATATTAGTAATAATGATTATTACAAAATAGTATAATTTGGTCAATTTTTTGGCAGGTCTTCCTGGTACTTGTGACTGGTACTTATAGTGATTATACTGAAGGTCATCCTGATACTAGAGACTGGTACTTGCAGTGCCTATACTACAAGTTCACTATGTCAGAAATACTTGAACACAAAGGCGTTCATAAAACACAAATTGAAGGTGACATTGAGGACAAACTGTATCAGGATTTACAGCCTCTGACACATCCTTCGCAGGACTCTCAGTGCGTGTCCTCGACGAGAGTTAACGAAGGCAGCAACAAGCTTCAGTGTTCAGTGTGTCAGAAAGAATTTTCCTACAAATCCTATTTGATGAAACACATGCGAATCCACACTGGGGAGAAACCATACCAGTGTTCAACATGTCTAAAGGACTTTACTTACAAACCTTCCCTGATGACACACACGAGGATCCACACTGGGGAGAAACCTTACCACTGCTCGGTGTGCCTAAAGGACTTTACTTACAAGTCCTCATTAATGAAACACACAAAATCACATACCAGGGAGAAATATCAATGTTCAGAGTGTCTAAAAGTCTTTTCAACAAAGTCTAATTTGGAGCAACACATGAGAATTCACACTGGGGAGAAGCCATATCAGTGTTCAGCTTGTCTTAAAGATTTTTCAGATAAATCCAGCTTATTAGGACACTGGAGAATTCACACTGGGGAGAAACCTCACCGGTGTTCTGTATGCCGTAAAGATTTCACCTATAAATCTAGTTTAGTAAAACACATGACGATTCACACTGGAGAAAAACCATACCACTGTCCACAGTGTCTAAAAGAATTTTCTCGGAAATCTATCTTAGTAAGTCACATGAGGATTCACACGGGGGAAAAACCATACCAGTGTCCTGAATGTTTGAAGAAATTTTCCCAACAATCTCACTTAATCAAACATCAAACAATTCACACTGGAGAGAAGCCATACAAGTGCTCAGAATGTCTGAAAGAATTTTCTAGGAAATCGTATTTAATATTACACATAAAAAGCCATGCTGGGCAGAAGCCATATCAGTGCTCAGAATGTCAAAAAAAATTTGCATTGAAATACAATCTAGTTAGACACATGAGGACTCATACTGGTGAAAAGCTATACAAGTGTTCAGTATGTCTAAAAGATTTCTCAGACAAGTCTACATTAGCAAGTCACATGAGGAGTCACACTGGTGAGAAACCCTTTCACTGTTTACATTGTTTAAAAGACTTTTCTAGAAAATCAAGTTTAGTGAGTCACACAAGAACTCACACTGGTGAAAAACCATATCACTGCTCACAGTGTCTACAAGACTTTTCTCAAAAATCTAGTTTAGTGAGTCACATGAGGGGTCACACTGGTGAGAAACCCCATCAGTGTTCACAGTGTCTAAAAGACTTTTCTAAACTATCTAATCTAGTCCAACATTTGAGAATTCATACTGGAGAGAAACCATATCAGTGTCCAGAATGTCTAAAAGACTTTTCTACAAAATCTAATCTAGTCCAACACATGAAAATTCATACTAGGGAAAAACCATATTGATATTCAAAATATCTTAAGATACAAATTAGAAGTCATGTCAGTCGTCAATTTCTAAAAATCTCAAAAATTGGATTGAATTTAACACACAGGAATTTGTGGTACCTTGTGATGGGATTAGAAGACACGTCCGGTAAGTGGACACAGATCAACTAATGCGACATTTTATTGGGGCAACGTTTTGCTCTCCAGGAACTTTGTCAATCCTAGACACAGGTACTGGAGAGTGAAACATTGCCACAGTGTCACATTAGATGCAGCTGTGACCTTTTACCTGACATTCTGTAGTTAATTCGATTAGAATGGGTATGAATCTGTGATTGGCTCCAATTATTAATTACCGATTAGAATATGTAATTCAGTGCAGTGAGGAACATGTAAATAAACGGTTTACAAAACTGACAGCTTGATAAATGAGACACTTGTGCTACATTGGTATTAGAGCACCCTCCCCTTCCCTGGATCAAACACGGTTACCTTGTGTCCCCCCCCCCCCAGCACTGTATGACCCACTTATAACTGCATTAAGAGGTGTCTGGTTTAACCAGCAAGTGGTTTAAGATTTTTTTTTTGTAATTCTCTCTTTGATAAATAGACAGTAATGACAGTTTGGTATTATATAATCTTTAATGTATACACTGACGGCTTGTGCGTGTACATGTGTACGTTTTCTACATGTTGGGTACACGTCACAAGTTGTGTATGTCATGTGTATATATGTAGTAGAGTAGTATTTTATATACATAGGTGTTAGTGTCTTGTGTATATACACTGAGAGGTGTATATCTCAGTGTACATACACTGAGAGAGATATATCTCAGTGTATATACATTGGTAGTTTACATTAATCACTATTAGTTGCATCTGTGTCAGTTTATCCACATTTTGTGGGTAGTTTTAACATTATCACAAAATATGATCCATATATGTATAGTACACACCCGTAAATATAATTAACAAATAACACAAAGTATAACCCATGAGAAGCATATTTTTAGAAAGTCCTTGTATGTTATGCCCGGGTATGCTGTACCCGCTGAGGATAAATATTAAAATGTATTTGTTGCAATGGCAGTACTGTTATTATCGAGGAACATGATGTGATCATTGATGTGAATGTGATCACTGATGTGAATGTGTTGATCATTGATGTGAATGATGTGATGATCATTGGCATGATGTGGTGCTTACATGATGTGATGATCACTGACATGATGTGATGATCACTGATGTAAATGCAAGGTTCATTGTAATACAGGCGCCCCTCGCTTTACGATGGTCTGATTTTGGATATTTCCACTTTACGACAGTGCGATAGCGACACACACACACTGTACTGTATACTTATTGATAGGATAAACTTGTACAGGTCGGCCATCACTGATCCTGCAGTCACTAATCTGGCACTAATTTTGACTAGTGCCATTGGTAAAAGTTTACGTCCCAGGGCTTTCAAAGGTATGACACAGTTTCCTGTGATTTATCGTGCCAGGTCCAGCACACTACAGGCCGTAATGATTCCGGATTAGTGGTGGTCAACCTGTAATCATTCTTTTACTTTTCGATAATGATATTCAGTTAGAGTAATTATTTATTCATTGGCAGTAGTTATTTATAACATATTTGTACTCAACTTATGATGTTTTCAACTTACAATGGGTTCTTTGGAACGTAATCCCATCGCAAGTCAAGGACCACCTGCAGTTTTAATGGCACCATTGAGGAACGTGAAGTGACAATCATTGATGTGAATGCCAGATTACTGGTCTATTTCAGAGAGCACAGTTGTCGTTTCACTCAGGTATGATAGATTCTGTGGAGAAAATCCCCTTCTCATCCGCCTCACAAATGAGGTCAGTAAGTCTCTTGTTCATAATTTCATTCTGACCGGAAAGCAGCTCTTGGAGTATGGGTTGAAACGTGTGGCGTAACATGTTTTTACTGATCGACTCTCCGATTGGCTTCTCAAGTAAAGGAAAGAGTAGTTTCGCCATTCCTAGCTTTAAGCCATCAGCGATTACTTTGACCGGTAAGAGAAAAGGCTTGTCTAGGTATGAAGGCTGTGGTACTTTGTTGACAGGATTACTGGTGCTAAGTGTTCCTAAAGTCAGAGCACAGCCAGAGAGGAACCCTATAACGGAAGTCCGCTCCCATTCTAGTTTAAATTGTATGTAGCTCCAGCTGGCAGCAGGTGAGCCCAGCTTGGCAGCAAGCTTAGTGAAGGTAGAATGGTAGAGGTGCAGCAGGTGATCTAGATGAGCGTTCCTGACGGCGCGCGTAGTTGATGTGTAGAGGAGATACTGTAGATCAAACATCGGATTGCCCCAGCTGCTGGTACCCCAGTCAATGATTTTTAATGTTTCGATTTCTTGATGGCTTTCATGTGCCTGGGAGACCTGCTGGCTTGCAAGTGTCTGAGAGGTATTGTGGCTTGTCTGTGATATGTTGTGGCCTTCCTGTGAGTCCTCATGACTTAACTGTGTAGCCTTATGGCTTGCAAGTGTTTGCGAGTCCTCATGACTTGCCTGTGCCACTGGGCTCTTATGTTTGTACATTATATTATTAATCCAATAATCTCCATGATTTAAGCACATGATATCCTCTCCGTCCAGCAGTATTGCTGAATATTTATCCAATAATCTCTGTTTACAGGCTTCGAGTCTTTGTGTACATCTCTCTTGTCGCCAACCAAAAAATCAATGTAATTTTTAGCATAGCAGATGCAAATTTGGTTTAAATTCTTGGGGTATCCAAAGGGGCCCGAAAGAAAGGTATTTATTACGGAAACGTTTTCCCGATAGAACCATGTAAAGGGGCATAAACTCTGGCAATGTGTTTATACGACCTAAGATGCTCAAAATCCCCCCTTAAAACTTTGTAAAAATTTTGTACCGGATTTAAGGTTTTCCATTAGAAAGACTTTCTCATTTCCCAGTAACGCCCAAGATAAATTGTGGGAGGGTTTTTTCTGGGCCCCCAAAGGGCTCTGTCTCCTGGAACTCATTGGCTTTAAAATTATTTTTCGTAAAACCCAAGTACTCTTCGGGCCCAGTATTCACCTCTTTTCTTTTCACATTCATCAATCCAAACTGTAGAATTTTCCCCGCCAATTGGACACATACTGCGGGTGACTCGTGAACCATCTTGTAACACGGGTAACCAGCTTGCGACCAGGGGAACCCCCTTTCCCCTTCCCCTTTCCACCCAGACATCAAGAAAACACCAACCAGACTGAACGCATCACCGACCATAACCTAAAAACAAAAAAAAATTCCAAGAAAAATAAAGTCACATCCAGTCAAACCTCCCCTTTCCTCCACAAAACCAGGAAACAATTTTAAATCACCAAAAAATAAATAAAAATTACGCAATACTTCTGAAAACAATTTCCCAATGTCACTTTTTAAAAAATTTAATAATGTTGTAACATTTTTAAATTTAAAAAAATTTTAGCCAGTTCATTTTTTATCATTTAAATTTATTGTAATAAATTATTAACGCACAAACAAGTGACAACTCTGGGGAGGTATAATGTAGGTTTTGGGGGAGTAGTTGGATGGGTGTGAGTCAAACCGCACACATGGGCCAGTAGGGCCCACTGCAGTGTAAAGTATAATAATTGCAAACTGAAAATATGACGTGTGCAAAAACCCAGGTTGTTTTATCAAAAGTCCCAGAAAATACGTGAAGGTGACTATGTGTAGGTGTGATACTGGAAGGGACGAGGTGACTATGTGTAGTTTTCTACAGTGAAGGTGACTTCAGGTAGTACTACGTAAGTGACACGTGAAGGTACTGTGTAGTTACTACTGTTAAGGGGACTACTGGTAGTTACTACTGTGAAGGTGACTTGGGAGGGACTACTGTGTATTACTACTTTAAGGGGACGTGTAGTTTTCAAAGTAAGGTGACTGTAGGTACTACTGGTAGTTTTCTACTGTGAAGGTGACTGAGTGACTAAAGTGAGGTGACTACTGTGTATTTTCTACTGTGAAGGTGACAAATGTGAAGGTCTTCTGTGTAGTTACTACGGAAGGGGACACTGTGTAGTTACTACTGTTAGTGAAAGTAGGTGACTACGTAAGTGACTGAGGGGACAAAATGTGAGTTACACGTAAGGGGACTACTTGAAGGTGACTGTAGGGGAACTACGAGGTTAACTAATACTATTCTATTTCTACTACACATTCCCAATACTGCACTACTACTTACACTGCACTACTACACTATACTACCTACTACAACTACTACACGCTACTACTCTCACACTACTACTACTACTACTACTGCACTACTACACTGCAATACACTACTACTACTACTATATACTACTACTGCCACACTACTGCTACTACTACTGCACTACTCTACACAAAATACAAATACTGCTACACTACACTGCTACTTACTGCTACTACTACTCTGCTACTACACTACGCGCTACACTACTACTACTACACTAAACTACTACACTACACTATACTACTACTACTTACACTGCACTACTACTACTGCACAAAACTACTGCACACTACTCATACTACTGCACTACTACTAACTTAAAATGCTACTACTACACGCTACTACACTACTACTAACTACTACAAATGCTATACTAAAACTACTCTACTGCTACTACAAAGCTACTACTACTACTGCTACACTGCTACTACTACAAATACTACTACTATCTACGGGCCCCTATACTGCACTACTACTCACACTACACTACACGCACTAAATACTACATACTGCACAAATACACTGCTACTACTTTCTACTACTACTACTGCTACTACTACTACACTCTTCTACTACTACTGAAATACACACACTACTACTACGCTACACACTACTGCTACACTCACTACACTACACTACACACTGCTACTACAAATATACACTGCACACTACACCCCCACTACTACTCACGCTACTACAAAAACTACTGCTACTGCTACTACTACTACTGCTACTGCACTACACGCTACTACTATGCTTACTCACTGCACTACACATACTACGCTACACTACTATCACTCACAACTACAATGCTACTACTACAAATAACTACTGCTACAAAATACTACTGCTACTACTACTGCTATGCACACTACTACACTACTACTACACTACTATACTGCTACTACAAAACTCTACTACTACGTACTACAATACTACTACTGCACTAACTAAGCACCAAAATACTACTACACTACCTATGCTGCTACTACTACTACACTGCTACTACTAACCCCTGCTACACTACACTACTACTACTGCTACTACAAATACACTGCTACACTACACACTGCTAAATACTACTACTACTACGCTACTACTGCAATCTACTACTGCTACACTGCTACTACTAACTCTACACTACACTGCTATATACTGTCTACTGCATACTACTTCTACTACTACTCTACTACTACTGCTACATTGGGTACTATTGCACTAAATACTAACTGCTGCTGCTACTACTACTACTACTACTACTACTGCAAAACTACTACTACTACGCTACACACACTGCTACTACTACTACTACGCTATACACTACTACTGCTAATACTACAACTATTCTCCTACTACTACGCTACTAATACTCCCTACTACAATGCTAATACAAAGCATTTACTACTGCTACACTATACTACTACTGTTTTCTGCTGCTAAAACTCCCTACTACTACTCCCTACTATTACTACTACTACTACTACGCACTACTGCTACTACTACTGTACAAATGTACTACTACGCTACTGCTATTTCTACTGCTATACTATTACTACTACTATTATTATTTTTTTGCACTACTATGCTACTACTACTGCAATTTTACTACAAATACTATTAAACTGCTACTACTAACTACTACAAACCCCGGGGGTGATATTGAAGGCAGAAACGCGTGTTGACCCCCAGGATGGAGCCCTAAAGGTAGTCCTTCCGACCCCCTGTAGCCACCTCTCACCCTTTGTTTTAAAACTACTACTACTACCATTACTACTCCTACTACCTATTCTACTACTATACTACTACTACAAACCGGGGGTAGTGAAGGCAGTAACGTGTTTTGCCTCCGGGGATGAGAGTCCTCAAGGAAAGTCCTTCATGACCCCCAGTACCACCTCTAAACTTATTTCCCTTTGCAAACTTCTACTATTTTACTACTACTAAACTACTACTAAACTACTACAAACCCGGGGGGTGATAGTGAAGGAAAGAACTTCGTTTTGGACCCCAATGGGGATTTCCTAAAGGGTGGGCCTTCAGGGACCCCCTTACCACCTTCACCCCCTTTCAAATATACCCCTACAACAAATTCTACTACTAACTACTACTACACTAACCGGGGGTGAGGGTTTGAAGGCATTTAAACGTCGTGTTGCCCTCCAGGATGAAGTCCTCAAGGTAGTCCTTCTGACCTCCTGTAGCCACCTTTTCACTCCTTTGCTACTACTACACTACAAACCATTATTTACTACACTACAAAACCCCTAAACACTATTTACTACTACAACTAACCGGGGGTGTTTTGGGAAGGCGGGAACGTCGTTTTTGGACCTCCGGGATGAGAGTCCTCAAGGTAGTCCTTCAGGGACCTCCTGTGCCCCCTCTCACCCCTTTTTGAACTACTATACACTCCCATTACTACTATTTACTACTACAACTACTATTTAACTATTTCTATACTATTTACAACCCAATGGTAGTGGAAAAGGCAGAAAAGCCCGTTTTTGGGACCTCCGGGATAAAGAGTCCTAAAGGGAAAGTCCTTCAAGACCTCCTGAAAACCCCCTCTACCCCTTTTTGTTTCTACTACTACTACTCCCATTCCTACACAACTACTACTACTAAACAACTACTATTTACTACTACTATACAAACCAGGGGGATAGTAAAGGGAAGAAACGCCGTGTTGCCCTTCCAGGATGAGAGCCCTTTCGGGGTATCCTTAAAGACCTCCTGTAGCCCCCTCTCATTCCCTTGCTACTCCTACTACTACTACTACAACAAACAAACCCGGGGTTTGATAGTGAAGGAAAAGGAAAAAATTTCTTGTTGCCTCCAATGAGAGTCCCCCCAAGGTAGTCCTTCATGACCCCCTGTACCCACCTCTCACTACTTGCACTACTACTACTACTACTACTACTCCTACTACTACAATACTAACCGGGGGTGATAGTAAAGGGCAGTAACCGTGTTGCCCTCCAGGATAGAGTCCTAAATTTGGCCCTTTGGATGACCCCCTTTAGCCCCTCCCCATTCCCTTGCTACTACTACTACAACTACTAAAATACAAACCAAAACCAGGGGTGATAGTGAAGGAAATAACGTCGTGTTGACCCCCGGGAAGAAAAGCCCCAAAAGGTAGTCCTTCAATGACCCCCTTTGGGCCCCCCCTCCCCCTTTTGCTACTATACAACTACTATTTAAAACTATTTTTACTACAAATCTACTACTACAACTACAACAAACCAGGGGTGATAGGGGAAGGGCATAAGGGCTTGTTGACCCCCAGGATGGGATTTCCCTAAAGGTAGTCCTTCATGACCTCCTGTAGCCACCCTCATTTCCCTTTGCTACTACTACTACTACAAACTACTACTACACTTTTACTGTACTACAAATATAAAACCTACTACTACTATACAACTACAAAACCAGGGGTGATAGTGAAGGCAGTAAGTCGTGTTAAACCTCCGGATGAAGTCCTAAAGGTAGTCCTTTTCATGACCTCCGTAGCCCCCCCCTCTCACTTCCTTCCCTACTAATACAAAATTTACTAACACTACTACACTACTACTATACTACTACTACTACTACAACTCTATTTACTACTAACCGGGGGTGAAGTGAAGGAAATTTAACGTCGGTTAAACCTCCGTTTGAGAGCCCCTCAAGGTACCCCTTCAGCCCTTCCTGTACCCAAACCCTCCTCCCCCTTCCCTTTTTGCTACAAACTACTATTTACTATACTATTTCAACAACTACTCAACTACTACAATTTCTACTACTAAAACTATTTCAATAACCGGGGGGTGATGTAAAGGCAAAAAGGTCGTGTTTGACCCCGGGAAAGAGAGCCCTCAAGGTAGTCCTTCATGACCTCCTGTAGCACCTCTCACTCCTTTGCTACTACTACGGGGACAATACTACTACAACTACACTACTACTACTATTTCTAACTAACCGGGGGGTTATAGTAAAAGGCTAACGCGTGTTGACCTCCGGGATGAGGGGCCCTAAAGGGTTTGTCCTTCATGACCTCCGTACCCCCTCCACCACTTGCTATTCTACTACTACTACTACACTACAATTTCTACTATACTACTATTTATTTAACAAACCCGGGGGTGATATTTGAAGGCGGGTAACGTGGGGTTGACCCCCGGGAGAGAGTCCTCAAGGTAGTCCTTAAGGCCCCTGTACCCCCCTTCATCATTTGCTTTACTTACTAATAAACTATATTTTACTACTACTATTTACGCCACTGCTACTACTAACTACTAAACTATACTATACTACTACTACTACAACTCCCAAACACTACTACTACTACTATTTACAAATTTCCCAAAGTACTACTACTCCTACAATACTATACTAAATCTAAAACTACTATATTTGCCACGGGTTTTTTTCTCCCCTTATACTACTATTTCCTACTACTACAAATTCCTACTACTACTTACTACAACTAAAAAAAGGGGTGCGGAAGGCAGTAACGTCGTGTTGACCTCCGGATGAGGGGCCTAAAGGTGGGTCCTTCATGACCTCCTTTTCCAAACCTCTCACTACTTGTTTCACTACTACTACTACTACAACTATTTCTACAACTACAACTCCCTACAAACCAGGGGTGATAGTGAAGGCAGAAATTTCGTTTTGGGACCTCCGGGATGAGGGGCCTCAAGGTAGTCCTTAAAGACCCCTTTGTACCCCCTCCCCACTAACTTGCTACTACAAATAAACTACTATCTACTAATACTAAAATACTACTAAAATTTTTAACTATACTACTAAACCCGGGGTTTATAGTGAAGGCATTAACGCCCGTGTTGCCCTTTCCAGGATGAAGTCCTCAAGGTACCCCTTCATGACTCCTGTACCCACCTTCTTCCTTCTACAACTACTGCAACTTTACTACTACTACTACTTACTACTGCTATTTACTACTACTACAACTATTTCTACAAACTACTACTAACCGGGGGTTGAAGTAAAAGGCGAAAACGTCGTGTTTGGGACCTCCAGGATGAGAGTCCTCAAGGTAGCCCTTTCATGACCTCCTGTGGGCCCCCTCTCACCCCTTGCTACTCTACTACTACTACATTTCTACTATTTCTACTACTACTACTACAAAAACCGGGGGTAAATAGTGAAGGCAGTAACGGGGGTTTTTGCCTCCGGGATAAAAGTCCCCCGGGTTAGTCCTTGGGGACCTCCTTCCCAACCTCCACTTCCTTGTTCTAACTAAACTACTACTACTCTTACTACTCTACAATTTTACAACTACTACACTACTACAAACCCAGGGGGATTGAGGTTAAGGCAGAAAAAGTCTTTTTGCCCTCCAGGAGGGAAGCCCCAAAATTTTAGCCCGAGGGACCCGTAACCCCCCCTTTCCCTTGCAAAAAAAAAAACCCCAACAACTACTATCTATATTTACAAAACCCGGGTTGATGTAAAGGGCAGAAAAACGTGGGTGTTGCCTCCAGGATGAGAGCCCTCAAGGTAGTCCTTAAAGCCCTCCTGTAGCCCCCTCTCATTTCCCTTTGCTACTACAACTACTATTTAACCACCCTATACTACTACAAACAAAACCAGGGGTGATAGTAAAGGCAGTAACGTCGTGTTGACCTCCAGGATGAGGGGCCCTCAAGGTATTTCCTTCATGACCCCCCTGTAGCCACCTCTCATTTCCCTTTGCAACTACAAACTATTTACTACTACTACTACAAATACTACTACTACTACTATTTACTACAAATAACCGGGGGTGATAGTAAAGGCAGAAAAGTCGGGGGGGACCCCCAAATTAAAACCCTAAAGGTTAGTCCTTCTTGCCCCTCCTGTGGGCCCCTTTCACAAAACTTCCTTGCTCCCAAAAATTATCAAACCTACTACTACTACTATACTACACTACTATTTTACTACTTACTCTATTTACTACTACTACTACCATTACTACTACAATTTTTTTACTACTACTATACTACTACTACTACTATAACCTGGGGGGGATAGAAAAAGGGCATAACGTCGTGTTGACCCCGGGAGAAAATTTTCCTAAAGGTAGTCCTTCATGACCCCCTTTAAGCCCCCTTTTCATTTCCTTGCTACTACTACTACTACAACTAAAAACTACTACTAACAAAACAAATACTACTACTACTACTACTACTACAAAACCGGGGGTGTTAGTGAAGGCATTTAAGGGTGTTTTGACCCCCGGGTTAAGTCCTAAAGGTACCCCTTCATGACCCCCCTGTGGGCCACCCCCTCATTTAAACCCCTTCCTACCTACAAAACTACAATACTACTACTACTTACTACTACAACTACTACTATTTATAACCGGGGGTTTTTGGAAAGGCAGTTTCGTGTTTTTTGACCCCGGGAAATGGTGCCTAAAGGGTTACCTTGATGACCCCTGTAGCCCCCCCATTTCCCTTCCCTACTACCTACTACTACTACTACTACTACTACTACTACTACTACTACTACTTACTACTACAAATACACAACTACAACAAAAAACTACAACTTCCCAAATTACTACTATACTCCCTAAATTTAACACTACTATTACAAATACAACAACCCGGGGTTTTGATAGGGGAAGGCATTTAAAACGTCGGGTTGACCTCCAGGAGGGAGAGTCCTCAAGGTAGTCCTTCATAAACCTCCTTTAGCCCCCCCTCACTTCCTTGCTAAACTACAAACTCTACAACTACTACTACTACTACTACTACTATACTAACCAGGGGTGATAGTGAAGGCAGTAACGTGGGTGTTGACCCTCCGGGGAATGAGAGCCCCAAAAGGGTTTGCCCTTCATCCCTCCTGAAGCCCCCCCCTCACTTCCTTGCTCCCACTACTACAACTCTACTACTACTACTATTTACTACTACTATACTACTACACCAAACTATACTATTTCCCGGGGTTTTTATAAAGGCAGTAACGTCTTGTTGCCTCCAGGATGAATTTCCCTCAAGGAAAGTCTTCGACCCCCCTGTAGCCACCTCTCGCCCCTTCCTTGCAACACCTCGGAGTCTTCACACTCATGGCCCCAAACCTTCCTGCAAGAACCCGTACGGGGTTTACAGACCCCCAAATAAGGGGTATCTTTGAAGGGGCCCCAAAAAAATTGAACAGAGTGGGGCCAAGTGGAGTGCCCTGGGGTACACGGGAAACCCTTTTAAATGGGGGCCTGTGTGGCATTGCCAGATGCACTGTGGGGGGAAAATCCCGGGAAATAAAATGTGGCACTCCCAGACAGCCTGTTGGCACTGCCAATAGCCCCTGGGGCCCAACTCCCAGTTAGCATTTGGTTGGAAACTCCCAGATAGAAAGTGTGGCCCCCCGATACACTGTGGCACTGCCGGGACGCACTGGGGGCATGCCATATAGCACTGGGGGCCCACGGGCCCAATAGCAATTGGCACTGCCAGATAGCACTGTGGCCCCCCAAACAGCACTTTTGTGGAAATGCCAGATAGCACTGGGGCCCACTCCAAAGCACGGGCCCCACACACTTTACAATGTTATCTCTGAGAGTTGGGGTTTCAAGGCAACACCCGGCTAATTTTATGCTAGTTTGTTTCGTCAGAAGATAACCAAATGTTTGTTAACCGGGTGTTTTAAAAACTCTCATTTTTTTGGTTTTGCTACTTGCTTGCCCAACTTTTAAACTCAAACCACTGTTAACTCTCCCATTTTGAAAACCCTTTTCCCCTTTTAAAATTCCCACTTTTAACTCGGGCCACTTTTTCCCTCTCCCACTTTTAAACTTACCACGTTAACTTTTCCCACTGTTAACTTTCCACGTTAACTCTTCCACTTTTAAAACTCTCCCAAACTTTTGACTCTACCATTTTAAAAATTCCCACTTTTAAACTCTTCCACTGTTAACTCTTCCACTTTTAAACCTTCCATGTTAACCCTCCCACTTTTAAAACTCGGCCATGTTAACTCTCCAAATGTTAACTCTTCCACTGTTAACTCTTCCCGGTTAACTTTTTTTTTCCCACGGGTTAACTCTCCCCACTGTTGACTTACCATTTAAATCTCCACTGTTAACTCTTCCACTGTTAATTTCTTCCAGTTAACTTTTCCCAAATTTTAAACTCTGCCACGGGTTGCCCTCAAACCCCACTGTAAATCTACCACTTTTAAACTTTTCCCATTTTTTTAAACTTTCCCCTGTTAACTCTGCCACTTTTAAAAACTCTCCCAAACTGTTTAACTTGCCCTGTTAACTTTTTAACCACTGTTAACTCTTCCAACGTTCCCCCTTTTCCCACTTTTTAACTTTTCCACTTTTAACTCTCCCACTGTTGATTCCCAAACGTTAAATCTCCCACTTTTAAACTTTCCCACGTTAACTTTCCACGGTTAACTTTTCCACTTTTAAACCCCTCCCACTGTTGACTCTACCACTTTTAAAACTTACCATGTTAACTCTTCCATGTTAACTTTTTCCACTTTTTTAACTCTTCCAGGGTTAAACTTTTTCCACGGTTAAACAAACCCTTTTAAAACCCCCAAACCACTGTTAACTCTACCACTTTTAAAACTCACCCTTTTAACCCTATACCCCCTTTTAAAATCTACCACTGTTAACCTACCACGTTAACTCCCACTGTTAACTCTCCCACTGTTGTTTTAAACCCACTTTTTAACTCTCCCCACGTTAACCTACCACTTTTTAACTCCCCAACTTTTTAACTCCCCAACTGTTAACTCCCACTGTTAACTTTTCCCACGGGTTAAACTCCCCCAGGTTAACTCTACCACTTTTAAACTCTACCACTTTTAATTTCTACCACTTTTAAACTCTACCACTTTTAAACCCCCTCCCCACTGTTAACTCTACCACTTTTTAACCTCTTCCACTTTTAAATTCCCACTGTTAACTCTACCATTTTAAAATCTACCCTTTTAAAAACCTACCATTTTTTTAAAATTTCTACCACTTTTTAACTCTACCACTGTTAATCTCCCACTTTTAAACCCTCCCCACGGTTAACTCTACTCTGTTTAACTCTACCACTGTTAACTCTCCCTGTTAACTCCCCATTGTTAACTTTTCCACTTTAACTCTGCCCTGTTGCTCTACCACTTTTAACTCTACCACTTTTAAAACTCGGGCCACTTTTAAACTCCCCACTTTTTTAACTCTGCCACTGTTAACTCTACCACTGTTAACTCTACCAATTTTAAACCTCTACCCTGTTAATTTTTACCACTGTTAACTTTTCCCCTTTTAAAACCTGCCCCCTTTTTAACTCTCCCCACTTTTAAAACTCTGCCACTTTTAACTGTGAAAAAACCCAAGGGGGGACGGATGATCTTAATTTCATCAAAACTTATGTGAAGTTTTCCCAGCTTACCCAAAAAAAGGCTTTACCAACCCTTAGACAGTGCTTAATTACCTCAAAAAAAAAGCTTTAAAAACCCTTCCCAAAAAGGGAGATTAAAACCAAAAGGGTTTTAATTCAACGAAAGTTTTAAAAACTTTTTGATGATTCAAAAGAGTTTTATTATTACGGAGTTTCCCCTTGAAAAGTTCCGGGGTCAACGCCCCCGCGGCCCGGCCCTGGGCCGGGGCCTCTTTGGGGGATCGGGGCCCTTCAACAAGGCTGTTAAATGTTGGCTGCAACGTACGAGGGCCCCAGCCCGGCTTTTCAGGGACTGATTTTTTGGGCTTGTCCAAAGCCAGCTTGAAGACCCAACCCGGGGTCCTTTAAGACAACCCGGGGTCCCTTTAAAACAACCCCGGGGGCTTGAAAACAACCAGGGGGGCCTTTTAAAACAACCAGGGGGGCTTGAAGACAACCCGGGGTCTTGAAGACAACCAGGGGGCTTTAAGACACCAGGGGTCTTGAAGATAAAACCCGGGGTCCCGAAGACAAACCCCGGGGGCTTGAAAACAACCCCGGGGGCTTGAAGTAAAGCCAGGGGTTTTTGAAGATAACCAGGGGGCCCTTTAAAAACAACCCGGGGTTTTTGAAGAAAACCAGGGGTTTGAAGACCAAACCCGGGTTTTGGGGACAAAAACCCGGGGCTTGAAAACAACAGGGGTCTTTTAAACAAACCCGGGGGCTTTGAAGGGCAAAACCCGGGGGGCTTGAAGACAACCAGGGGTTTTTGAAAAACAACCCGAGGGGCTTGAAGAAACAACCAGGGGGGCTTGACAACCAGGGGTCCTTTAAGACAACCAGGGGGTCTTGAAGACAACCAGGGTCTTTAAGACAACCCGGGGGCTTGAAAAAACCAGGGGTTTTTTCAAAACAACCAGGGGTCTTTAAGGGCAAACCCGGGGGCTTGAAACAACCGGGGCTTGAAAAACAACCCGGGGTTTTGAAGACAAACCCCGGAGCCCTTTAAACAAAACCCAAAGGGCTTGAAGACAACCCGGAGCCTTGAAAACCAAAACCCGGGGTCTTGAAGACAAACCCGGGGTCTTTAAGACAAAACCAGGGGTCTTTAAGAAAACCAGGGGGCTTTAAGCAACCAGGAGTCTTGAAGACAACCCGGGGTCTTTTTAAAACAAAACCCGGGGGCTTGAAAAACAACCAGGAGCCCTTTAAAAACAACCAGGAGTCTTTAAGACAAAAAAAGGGGTTTTTGAAGACAAAAACCCGGGCTTTTAAAACAACCCGGGGCTTGAAGAAAAACCAAAGGGGCCTTTTAAAAACAAACCCGGGGTTTTGAAGACAAAACCCGGGGTCTTGAAGACAACCAGGAGCCTTTAAGACAACCAGGAGTCTTTTAAACAACCAGGGGGTTTTGAAACAACCAGGGGCCTTTAAGGGCAACCAGGGGGCTTGAAGGGCAACCAAAGGGTTCTTTAAACAAACCCGAAAGGGCTTGAAGACAACCAGGGCCTTGAAGACAAAACCCGGGGTCTTGAAGGGCAACCCGGATCTTTAAAAAAACCCGAGGGGCTTGAAAAACAACCAGGGGGCCTTGAAGACAACCCGGGGGCCCTTTAAACAACCAGGAGTCTTGAAGACAACCAGGAGTCTTGAAGACAACCAGGGGCTTTAAGACAACCAGAGGTCTTGAAGACATCCAGGGGCCTTGAAGGGCAACAGGGGTTTTTGAAGACCCCAACCGGGGTCTGAAAACAACCCGGAGCTTGAAGGGCAACCAGGGGTCTTTTTGGCAACCAGGAGTCTTGAAGGGCAACCAGGGGTCTTGAAGACAACCAGGAGTCTTTTAAGACAACCAGGGGGCTTGAAGACAACCGGATCTTGAAGACAACCCGGGGTCTTGAAGGGCAACCCGGGGGGCTTGAAGACAACCAGGGGGCCGGGAAAACAACCCGGAGTTTTTGAAGCAACCAGGGGGCTTGAAGGGCAACCAGGGGTTTTTAAGACAAAACCCAAAGGTTTTTGAAACAACCCGGGGCCTTGAAGACAAAAACCCGGGGTCTTGAAGGGCCCAAACCCGGGGGCTTAAAAAAACCGGGGTCTTGAAAAACAACCAGGAGTCTTGAAGACAACCAGGGGGCGGGAAAACAAAACCAAGGGGGTCTTTAAGGGCAACCCGGGGTCTTGAAGACAACCAGGGGTCCCTTTAAGACAAAAACCCGGGGCTTGAAGTCAACCAGGGGTCTTGAAAAACAACCGGGGTCTTGAAGACAAACCCGGGTTTTTTAAAAAAAAACAGGAAATTTGGAAAGGGAAAACCCGGGGGCCTTGGGGAAAAACCCGGAACTTGAAGACAACCAGGGCTTTTAAGACAATCAGGGGGTTTTTGAAGACAACCCGGGGTCTTTTAAGAAAAACCCCGAGTCCCTTTAAAACAACCAGGGGTCTTGAAGAAAAACCAGGAGTCTTGAAAACAACCAGGGGGCTTGAAAAACAACCAGGGGTCTTGAAGACAACCAGGGGTCCCTTTAGACAACCAGGGGTCTTGAAGAAACCCGGGGCCCTTTAAGACCCAACCGGGGGTCTTGAAAAAAACCAGGGGGGCTTGAAGACAACCAGGAGTCTTTGGACCCAACCGGGGTCTTGGAAGACAACCAGGTGTCTTGAAGGGCAACCAAGGGGGCTTGAAGGGGCAAAACCCGGGGGCCTTTAAGAAACCAGGGTCTTTTAAGGGCAACCCGGAGCCCTTTAAGACAAAACCCGGGGTCCCTTTAAGACAACCAGGGGCCCTTGAAGACCCAACCCGGGGTCTTTAAACAACCAGGAGCCTTGAAAAACCCAAACCCAAAGGGGCTTGGGAAAACAACCAGGGGTTTTTGAAGACAAACCCGGGGCCTTTAAGACCCAAACCCGGGGTCTTTAAGACAACCAAGAGCCCTTTAAAGGGGCAATCAGGGGTCTTGAAGCAACCAGGGGGCTTGAAAAACAACCAGGGGTCTTGAAAAAAAACCGGAGCCTTTTTGGGCAAACCCGGGACTTGGGAAACAACCAGGAGGGGGGCTTGAAGACAACCAGGAGTCTTGAAGGGCAAAACCCGGGGTCTTGAAGGCCCAAAAAAGGAGCCTTGAAGCAACCCCTGGGCTTTAAAAACAACCAGGGGTTTGAAGGGGCAACCAGGAAATTTTTGAAACAGCCCGGGGGCTAGAAGACAACCAAGGGGGCCCTTTAAGGGCCAACCCGGGGTCTTGAAGGGGCAACCAGGAGTCCTTTTTAAGAAACCCCGGTCTTGAAGACAACCAGGGGGCTTTTAAAAACAGCCAAAAAGGTCTTGAAGACAGCCAATGGGTCTTGAAGAAACCAGGGGGGGCTTTAAGACAACCAGGGGGGGCTTTAAGGGCAACCCGGGGTCTTGGAAAACAAACCCGGGGGGTTTGAAGGGAACCAGGGGTCTTGAAGACAAACCCTGGGGCCTTTTAAGAAACCAGGGGGCTTGGGAAAATACCGGGGTCTTTTAAGACAACCAGGGGTCTTGAAGACAACCAAGGGGGCTTGAAGACAGCCAAAGGGGCTTTAAGACAAAACCAAGGGGGGCCTTTAAGACAACCAGGGATCTTGAAAGAAAACCCGGAGCCCTTTAAGACAAAACCCGGGATCCCGGGGAAACAACCAGGGGGTTTGGGAACAACCCGGAGCCTTTTAAGACAACCAGGGGGTTTTAAAACAAAAAAAAGGGGTCTTGAAGGGAACCCGGGGTTTGAAGACAACCAGGGGTTTTCGAAGACAAACCCGGGGTCTTTTAAGACAACCAAGGGTCTTTAAGAAATCTTGAAAACAACCGAGCCTTGAAGACAACCCCGGAGCCTTGAAGGGCAACCAGGGGCTTGAAAAAAATCCAGGGGCCCTTGAAGACAAAGGGGGTCTTGAAGATAACCGGGGCCTTGAAGAAACCAGGGAACTTTAAGACACCAGGGGGCTTGAAGACAACCAGGGGGCTTGAAGACAACAACAGCCCCCTTTAAGACAACCCGGAGCCTTTAAGCCCAAACATTTAGCCCTTTAAAACAAACCCGGGATCTTGAAGCAACCAGGAGCCTTTAAGGAAAAACCGGGGGTCTTTAAGGGCAAAACCCCGGGTCTTGAAAACAACGAAGGGGGCCTTTAAGACAACCCGGAGCCTTGAAGGGCAAAAACCCGGGGGCTTGAAGAGCTTGAAGACAACCAGGACCTTGAAGACAACCCCGGAGCCTGAAAAACAACCAGGGGGTCTTGAAGACAACCAGGGGGCTTGAAGACAACCAGGATCTTGAAGACAACCAGGAGTCTTTAAGACAACCAGGGGGTCTTGAAGACAACCCGGGGTTTTTGGGGACAAACCCGGGCTCTTGAGGGCAACCCGGGGGCTTTTAAAAAAACCCCGGGGCCTTGAAGACAACCCGGGATCTTTAAGAAACCCCGGGGGCTTTTAAAAACAACCGGATTCTTGAAAAAAAACCAGGGATCTTTAAGAAACCCAGGGGTCTTGAAGACAAACCCGGAGCTTGAAAAACCAGGGGTCTTTGGGGAAGGGCAAAACCCGGGGTCTTGAAACAACCAGGAGTCTTTTAAGGGCAACCAGGGGGTTTTAAGCCCAACCCGGGGTCTTGAAGACAAAACCCGGGTCTTTAAGAAACCAGGGGTCTTGAAGACAACCAAGGATCTTGAAGACAAACCGGGGTCTTTAAGACAACCAGGAGTCCCCTTTAAGACAAACCAGGGGTCTTTAAACAAAACCCGGGGTCTTTAAGATAACCCGGAAAACTTGAAGACAACCAATTGTCTTTTAAAACAACCCCGGGGTCTTTTAAAACAACCAGGATCTTTAAGACAACCAAAGGGGGGGCTTGGGACAACCAGGGGTCTTTAAGGGCAACCAGGATTCCCTTTACAACCAGGATCTTGAAAAACAACCAGGAGCTTGAAAACAAACCCGGGGGCTTGAAAAACAACCAGGGCCTTGAAAACAACCCGGGGCTTGAAGAAAAACCAGGGGTCCTTTTTAAAACAAACCCGGAGTCTTGAAAACAACCAGGGGTCTTGAAAACAAAACCGGGGGCTTGAAGACAACCAGGACCTTTAAGGGCCAAACCGGAGCCTTGAAGACAACCCCGGGATCTTGAAGACTACCAGGGGTTTTAAGACAACCAGGATTTTTGAAGGAAAAACCCGGAGTCTTGAAACAACCAGGGGGGTTGAAGGAACCTGGGGTTTTTGAAAAACAAACCCGGTTCTTGGGAAAACAACCAGGGTCTTGAAAAACAACCCGGAGTCTTGAAGAAAAACCAAGGGGGGCTTTAAGAAACAGGGCCCTTTAAGAAACCAGGGGTCCCTTTAAGCAACCCTTGGGGCTTAAAGACAACGAGGGGGTTTGAAGACAACCCCGACCCTTTGGGGACAAAACCGGGATCTTGGGAAAACAACCATTGGGGCTTAAAAGGGCAACCGGGGTCTTTTACGCCCAAGGGCTTGACGACAGGGCCCAAAGGGATTGAAGACAACCCGGGGGTTTTTAAGACAACCAGGACCCTTTAAGAAAACCCCCGGGTTTTTTGAAGGGCAACCATGGGTCCCTTTAAAACAACCAGGGGTCTTGAAGGGCAACCCCGGACCCTTTAAGACAACCAGGGATCTTGAAGACTACAGGGTCCCTTTAAAACAACCAGGGTTTGAAGACAACCAGGAGCCCTTTAAGAAAAACCCGGGGTTTTTGGAAAAACAACCAGGGGGTTTTACAAACAGTGATCTTGAAGGGCAGCCCCGGGGTCTTAAGCAACCCGGGGCCTTTTAAGACAACCAAAAGCCTTGAAGACAATCTTGACCTTTAAGACAACCAGGGGTCTTGAAACAACCCGGGATCTTGAAGACAACCAGGAGCCTTAAGCAACCAGGAGCCTTGAAGACAAACCCGGGGTCTTGAAGACAACCCCGGGGGCTTTTAAGACAACCCCGATCTTGAAGTCAAACCCGGGGGCTTTAAGACAACAGGGGGCTTGAAAGGCCCAAACCCGGGGGCTTAAGACAGCCCAAAGGGGCTTTAAGACAAACCCGGGTCTTGAAAACAACCAGGGGTCTTGAAGACAACCAGGGGTCTTGAAGACAACCAGGGGTCTTGAAGACAGCCAATGGGTCTTGAAGACAACCAGGGATCTTGAAGACAACCAGGGGTCTTGACAGCCAAGGGGTCTTGAAGACAACCAGGGGTCTGTTGGTAATCCCCCTTATGTATGCTGGGAGGCAGTTGAACAGTCTCGGGCCCCTGACACTTATTGTATGGTCTCTTAACGTGCTAGTGACACCCCTGCTTTTCATTGGGGGGATGTTGCATCGTCTGCCAAGTCTTCTGCTTTCGTAGTGAGTGATTTTCGTGTGCAAGTTCGGTACTAGTCCCTCTAGGATTTTCCAGGTGTATATAATCATGTATCTCTCCCTCCTGCGTTCCAGGGAATACAGGTTCAGGAACCTCAAGCGCTCCCAGTAATTGAGGTGTTTTATCTCCGTTATGCGCGCCGTGAAGTTCTCTGTACATTTTCTAGGTCAGCAATTTCACCTCCCTTGAAAGGTGCTGTTAGTGTGCAGCAATATTCCAGCCTAGATAGAACAAGTGACCTGAAGAGTGTCATCATGGGTAGCCTAGCATGGCTAGGCATTACACAGTGTACCACTAGAACACCTAGCATGGCTAGGTATTACACAGTGTACCACTAGAACACCTAGCATGGCTAGGCATTACAGAGTGTACCACTAGAGCACCTAGCATGGCTAGGCATTTCGGGCAGACTTAGTTTAATTCTTTATTTTAAAATATTACAAATTATGAGGTAAGTTGGTATTATGGCTAAGTGACTAAATACTAGTTTGTGAGTTTAGCAATGTGAATGCTTTTGTTTTGGCACAGTACATAGTTTCAGTATTGGAGTATCACAGGCCAACTTATGACTAGTTAAGATTCATTAAACCATACCCCCGGCCGGGATTGAACCCGCGGTCACAGAGTCTCAAAACTCCAGCCCGTCGCGTTAGCCACTAGACCAGCTAGCTGTCTAGTGGCTAACGCGACGGGCTGGAGTTTTGAGACTCTATGACCGCGGGTTCAATCCCGGCCGGGGGTATGGTTTATTTGCAATCGTGTCATTACAATTTCTTAAGTTAAGATTCATTATTTTAAGATTGAGATTAATATTTCTGTTTATGGTCAATGAGTCAGTGAGTGTAAGTGTGAACCACCAGGTGTATTCGTGTAGTTAGTGATGGGGTGTATCAGGGAGATAAGATGTTTTCTAATGGTAGTTTTGTAGGTGATGAATGTGTCTGCAGTTCTAGAGTTCTCAGGTAGGGTGTTCCAGATTTTAGGCCTTTGACATACATTGAATTTTTGTAAAGGTTTAGTCGGACACGGGGAATGTCGTAGAGATGTTTGTGTCTGGTGTTATGCCTGTGGGTTCTGTCACAACTATCAAGAAAGCGTTTTAGGTAAGGTTAATATTGGAATTTAAGGTCCTGTAGATGTAGATTGCACAGTAGTAAGTGTGGATGTACTGAACAGGAGTAAGTTTAGGTCTAAGAAGAGTGGGGGGTGTTGCCAGGGATGGATTTAGTGATTATTCTTACTGCAGCTTTTTGTGGGTTATTATTGGCTTAGGTGTGTTGCTGCAGTTGATCCCCAAGCACAGATAGCATAGGTGAGGTATGGATATATAAGTGAATGGTATAGTGTGAGAAGGGCAGTTTGCGGCACGTAGTATCGTATCTTGGAGAGGATCCCAACCGTTTTGGATACTTTTTTGGTTATATGCTGGATATGGGTGCTGAAATTCAGGTTGTTGTCAAGGTATAGGCCTAGGAATTTGCCCTCATTATGTCTGGTAATTAGAGTGTTGTCGATCTTAATGTTAATTTGTGTCTCTCCTGCTCTCTACCAAACATAATATAGTAGGTTTTGTCAGTTAAGCGTAAGTTTATTGGCTGTCATCCAAGTCGATATTTTGATCAGCTCCTCATTAACAATGGTGTTGAGGGTGGCAAGATAGGTGAGAGATGCATAAATCATGTCGTCAGCAAAGAGAATGTGTTTTTTAGGTGTTGGGATACGTTTGGAAGATCATTGATGTATATGAGGAAGAGCAAGGGACCAAGGACACTTCCCTGCGGAACTCCAGTATCAAGTGGCCGTGTTGTTGATGCTGTGTCTTTAATGGTGACATACTGATACCTATTAGTAAGGTAAGATTTGAAATAAGCAAGCGCATGGCCTCTTATACCGTAATGATCAAGTTTGTGGAGTAGGATGTCGTGGTCTACTGTGTCGAAAGCTTTTCTGTAATGTTGAGGTACAGTCCCTGGGCCCATTATGTGTGTGTAGTGTTAGGTACAGTTCCTGGACCCATTATGTGCATCTGTAATGTTGAGGTACAGTCCCTGGGCCCATTATGTCCATCTGTAATGTTGAGGTACAGTTCCTGGACCCATTATGTGTGTGTGTATGTTAGATTACAGTTCCTGGACCCCTTATGTGCATCTGTAATCTTGAGGTACAGTCCCTGGGCCCATTATGTGCATCTGTAATATTGAGGTACAGTTCCTGGACCCATTATGTGTGTGTGTAGTGTTAGATACAGTTCCTGGACCCATTATGTGCATCTGTAATCTTGAGGTACAGTCCCTGGGCCCATTATGTGCATCTGTAATATTGAGGTACAGTTCCTGGACCCATTATGTGTGTGTGTAGTGTTAGATACAGTTCCTGGACCCATTATGTGCATCTGTAATCTTGAGGTACAGTCCCTGGGCCCATTATTTTTATCTATTGCGCTAAATATTACTCAGTAATTCACAAAAAAATATGGAATTTATTACTGGTATGGTACCATAATGTGTTAAAGGTATGGTACCATAGTGTATTACTGGTATGGTACCATAGTGTATTACTGGTATGGTACCATAGTGTATTACTGGTATGGTACCATATTTGTATTACTGGTATGGTACCATAGTGTATTACTGGTATGGTACCATAGTGTATTACTGGTAGGTACCATAGTATTACTGGTATGGTACCATAGTGTATTACTGGTATGGTACCATAGTGTATTACTGGTATGGTACCATAGTGTATTACGGGTATGGTACCATAGTGTATTACTGGTATGGTACCATAGTGTATTACTGGTATGGTACCATAGTGTATTACTGGTATGGTACCATAGTGTATTACTGGTATGGTACCATAGTGTATTACTGGTATGGTACCATAGTGTATTACTGGTATGGTACCATAGTGTATTACTGGTATGGTACCATAGTTTTATTACTGGTATGGTACCATGGTATTACTGGTATGGTACATAGTGATTACTGGTATGGTACCATAGTGTATTACTGGTATGGTACCATAGTGTATACTGGTATGGTACCATAGTGTATTACTGGTATGGTAACAGAGGTTATCTTAAACTGCAATATTAGTGTTCCTCCTGATAGAAGTGAAAAAAATTAGAAGATAAGGAATAGATAAAGGAGAGTAACCAGGATGTGAGTTGTAGTCTTATCAATCCAGGTCCGGGTTCGATTCCCAGTGGGGGTGAAAAGATAGGGCGTGTTTACTCTGGTTGTCTGTGTTCACCCATCTGTATAAAATGGGTACCTGGGTGTTAGTGGACTGGTGTGGGTGGCATCCTGGGTGTTAGTGGGCTGGTGTGGGTGGCATCCTGGGTGTTAGTGGACTGGTGTGGGTGGCATCCTGGGTGTTAGTGGAGTGGTGTGGGTGGCATCCTGGGTGTTAGTGGACTGGTGTGGGTGGCATCCTGGGTGTTAGTGGACTGGTGTGGGTGGCATCCTGGGTGTTAGTGGACTGTTGTGGGTGGCATCCTGGGTGTTAGTGGACTGGTGTGGGTGGCATCCTGGGTGTTAGTGAACTGGTGTGGGTGGCATCCTGGAGTTTACCTGGAGTTTACCTGGAGAGAGTTCCGGGGGTCAACGCCCCCGCGGCCCGGTCTGTGACCTGGCCTCCTGGTGGATCAGAGCCTGATCAACCAGGCTGTTGCTGCTGGCTGCACACAAACCAACGTACGAGCCACAGCCCGGCTGATCAGGAACTGACTTTAGGTGCTTGTCCAGTGCCAGCTTGAAGACTGCCAGGGGTCTGTTGGTAATCCCCCTTATGTGTGCTGGGAGGCAGTTGAACAGTCTCGGGCCCCTGACACTTATTGTATGGTCTCTTAACGTGCTAGTGACACCCCTGCTTTTCATTGGGGGGATGGTGCATCGTCTGCCAAGTCTTTTGCTTTCGTAGTGAGTGATTTTCGTGTGCAAGTTCGGTACTAGTCCCTCTAGGATTTTCCAGGTGTATATAATCATGTATCTCTCCCTCCTGCGTTCCAGGGAATACAGGTTTAGGAACCTCAAGCGCTCCCAGTAATTGAGGTGTTTTATCTCCGTTATGCACGCCGTGAAAGTTCTCTGTACATTTTCTAGGTCAGCAATTTCACCTGCCTTGAAAGGTGCTGTTAGAGTGCAGCAATATTCCAGCCTAGATAGAACAAGTGACCTGAAGAGTGTTATCATGGGCTTGGCCTCCTAGTTTTGAAGGTTCTCATTATCCATCCTGTCATTTTTCTAGGGAGATGCGATTGATACAATGTTATGGTCCTTGAAGTTGAGATCCTCCGACATGATCACTCCCAGGTCTTTGACGTTGGTGTTTCGCTCTATTTTGTGGCCAGGGAATTTGTTTTGTACTCTGATGAAGATTTAATTTCCTCATGTTTACCATATCTGAGAATTGAAATTTCTCATCGTTGAACTTCATATTGTTTTCTGCAGCCCACTGAAAGATTTGGTTGATGTCCGCCTGGAGCCTTGCAGTGTCTGCAATGGAAGACACTGTCATGCAGATTCGGGTGTCATCTGCAAAGGAAGACACGGTGCTGTGGCTGACATCCTTGTCTATGTCGGATATGAGGATGAGGAACAAGATGGGAGCGAGTACTGTGCCTTGTGGAACAGAGCTTTTCACCGTAGCTGCCTCGGACTTTACTCTGTTGACGACTACTCTCTGTGTTCTGTTAGTGAGGAAATTATAGATCCATCGACCGACTTTTCCTGTTATTCCTTTAGCACGCATTTTGTGCGCTATTACGCCATGGTCACAACTTGTCGAAGGCTTTTGCAAAGTCTGTATATATTACATCTGCATTCTTTTTGTCTTCTAGTGCATTTAGGACCTTGTCGTAGTGATCCAATAGTTGAGACAGACAGGAGCGACCTGTTCTAAACCCATGTTGCCCTGGGTTGTGTAACTGATGGGTTTCTAGATGGGTGGTGATCTTGCTTCTTAGGACCCTTTCAAAGATTTTTATGATATGGGATGTTAGTGCTATTGGTCTGTAGTTCTTTGCTGTTGCTTTACTGCCCCCTTTGTGGAGTGGGGCTATGTCTGTGGAAAATATTTTAATTTTCCGAAGCTATAGCGCCTAATAGGTGTTTAATGTGTCGATATGAGTCAAAAATGTATTTGACAATAGGATAGAACCAAGAGTTCCCTTTGCGCATGCGCGGATGTGCGGGGGTAGAGGTCGACTCGGAGCATGGGGGAGGCGGGAGTGTTTTGAATGTAGTAAGGAGGCTGGGAAAGCATGGAACCAGGAAATTGGCGTTCACGGCGGCCTAAGGATTAATATAGGCCTCATTTCATAATAGGAAGTGTCGTGACTGTCCCTGGTGAAGAGTGAGGGAACGTGATTGACGGGACCACGGTAATAGAGTGGTAAAATGAGTGAATAAAGGTAGGACTGGGTGACTGGCGCGTCGCCATGGACTGTGTCCCGGGGAAAATTACCCTTGATTTAATCATCACTCATCGGTCTCAAATCTTAATGGAGTGGCCTCCAATGTGTATAATAATTATGAGACATTAAACCGTCTTGTAAATCGTAATGTAATCAGTGATAACACTAAGTTAAAGAATCGTTGAAGCGATATGAACTGCCATTCCCAGAGTGTGTGCACATGTTTACCTCGTTGTTCCTGTCCCGAGGATAGTGAAGGCTTTATGGAGTCACGACTTCTAAACTGGGACAAACCGACGGATACCTCGTCCTGCTGGAATAAGAACCGTGTTGGTGTAGCAGGACATGGAAATGAGATGGTGAATGGAGGAAATAAGGAGTATCAATCACCCACAGTTAAGTAACCCTTCTAGTTATAGCAGACTGATACTGGCCAGTTAGGTATGTTGTAATTGGATAGGTTATGGGTGATCCAGCTACATCAAGTATCTGGTAAGTGGTGAGATTATGTACAAATGGTTTCCTTGATGGATATATCCATGTGTAACCTACCCCCCCCCCTTCATTCAGTTAAACTAATATAATCTATACAGTCCACAATTAATTAGTAGCGCCGTACTTGTGGGTGCTATCCAATCTATACTGGTCTGGGATAGATATGGATAAGATAGTGAGGGTCGAGGGGCCACCTGCAGTGACCAGAGGTGTTGAAGTTTTCTCACATGTCACCACGGGGTGACTACGGTGAACAATATAGTTGTTGTCTCCCAAGGAGATTACTCGTATGCATGTAATGTTGAGGTATGTACAAGTAATCACCCTAGAAAATTTTCCATAATGTCTGTTGTTTTTAGTAACTGTGGGACGACCCCCGTGTCCATGCTCCCTCTCCATAGGATGGAAAAGGCTCGTGATAGGGGCTTCTTGCAGTTCTTGATGAACACAGAGTTCCATGAGTCTGGCCCTGGGGCAGAGTGCATGGGCATGTCATTTATCGCCTGTTCGAAGTCATTTGGCGTCAGGATAACATCAGATAGGCTTGTGTTAACCAAGTTCTGTGGCTCTCTCATAAAAAATTCATTTTGATCTTCGACTCTCAGTCTGGTTAGCGGCTTGCGAAAAACTGAGTCATATTGGGACTTGAGTAGCTCACTCATTTCCTTGCTGTCATCTGTGTAGGACCCATCTTGTTTAAGTAGGGGCCCAATACTGGACGTTGTTCTCGACTTTGATTTGGCATAGGAGAAGAAATACTTTGGGTTTCTTTCGATTTCATTTATGGCTTTTAGTTCTTCCCGCGATTCCTGACTCCTATAAGATTCCTTTAGCTTAAGTTCGATGCTTGCTATTTCTCTGACCAGTGTCTCCCTACGCATTTCAGATATAATGACCTCTTTTAGCCGCTCTGTTATTCTTTTCCTTCGCCTGTAAAGGGAGCGCCTGTCTCTTTCTATTTTACATCTACTACTCCTTTTTCTTAGAGGATATAAGCCTTGTGCATACATCGAGTGCCACCAAGTTAATCTGTTCTAGGCATAAGTTTGGGTCTGTGTTGCTTAGTATATCTTCCCAGCTTATATCGGTTAGGACTTGGTTTACTTGTATATACACTGAGATATATACCTCTCAGTGTATATACACTGAGATATACACCTCTCAGTGTATATACACTGAGATATACACCTCTCAGTGTATATACACTGAGATATACACCTCTCAGTGTATATACACTGAGATATACACCTCTCAGTGTATATACACTGAGATATACACCTCTCAGTGTATATACACTGAGATATACACCTCTCAGTGTATTTACACTGAGATATACATCTCTCAGTGTACATACACTGAGATATACACCTCTCAGTGTATATACACTGAGATATACACCTCTCAGTGTATATACACTGAGATATATACCTCTCAGTGTATATACACTGAGATATACACCTCTCAGTGTATATACACTGAGATATACACCTCTCAGTGTATATACACTGAGATATCACACCTCTCAGTGTATATAACACTGAGATATACACCTCTCAGTGAATATACACTGAGATATACACCTCTCAGTGTATATACACTGAGATATACACCTCTCAGTGTATATACACTGAGATATACACCTCTCAGTGTATATACACTGAGATATACACCTCTCAGTGTATATACACTGAGATGTACACCTCTCAGTGTATATACACTGAGATATACACCTCTCAGTGTATATACACTGAGATATACACCTCTCAGTGTATATACACTGAGATATACACCTCTCAGTGTATATACACTGAGATATACACCTCTCAGTGTATATACACTGAGATATACACCTCTCAGTGTATATACACTGAGATATACACCTCTCAGTGTATATACACTGAGATATATACCTCTCAGTGTATATACACTGAGATATACACCTGTCAGTGTATATACACTGAGATATACAACTCTCAGTGTATATACACTGATATACAACTCTCAGTGTATATACACTGAGATATACACCTCTCAGTGTATATACACTGAGATATATACCTCTCAGTGTATATACACTGAGATATACACCTGTCAGTGTATATACACTGAGATATACACCTGTCAGTGTATATACACTGAGATATACACCTCTCAGTGTATATACACTGAGATATACACCTCTCAGTGTATATACATTGAGATATACACCTCTCAGTGTATATACACTGAGATATACACCTCTCAGTGTATATACACTTATATACACCTCTCAGTGTATATACAGTGATATACACCTCTCAGTGTATATACATTGAGATATACACCTCTCAGTGTATATACACTGAGATATACACCTCTCAGTGTATATACACTTATATACACCTCTCAGTGTATATACACTTATATACACCTCTCAGTGTATATACAGTGATATACACCTCTCAGTGTATTTACAGTGATATACACCTCTCAGTGTATTTACAGTGATATACAACTCTCAGTGTATTTACAGTGATATACAACTCTCAGTGTATATACACTGATATACAACTCTCAGTGTATATACAGTGATATACACCTCTCAGTGTATATACACAGAGATATTAGCAGTGCTGCTTCAGCTGGCGGACGTACGAGTCTTCATCACTATCAACTAACTAGTAAGACTTTATTCCGATAAATTATTTATTATTAATCATGCATACCTCTTATAACCAGCAAGTGAAAAAATCTCCCAGAATATTGTATGCTGTATGATACAATATGTAGGATATATTGTATGCTGTATGATACAATAGGTACGATAACTACCACCGAGGTAGCCCTGCCGGCAGCACCAGTGTTTACACTCATCACTGGGGTGTTGTAGCTGGCGGACGTACGAGTCTTCCTCCTCATCACTTTATTCACTAACTAGTAAGACTTTTGTTGAGGTTTTAAAGCTTTTGTTGAGGTTTAAATTTTTGATAAGTTTTGTAAACATTTGTTTTTAAACCCTTTCTAAGGTTTTTAAGCTCCTTCTAAGGTTTTTAAACCCTTTCTAAGGTTTTTAAGCTCCTTCTAAGTTTTTAAACCCTTTCTAAGGTTTTTAAAGCTCCTTCTAGGTTTTTTAAACCCTTTCTAAGGTTTTTAAGCTCCTTCTAAGGTTTTTAAACCCTTTCTAAGATTTTTAAGCTCCTTCTAAGGTTTTTAAACCCTTTCTAAGGTTTTTAAGCTCCTAAGGTTTTTAAGCTCCTTCTAAGGTTTTTAAACCCTTTCTAAGGTTTTTAAGCTCCTTCTAAGGTTTTTAAGCTCCTTCTAAGGTTTTTAAGCTCCTTCTAAGGTTTTTAAACCCTTTCTAAGATTTTTAAGCTCCTTCTAAGGTTTTTAAACCCTTTCTAAGGTTTTTAAGCTCCTTCTAAGGTTTTTAAGCTCCTTCTAAGGTTTTTAAACCCTTTCTAAGGTTTTTAAGCTCCTTCTAAGGTTTTTAAACCCTTTCTAAGGTTTTTAAGCTCCTTCTAAGGTTTTTAAAACCCTTCTAAGGTTTTTAAGCTCCTTCTAAGGTTTTTAAAACCCTTTCTAAGGTTTTTAAGCTCCTTCTAAGGTTTTTAAACCCTTTCTAAGGTTTTTAAGCTCCTTCTAAGGTTTTTAAACCCTTTCTAAGGTTTTTAAGCTCCTTCTAAGGTTTTTAAACCCATTCTAAGGTTTTTAAGCTCCTTCTAAGGTTTTTAAGCTCCTTCTAAGGTTTTTAAACCCTTTCTAAGGTTTTTAAGCTCCTTCTAAGGTTTTTAAGCTCCTTCTAAGGTTTTTAAACCCTTTCTAAGATTTTTAAGCTCCTTCTAAGGTTTTTAAACCCTTTCTAAGGTTTTTAAGCTCCTTCTAAGGTTTTTAAGCTCCTTCTAAGGTTTTTAAGCTCCTTCTAAGGTTTTTAAGCTCCTTCTAAAGTTTTTGAGCTCCTTCTAAGGTTTTTAAGCTCCTTCTAAGGTTTTTAAGCTCCTTCTAAGGTTTTTAAGCTCCTTCTAAGGTTTTTAAGCTCCTTCTAAGGTTTTTAAGCTCCTTCTAAGGTTTTTAAGCTCCTTCTAAGGTTTTTAAGCTCCTTCTAAGGTTTTTAAGCTCCTTCTAAGGTTTTTAAGCTCCTTCTAAGGTTTTTAAGCTCCTTCTAAGGTTTTTAAGCTCCTAAGGTTTTTAAACCCTTTCTAAGGTTTTTAAGCTCCTTCTAAGGTTTTTAAGCTCCTAAGGTTTTTAAGCTCCTTCTAAGGTTTTTAAGCTCCTTCTAAGGTTTTTAAGCTCCTTCTAAGGTTTTTAAGCTCCTTCTAAGGTTTTTGAGCTCCTTCTAAGGTTTTTAAGCTCCTTCTAAGGTTTTTAAGCTCCTTCTAAGGTTTTTAAGCTCCTTCTAAGGTTTTTAAGCTCCATCTAAGGTTTTTAAGCTCCTTCTAAGGTTTTTAAGCTCCTTCTAAGGTTTTTAAGCTCCATCTAAGGTTTTTAAGCTCCTAAGGTTTTTAAGCTCCTAAGGTTTTTAAGCTCCATCTAAGGTTTTTAAGCTCCTTCTAAGGTTTTTAAGCTCCATCTAAGGTTTTTAAGCTCTTTCTAAGGTTTTTAAGCTCCATCTAAGGTTTTTAAGCTCCTTCTAAGGTTTTTAAGCTCCTTCTAAGGTTTTTAAGCTCCATCTAAGGTTTTTAAGCTCCTTCTAAGGTTTTTAAGCTCCATCTAAGGTTTTTAAGCTCCTTCTAAGGTTTTTAAGCTCCTTCTAAGGTTTTTAAGCTCCATCTAAGGTTTTTAAGCTCCTTCTAAGGTTTTTAAGCTCCATCTAAGGTTTTTAAGCTCCTTCTAAGGTTTTTAAGCTCCATCTAAGGTTTTTAAGCTCCTTCTAAGGTTTTTAAGCTCCATCTAAGGTTTTTAAGCTCCTTCTAAGGTTTTTAAAGCTCCTTCTAAGGTTTTTAAAGCTCCATCTAAGGTTTTTAAGCTCCTTTAGGTTTTTTCACGCTCCATTAAGGTTTTTAAGCTCCTTCTAAGCGATTTTTTAAGAACCGCCATCTAAGGTTTTTAAGCTCCTTCTAAGGTTTTTAAGCTCCATCTAAGGTTTTTAAGCTCCTACTAAGGTTTTTAAGTGTTTGTGGAAAGTTGTAAGATCATCTTGTGTCGAGTCAGAATGTTATTGTTAACACTGGTATAGTTAACACTGGTATACTTAACACTGGTATAGTTAACACTGTTATTGTTAACACTGGTATAGTTAACACTGGTATACTTTAAAACTGTATACTTAACATGGTATAGTTAACGACTGTGTGGGGTTAACTTGAAGCACTGGTTACTTAACACTGGTATGTTAACACTAGGTTAGTTTACACTGTTATTGTTAACTCTGGGTATAGTTAAACACTGGTATACTTAACACTGGTATAGTTAACACTGTTATTGTTAACACTGGTATAGTTAACACTGGTATACTTAACACTGGTATACTTAACACTGGTATAGTTAACACTGGTATAGTTAACACTGGTATATTAACACTGGTATGTTAACACTGTAACTTAACACTGGTATACTTAACACTTGGTTAGTTGAACATGGTATAGTTAACACTGGTTATAGTTAACACCTGGTATAGTATAGTTAACACTGGTATAAGCTTAACCAACTGGTATACTTAAACACTGGTATAGTTAACCACTGGTTAGTTAACACTGGTATACTGTAACACTGGTATAGTTAACACTGGCTATCGTAACACTGGTTAGTTAACACTGGTATAGTTAACACTGGTATACTTTTACACTGGTAACTTAACACCTGGTATACTTAACATGGTATAGTTAAACACTGGTATACTTACTTAACACTGGTATGTTAAACACGGTATATACTTAACACTGGATATTAACACTGGTATACTTAACACTGGTATAGTTAACACTGTATACTTAACATGGCTATAGTTAAGCACGGGTATAGTGTAACACGGTATAGTTAACACTAGATACTTAACACTGGTATAGTTAACACTGGTATATTTAACACTGGTATAGTTAACACTGATATAGTTAACACTGGTATAGTTAACACTGGTATACTTAACACTGGTATAGTTAACACTGGTATACTTAACACTGGTATAGTTAACACTGGTATAGTTAACACTGGTATAGTTAACACTGGTATACTTAACACTGGTATAGTTAACACTGGTATACTTAACACTGGTATATTAACAGTGGATACTTAAACATGGTTATACTTAACACTGGTATAGTTAACACTGAGTATAGTTAACACTGGTATAGTCAACAACTTGGTATACTTAACACTGGTATCTTAACACGGGTATAGTTAACACTGGTATAGTCACACTGGTATACTAACACTGGTAACTTTAACACTGGTATACTTAACCATTGGTTATACTTTACACTGGTATACTTAACATGGTATACTTAACACTGGTATACTTAACACTGGTATACTTAACACTGGTATAGTTAACACTGGTATACTTAACACTGGTATACTTAACACTGGTATAGTTAACATGGCTATACTTAACACTGGTATAATTAAAACACTGGTATACTTAACAACTGGTATAGTTAACACTGGTATACTTAACACTGGTATAGTTAACACTGGTATACTTAACACTGGTATACTTAACACTGGGATACTTAACATGGTTATAGTTAACACTGTATATCTTAACACTGTATATTATCACTGGTATTAGTTAACACCTGGTATACTTAACGCTGATATACTTAAATAACTGGCTTATACTTAACACTGGTATAGTTAACACTGGTATAATTAACTCTTGTATACTTAACACTGGTTTATACTTAACATGGCTAGATACTTAACATGGTTTAGTTAACACTGGTTAGGTTAAACCACTGGTATAGTCAAACACTGGTATACTTAACCACTGGTATAGTTAACAATGGCTATAGTTAAACATGGTTTATAGTCAACACTTGGTATACTTAACACTGGTATAGTTAACAGGGTATATTAACACTGGTATACTTAACCCTGGATATACTTAACAACTGGTTACCTTAACACTGGCTATAGTTAACACTGGTATAGTTAACCACTGGTTATACTTAAACACTGGGTATACTTAGACACTGGTATACTTAACACTGGTATAGTTTAACACGGTATACTTAACACTGGTATACTTAACATAGGTATAGTTAACACTGGGTATAGTTAACACTGGTATACTGAACACTGGTATAGTTAACCTGGTATAGTTAAACCTGGTATACTTAACCTGTATACTTAACACTGGTATACTTAACACTGGTATACTTAACACTGGTATACTTAACACTGGTATACTTAACACTGGTATACTTAACACTGGTATACTTAACACTGGTATAGTTAACACTGGTATAGTTAACACTGGTATACTTAACACTGGTATACTTAACACTGGTATACTATTAACAACTGGTATAGTTAACACTGTATACATTGACACTGGTATACTTAACACTGGTATAGTTAACACTGGTATAGTTAACACTGGTATAGTTAACACTGGTATAGTTAACACTGGTATAGTTAACACTGGTATACTTAACACTGGTATACTTAACACTGGTATAGTTAACACTGGTATACTTAACACTGGTATACTTAACACTGGTATACTTAACACTGGTATAGTTAACACTGGTATACTTAACACTGGTATACTTAACACTGGTATACTTAACACTGGTATAGTTAACACTGGTATAGTTAACACTGGTATGGTTAACACTGGATAGTTAACTCTGGGTATGAGGGGTACACTGGGTATACCCGTTAACACTGGTATAGTTAAACACTGGTGATACGTAACGACGTGGTATAGTTAACCTGGTATAGTTAAACCAATGGTATACTTAAACATGGTATAGTTAAACAACTGGTATACTTAAACTGGTATACTAACACTGGATACTTAACATGGTTATAACTTAACACTTGGATAGTTTAACACTGGCAATACTTAACATGGTATACTTAACACTGGTATATTTTAACATGGTATACGTTAACGAGCTGGTTGGTACTTAACTAGCAGGGTATAGTTAAACTGGTTATACTTAACACTGGTATACTTAAACATGGTATAGTTAACCGGTATACTTAACACTGGTATACTTAACACTGGTATAGTTAACACTGGTATACTTAACACTGGTATACTTAACACTGGTATACTTAACACTGGTATAGTTAACAGTAGTAGAGTTAACAGTGGTATAATTAACAGTGGTATTGTTAACATTGTATAAATTTAACAGTGAATAGTTAAACAGTCAGTAGAGTAACAGTGGTATAGTTAACAGTAGTAGAGTTAACAGTGGTATAGTTAACAGTAGTAGAGTTAACAGTGGTATAATTAACAGTGGTATAGTTAACATTGGTATAATTAACAGTGGAATAGTTAACAGTAGTAGAGTTAACAGTGGTATAGTTAACAGTGGTATAGTTAATTGAGTTAATATTGGTATAGTTAACGCAGAGTGGTAGAGTTACGTGATATAGTTAATAATAACAATTGATAGTGTGGCACGTGGCTGCACACAGTGCCATCTGGCGTGCCACACAGTGCTCTATCTGGCAGTGCCCCACAGTGCTCATCTCGGGCACGTGCCACACAGTGCTATCTGGCCGTGGCACACAGTGCTATCTGGCAAGTGCACACAGTGCTATCTGGCAGTGCCTCACAGTGCTATCTGGCAGTGGCCTCACAGTGCTATGTCTGGGGGGGGCCGCGAGGTGCCACACGCAAGTGGCCAGTCGTGGCAGGGTGGCCACACAGTGCTA
>NC_069471.1:19992636-20162636 GCF_026875155.1 Cherax quadricarinatus | reverse complement strand
TAGTAGTAGTAGTAGTAGTAGTAGTAGTAGTAGTAGTAGTAGTAGTAGTAGTAGTAGTAGCAAGGAATGAGAGGTGGCTACAGGAGGTCATGAAGGACTAACTTGAGGACTCTCATCCTTGGGAGGTCAACACGACGTTTACTGCCTTCACTATCACCCCTGGTTAGTAGTAGTAGTAGTAGTAGTAGAAGTAGTAGCAGCAAGGAAGTGAGAGGTGGCTACAGGAGGTCATGAAGGACTACCTTGAGGACTCTCATCCTGGAGGTCAACACGACGTTACTGCCTTCACTATCACCCCTGGTTAGTAGTAGTAGTTGTAGTAGTAGTAGTGGTAGTAGAGTGTGTGTAGAATAGGAAGTGAGAGTGAGAGTTGGGCTAAAGGTGGTGGTCATCAAGGATACCTTGAGGACTCTCATCCTGGAGGTCAACACGACGTTACTGCCTTCACTATCACCCCTGGTTAGTAGTAGTAGTAGTAGTAGTAGTAGCTGTAGTAGAGTAGTATAAGTAGTAGTACTAGTAGTAGTAGGTAGTAGTAGTAGTAGTTAGTAGTAGTTAGTAGTTAGTAGTTAGTAGTAGTTAGAAGTTAGTAGTCAGTAGTAGTAGGTAGTAGTTTAGTAGTAGTAGTTAGTATTAGTAGCCAACTGTAAGCAGTAGTTAATAGTTGCTATAGCAACAGTAGCAGTAGTAGTAGTAGTAGTTGCAGAGTAGTAAGCAGTAGTGAGTAGCAGGGCGAAAGTTAGTAGTAGTAGTGGCCAGTAGTTAGTGTAGTAGTAGTAGTTGTAGCAGGATTAGTTAGTAGTAATTGCCAGTAGTAGTGTAGTAGCAAGTATGAGCCAGTAGTAGTAGTAGTAGCAGTTAGTTAGTAGCAGTAGTAGTAGTAGTAGCGTAGGAAGTTGTAGTTGTAGTAGTAGTAGCCGTAGTAGTTAGTAGTAGTTCAGCAGTATAGGTAGTAGGAGTGGTAGTAGTAGAAGTTGTTGTTAGTAGTGGTTGTAGTAGTTTCAATGTAGCAGTAGTTTAGTGGTAGTATGGTAGTAGTGGTGGTAAGTTATGTTCTGAGTTGTAGTAGTAGTGTAGTAAGTAGTAGTAGTAGCAAAGTAGTAGTAGTAGCAGTAGTAGTCTAGTAGCAGTATAGTAGTCAGTTGTGGTATAGTAAGAAGTAGCAGTAGTCCAGTAGTAGTAGTGGAGGTAGTTGTAGTGTAGTAGTGTAGTCAGGAGCTGTAAGTAGTAGTAGGGGTAGTAGCAATTGTGCGAGTAGTTGCAGTGTTTGTAGCAGTAGTTAATAGCAGTATAGTAGCAGTAGTAGTTGTAGTAGTAGCAGTTAGTAGTAGTAGCAGCAGTAGTAAGTTAGTAGTAGTAGTTCAGTAGTAGTAGGAAGTCGTAGAGTAGCGGTAGTAGTAGCAGTTATGTAGTGGAGTAGTGGTAGAAGTAGTAGTAGTGGTAACAGTTAGCAGTATAGTAGTAGCTCAGGTAGTAGCTGTAGTAGTATAGCAGTAGTAGTTATGAGTAGTAGTAGTATGGTAGTAATAATAGTAGTAAGTAGTAGTAGTAGCAAACAAGTACAGCAGTAAGTGGTGTTAGTAGTAGTGGTAGTAGCAATATAGTGGTGGTAGTAGTAGCAGTTGTAGTTAGTAGTTAGTGTAGTTAGTAGTGGTAGTAGTGGTAGTAGTAGTAGACAGTAGTAGTAGTTAGCAGTAGTAGTGGTAGTAGTAGTAGTGGTGGTGGTAGTGTAGTAAGTGGGTAAGTAGCAGTAGAGGTAGTAGTGGTTAGGTAGTTAAGTAGTGGTAGTTAGTAGGAGTAGCAGTAGTAGTTGTAGTAGTAGTAGTTTTAGCAGTAGTAATAGTAGTAGTAGTAGAGGTGGTAGTAGCAGTAGTAGAGTAGTAGTAGGAGTAGCAGTAAGTCAGTAGCTGGCCAGTAGTAGAGAGCGTAGTATAGTTAGTAGCAGTAGTAGTAGTAGTAGGAGTTAGTAGCAGTAGCGTTGCAGTAGTATTATTTTATTATTATAATCAAGGGGGAAAGCGCCTAAACCCGGTTGGATTATACAGCGCTGGGGGGGGGGATGTGGAAGGCATTCAGGCTTAATTCGGGGAATGGAAGCATCAGATCCAATTCCCTAACATCAAGTGCCCCTCACCAACATCAAGGAACCTTCCTTGAGGGGAGTAGCAGTAGTAGCAGTAGCAGTAGTAGTAGCAGTAGTAGGAGTAGCAGTAGTAGTAGTAGCAGTATGTAGGAGTAGTAGTAGTGCAGTAGTATGAGTTGCAGTAGTAGTAGCAGTAGTAGTAGTAGCAGTAGTAGCAGAAGTAGTAGTAGCAGTAGTAGTAGCAGTAGTAGGAGTAGCAGTAGTAGTAGTAGTAGTATAGTAGTAGTAGCAGTATTAGTAATAGTAGTAGTAATTGAATAGTAGTATTAGTTACCTCAGTAGTTACCTACAGTCACCTTCACTTTAGTCACCTACAGTCACCTTCACAGTAGTTACTACACAGTAGTCACCTTCACAGTAGTCACCTTCAAGTAGTCACCTACAGTCACCTTCACAGTAACTACACAGTAGTCACCTTCACTTTAGTCACCTACAGTCACCTTCACAGTAGTTACTACACAGTAGTCACCTTCACAGTAGTCACCTTCACAGTAGTCACCTACAGTCACCTTCACAGTAACTACACAGTAGTCACCTTCACAGTAACTACACAGTCACCTTCACAGTAGTCACCTGCAGTCACCTTCACAGTAACTACACAGTCACCTTCACAGTAGTCACCTACACAGTAGTCACCTTCACAGTAGTCACCTACACAGTAGTCACCTACACAGTAGTCACCTACACAGTAGTCACCTGCAGTCAACCTACAGTACTACACAGTCACTTCACAGTAACTACACAGTAGTCACCTTCACAGTAGTCACCTACACAGTAGTCACCTTCACAGTAGTAACTACAGTCACCTTCACAGTAGTAACTACACAGTAGTCACCTTCACAGTAGTCACCTACACAGTAGTGCACCTACCAGACGACCTTACACATTAGTCACCTAACAGTCACCTTTCACAGTAGTGACTAACATGTAGTCACCTACACAGTCACTTCACAGTAGTTGTAACTACACCAGTCACCTTCAATAGTGTAATACACAGTAGTCACCTACACAGTAGTCACCTTCACAGTAAAGTCACAGTAGTCACCTACACAGTTAGTAAGCTTACAGCAGTAGTCACCTTCACAGTAGTAACTACAGTCACCTTCACAGTAGTAACTACACAGTAGTCACCTTCACAGTAGTAACTACACAGTAGTCACCTTCACAGTAGTAACTACACAGTAGTCACCTTCACAGTAGTCACCTTCACAGTAGTCACCTACACATTAGTCACCTTCACAGTAGTCACCTACACAGTAGTCACCTTCACAGTAGTCACCTACACAGTAGTCACCTTCACAGTAGTCAGTCACCTACACAGTAGTCAGTCACCTACACAGTAGTCACCTTTACAGTAGTAACTTTACACAGTAGGTCCACCTTCACAGGAGTAAGCGACGGAGTAGTCACCCTACGCACGCAGTCACTTCGACAGTAGTAAGCTACCACCAGTAGTCGCGCCTTCAGAAGTAGAGACTACAACAGTCACCTTCACAGTAGTCACCTTCACGTGTAACTACACTGAGTACCTTCACAGTGTCCACCTTCCACAGTAGTAACTACACAGTAGCACCTACAGTCACCTTCACAGTAGTCACCTTTCACAGTTAGTAATACACAGTAGTTCACCTTCTACAGTTAGTCAGTCACCTACACAGTAGTCCTGGGCCAACTTTCTGATAAAAAACAACTTAGTGGTTACACACGTCATATTTATCAGTACAGTGGACCCCCGCATAACGGATTACCTCGGAAATAATGCGAACAATTATGTAAGTATTATTCTCTGTAAGTGCGTTTGCTTGTGTATGTTTGGTGGGTCTGAATGAAATGGACTAATCTACTTCACAATATTTCTTATGGGGAACAAAGGTTGCGACCAGGTTACTGGGCACGGCTGGAAGCGTACTTCTGGAGTGGTGAAAAGAAGTATCGTGTAAGGGGGTCCACTGTATGTGTGATATTATTATCACCTTCACACTGCAGTAGGCCTTACTGGCCCCTGCTGTGCAGGTTTGACTAACGCACCCATTCCAGAGCTAGCTCGGCCCAGCCTACAGTTGCGTGGGACCTTCCGAGTTGTCACTTGTTTTGTGCGTTAATAATTACTAATATTACAATAATTTAAGCTGATTAAAATATGAACTTAGGCTAAATTTTTAATTACAACTGTTAACACACATTATCTAAATTTTAAGAAGTGACATTGGGAAATTGTTTTCAAAAGTAATGCGTAATTTTTTATTTATTTTTTGGTAGATATTAAAATTGTTTCCTGGTTTTGTGGAGTAATGGAGAGGTTCGACTAAGATGAGATTATGTCTCTTGGAATTTTTTCTTGTTTCAGGTTGTGGTTCAGGGTGGATGGCGTTTCCAGGACTGAGTTGGGTCGTGCTTGATGTTGGGGGTGAAGTTGAAGGAAGGTGGTTCACCTGCGTCGCAAGCTGGTTCACCTGTGTTACAAGATGGTTCACCTGAGTCACCAGACAGTACTGTCGTCCACCACTTGGCGGCAAAGTTCTACAGTTTGGATCTGATGAATCGTGAAATGAACAAGATGATGAATACTGGCCAGAAGGAGGGTATTGGGGGGGCGTATATACGAAGATAATTAAAGAGCTCAATGAGTTCCAGGCAGACAGAGCCTCTGAGGAGCCCAGAATAACCATCCCACAATTGATCTATGGGCGATATACTGGTAATGAGAATGTCTTACTAATGGAAAACCTTAAAATCCATGGATACAACACTTTTGACAAACGTAAAGGGCTGGATTTTGAGCATCTTAAGGTCAGTATAGAACACATTGCCAGAGTTCATGCCCTTTCACATGCGTTCTATCGGGAAAACGATTTCCGTAATAAATACCCTTGCTTTCGGCCCACTTTGGAGCACCTCAAGTTTTTTAAAACCAGTAGGAGTTGCTATGTTAGACATCGCCATTGCATATTTTAGGACTCTGAGTGACAAGAGAGATGTCACACAAAGACTCGAAGCCTGTAAACAGAGTTTACTAGATAAATATTCAGCAATAGTGCTGGACAGAGAAGGTATCATGTGCTTAAATCATGGAGATTATTGGATTAATAATATAATGTACAGTTATAAGAGCCCAGTGGCACAGGCAAGTCATGAAGACTCGCAGGCAACTCACAAGGACTCACAGGAAGGCCACAGTGCCTCACAGACACATGAAAGTCATCAAGAAATTGAAGCATTAAAAATCATTGACTGGGGTACCAGTAGCTGGGGCAATCCAATATTTGATCTACAGTATCTCCTCTACACGTCAACTACTCGCGCCATCAGGAGCGCCCATCTAGATCGCCTGCTGCACCTCTACCATTCTACCTTCACTAAGCTTGCTGCTAAGCTGGGCTCACCTGCTGCCAGCTGGAGCTATGAACAGTTTGAACTAGAGTGGGAGAGGACTTCCATTGCAGGGTTCCTCTTTGGTTGTACTCTGAGTTTAGGAACACTGAGCACTAGTATTCATGTCAACGAAGCATCACAGCCTTCATGCCTAGACAAGCCTTTTCTCTTACCAATCAAAGTAGTTGTTAATGGTATAAAGATAGGAATGGCAAAGCTGTTATTTCCTTTACTTGAAAAGCCAATTGGAGAACGCCTCACTAAAAACACACTTTACCACACATATAAGCCCATAATTGGAGAGTTATGCTCTGGCCAAAATGAAGTTATGAACAAGAGACTTATTGACATCATTTGCGAGGCAGATGAAAAGGGGATTTTCTCCACAGAATCTGTCACACCTAAGCGAAACAACTAGTGTGCTCTCTGATATAGACCCCATAATAAACCCACATTCACGTCAATGATTACTACTTCACATTCCTCAATAGTGCCATTAAAACTGCAGGAGACCTGGTCACAGACCGGGCCACGGGGGCGTTGACCCCTGGAACTCTCTCCAGGTCCTCGACTTACAATGGTTAGGTTAGGTAAGATTTGTCAGGAAACAAGAGTTTCCTGATGCTGTCTTAGATGATGACCCACCATTGGAGCTTTTGGCCATCTGACCAAGGTCTTCCACTGGCTCACCGGTCCACCCCTTTAAAAAATGTGGTCATAGTTATAACCACTTAGTTTTACTTATGATGGGGTTACTTTCTGAAGAACCCATCATAAGTTGAAAATATCTTAAGTCGAATACAAATATGATACAAAAATTATTTTTATTATTAACACATTGTCCGTTACCCATCGAGGCAGAGTCAACTATCTTCAGATATTTTTTTAACGCCACCTTTTCACCATTTGTAACATTTCTAGTACACCTACCATCCGACTTACGACCTGCTCGACTTACGACAGTGTTTTTTTATGCCAAATTTCTGGGAAATAAACTAACTACAGTGGACCTCCGGTTCGCGAAGCCATCGGTATCCGATAAATCCGGTATCCGAAGCATTATATCGCAAAAAATTTGCCTCGGTTCCCATTACAAAGCCTGGTATGCGATACGATTCGTACGAGACATGTCCAGTGTTTACAAGCCAGCCAGTGTGTGTGCATCTAAGGATACATTCAGTACATTCTATATTATCCATATTATCACTGTTTTTGGTGCTTGTTTCTGCAAAATAAGTCTCCATGGGCCCCAAGAAAGCTTCTAGTGCCAACCCATTGAGACCAAGGGTGCTAATGACTATTGAAATTAAGGAAATGTGTGCAAAGTGGCTTGAAGTGCACACCATTTCTGATGAAAATCACCCTGACACAGCTACTGCAAGCCGTGTTGGCAACCTGTACACTGACAATGTTGTGAACCACTTTAGGAAAGTCATAAAGGAACGAGAGGTACAGGCCTCTATGGACAGATATGTTGTGTGACAGAAGTCCAGTGACTCTCAAGCTGGTCCTAGTGGCAAAAACCCTTAAACGGTCCAAACGTATATATACGTTCACTCGCGTAGCGCCCCAAATTTTTTGAGGAAAAAAAAAATCTTTTCTTTTAAAAGGAAAAAAGAGCATATGGTACCCAGGCATCCCCAATTATTTTAATATGGAACACAGTGAGTTCACACACCCATTCTCTCATGTCTAGGTGACTCAGGCTTATTGTGGCAATGTTGAATGAATGACAAAGAAAACGTATATATACGTTTGGGGTGTTACGCGCGTGAACGTATATATACATTTGGGCCGTTTAAGGGTTAAAAGAAGAAGGGAAGTAACCCCGGAAAAGGACTTGCTACCTCAAGTCCTAATGCAAGGGGATTCCCCTTGTAAACATTAAAAACTTCGACACTCTCCCCTCCTCCCATCCCATCAATCATCACCAGATCTTCATTAAAGGTAAGTGTCAATTATTCTATTGTGATTATTCTATTGTTATTATTGTTATTGTAATTATTATATTGCATTAAACTTAATATATCATGTGGTAAAAGTTTTTTTTTCATACTTTTGGGTGTCTTGCATGGATTAATTTGATTTCCATTACAGTGGACCCTCGACCAGCGATGGCATCGATTAACGATAAATCTGACTAGCTATACATTTTATCGCAAAAATTTTGCCTCGATTAGCGCTAAAAAACTTGACCAACACTATTCGTTCCGTCTGAGACGCGTCCACTTCTGGCCAGTGTTTACAAGCCAGCCAGCCACCACGGTCGCTTCCAAGCATACAATCGGAACATTTCATATTATCACAGCCTTTCTAGTGATTGCACCTGCAAAATAAGTCACCATGGGCCCCAAGAAAGCTTCTAGTGCCAACCCTACAGCAAAAAGGGTGAGAATTACTATGGATATGAAGAAAGAGATCATTGCTAAGTATGAAAGTGGAGTGCGTGTCTCCGAGCTGGCCAGGCTATACACAAAACCCCAATCAACCATCGCTACTATTGTGGCCAAGAAAACGGCAATCAAGGAAGCTGTTCTTGCCAAAGGTGCAATTATGTTTTCAAAACTGAGATAGCAAGTGATAGAAGATGTTGAGAGACTGTTATTGGTATGGATAAACGAAAAACAGATAGCAGGAGATAGCATCTCTCAAGCAATCATATGTGAAAAGGCTATGAAGTTGCATGATGATTTAATTAGAAAAATGCCAGCAACTAGTGGTGATGTGAGTGAATTTAAGGCCAGCAAAGGTTGGTTTGAGAGATTTAAGAATCGAGTGGCATACATAGTGTGATAAGGCATGGTGAGGCTGCCAGTTTGGACCAAAAAGCAGCTGAAAAATATGTGCAGGAATTCAAGGAGTACATAGTGAAGGACTGAAACCTGAACAAGTGTTTAATGGTGACACTGACAATGTTGTGAAACACTTTAGGAATGTCATAAAGGAACGGGAGGTACAGGCCTCTATGGGCAGATATGTTGTGCGACAGAGGTCCAGTGACTCTCAAACTGGTCCTAGTGGCATTAAAAGAAGAAGGGAAGTAACCCCGAAAAAGGACTTGCCACCTCAAGTCCTAATGGAAGGGGATTCCCCTTCTAAACACTAAGACCATCAACACACTCCCCTCTTCTCATCCCATCAATCATCACCAGATCTTCAATAAAGGTAAGTGTCATGTAACTGTGCATGTCTTCTTTAGTTTGTGTGTATTAATATTAACATTTCATGTGTTAAAATTTTTTTTTTTCAATACTTTTGGGTGTCTTGCACGGATTAATTTGATTTCCATTATTTCTTATGGGGAAAATTAACTTGACTAACGATTATTTTGACTAACAATGAGCTCTCAGGAACGGATTAATAGCGTTAATCGAGGGTCCACTGTATTTCTTATGGGGAATATTGATTCGCTTTCCGATAATTTTGGTTCACGATGAGCTCTCAGGAACGTATTAATATCGTGAACAGGGGGTCCACTGTATTTGTGTTGTACACAGTGTTTATCCTAAACCTTACAGTATAAAATACAGTACTAACAACATAAAAAGTAAAGTAAAACATGAAATTAAACAATAAAATAGTCATTACAAAAATGTTTTGTTGATATTCAGTAGTCAAGTTCGACTTACGACCGGTTTCTCGGAACCGAACTCAGTCGTAAGTCGGATGGTAGGTGTATATGTTGAAAAGTAGTGTACTGTATACTGTAATAAAGAGAATAGAAATCAGCTCTAATATACATTATTTGGGTTGGAGAGCTGGCCATAAATCCGAGCAGTCGGTAAACGAGCACGTTGCTAAGTGAGGAGAGGCTGTTTACCTGGAGAGAGTTCTGGGGGTCAGCGCCCCCGCGGCCCAGTCTGTGACCAGGCCTCCTGGTGCATCAGAGCCTGATCAACCAGGCTGCACGCAATCCAACGTACGAGCCACAGCCCGGCTGGTCAGGTACCGACTTTAGGTGTTTGTCCAGTGCCAGCTTGAAGACAGCCAGGGGTCTATTGGCTGTACTATTAGTCTATTGGCTGTACCGTCAATGAATAAACAAATAATTACTATAACTAAATACAGCCTCTCCTCACTTAGTGACGTACTCGTTTACCGACGACTCAGATTTATAACAGGTTCTCTGACCAGTATGCATACCTAAACAATGTATATTAGAGCTGATTTTCTATATTCTTTATATTACAATATACAGTACACTATTGTATAAACATTTAAAAATATACCAGAAATGTTATAAATGGTGCCAAGGTGACATAACAATATCAGAGATGGTTGACACAAACTCACTACCATTATAGTATGTTCCTCACTTAGTGACGAATTTGTTTACCAACGTGGTCGTAGGAACAGAACTCCGTCGTTAAGTGAGGAAAAGCTGTACCAGTATTGAAAAGTAAATAAATGAATTAAAGTTTATCCTGTCAATAAATGTACAGTACAGAATGTGCATTACTATCACACCATCGTAAAGTCGAAATATTGTAAAGCAAGGAGCGCCTGTATTACAATGAACCATGCATTCACCTCAATGATTGTTACACCGTTCACGTCCATGATTGTTACATCATTCATGTCAATGATCGCTACACCATTCACGTCAATGGTCATTACACCATTCACTTCAATGATTACATCATTCACGTCAATGATAGTTACATTGTTCACGCCAATGATAGTTACATCATTCATGTCAGTGATCATTGCATCATTCACATCAATGATTATTACATCATTCACATCAATGATCGTTACATCACATTCCTCAGTATCAACAATACTGCCATTACAACAGATATATTTTAATATTCATCCCCAGCGGGTACAATATACCCAGCGTAATATATAAGGACTTTCTAAAAATCTGGAACTCTGCCAGACATCTCCCGAACCAATGACTCGGTCAACATCTTCAAAACTACGTACTACTAAAAAAACCTCCTCTCCCTAATGTATCCCAGCATCAACTAATTGCATAAAAAACTATAATTGCGTATTTTCAATGTCACGAACATGTGTAAAATATAAATATAATATTTCAATAACTGTAATCCTCCCAGACATTAACCCCTTCAGGGTCCAAGGCCCAAATCTGAAGTGGTGCCCCAGTGTCCAAGAATTTTCAAAAAAAAAAAATTATTTTTTTCTTATGAAATGGTAGAGAATCTTTTTGTGAAGGTAATAAAACAAAAAGTACGAAATTTGATGGAAAATTGACGAAATTATGCTCTCGCGAATTTTGATGTGTCAGCGATATTTACGAATCGGCGATTTTGCCGACTTTGACTCCCATTTTAGGCCAATTACATTATTCCAGTCAACCAAATTCTTAGCTATTTCACTAGTATTACTTCTATTCTATCGATTGAGCACAAGAAATCGCCAAGTCAACTGTTTCAACTACAAATTAAAGTGATCGGAAATTGTTAATTTGGCCAATTTAACACAAAGTTCAAAATATTCCAATTTCAAAATAGGGTCCAGAATAAACAATGTAGGTATTCCTGGAACTAAACTAACATTTCCTCTGTTCATTAGTTATGTTTTGAGGCTTTACAAATAAATCCCATTTTGACTTTTTATTCACATAATGAATTTTTATTCACACCAAAAACAGAAGATTTACTGTTATGCAATATTGTAATAATTGTATAAATATCACAACCATATTTGTGAATGTATATTAGACCCACCAGCTGGCGTGTATTAGACGTGTGAGGCCGTTTGTTTACTCTTGAATATCGGCAAAAATTTAACATTTCTGCTACTTTGAGCTCAGTTTCAAGCCATTTCCAGTGCTAAAACCAATCAAAATCATCTCTATTTCTGTAATATGTCTTCCATTCTATCTTATGAGACCAAGAAATCTCAAATAGAACTATAAAAAACATACGAAAAAACACTGCAGTCGCTGTTTTAATCGAAAAATCATGATTTCAGTTTTTTTCATTATGTGGTGCACACATACCACATAGATGTATTCTCTCATATCTAGGCCCAAATGTACCACTCACAGTTTATCAGAGTGAGCTGAGCTCATGGCGTAGATCTACGGTTTGGACCCTGTACGTAAAGCCGTAGATCTACGGGACGGACCCTCAAAGGGTTAAACAATTGATTGTGTCCCTTTTATGTTAATAATCAAATTCCTGCCCTCAAGGGGAGGGTCTTTGATGCCAGTGAGGGGCTCTTAATCCAAGGAACTTAACTTGTTAAAGCCATATAGCACAAACTAATACAATACTGTATTCAGTTCCCTTGTATTCATTGCAAACTCTTAAATTTACACTTACACTCACCTATATTTACACTTACACTCACTAATATTGTTAATGATTTAAGTTTGAGGGAAATGCTAGAAATATAAAATTTTCGTTCGGATTTTTAACCCTGGAGGGTTAGCCACCCAGGATAACCTGAGAAAAGCAGTGTGTCATCGAGGGACTTTATGTATTTACACCCAAATGTCATTCTCCTTTTTACAATGTATTATGCTGATATAATTATTATTATTATTATTATTTTTAAGGGTTATATTTAGTACAGTGGTACCTTGACTTACGAGTTTAATTCGTTCCGTGACCTACCTTGTACACCTACCATCCAACTTATTATTTGCTCGACATACCACTCGACTTACGACCATGTTTTGTATGCCAAATTTCTGGGAAATAAACAAGTGTTTGTGTTGTACGCAGTGTTTATCTTAAACCTTATAGTATAAAATACAGTACTAACAGCATAAAAAGTAAAGTAAAAAATGAAATACCAAAATAAAACAATAAAATAGTCATTACAAAAATGTGATGTTGATATTCAGTAGTAAGGTTCGACTTACGTCCATTTCGACTTACAGCCAGTTGGTCGGAACCGAACTCGGGCGTAAGTCAGATGGTACCTCTCATTTTGCTTGTACAGTGGTACCCCGAGTTTCAGCCATAATTCGTTCCAGAATGCCGTTCGAGTGCCGTTACCGAATGAATTTGTTCCCATGAGGAATAATGTAAATTAGATTAGTCCGGTTTTGACTCCTAAAAATACACTTACAATAATACACCTACATAATTGTTCGAGTTGGGAGCTGTATGAAACTCGGGGTACCATTGTATGAAACCCGGGGTACCACTGTATGAAACCCGGGGTACCACTGTATGAAAGTCGGAGTACCACTGTATCTCAAAACAGTCTTCTTCATTGAAATTAATTTTAATGCCATTAATCCATTCCAGCCTCAAAAAAAAAAAAAAAAAAAAAATCCGTCAAACTCTTTCGCTTAAGTTACTTCCTACACTCTTCACTACTCCACCCACCACCTTCACTACTCCACCCACTACCATCACTACTCCACCCACTACCATCACTATACCACCACCTTCACTACTCCACCCCATACCATCACTACTCCCCCCACTACCATCACTATACCCACCACCTTCACTACTCCACCCACTACCATCACTATACCCACCACCTTCACTACTCCACCCACTACCATCACTATACCCACCACCTTCACTACTCCACCCACTACCATCACTATACCCACCACCTTCACTACTCCACCCATTACCATCACTATACCCACCACCTTCACTACTCCCCCCACTACCATCACTATACCCACCACCTTCACTATTCCATCCACTACCATCACTACTCCACCACTACCATCACTATACCCACCACTTTCACTACTCCACCCATCACCATCACTTCACCCACCATCTCTACTCTGCCCACCACAATCACTTCTCCACCTACTATTATCACTACTTCACCCACCACCTTCACTACTCCACTCACCACCATCACTTCTCCACCCACCATCATCTCTACTCTGCCCACCACCATCACTTCTCCACCCACCACCATCTGTACTCTGCCCACCACCATCACTACTCCACCCACCACTATCAGGAACTTCCGTAAGGCAGGTAAATATTACGGAGGCCTTCATTAATGTTTCTGGAAAAACTCTGAGTGTTAAAATGGAGGTACCTCTTCCCTGGATTTAAATGAGAACCAAACAAGGGACGAGGTGCGTCACTACAATCTGGGATTAGTGTACGAGTATTATCCTTCCAGTTATTTCTTGGAAGAGCATGTGGGATGAGACCAAGTACCTGACATTCCTCTGGGTACAGAGTTGGATTTGACTTCAGATACGCCTCCAACTAGTGGCGGCATATCTGAAGCTCGCTCGTAACTTGGATTTTGGCTTGTAACTCAAAGCATAAAATCAACCGAGCGACGGCTCATAACTCGGAAAGCTCCTAAGTTGGGGCACTCATAAGTCAAGGTAACACTGTATTGTGAATTACACTGACGGGTGTGTACTAAGCACGTACGGATTACATTTACTGATAACAGTAGAATTATCCGCAAAAATGTTGGATAAATGGACAAGGGTGCAATTATTACTGATTAATGTAACTACCAGTGTATATGTACACAGATATACACCTTTCAGTTTATATACGCAATACAGACACTTATGTATATAAAAAAACACCTACCACCTGACTTGCGACCTGCTCGACTTACCGCCACTCGACTTACGACCGTGTTTTTTATGCCAAATTTCTGGGAAATAAACCACTATTTATGTTGTACACAGTGTTTATCCTAAACCTTACAGTATAAAATACAGTACTAACAGCATAAAAAGTAAAGTAAAACATGAAATACCAAAATAAAACAATAAAATAAAGTCATTACAAAAATGTTTTGTTGATATTCAGTAGTAAAGTTCGACTTACGACCATTTCGACTTACGACCAGTTTCTCGGAACCGAACTCGGTCGTAAGTCGGATGGTAGGTGTACTCTGTTACATATATACACATGACATACACAACTTGTCAGGTGTACCTGACACAAAAACCGTACACATGTACACACACAAGCCATCTGTGTACACAGTAAAGACTAAATAATAACAAACTGTAATTACTGTTTATTTATAAGAGAAAGAATTATAAAAAACATCTTAAACCACTCGCTGGTTAAACCAGATCCTCAACGCGGTTATTAGTGGGTCGTACAGTGCTGGGGGGGGGGACACGAGGTAACCGTGTTTGATCCGGGGAAGGGGAGAGTGCTCTAATACCTTGGATCAAGAGATGAGGGTGCTCGTGACGCAGGTGACGGCACCGTCAACTGTGTTGGAGGATCCTGGTGGGTTTAGCACTTCTCAATATAATAATAATAATAACCAAAGAATAATAATGATAATAATAATGGACTGAATAATAATAATAATCCTGACAAAATTAATAATGACAATAATAATAATAATGAATAATAATGACAATAATAATAATGACTGATAAAGACTGAATAATAATGACTAATAATAATGATTGAATAATAATAATGACTGAATAATGAGTAAATGATAAAAATAATGACGAAAATAATAATAAGATGTATACTAGTGTAGTCAGGACATCAAGACAATAATAAAGGAGCACTGCAGGAGGCCTGCTGGCCCATGCTAGGCAAGTCCAAGTTGACTGCTGTGAGATGTGCCCTTTTTTTCTGACCCCTTCTCCCCCTCAAGGGAGGTTCCTTGATGCTGTGAGGGGCTCTTGATCTTGGGAATTGGATCTGTGCTCTAGTTCCCTGAATGCCTTCTATCCCCTCCCCCTAACAAGCACTGTATAATCCCTATGGGTTTAGTGCTCCCCATGGTAATTTTCCAGCTCCAGAGTTGAAAGGGCTCTGGATCCAAGGAACTGGAATGATCCTCTCCTTCCTCAGAGCAAACACAATCACATTCAATACTGCAAGCGTTGTATCACCCCTGATACAGCGCTTGCAACATGAGTGAAATACAATAATAGGCCAAAATTCAACTACATCAGTATACATACCTTGGATATACACCTCTGGTATACACATCATACAAGAGTACAGTGGAACCTCAAAAATCGAACTGCTCCCAACACGACCAATTATGTAAGTGTATTTTTGTAAGTGCTTTTATAAGTGTATTTTTGAGGGTCTGAATGAACTAATCTAATTAACATTATTCCTGATGGGAATAAATTCATTCGGTAAAGGCACTCGAACAGCCTTCTGGACCGAAGAAAGTTCAATATTTGAGGTTCCACTGTACAGTGGACCCCCGCATAACGATTACCTCCAAATGTGACCAATTATGTAAGTGTATTTATGTAAGTGCGTTTGTACGTGTATATTTGGGGGTCTGAAATGGACTAATCTACTTCACAATATTCCTTATGGGAACAAATTCGGTCAGTACTGGCACCTGAACATACTTCTGGAGTGAAAAAAGTTCGTTAACCGGGGTTCCACTGTATACACAAAACACTGTTTAAGATATTCCTTACACAGTCCAGGCATATTTAAAAATTGAGAATGTTAAAATATCTATTTAAAAAAATGTTTTATCACAAAGAATGTTATATTTGGAATGTAAGTTTAAGTACACATTATTTTGGGGGGGAAAATTTTATAATGGGAATACATACACATAACAGCAAATACCCAAAAGAATGTTACATGAAAAAATGTAGTAATTTGTAATTGTGAATGTTCCATTGTCATGTGTGAATGTTCCACTAGAGTGTGTGGACGTTCCATTGTCGTGTGTGAATGTTCCACTAGAGTGTGTGGATGTTCCATTGTCGTGTGTGAATGTTCCACTAGAGTGTGTGGATGTTCCATTGTCGTGTGTGAATGTTCCACTAGAGTGTGTGGATGTTCCATTGTCGTGTGTGAATGTTCCACTAGTGTGTGTGGATGTTCCATTGTCATGTGTGAATGTTCCACTATAGTGTGTGGATATTCCATTGTCATGTGTGAATGTTCCACTAGAGTGTGTGGATGTTCCATTGTCGTGTGTGAATGTTCCACTATAGTGTGTGGATGTTCCATGTCATGTGTGAATGTTCCACTAGAGTGTGTGGATGTTCCATTGTCATGTGTGAATGTTCCACTAGTGTGTGGATGTTCCGCTGTCATGTGTGAATGTTCCACTAGTGTGTGGATGTTCCATTGTCATGTGTGAATGTTCCACTAGTGTGTGGATGTTCCGCTGTCATGTGTGAATGTTCCACTAGTGTGGATGTTCCGCTGTATGGTGAATGTTCCACAGTTGTGTGTTCCGCTGTCAGTGTGAATGTTCACTATAGTGTGTGGATGTTCCATTGTCATGTGTGAATGTTCCACTAGTGTGTGGATGCTCCATTGTCATGTGTGAATGTTCCACTAGTGTGTGTGGATGCTCCATTGTCATGTGTGAATGTTCCACTAGTGTGTGGATGCTCCATTGTCATGTGTGAATGTTCCACTAGTGTGTGTGGATGTCCATTGTCATGTGTGAATGTTCCACTATGTGTGTGGATGTTCCATTGTCATGTGTGAATGTTCCACTAGTGTGTGTGGATGCTCCATTGTCATGTGTGAATGTTCCACTAGTGTGTGTGGATGTTCCATTGTCGTGTGTGAATGTTCCACTAGTGTGTGTGGATGTTCCATTGTCATGTATGAATGTTCCACTAGTGTGTGTGGATGTTCCATTGTCATGTGTGAATGTTCCACTAGTGTGTGTGGATGTTCCATCGTCATGTATGAATGTTCCACTAGTGTGTGTGGATGTTCCATTGTCATGTATGAATGTTCCACTATAGTGTGTGGATGTTCCATTGTCGTGTGTGAATGTTCTACTATAGTGTGTGGATGCTCCATTGTCGTGTGTGAATGTTCCACTATAGTGTGTGGATGCTCCATTGTCGTGTGTGAATGTTCCGCTATAGTGTGTGGATGTTCCATTGTCGTGTGTGGATGCTCCATTGTTGTGTGTGAATGTTCCACTATAGTGTGTGGATGTTCCATTGTCACGTGTGAATGTTCCACTATAGTGTGTGGATGTTCCATTGTCGTGTGTGAATGTTCCAATACAATGTGTGGACATTCCATAACATAAAGACTCACTGGCCATTGGTTCAATTCCCACCAGCTCCATGATCTGAAATTCCACTACATGGCAGAGCTTGATAACAGAATTGATGGACAAGTGTCCGTAACCTTGGAAATATAATTAACAAACGCTAAGGTACATTTAAGGAATTTAAAACCACCTTAAAATACATAAAACACAACCAAATGCTTGTGAAAATAATACAAACATGTATTAAAATTGTTTCTTAACAATCAAAACACGTTCAGAACACCACACACAATATGGTCGTTAGAAATGACTGCTGCATATAGGCCTACCCGACTAATACGGCAGGTTAGGTTCCAGACTGCCTCCTCAAAGCGATTCACAGCCTTTTTTTCCACTTGCTGGTGCATATTTAAACCTAAAAACATGTTCACACTATTGTTTATTACATGCAGCTAGGCCTAAAAATATGATACAAAACAATAAATTGCCAAAAACTATCTTAAGAGGAAGGCAAGTGTTAAAAATAATAATCTGAATATATAGTTGAAAAGCGTCATATTAGCAAAGTGCTCTGAAGCAAGGCGCTCTAAAGTGAGGCGCTCTAAAGTGAGGCGCTCTAAAGTGAGGCGCTCTGAAGCGAGGCGCTCTAAAGTGAGGCGCTCTGAAGCGAGGCGCTCTAAAGTGAGGCACTCTGAAGCAAGGCGCTCTAAAGTGAGGCGCTCTAAAGCGAGGCGCTCTAAAGCGAGGCGCTCTGAAGCGAAGCGCTCTTAAGCAAAACACCATATTAACCAGGTATGCCTGTACCTAGCTTAACCCTCAAACTGCCCAAACGTAGATCGACATTTACGTGCGTAGCGCTCCGGACGTAGATCTATGTCCAATTTTACATGCTTTCTCATGTAAAAAAAAAAGTAGATCTATGATAGAAGTGCTACGCACGTCAACGTAGATCTACGTTTGGACAGTTTAAGGGTTAAATGAGTAAAATGGATCATTCACTCTCACCTATGTGAGTGAATGATCCAAGTACACCATACACAATCATACGCACCTGAACCATACACAATCATATGCACCTGAACCATACACAATCATATGCACCTGAACATACACAATCATTCGCACCTGAACCTACACAATCATTCGCACCTGAACCATACACAATCATTCGCACCTGAACCATACACAATCATTCGCACCTGAACCATACACAATCATACGCACCTGAACCATACACAATCATACGCACCTGAACCATACACAATCATACGCACCTGAACCATACACAATCATATGCACCTGAACCATACACAATCATCGCACCTGAACCATACACAATCATTCGCACCTGAACCATACACATCATATGCACCTGAACCATACACAATCATACGCACCTGAACCATACACAATCATACGCACCTGAACCATACACAATCATTCGCACCTGAACCATACACAATCATATGCACCTGAACCATACACAATCATACGCACCTGAACCATACACAATCATACGCACCTGAACCATACACAATCATACGCACCTGAACCATACACAATCATTCGCACCTGAACCATACACAATCATTCGCACCTGAACCATACACAATCATACGCACCTGAACCATACACAATCATACGCACCTGAACCATACACAATCATACGCACCTGAACCATACACAATCATACGCACCTGAACCATACACAATCATTCGCACCTGAACCATACACAATCATTCGCCCTGAACCATACACAATCATACGCACCTGAACCATACACAATCATACGCACCTGAACCATACACAATCATAGCACCTGAACCATACACAATCATACGCAACCTGAACCATACACAATCATACGCACCTGAACCATACACAATCATACGCACCTGAACCATACACAATCATACGCACCTGAACCATACACACCTAAATTATAGTTCAGAGTTGAGCAGTACTTATGTATTATCTACAGCGAAGAGCAGGGCCAGGAGCTTTGACTTGACCCCTTGCAACTCCAAATAAGTGAGTACAGTGCACTATCACAATTCTTTTATAGCAAAAGGATGTAATTTCAGGGAAGCACTAAACCCAAAGGGGAAATACAGCATCTGGAGAATGGGAGGTAATCAGGATTGACCTGAGGAAGAAAAAAAAGTAGCTCTAATTCCATGGATCAAGAGCCCTCCTACCCAACTCCCCTGAAGGCCTAGTGGAAGTAATGGCCTAGGTGATAAATCTATCTCACCTGCACCACAAATCGATGAGACATTTACATTAAGACATTTTTATATGTCACGATTCAAGACACTGCATATATCATATACAGTGGAACCTCGGTGCTCGAACAGCTCCCTACTCGAACAATTCGGTATTTGAACGCTTTGTTTGGTAAAAAAAATAATCGCTCGGTAGTTGAACGTTTACTCGGCACTCAACTAAACAAACACAACCTGCCAGAACTTTGCTGTAAACTATTTGGCGTTTCTTTGCATTTTTTGGTGCTTTTTTCATATTATTTGTATAAATAAGTCATCATGGGGCCCTACGAAGATCAGTGATAACAGCCAACCAAAAAGACAACTGGTTGGGAAAAATTTCTTCGGTACTCGAACAGCCTTCTGGAATGAACTAAGTTTGAGTACCGAGGTACCACTGTAGTACAGTGGTACTACATATTTTCTATAATTTAGGCGGCCCCAATGTATTTGTAAGTCCTTGACTTACAAATACATTGGGGCCTCCTAAATTATGGAAAATATTCATAATACAGGAAATCTTCAACTTACAAACATGTTGGGGACCTGCATTGTGTATAATAAATAATATTACAGCCTCTCCTCACTTAGTGACGTACTCGTTTAACGAATGCTCGGAGTTACGACCAGCTCTCCGACTAGTATGCAAACATAAGCAATGTACATTAGAGCTGATTTCCTCTATTCTCTTTATTACAGTACACTCTACACTATTGTTATAACATTCAAAAATACACTAAAAATATTACGAATGGTTCAAAGGTGACATCAAAAATGTTACAAAATGGTTCAAAGTGACATCAAAAAAATATCCAGAAAGTATCACTTTTTCAATGATGGGAAGCACTTCACAGCTTTTCTTAGACTTAGACGAACTGCCACCATCAGCACTTTCGTGCTTTGAGGTTATTATTAAGCAAAATTAAGGGCTATTTTGGGGCCACGGTAAACCATGGCTAACTGAAACAGCGGAAACATAATCCATAGATATGGGGACTCTACTGTACATAAATATATTGAAGAAACAAGAAGGAAGATGAAAATGGTGGAACTCAGTTACAGAGGGACAAATGATATTAAAGGCTCGATTATAGACGGAAACTTAACTAATGTTTTTCCCGAGGACGGTCATTCTTGGTCGTCTGCAATATACATGTACTGAAGACCTTACGACGAAACTGATTTATTATGCTATTGCTATCACCACCATCACTAAGCAGACAGTTCAACACCACCACCATTGAACCAGCAGCTCCCCTATCACTACAAACCAGGCAGCTCACTCCACTACCACCATGAACCAAGCAGCTCACACCACCACCACCATGAACCAGGCAACTCACACCACCACCACAAACCAGGCAGCTCACACCACCACCATGAACCAGGCAGCTCACACCACCACCACAAACCAGGCAGCTCACACCACCAACCACTCACCATGAACCAAGCAGCTCACACCACCACCACAAACCAGGCAGCTCACACCACCACCACTCACATGAAACCAAGCAGCTCCACACCACCACCAAACCAGCAGCTCACACTACCACAAACCAGGCAGCTCACACCACCACCACCATGAACCAGGCAGCTCACACCACCACCACAAACCAGGCAGCTCACACCACCACCATGAACAGGCAGCTCACCCCCACACAAACCAGGCAGCTCACACCACCAACCTCATGAACCAAGCAGCTCACACCACCCCATCCACCATGAACCAGCAGCTCACACACCAACCACAAACCAGGCAGCTCAACACCACCACCACGAACCATGCAGTCACAACAAACCAGTCAGGTCACAACACCAACATGGGAAAGGCGTCACACCACACCACAAACAGGGAGCTCACCCACAAACCCGTCAGGTCACACCACCAACATGAACCACGAAGCTCACACCACCACAAACTAGGCAGCTCACACCACTACCATGAACCAAGCAGTGCTCCTTCCTTCTTGAGTGGATGCGACATGGACCTGCCTAGCATGGGCCAGTAGGCCTGTTGCAGTGCTCTCTTATATTAGCATTATCCTGCATGCCTACAGGACCTGCAGCTGCCAAAATCTGCAGGAAGAATGCAACATTATCTTCCTGGTACTAAAATTTCCAGCAAACACCATATGGGAGATGTTCAGCACCATTAAAGAAAAATCCAGTGCCATTAAAGACACAACCAGCACCAATAGACAAGTCCAGTGCCATTAAAGACACGTCCAGCACAATAAAGACATATTCAGCACCATTAGACATCCCAGCACCATTAAAAATGTGTACACCATTAAAGACACGCCCAGCGCCATTGACAATCACAACGATAACCATCTGGAACACAATCACACGGGTGTTTACATGGTTCCATGCGAGGGTTGTGACCAGAAACATGCGAGAGACCTCTTAGCCTATAGGACAGACTGAAAGAGCACCAGCATGCATGAAGGACTCACAAAGTGTACCTGTCTGATACACAGGGAACAGACTACACACCTGTTGAAGAGGACACCCAGCTGGTCACAAAAGAGAGGACACACAACACAAACGCCTGGAAGCTGCACGAATCCAAGCAAAAAATTCAATCCAACGGAATCATGGAGTTCTCAGCTTAACCAAACCTTGCATTCAAGTTTTTTTTTTTTTTTTTTTCAGCATAAAGGTCATCTCCCGCTGAGGCAGGTGACCCGGAAAAGAAGAGACGACAGCTTTCCTTCTCTTTACACTAACTGATTTATATAGGTGTTACTAGCCCCTTGTTGCCAGCATTTAGTAATTTATACAGGGGGTGTTACTAGCACTTTTCTCCCAGCATTTTGGTCTCTTCTTACAACAAGCATGACTTACGTAGGAAGGATTCTAACCCACTTCCCTTACCTTACCTACTTCATACTTCTGCAGTGCTCCCATCTGAGCACACTGGCTGCCTGATGAAGGCTGTCCAAAATATCTCAGTAAAGTTCCTATCTGAAATTGTTTCTTTTTTAAACAAGAATGAATTAACGTGAATATTTTGGAAAACCTGACAAGTTGAAGACTGAGAGACTTGGGCAACATTTGGGAATCCTTATTAGGGCTACGTTTCACCAGCCAGTGGCTTCTTAAGTCCAATAAGGAGAAGAACGGTGGAGGATGAGGAGTCTGAGGTAATCAGTCCCTCAGCCTGGAGTTGATGCGCTCGGTCCATCTAGCTTGAGAAAAGTACCACGTATGCGTGAAGACTGATGGACCAGAAACATCGACTCCAGGCTGAGGGACTGATTACTTCAAACTCCTCCTCATCTTCCACCATTCTAAGTATTGGACTGAAGAAGCCAATGGCCGGGAAACATTTCCACAGTGAAGATTCCCAAATTCTGCCCAAGTGTCTCATTTCTTCAATTAACAAACAAGTTAAATACACACAAAACTAAATAACTAAATAATTCTTGATAGTTCCAAGGTACCTCTGATTCTCGAACACCAGAGTTACAACGATCTATACAGTACTTACAAACAAGGTACAAAATACAGTAGGACCCCCGTATCCATGGGAGATACGTTCCAAGGACCTGCCACAGACAGAGTGGAACCTCGGCACTCAAACTTAATTTGTTCCAGAAGGCTGTTCGAGTACCAAATGAATTTTTTCCAATCAGTTTTCTTTTTGGTTGGCTGTTATCATTAACACTCTTAGACCCCATGGTGACTTATTTATACAATATAAAAACACCACAAAATGCGAAGAAACACAAAATAGTTTACAGTGAAGTTCTGGCAGGTTGTGTTTGTTTGGTCGAGTGCCATGCAAACGGTCGACTACCAAGCGATTCGTTTGCTGAACAAAGCATTTGAATACCGAATTGTTCGAGTATGAAGCTGTTTCAGTACCGAGGTTCCACTGCATGTTGTTTTCGATTACGTACATACCTATAATAAAGTTTAATTGATAAATTAGGCACAATAAATGGAGCACAATAAGTGAAGCATTTCACAGCTTCTCTTAGGCTTAGAAGAACAACCACCATGACTGTTTTTGCACTTTGAGGCCATTACTAAGCAAAATTATGGGTTATTTTCCAGCCACAGTAAATCATGGATAACTGAAGCCATGGGAACTGGACCTGCAGATAAGGGGGAGTTCTACTGTACACACAAAATCATTTTATGAATGTTGATCCATCACCGACACCACAGACCATAATGCAGGAGTCCTCAACTTACAATGGGTTTACGTTCCGACAAACCCATCGTAAGTTGAAATTATCCTAGGTCGAATATGAATGTGTTATGCTAAATAAATAAATAACTATTGTCACTATTAAATAACTATTGTCACCGAATAGTAAATAAATAATTACTGTAATTAAATACGAATACTGAAATGTCAATAAATGAATACAAGTTGAAGATTGAGACACTTATGCAGCATATGGGAATCTTTATTCAGGAAACGTTTCGCCACACAGTGGCTTCATCAGTCCAATACAAAGAGGAAGGCGTAAGGAGAGGAGGAGTGTGAGGTAATCAGTCCCTCAACCTGGAGTCGATGTGTTCAGTCCATCAATCTTGTAGAATGTACAGCATAGGTCGAGACGTGGTTATATCTGTAGTGAGGTAGTGAGTACCACTAGACCGCCTCATCTGTTCAGTCACTCACTACAGTATATAAGCCGCATCTTCGGCCCTATGCTGTACATTCTACAAGATTGATGGACTGAACACATCGACTCCAGGTTGAGGGACTGATTACCTCATTCTCCTCCTCTCCTTACGCCTTCCTCTTTGTATTGGACTGATGAAGCCACTGTGTGGCGAAACGTTTCCTGAATAAAGATTCCCATATGCTGCATAAGTGTCTCAATCTTCAACTTGTCGGTTTTTCAAACCATTCATCACAAATGAATACAAGTTAGGGACAGCCACCTTCATGCTGGGTAATTAAGTTTCATCGCCCAAACAATTGCTTCTGCATCATCGTAAAGTCAAAATATCATAAGTCGAGAAGTGCCTGTACTAGAAATTGCAAAATTTCAAAAACATTAGCATGTATAATAGTCAACCAGGCAAAGCACCACCTACGTAACAACACAAGAGTCACGTGATCCCACTGTCTACCTGACCTCATCCCAATATGTCATTCTTCAGGTCACCGTGCATCACAACCTCACTCTGGAGGGCCCTGCATATACAGTGCCTATTTTTGGTGTTCCACGTTTTCGTTGGCTTTGAACTGAGCCACGTTCATTTGTTCCATCTGCCAGTGACACTGGCGGATGGAACGACTCGACTGAAAGCCAATGAAAACGTGGAACACTGAAAAATAGTGGTGTGTATGCACTGCCCTCCTGTATACTGGCCATTTTAACCTTTGTACATTAGAAATGATCAAAGTCCACAGACCAAAATTTTTTCTATTAAATCTGTGTTAGTAACAATTAAGGTCCCAGAACTGAGACATTTTCTAATAAATATATCCTAGTGTTTGTTTACGTGTTTTTTTTTAAACCGATCCGTAGTTACAAACATACATGATGGAATTATCCTTACTTTTTTTACACGCTGGCCGTCTGCCATCAAGGCACGGCAACCCGAAAAAGAAACTTTCACCTAAGGTCAGCACCTGACTAGCCAGGCTGTGGTTTGTATGTCGGCTTGTGTGCGGCCAGCAGTAACAGCCTGGATGACCAGGCCCTGATCCACCACGTGGCCTGGTCTCAGACCGGGCCGTGGGGGCACTGACCCCTAAATAATCTCACTAAACAGCAAATATCCCAAACCCTTCCTTTAGAGTGCAGGCACTGTACTTCCCACCTCTAGGACTCAAGTCCAGTTAACCGGACTTTGTATTGAATGGATAACAGGTTCAGGACCACAAACAACAAATCTATAAATTGAAACACTGAGAATATAACACATTTCTAAGTCAAAACATTAGGAACACAAATTATTTACGTAAAACAAATGAGACAAACCTCTTGTAAGATTGGAATCTCTAAAGAACATGAATTTATCCATTACAGTTAAAGTATACACGATTAAGAGCGTAATTCTCTACAAAACAACAATTCCTGTAAATTGTCTTTTAAATACCAACACGATGGAAAGGTGAAAACAAATGCGGTACAGTAGGACCCCCGTATCTGCAGGGAATACATTACAAAGACCTGCCGTGGGTACCGAAATTGCGGGTGGTAGCGAATCCCACATGTAAGTTGTTTTTCATTGACTTGAAGATTGAGACACTTATGCAGCATATGGGAATCTTTATTCAGGAAACGATTCGCCACTGCGTGGCGAAACGTTTCCTGAATAAAGATTCCCATATGCTGCATAAGTGTCTCAATCTTCAACATGTCAGTTTTTCAAACCATTCATCACAATTTTCATTGACTTACATACCTATTTTAAAGTTTGATAAATTAGCACAATGACTAGAGAATTAACACTTTCTCACTGATGGGAAGCACTTCACACTTTCTCTTTGAACAACTCCCACCGTCACTACTTTTGCGCTTTGAGGTCGTTATTAAGCAAAATTTAGAGTTATTTTTTGGGCCACGGTAAATCACAGATAACTGAAACCATGGAAACCAGGTCCGCGGATACGGGGTCCTACTGTATGACATCCTTTGACTACATTTCACCCACATAGTGGCTTGAGAGTGGAACGCACTGAATAAAATATCGCATTGTACTCCTTTTGTGTCTATTTTTCCATCTTCAAACAAAAGTTACCCTCAACACAAGACACAGTCAGCTCTTATAAAGTTCTTCAGGGTTTGGGTCAAGGTTAAATAGGTGGATGGTAATGGTTGGTTTGGAGAAGGACCTGCCTAGTATGGGCCAGTAGGCCTACTGCAATGCTCTGTTGTTGTGGAGCAGTAGGCCTACTGCAGTGCTACGTTTCTGTGTCCTTACGTTGCAATTTCTCACAAATGCGACTGAAATAGCACATCCAAAACTGAACAGCCAGTGGAAAGGCCTTCAGGGAACGTGCTATACAATTCTGGGCGGATTCTTTCAATCACACTGGCAAAAAAATTGCACTACAATATACAGAAAAGCTTAAAGAACAAAAAGTCACAATAGGGTGACCGAAACAACACACAAATAACCAAATAACCAGCACATAGGAGAGAGGAGCTTAAGACATTTCGGACCCACCTCGACCATTTGTAAATGGTCCGAGTCAGACCAAAACATCATGGTAAGCTCCTCTCTCCTATGTGTGGGTTATTTGTGTATAGAAAAGCTTTATAAGAGCACTGACTCAACTACATGTTGTAAGAATAAGTCACAATATTGTGGCTACAATTCTTCTCTAACCAACAACTTTGAGGCGACTTTATGAACCACAGTGAAGTTACCATGGCTTGATAATGGTCCATCCTGGACCATTATTGTCACCATGGCTTGGTAATGGTCCATCCTGGACCATTATTGTCACCATGGCTTGATAATGGTCCATCCTGGACCATTATTGTCACCATGGCTTGGTAATGGTCCATCCCAGACCATTATTGTCACATAGCTTCAGATTGGTCCATCCTGGACCATTAAGTTACCACTGCACTTACTAAACAAGTCACACTGTATAAGGGAACTGTTAAAGAGAGCTGACTGTATTTAACTTTTCAAAAGAGAACTTACAAAACTCTGCATTATGCAAATTTTTAATAGACTCACACTACCGTACATAAAATTAAAATGCTTTGGCACGCACTCCTCATTCACTTGAATACAAAATTTATTTTTTTATTGATTACTAACGCTAAAAAATATCCTAGTTAGTGGAAACGTCCGAGCATATTGTACAGGAATTCCTCGATTCTCGAACACATTGAGAATCTTGACTCACGAAATCGTAATGACACGAATGCAAACAAACCATACGATGGGTGGGGTTAGAACCCGCGATCAGAGAGCCTCAAAACTCCAGACCAACTCGTTAGCAACTGGTCCAGTGGCTAACGCGTCGGTCTGGAGTTTTGAGACTCTCTGATCGCGGGTTCTAACCCCACCCGTGGTATGGTTTGAGAATCTTGTGTATTGTGTATAATGTCCATAATATGGGAAGTCTTCAATGCATTGGAGACCTTCTGTATTGTGAATAATGGTATACAAAATAATGATATTATACACAGTTCAGGAGGTCAAAAATGTGTTTGTAAGTCGAGGAGTTACTGCACATTTATTATTTTACGTGTAAATGAGATTAATCAGTGTAATCACAGCCATCTTCAGTGTCTTAATGGTCTATGACAGTATTTCTCCCAGCCCAGGCTACCTGGTCAACCAGGCTGTTGTTGATAGTGGCCAGCAGGCAAATCGTTCACCAGTCATTGAAGACTGGGAGTTGTGGCCCCCCATTCGAGAAACACCGGCGCGCCGGGCTACTTCCGACACGACTTTTGACTGCTGGGCCGGCTCCTACAAGAGGAAGGACATCCAGTCACAGATGCTGCAAGTGATGAGCACATTGGCGCCTTGCGTGTCAGTGGTCTCGGTGAAGGACATCTGTCCCTCGCACGTCTGCCCGTGGTGTGATATTGTGTTCTCTAGGCTCGATTTTACCTGTAAAGACAAATGCAAGCAATGTAAATCAGCAGTCAGGATGCAGGAAATCTTCAACTTACAAACATGTTGGGGACCTCCACAACTGTGTATAATAATGATTTTTTTTTTTTTTTTTTTTTTTCAACAAGTCGGTCGTCTCCCACCGAGGCAGGGTGACCCAAAAAAGAAAGAAAATCCCCAAAAAGAAAATACTTTCATCATCATTCAACACTTTCACCACACTCACACATAATCACTGCTTTTGCAGAGGTGCTCAGAATACAACAGTTTAGAAGCATATACGTATAGAGATACACAACATATCCCTCCAAACTGCCAATATCCCAAACCCCTCCTTTAAAGTGCAGGCATTGTACTTCCCATTTCCAGGACTCAAGTCCGACTATATGAAAATAACCGGTTTCCCTGAATCCCTTCACTAAATATTACCCTGCTCACACTCCAACAGATCGTCAAATAATGATATTATAGACAACAATGATAGTATGCACAATACAGAATATTCTCAACGTGTCTGTAAGTAGAGGAATTACAAAACATCCTTATCTGCCGTCGTTACTTTTTAACCCTTAAACGGTCCAAACAAATCGACGTTCAAATTCGTAGCTACAAAAGTAGATCTACTTTTTTTAATATATTTTCAAATGTAAAACAAAAAAGATGATCTACATTTTTTTCATACTTTCAGATGTTGAAAAAACGTATACAGTGGACCCCCGCATAACGATCACCTCCGAATGCGACCAATTATGTAAGTGTATTTATGTAAGTGCGTTTGTACGTGTATGTTTGGGGGTCTGAAATGGACTAATCTACTTCACAATATTCCTTATGGGAACAAATTCGGTCAGTACTGGCACCTGAACATACTTCTGGAATGAAAAAATATCGTTAACCGGGGGTCCACTGTATATACGTTTGGACCATTTAAGGGTTAAAATCTCTGTTTGGTGGCAAACGACTTTTGCATCTCACACCAAGATTTTCTTTAGAGATTGTAGTTGTCACAACCAAAATAAAACTTACTATATTGAGAGAGAGATTAGCCAAGATTTTGCTTTCAGAAATCGTATTTGTCATGACCAAAACAGATTTACGGTATTGAGAGTTCAGCCAAAGACTTTCTTCGGAGATTGTAGGCCTGGTCACAGACTGGGCCGTGGGGGTGTTGACTCACGAAACCCTCTCCAGGTATACTCCAGGTACTCCAGGTAAACTCCAGGTCACAACCAAAATAAGACTTATGGTACAGAGAGTATCCAAAGATTCTTTTTGGAGATTTAGTTAGCAATGCCCAAAATGTACTTACTGTATTGAGAGATAGATTAGCACCTTGTAGAGCCAAGCCGCATCCACAGACCAGAACGTTAGCACCGGACTCGCTACCAATGGTTGTGATAGAAGCTCCGCTTGGTCGTCTCTGTGATTCCTGCAATCCGTGCCTCTGCAAACCAACTTAACTTCAATACAAATTAACTAAAGACTATTAAGACAAACTACAAGAGGTAATCTTACCATATTTTATTGATGTATTAAAGAAGGAGGGCGGTGTTTTATGTTAAATGTTGGTAGGTAAGACACATAGGCAACAGTTAGGAAACTTTATTCCGAAACGTTTCGCCTACACAGTAGGCTTCTTCAGTCGAATACAGAAAATAGGCAGGAACACTAGAGATGTGAAGACGATGTAATCAGTCCATCACCCTTGAAGTTGTAGATTTGAGGTTGTCAGTCCCTCAGCCTGGAGAAGTTCAGTTCCATAGTCCGGAACTATCTGAAGATCAAGTGAGTGTGGAGACTTAAATACTGTGGGAAGGAGAGGTGCAGAGTAGTAGCAGTGAGAATGCAGCCACTGAGAGGTCACGTCCCTCTCAGATCAAACATTTCTCACTTGAAAAAGTTGTCCAAGGTGTTTTCTCTTCTGTACCAAGATGCCATTGTGTTGCAGTGTCTGACAGGGTGAATATCAAAATGGTACACAATACCGACAGGTTGGTAGGCAAGACACATAGGCAACAGTTAAGCAACTTTATTCCGAAATGTTTCGCCTATACAGTAGGCTTCTTCAGTCAAGTACAGAAAATAGGCAGGAACAGTAGAGATGTGAAGACAATGCAATCAGTCCATACACAAATAACCCGCACATAAAAGAGAGAAGCTTACGACGACGTTTCGGTCCGACTTGGACCATTGACAAAGTCAGTGTGACTTTGTCAATGGTCCAAGTCGGACCGAAACGTCGTCGTAAGCTTCTCTCTTTTATGTGCGGGTTATTTGTGTATCGTTCCAGTCACAGTATTGTGCCTTTTTGTTATTTAATCAGTCCATGTTCGTGTTCCCTATATTTTTTATTTTTATTATTATCACACCGGCCGATTCCCACCAAGGCAGGGTGGCCCGAAAAAGAAAAACTTTCACCATCATTCACTCCATCACTGTCTTGCCAGAAGGGTGCTTTACACTACAGTTTTTAAACTGCAACATTAACACCCCTCCTTCAGAGTGCAGGCACTGTACTTCCCATCTCCAGGACTCAAGTCCGGCCTGCCGGTTTCCCTGAATCCCTTCATAAATGTTACTTTGCTCACACTCCAACAGCACGTCAAGTATTAAAAACCATTTGTCTCCATTCACTCCTATCAAACACGCTCACGCATGCCTGCTGGAAGTCCAAGCCCCTCGCACACAAAACCTCCTTTACCCCCTCCCTCCAACCCTTCTAGGCCGACCCCTACCCCGCCTTCCTTCCACTACAGACTGATACACTCTTGAAGTCATTCTGTTTCGCTCCATTCTCTCTACATGTCCGAACCACCTCAACAACCCTTCCTCAGCCCTCTGGACAACAGTTTTGGTAATCCCGCACCTCCTCCTAACTTCCAAACTACGAATTCTCTGCATTATATTCACACCACACATTGCCCTCAGACATGACATCTCCACTGCCTCCAGCCTTCTCCTCGCTGCAACATTCATCACCCACGCTTCACACCCATATAAGAGCGTTGGTAAAACTATACTCTCATACATTCCCCTCTTTGCCTCCAAGGACAAAGTTCTTTGTCTCCACAGACTCCTAAGTGCACCACTCACTCTTTTTCCCTCATCAATTCTATGATTCACCTCATCTTTCATAGACCCATCCGCTGACACGTCCACTCCCAAATATCTGAATACGTTCACCTCCTCCATACTCTCTCCCTCCAATCTGATATTCAATCTTTCATCACCTAATCTTTTTGTTATCCTCATAACCTTACTCTTTCCTGTATTCACCTTTAATTTTCTTCTTTTGCACACCCTACCAAATTCATCCACCAATCTCTGCAACTTCTCTTCAGAATCTCCCAAGAGCACAGTGTCATCAGCAAAGAGCAGCTGTGACAACTCCCACTTTGTGTGTGATTCTTTATCTTTTAACTCCACGCCTCTTGCCAAGACCCTCGCATTTACATTTACAGTAAATTATTAAAAACAAGGGGCCGGTGTTTTATGAAAACATTAATTATAACATTAAAACATTTAAAACAAGGGAGTGGTGTTTTAAGTATAAAGTATTTCCTATAACACTAAATAATGGGGAATTTATATCCAAAATAAAACACACTGGAACCTCGGTCTTCAAACGAACTGGACCTCGAATGAACCAGACTTTGAACAAGCCAGACCTCAAGCAAACCAAACTTCAAACGAACCGGACCTCAAACGAACTAGCCCAAACAACTTCGTTCAGAAAAACCTGAGCCGGGCTTTGAACGTTCTTCTGGAGTGTGAGTACGCTAACTTGTTTACAATCTAAGCCGTAAAAAACTTTACAGGAAAGCCCTGCTTCGAAAGTGCTTTGAAGTGACCTCAGACACTGACCTAAATCTCAGACACATTTGGAAGAGTCAGTTCAACATCGTCCAGTGTGTGAGGATGATAATTAAAGCCTGGTACAGTGGACCCCCGCATAACGATCACCTCCGAATGCGACCAATTATGTAAGTGTATTTATGTAAGTGCGTTTGTACGTGTATGTTTGGGGGTCTGAAATGGACTAATCTACTTCACAATATTCCTTATGGGAACAAATTCGGTCAGTACTGGCACCTGAACATACTTCTGGAGTGAAAAAATATCGTTAACCGGGGGTCCACTGTATATAATGTTTCAGACATAGAACTTTTCGCAGTTCCAACACCACCTGGGAACCGATTAAGTTCAAATATCAAGGTCTCACTGTATACACATTATCTCCATGGGGAAGTAGAACAGAATTCTTCCTCTGTAAGGCAGGCGTGTTGTAAGAGGCGACTACATGCCGGGAACAAGAGGCTAGTAACATCTGTATACATTACTAAAGAAAAAGCTATAAGGCTTTCTACTTTTTTGGATCACCCTGCCTTGGTGGGAGACAGCCAGTAATTTTTATTAATGCATTGGCCGCTTCCCCACCAAGGCACGGTGACCCGAAAAAGGAGAAACATCATCATCATTCACTCCATCACTGTCTTGCAAAGGCGTGCCTGCGCTTTTGTTAAAAAACTGCAACGTACCAATACGGCGTCTGTGGTGAAAATAAAATAGAATTTGAAGATATATTACAAGAAACATTGAAGATACATATTACCTGGAGATTACCTGGAGAGAGTTCCGGGGGTCAACGCCCCCGCGGCCCGGTCTGTGACCAGGCCTCCTTAGGTCAGTGTCCCAGGATGCGACCCACACCAGTCGACTAACACCCAGGTACCCATTTTACTGATGGGGAACATAGACAACAGGTGGAAAGAAACACGTCCAATGTTTCTACTCTGGCTGGGAATCGAACCCAGGCCCTCACCGTGTGAAGCGAGAGCGTTAACCACCAGGCCACCAGTTAAAAGTACAATTTACACAGTGTATATTCTCTTAATTGAGGAGTGCACTGTATCAAAGTTTACTGTACCATCTTAGATGGTTAGCATTAACCCACCTTATCCAAAGTTTATTGTACCATCAAACCTCATTAACATTAACCCACCTTATCCAAAGTTTATTGTACCATCAAACCTAGTTAACATTAACCCACCTTATCTAAAGTTTACTGTACCATCAAACCTAGTTAACATTAACCCACCTTATCCACAGTTTACTGTACCATCTAACCTGGTTAACATTAACCCACTTTATCCGAAGTTTACTGTACCATCAAACCTAGTTAACATTAACCCACCTTATCCACAGTTTACTGTACCATCAAACCTAGTTAACATTAACCCACCTTATCCACAGTTTACTGTACCATCTAACCTGGTTAACATTAACCCACCTTATCCACAGTTTACTGTACCATCAAACCTAGTTAACATTAACCCACTTTATCCACAGTTTACTGTACCATCAAACCTGGTTAACATTAACCCACCTAATACGTTATCTCCGAGCTACGCTTACCATTACTGTCGTAGAGGATATAAAATACAGACAAGCTGAAGATTAAGTCACACTGGGTATCTTTATTGACTGAAAGTTACAAATATACTTGCACGGCCTTACCTGACACACAGGACAAATGACCTCCTCAGACTGCTGTAAGGTCACTTGATTCGCCAGGGCCGCGGCGTCATACTTCATAATGTCTACCAGTAGTCGTTCCTCTAAAATATGAAAGATTTCATATAAAAACAAATTGAAATTCCATCTCTACTACAAATTGAAAAGTCTATCTACTACACCAGGGTCATTAAGACTGGTTGGTTGGTTAATGGGGTTTAAAGTCTATCTACTACACGAGGGTCATTAAGACTGGTTGGTTAGTTAATGGGGTTTAAAGTCTATCTACTACACCAGGGTCATTAAGACTGGTTGGTTGGTTAATGGGGTTTAAAGTCTATCTACTATACGGGGGTCATTAAGACTGGTTGGTTGGTTAATGGGGTTTAAAGTCTATCTACTACACCAGGGTCATTAAGACTGGTTGGTTGGTTAATGGGGTTTAAAGTCTATCTGCTACACCAGGGTCATTAAGACTGGTTGGTTGGTTAATGGGGTTTAAAGTCTATCTACTACACAAGGGTCATTAAGACTGGTTGGTTGGTTAATGGGGTTTAAAGTCTATCTACTACACCAGGGTCATTAAGACTGGTTGGTTGGTTAATGGGGTTTAAAGTCTATCTACTATACGGGGGTCATTAAGACTGGTTGGTTAATGGGGATGACTGACAATGGGTAGTGGATGACTGGTAAAAGTAATTGTGGTGGATAATTTAGGTGTGATCCAGGAGTCGAGTCTGGCTGACTGGTTTCCCCTGAATCCCTCTGTAAATGTCACTTCGCTCTCACTCCAACAGCATATCCATTACTTGTCACCACTAACTTCTAACATCTACACAAGCCTGCTGGATGCTCAAGCCCCTAAAACTCAAACCCTATTTTACAACTGAACTATGAATAATTGTACATAATAACAATTGTAATAATAATTAGTAATAATAATTTCTCCGTGTTAAGTGGAAAAATAAGCCGTGTGTGTCATGAAAGATAACTTAAATGCCAGAAGCAGCAGCAATAATAATAATAATAATAATAATAATAATAATGTGTACCTTGATTGACCAGTTCTTGCTGTATCTCCTCCATAACAGACATCCAGGGCTCCTCCTCCACCTCCGAACCATCCAAGCTTTTCCTGAAAAGTTCAAAATTTTCCTGAAACTCCGCAACTTACAGGCGTACCTCGCTTTCATAATAATAATAATAATTTCTTTTCTGCAGTATACAGGTAAAGTAGTCAATGCTTTACAAAATATTGTTAGGTACAAAGGAAAGCCCCAAGCTTCGCTTTATATACAGTGGACCGCCCGGTTTACGATATTATTTCATTCCAGAAGTATGTTCAGGTGCCAGTACTGACCGAATTTGTTCCCATAAGGAATATTGTGAATTAGATTAGTCCATTTCAGACCCCCAAACGTACGCATACAAACGCGCTTACATAAATACACTTACATAATTGGTCGCATTGGAAGCTGATCGTAAAGCGGGGGTCCACTGTATTTTGAAGGTGATGCGGACATCAACCGTAAGCACCAAGTCCAGTGGTTATACTACAGTTTTATAGGTACATCATTAGTAAGGCGTCAACTAGCTCAGTTCTGGTCTATATACTACAGAATGGATATAAATTCATTAGAAAACATTCAGCAAAGAATGACAAAATTAATACATAGCACAAGAAATCTTCCATACGAAGAAAGATTGAAGTCCCTTAAATTACAATCACTAGTAAGACGAAGAATGAGGGGAAACACGATCGAAGTGTATGAGTAGAAGATTGGTATTAATAAAGGAGATATAAAGGTCTTGAGGATATCCCTCCAAGAGAGCACTGGCAATACAGTGGACCCCCTGTTTATGATATTATTTCATTCCAGAAGTACAGTGGAACCTCAAATATAGAACTTTCTTCGGTCCAGAAGGCTGGTCAAGTGTCGCTACCGAACGAATTTATTCTCATCAGGAATAATGTAAATTAGATTAGTCCACTTCAGACCCTCAAAAATACACTTATAAAAGCACTTACAAAAATACACTTACATAATTGGTCGAGTTTGGAGCAGTTCGATTTTTGAGGTTCCACTGTATGTTCAGGTGCCAGTACTGAACGAATTTGTTCCCATAAGGAATATTGTGAATTATATTAGTCCATTTCAGACCCCCAAACATACACGTACAAACGCACTTACATAAATACACTTATATAATTGGTCGCATTGGGAGGTGATCGTAAAGCGGGGGTCCACTGTACTGGATTCAAATTAGACAAGTTTAGATTTAGAAAGGATATAGGAAAGTATTGGTTTGGAAATAGGGTAGTTGATAAATGGAACAGTCTGCCTAGTAGGGTTACTGAAGCTAAAACCTTGGGTAGTTTCAATTTAGGCAGGATAAATATATGAGTGAGAGGTGTAGGATTTGAGTGGGACTTGTACATGGGTAAATAGAGATGGGAAGTGCAGTATCTGCACTCTGAAGGAAGGGTGTTAATATTGCAGTTTTATAACTGTAGTGTAGGCACGCCTCTGGCAAGACAGTGATGGAGTGAATGATGATGAATGTTTTTCTTTTTTGGGCCACCCTGCCTTGGTGGGAGACAGCCGATGTGTTAATAATAATACAGTGGCCCCCGAGTTTCGGCCATAATTCATTCCAGAAGGTTGTTCGAGTGCCGTTACCGAGCAAATTTGTTCCCATAAGGAATAATATAAATTAGATTAGTGTGTTTCAGACCGCCAAATTATTATTATTATAATCAAAAAGAAGCGCTAAGCCACAAGGGCTATACAGCGCTGCAGGGTAGGGAAGGAAGCAAGGGAATTGGATGGCAGAAGGGAGGGGAGATGATCAGCAGGTTACGGAAAACAGCGGGGCAGGGGATAGTACGGGGGTAGAGGGTAGCAAGAGATACAAGTAGAAAGGGCTGAAAGTATCAGAATTTGTGAAGTAAGTCAGTCGTTGTCAAAAAGTCAATGAGAGAGTCCGGATGAAAGGTGGGTCCATCAGCGAGAAGGGAAGGTAAAGAGAGAGCAGCGGAGCGAAGACGACGACAGAGGTAAATTCTGCGTGCTCGTTGATAAAGTGGGCAGTCCAACAGAATGTGGCTGACTGATAATGGAGCTTGGCAATTCTCACAGAGAGGAGCAAGACGCCTCTCCATGAGATATCCATGAGTAAGACGAGTATGGCCAATGCGAAGACGGTTAGAGAGTAGTCTCCCAACCTCGACACTGGTGATAAGAAGACGGCCAGTAACCTATACTCGGTTTAATAGACTGAAGTTTGTTGCCGAGCATAGTAGACCAACGTTGTTGCCAACGGGTGTGAAGGTGGGAAGATATTACAGCAAAATAGTCCGTACATGGAATACCTCTATAAGAAACTGGTAGGTCATGTACTGCTGACCGCGCAGCAGTGTCTGCCTGTTCATTGCCCTGTACGTCAACATGACCAGGGACCCAACAAAAAACAATATCTTTATGCTTAGTAAAGATGCGGCGTAGCCAAAGTTGGATACGGAGGACTAAGGGGTGAGGTGTATCAAATTTTTTTATAGCCTGTAAAGCACTAAGGGAGTCTGAGACAACCACAAATGATGACACAGGCATAGATGCAATACGGATAAGTGCTGTAAGGATGGCATATAATTCAGCAGTAAAAAATACTAGCTGAAGATAGTAAATGCCCTTGTACGACGCTGTCCGGAAACACTGCTGCGAATCCTACGCCGTCAGAAGACTTAGAGCCATCTGTGTACACAGCAATGGCATGAGAATGAGAGTGAAAGTGGTCAAGAAAAAGAGAGCGGGAAGCGACCGTAGACAGTTGTGCTTTCGAGCAAGGGAGGGAGAAAGAACAGACTCGAACAGCTGGAACTTCCCAGGGGGGTAGGGAAAAGTGAGATGCTACATGTACATAGAAAGGTGGTAGTTGAAGAGAAGACAAGAGCGAATGAAGGCGAAGAGAGAAGGGACGGAGTAAGCAGGGGCGGCGGGAAACAAAAAAGAAGTCTACAAATTTCATGACCTTTTCTATAAATGGAAGGATTGCGGAATCATGAGAGCGTACAATTTGCGAAAGGGAAAGGGGCATCACGGCGATCGGATAAGGAGGGGAACTTTCGTTTCCCTGCAAGAGGTTTTTCGACAGGGGAAGAGCAAAAAAGCACCAAGGCAAAAAACGTAATCCTTGGTGATGAATGGGGTTAAGGTAGAGAGAGTGCGGGAGATGCCGCTAAAAAGATCTGGTCCCCATAATCAATTTTTTGAAAAAATTAAGGGTGGAATGGGTGAAGGAGGGTCGACGATCACTCCCCACGAAAGAGAAAAGGGGTTTTTTAAAAAGGTTCCGCCGGCTGTGACAAGTTGCCTTCAGGGGGTTTAATTGGGGTTTTTCCGGGATAACCAAACGATCAAAGAGGGGGCCCCAGAAACTTGACTGTTTCACTTCAGGGTTACGTGAGCCATAGGGAAAAAAAAGGGATGATCAAGATGACAGAGGTTTAGGAAAGTGTTTTGGGTGGGTTTTAGTGCGGGAAAAATTTTAAAAAAACCCTTTTGGGGCCCCCAATTGGAAACCGGTCGACTGCATGCTGGAGAGAAACGGGAAAGGGGGGTGACAGTCAGCCCCGGCCCCAGGCAAAGCGAAGTCATCAACATAGAGTGAGGGACCAAAAATTTGATGGAAAAAACGGGGGCCAAAATTTCATTAATAGCAAGGAAAAAAATTTGTTTTGATTTAAAAAGAACCCCCACCCCGGGGGGAACACCTTCGTTTTGGATAAATTCCGGGGGGGGAGCACATTTTTAAACCCCCAAACACGGAAATCCCTTTGGCATTTAAAAAAAGTTCTTAAGGAAGGAGGGTTTAGATCCCTCAAAGGGCCCCTAAGGAGTGGGCCCTTGGGCTAAAATATTATACTCCAAGTTGTGTCATATCCCTTCTAAAGGGTAAAAAAATTGGCAATAACTGAGGGGGTTATTCGCAAAGGCATTACGAACATCGAAATCCAAGCGCAGAAAAGGGTTTTGGGTAGAACGTCCCTTTAGGGGAAAGCCATATTGAGAGTGGAGGGACTTTTTGTGTGTCTTTTAAATACCACACAAAAAACGTCTTTTTTACTAGCGTTCCATTACTTTGCAAACTGCACTGGTAAAAACCCAATGGGTTATGGGTGGGGGTTTAAATTTTCCCTAGTGCCTTTTTTGGGGAAAAAGGGAGAACAATGGCGGTTTTCCCAAAACAGCTGTGGAAAACCCCCTTGTGACCAAAAAAAGATTGAAAAGGCTTTAATAGGACTGCAAGGGGCGGGATGATGAAAATTTTTGTAGATACGAAAATAATGTCGTGGGGCCCAGCTGCCGATGTCGACAAAGCTGAGAGTGTTGCCCATTTCCCTTGAAGTTTTAAAAGGCCCCCATTAACTTTTTCTTCTCGGGAGAGGGGGAAAAAGTCCAAGGGTCCCAACTCTCTGGCAAGATTTGGGGAAAAAAATTGAGGGGCAAAAGATGGAGCCCGGGAGAAATACGGCCCAGATAAATTCCCAATTTCTTTGGGAAAAACATCTAGTGGGTTTGCTATATCAACCCCCGGCAACCCGCAGAAAAAGGAAAGGGGTCGGGGAAATATTTACCATCTTTTTCGTATTTTTTTTTCCAGACTGCACTCATAGGGAAGCAGAGGTGATGGGGGAAAACATAATCTCGCCAGAAAAGTGCGTTTAGCTTTCAGGGAAAGCCCAGGCGACCCAATCGCACGCTTCTTTTTAAAATTTCAAGGAGTCGTTTCTGGGGTTCCCTATTGTCCCGGAAACCTGCCCCATCCCGGCTTTCCCAAACGTACTGCCGAGCACAAGCAGGGCCCACCAAGGCCGCATTTCGGGAATCCCTCCCCGAAGTTTGGGGTATAGAATGAGAAGCGGGCGGTGAAAAACGGAGGACGGAAGGGGTTTGAAAAAGTCATCGATGGGGAAAACGAAAAAGGGAAACCCTCTTTAAAAACAGTCAGGTGTAGAAAAGGGTTTCCCTTTTTTGGGCCCGTTTAAAATTTCCCAGCGGGGGGTTGCAAAGGGGGGGTGGCGAAAGGAGGGAAGTAAAAATGATTGGGAAATGATCACTGTCATTTTAAGCCCGGGGAGAACAGACCAATTTAAAGTCTAATGCCGGAGGAAGAAAAACTGAGAGATCGATGCAAGAAAGTTTTAAAGCCCGGGGATCAAAATGGGTGTGAGTACCTGTTTTTAAAAAAAATGGGGGGGGTGGGGGGGCAAAAAAAACCCTTTAAAACTAAACCCCCAAACGGGAATCACGTGGGGCCCCCCCCCAGGGGAAAATGGTGGGCATTAAAACCCACCAATTTAACAGAATCGGGGGGCGGTAATGACGAAAAAAGGAAGGGAAAAAATCCGGAATAAAATGCCCGAGAAGGGAGAGAGAAATAAAGAACAGAGCGAAAAACCACCAAAGTAAGGGGTTTACGGGCGGCTGTGAAAATGCAGCGAAGTATGAATAAATAGGTGTGGTACGATATTTAGTGCGGAGGGAAAAGGGCACTTTCATTAAAGGTCCCCTCAGGGAAAAAAAGGAAACTGAAAGAATACAATAAATTATAGTGAGATGTGAGGGAAAAAACAGCAAAAGGGGTAATTTTTTTGGGTCCTGTAAGCAAAAAAACCCCAAAAGGGGCAAAATGGGAGAGTAAAAATCTGAAACTCCCCCGGGTTACCCCCGAGGGCCGCGTAATTCCCCCTGTAAAAAGGCCATAAATTTGGGAAAGATAAAAATACTTTAAATTTCCCCAGGTAAGGGGGTTTTTTACGGACTAGGGAAGGGGTTTTAAAAAATCCACATGCGGGGGCAGTGGGAAAATGTTTAAGCAGCGAAGGAACGGTTTTGGGTGTGAAAAAGGAGTGCGCAGATGGGGGCAGAGGAGAGGAAAGAGCGGAAGGTTTGGGTCGGTCCCCTTTTATGGTTTGGTCCTGCAATAATTCAGAGATTTTCTTCAAGTGTTTTTTGGGAATTTTAGAGTGTTTGTATGGGAAAACAAAAAAGGGGAAAGGTAGGGGGAGGATGAGTAAAGAATTTGGGAAATTATTGGACTTTTACCAAAGGGAGGGGGGGGGAAAGGGGGGGAGGGGGAAAAGGAGGGAAACGTGGGAGGGGACAGAAGAGACAGGAACCGGGAGGGGCAAAAAGAGGAAAAAAACTTTGGGGGGGAACAGGGGGGGAAGGTAAATTACGAGGAGGGGGGTGAACCCCGCACTTGTAACCCGAAGCCAAATGAGGGGGGAAAAAACTAGGGACCCGAGACAGGGAGGGTAAAATGAGGGGTGGAAGATGGGGAGGAGGTGTTACCGGGGCCTTTTTGGGGCGGGGGGAATTTGAGGAAAAGTTGGGAAGAGGGGTCGTTTTTCGGGGGTCCCCGTCGTTTTCTGAGGCTTTAAGGAGAAACTCGAAGAAGCGAGAATTTAACTGAGGCTTTAAGTAGGGACTTAGCCGAGGACAGCAAAAGGATTTAGATTTCAGGATTGGGCTTGGGAAAAGGTAACCCCAGAGGTGGGGGTTTGAAGATGGGATTTCCAGAAGTGGGGGGACGTTTTGAAACACGGGGTAAGAAACCCGTGGGAGTTTTCCCCCTTTGGGGGCGGGGGGATGGGGAAACTGCCATGGCATAAGGGAAGGAAACCCTTTTGTCTCTTTGAGGAAAAGGATTTCCCGCTCGGTTTAAAAAGGAAACCCGACAAAAAGGCAGAGTTTCGAAGGGGGAGCCTCATGACAGTTAAAGGGAAAGGGAGATCATTGCAAAACGTATTTAGAATGGTCACCCGGGACCACAGATGGGCTTTTCCCGGGGGTAGATCTGCAATTTTCGCTGGATGGGGGCCCAAAACGCCACAATTTTTTACAAAAGGGTGGGTGTAGGGTCACCTTTCGAACTTGTAAAACCCATGTCCTGCTATAAAAAACGGAGGATGGGAGTTCTCGGCTGTCAAAAAATTAAAAAGAGCCACATTGCTAGGGTATCGTCTCCCCCCCCGGGGAGGAAGAAGTAAGTTTTCTACCCTGAGGATTGGGGGATCTTGGAGTTCCAAACTGTTTTCTAGAATTTTTCGGTGCCAAAGCTTTGGGAAAATTTTTTTAAAATTGGTATGGGGCGAATAACGGGAACCACTACAAGAATTTAGGGAATGATGTTTTTCAAGGGTGACAGGAAAAAGTAAACTATATGGGAAAAAACAGGAAAAGCTCACGAGCCTGGGTAGCCCTTCTGTACGTAAATTTATGCGCGTTTCCCCTCCCTTTAAAAGCATGAAAGAAAAAATTTTTTACCAACATGGCGTAGGAGTGCCTTGCCAATACTTGGTCAGAAAGATAGGCAGAAAAGGAAGTTGGGCGTAAAGGAAGAATTTTGTCCACTTTCAGTCTGAAATGACGTGGAAAAAGGGAGTGAAGGAAAGTTCGACGTTTTTGAGAAGAACGGGAAGGGGAAGGTTTGGGGAAGTATCATCAGCAGGTAATTGTCGTTGGGGCGTTTAGGCGTGGGACCAGAGTTTGGGCCGACGGGGGGAAAGGGTTTGGGGATTTTAAAATTTCCGCAAACCCTAGAGGGAGAGGCCGGAAGCAAAAGTCAGAGGAGAGCGAAGGTTTTGATAAATTTTGAAGGGGTCGTCGAGGCCTTCAAATACCCGAAGCGGGTGGGGAAAAAGCACCCGGGAAAAGGGACAAGGCATGGGAATGTCTGAAGAGTGGTCCAAAGACGGGGGCGGGGGCAGAACGGGGTGCGGTATCAAGAAGGGGCCCGGGGGGGAAACCCGGTTCATGGGAATAGGGCTGGGCCCTGGTTAGGTTTTCTTCTTTCCTTTTTTTTTTTTAAGAAAAAAAAAAAAAAAAAAGAAAAAAAAAATAAAAATAAAAAAAAAAAAAAAAAAAAAAGGGGGGCCCCGGGGGGGATAGTTCCTAGGAGGAATGAAAGGGGCCCGAAATCTCCCTCCGCGCCCAAAGAAAAGGGCTCGACACCCAGTAGCGCAGATGCGCATGGAACCCGTGCCATTAAACCCCACCCTTTATGCCAGTAAACCGCAAAATTGGGGTAGCCCAAATCACATCGCCGAGCTACCTCGGTGGACAAAAAAAGAGGGCGGGCCCGGGAAACCGCCACAAAGCATTAAACCCCCTTCAGCCAACCCCCCCCGGGGGTCCGAAAGGTGGCTTCCAGGGATACACCCCCTCGGCCCCAAAAAACACCCAAAACTACTCCGGGGTACCGGGGGAGGGATCGGGACATCCCCAGGCAATCCAGATTCCCGGCAAACTACGCCACCGGGGCCCAAAAAACCTCAACGGGAAAGGGATGGACCCCTGTCCTTTCCCAACCCAGGAAATAGCGCGCCTGTTTGGGGGAAATCACGAAGGCTAAAAAGAGGAAGGGCAAAAAAGGGGGGGGTGGGAGGGGGGGAGGGGAAGGAAAAAGGGGGGATGGGGAGGATGGGTAGGGGGGGGGAGAATGGGGGGGGGTAAATTTGGTTCGGTCCCGAGGGAAAAAGGCCCCACAAGGGGGTTAAATTTCCCCAGACCAAAGCCCCCTTCTTTCCCCCCGCCAAGGAGCCCCCCTTTAAGAGGTTAAAACCGCCAAAAAAAACAGTGGACCCCCCGGGGGAACGGAAATTTTTTTCCCGAAGTATGTTCAGGGGCCAGTACTGACCCAATTTGTTCCCTTTTTTGGGAAAATTGTGAAGTAGATTTGTCCCCTTTTAGGGCCCCCAAACATACACGTACAAACGCACTTTCATAAAAAAAAATTACATAATTGGTCGCATTGGGAGGTGGGTGTTATGCGGGGGGCCCCCTGTAAAATTACAAAAAAACTTACAAAAAACGCTTACATATTTGTTCGAGTGGGACTGTACCAAACTCGGCCTACCAGTGCTTTTTTGCTTTGGAAGCATGGGAAAAAGGGTTTTATTTGTGAAGGATCGCCCCGTATGGGGCCCAATTTTGGCCTACCCCAGTGGGTTTTCCTTTCTTCTTATTTTACCTTTTCATGTTTTTTTTTTTGGGCCCTTTCGCTTCTGCGCACTTTAAAAAAATTTAGTGAAATTTTGTTTTTTTGCTTTTTTATGCACTGTTTTTTTTGAGGTTTTTAGCCCGGGATTAGCAAGGGGATCAGCCAGGTATTAGCCCCGGTATTTGCCGGTATTTTTGGGGGTTTTGTCTTACCAGAAGTAACATTTTATCCCGTTATCAATACTGAAAAATCTTTTTTTTTTAAATTTAAGGGTATTCCTTTTCTCAAGGGACATTTGGGCGTAAAAATATTTAGTATGTTAAGTTAGTAAAATAAATCATTTAAAAAAAAAAAAATTTGCTAGCAAGTTAGTTAACAAGTTTTGTAGCTTGCAAAACTAGCAGCAAAACAAGTTTTTAGCTTCAAAATTGTTTTGCATGTTTGTTACAAAAAACACATAAAGTACCATACATAATAACACCAGCTCCCCTGTAAAAAAAAAATTCCCTTTAATCAAGACACTTTTAAAACCAACCCCCGGCACCCTATAATAATAATAAAAAAAATAATAATAATAATAATAATAATATATAGTTTTGGAGTGGTTGGTGCAATTATTTAATAAATGTATGGAAGAGGGTAAGGTACCTAGGGATTGGCAGAGAGCATGCATAGTTCCTTTGTATAAAGGCAAAGGGGATAAAAGAGAGTGTAAAAATTATAGGGGGATAAGTCTGTTGAGTATACCTGGTAAAGTGTATGGTAGTTATAATTGAAAGAATTAAGAGTAAGACAGAAAATAGGATAGCAGATGAACAAGGAGGCTTTAGGAAAGGTAGGGGGTGTGTGGACCAGGTGTTTACAGTGAAACATATAAGTGAACAGTATTTAGATAAGGCTAAAGAGGTCTTTGTGGCATTTATGGATTTGGAAAAGGCGTATGACAGGGTGGATAGGGGGGCAATGTGGCAGATATTGCAGGTAGGAGGTAGGAGGTAGGTTACTGAAAGCAGTGAAGAGTTTTTATGAGGATAGTGAGGCTCAAGTTAGAGTATGTAGGAAAGAGGGAAATTTTTTCCCAGTAAAAGTAGGCCTTAGACAAGGATGTGTGATGTCACCGTGGTTGTTTAATATATTTATAGATGGGGTTGTAAGAGAAGTAAATGCGAGGGTCTTGGCAAGAGGCGTGGAGTTAAAAGATAAAGAATCACACAAAGTGGGAGTTGTCACAGCTGCTCTTTGCTGATGACACTGTGCTCTTGGGAGATTCTGAAGAGAAGTTGCAGAGATTGGTGGATGAATTTGGTAGGGTGTGCAAAAGAAGAAAATTAAAAGTGAATACAGGGAAGAGTAAGGTTATGAGGATAACAAAAATATTAGGTGATGAAAGATGGATATCAGATTGGAGGGAGAGAGTTGGAGGAGGTGAATGTATTCAGATATTTGGGAGTGGACGTGTCAGCGGATGGGTCTATGAAGGATGAGGTGAATCATAGAATTGATGAGGGGAAAAGGGTGAGTGGTGCACTTAGGAGTCTGTGGAGACAAAGAACTTTGTCCTTGGAGGCAAAGAGGGGAATGTATGAGAGTATAGTTTTACCAACACTCTTATATGGGTGTGAAGCATGGGTGATGAATGTTGCAGCGAGGAGAAGGCTGGAGGCAGTGGAGATGTCATGTCTGAGGGCAATGTGTGGTGTGAATATAATGCAGAGAATTCGTAGTTTGGAAGTTAGGAGGAGGTGCGGGATTACCAAAACTGTTGTCCAGAGGGCTGAGGAAGGGTTGTTGAGGTGGTTCGGACATGTAGAGAGAATGGAGCGAAACAGAATGACTTCAAGAGTGTATCAGTCTGCAGTGTAAGGAAGGCGGGATAGGGGTCGGCCTAGGAAAGGTTGGAGGGAGGGGGAAAGGAGGTTTTGTGTGCGAGGGGCTTGGACTTCCAGCAGGCGTGCGTGAGCGTGTTTGATAGGAGTGAATGGAGACGAATGGTTTTTAATACTTGACGTGCTGTTGGAGTGTGAGCAAAGTAACATTTATGAAGGGGTTCAGGGAAACCGGCAGGCCGGACTTGAGTCCTGGAGATGGGAAGTACAGTGCCTGCACTCTGAAGGAGGGGTGTTAATGTTGCAGTTTAAAAACTGTAGTGTAAAGCACCCTTCTGGCAAGACAGTGATGGAGTGAATGATGGTGAAAGTTTTTCTTTTTCGGGCCACCCTGCCTTGGTGGGAATCGGCCAGTGTGATAATAATAATAAAAAAAAAAAAAAAAAAAAAAATTATTTGTACCAGTACAGTGGACCCCCACCTTACGAACACATCGCGTTACATTAAATCCGCCATACGAAGCATATGAACGCAAAAATTTTGCCTCGCCTCACGATAAAAAACTCGCCTTATGTGATTCGTCCGAGACACATCCCACGTGTGGCCTCAGCGCCAGTGTTTACAAGCCAGCCAATGCGGTCGCATCTATGCATACATTTGGTATATTTCACATAATCCCAGTGTTTTTAGTGCTTGTAACTACAAAATAAGTCACCATGGGCCCCAAGAAAGCTTCTAGTGCCATCCCTGTGGTAAAAAGGGCGAGAATTAGTATGGAATTGAAAAAAAGATTAAGGAAATGTGTGCAAAGTGGGTTGAACTGCAAACCTTTATGGATGAAAATCACCCTGACACAGCTACTGCAAGCCGTGCTGGTGACTATTACAATGACAATGTTGTGGCCCATTGTAGGAAAGTCTTAAAGGAACGGGAGGTACAGAGCTCTATGGACAGATTTGTTGTGCGACAGAGCTCCAGTGACTCTCAAGCTGGTCATAGTGGCATTAAAAGAAGAAGGGAAGTAACCCCGGAAAAGGACTTGCTACCTGGTCACAGACCGGGCCGCGGGGGCATTGACCCCCGGAACTCTCTCCAGGTAAATCTCAAGTCCTTATGGAAGAGGATTCCCCTTCTAAACAACAACTTCGACACTCTCCCCTCGTCCCATCCCATCAATCATCACCAGATCTTCAATAAAGGTAAGTGTCATGTACAGTGGACCTCCGGTTTACGATATTATTTCATTCCAGAAGTATGTTCAGGTGCCAGTACTGAACGAATTTGTTCCCATAAGGAATATTGTGAATTAGATTAGTCCATTTCAGACCCCCAAACATACACGTACAAACGCACTTACATAAATACACTTACATAATTAGTCGCATTGGGAGCTGATCGTAAAGCGGGGGTCCACTGTATTCTAGTCTTAGTAGAGTAGTAATTGTGCATGTCTTCTTCAGTTTGTGTGTATTAAAATTAATATTTCATGTGGTAAAAAAAATTTTTTCATACTTTGGGGTGTCAGGAACGGATTAATTTGATTTCCCTTATTTCTTATGGGGAAAATTAATTCGGCTAACGATAATTCGATAATTTCGGCTTACAATGAGCTCTCAGGAACGGATTAATATCGTAAGGCGGGGGTCCACTGTACTACTATATAGAAAGTCCCTTGTTAAACAGAACATTTCCCGCAAATTAGGTCAATTTTGTCCCAGGATGCGACCCACACCAGTCCACTAACACCCAGGTACCTATTTTACTGCTAGGTGAACAGTGACAGCAGGTGTCTTAAGGACACAGGTCCTAGTGTTTCCAGCTGTACCGGGGATCAAACCACAGATCTCAGTGTGTGAGCTGAGTGCGCTACCAATCGAAGAGAAAGTTCGAGAGCACGCAAGACAACCGCACCACGTACTTGACGGCCAGTAAGTTGGAGCAGCGGTTGAGGGCGGCCCACTCCATCTCCATCACATCCTGCACCAGCTGAGTGGGGTCGTCTTCGCCCAGGGGCTGACCGGACGAGCGAAAGCGCTGCACCACCTGCGACCGGTTCCACCGCAGCCGTTCCATGCAACGCTGAAATAACAGGACCAGCTTAGGCCCAAAACAAAAACTTCGACGATTTTGGGAACGAGGCCGTTGGTGGCCCGTGTTACACAGTCTTTATCCTAGGATAAGTCTACACTTTAGTTATTCTACGATAATTTGTCCGTATTTAGTCAGTTTATTCTTTATCCTAGGATAAGAAACTTTAGTAATAATAATAATAATAATAATAATTATAATAAATAATTATAATATAGTAATAGTAATAATAATTATAATAATATAATAATTAAATAATAATTACAATAATAACAATAATAATTACAATAATAATAATTACAATAATAATTACAATAATAATAATAATTACAATAATAATAACAATAATAATAATAATTACAATAATAATAATAATTACAATAATAATAACAATAATAATTACAATAATAATAATTACAATAATAATTACAATAATAATAATTACAATAATAATAATAATTACAATAATAATTACAATAATAATAATTACAATAATAATAAAATTACAATAATAATTAAATAATTACAATAATAATAATAATAATTACAATAATAATAATAATAATTACAATAATTACAATAATAATAATAATAATTACAATAATAATAATTACAATAATAATAATTACAATAATAATAATTACAATAATAATAATAACAATAATAATTACAATAATAATAATTAAAATTACAATAATAATTACAATAATAATAATAATAATAATAATTACAATAATAATAATTACAATAATAATAATAATTACAATAATAATAATAATAATAATATTACAATAATAGTAATAATAATAATAATAATTACAATAATAATAAATAATAATAATAATAATAATAATAATAATTACAATAATAATAATAACAATTATAATAATAATAATTACAATACTAATAATAATAAATAATAAATTACAATAATAATAATAATTATAATAATAATAATTACAATAATAATAATAATAATTACAATAATAATAATTACAATAATGATAATAATAATTACAATAATAATAATAATAATAATAATAATAATAATAATAATAATAATAATAATAATAATAATAATAATTAAAATAATAATAATAATAATAATTACAATAACAATAATGATAATTACAATAATAATAATAATTACAATAATAATAATAATAATAATAATAATAATAATTACAATAATAATAATAATTACAATAATAATAATAATAATAATAATAATAATAATAAATAATTACAATAATAATAATAATAATAATAATAATAAATAATAATAATAATTACAATAATAATAATAATGATAATAATTACAATAATAATAATAATGATAATTACAATATTAATAATAATAATAATAATAATAATAATAATAATAATAATAATTACAATAATAATAATGATAATAATTACAATATTAATAATAATTACAATAATAATAATAATATTAAGGTCATTTAAATCCCCGGGTGGGAAGCGCTAAACCCTCCGGGGGCTGAGTTAACACCATTAAACTCCCCAGCTCCACTTCCTCGGATCAAAGCCCCAAAAATACATCAAATAAGTGACTTACTTTACGATAAATATCTTTCCAGGGCGGAGTTCGTCCTCTGGGGTTCTTATATAGCTTCCTGTGGGCCACTGTGGCCCCCAGTGGCCCACCCTGGCCACTCTCCATCACCCTAAACCACTTATCTCGCCGTAAACCACCGATAAACCCAATTTAAACCGCTGGTAAAGTCGAAATAATGGTTTTTCTGAGGATGTTTTAAGTGTCAGCTGAATGTTGTTGGTGTCTCCCCACTACCTGTGTCTTATTTAGTTTTATGATCTTGATCCAAGGCCATGGAGGTGGTTATTTCTGTTGTGTGTCTAATTCGTGATACCCCAGCTGTTGCGTAGCCCATACGGGTTTGCCGTCTCCCCATTATTATAATAATAAAAATTTTAACCCCACTACCTGTTCTTTCTCAAAAAAATTCAAATTTGGACGAATTTTACAAAAAAAAAAAAAAAAATAGGAAAATTCCTGACACAATATTTTATTTATGTGTAAATAATAATTTTTTAAAGGAGGAGAGTAATTTTTTTAAATAAAAAATATTTTAAATTTTATATTTTCATTTGGTTACAAGGGTCGATTCACAGCTCCTGCCCCCTTGTCGTACCTCTTCATAAAGCTATATATGGATCCAGTTTCCACTACATTACTCTCCAGACTGTTCCACTTTCTGACAACTCTATGGCTGAAGAAATACTTCCTAACATCCTAACACGGTGTACAGAGTCTTGAACGATTCCTTACTGAGGTATCGGAACTCCGTTCTCAGGTTTGTCAGGCGCCCATATGCTGCAGTAGTTATCTGGTTAATGTGCGCCTCAGGAGATATGTCCTACCTTATCCTTGACTGCTTGTAAGCTTCACATCGTCTGCAAACAGGGACACCTCTGAATTTATCCCTTCTGTCATGTCATTTATATATACAAGAAACAGCACCAGACCTAGGACTGATCCTTGTGGGACCCCACTCGACACACTGGACCTAGGACTGACCCTTGTCGAACCCCACTCGACACACTGGACCTAGGACTGACCCTTGTGGAATCCCACTCGACACACTGGACCTAGGATTGACCCTTGTGGAATCCCACTCGACACACTGGACTTAAGACTGACCCTTGTGGAATCCCACTCGACACACTGGACCTAGGATTGACCCTTGTGGAATCCCACTCGACACACTGGACCTAGGATTGACCCTTGTGGAATCCCACTCGACACACTGGACTTAAGACTGACCCTTGTGGAATCCCACTCGACACACTGGACCTAGGATTGACCCTTGTGGAATCCCACTCGACACACTGGACTTAAGACTGACCCTTGTCGAACCCCACTCGACACACTGGACTTAAGACTGACCCTTGTCGAACCCCACTCGACACACTGGACTTAAGACTGACCCTTGTCGAACCCCACTCGACACACTGGACTTAAGACTGACCCTTGTCGAACCCCACTCGACACACTGGACTTAAGACTGACCCTTGTCGAACCCCACTCGACACACTGGACTTAAGACTGACCCTTGTCGAACCCCACTCGACACACTGGACCTAGGACTGACCCTTGTCGAACCCCACTCGACACACTGGACCTAGGATTGACCCTTGTGGAACCCCACTCGACACACTGGACCTAGAACCGACCCTTGTGGAACCCCACTCGACACACTGGACCTAGAACTGACCCTTGTGGAACCCTGTTCGACATAAGCGCCCACTCTGACACCTCACCACGTACCATCACTCGTTTTTTCCTTCTTGTCAAGTATTCCATAATAAGTACGTTATTCAGGACGTTACCAGGAGGCCTGGTCACAGACCGGGCCGCGGGGGCGTTGACCCCCGGAACTCTCTCCAGGTAAACTCCAGGTAATACACAAATACAGTTACATAGATTATCATACACAGCCGCCTGAGACTTTACTCTGTTTACTACTACTCTTTGTGTTTTATTTGTCAGGAAATTATAGATCCATCGACCGACTTTTCCTGTTATTCCTTTAGCGCGCATTTTGTGCACTATTACGCCATGGTCACACTTGTCGAAGGCTTTTGCAAAGTCTGTATATATTACATCTGCATTCTTTTTGTCTTCTAGTGCATTTAGGACCTTGTCGTAGTGTCCAATAGTTGAGACAGACAGGAGCGACCTGTTCTAAACCCATGTTGCCCTGGGTTGTGTAACTGATGGGTTTCTAGATGGGTGGTGATCTTGCTTCTTAGGACCCTTTCAAAGATTTTTATGATATGGGATGTTAGTGCTATTGTCTGTAGTTCTTTGCTGTTGCTTTACTGCCCCCTTTGTGGAGTGGGGCTATGTCTGTTGTTTTTAGTAACTGTGGGACGACCCCCGTGTCCATGCTCCCTCTCCATAGGATGGAAAAGGCTCGTGATAGGGGCTTCTTGCAGTTCTTGATGAACACAGAGTTCCATGAGTCTGGCCCTGGGGCAGAGTGCATGGGCATGTCATTTATCGCCTGTTCGAAGTCATTTAGCGTCAGGATAACATCGGATAGGCTTGTGTTAATCAAATTTTGTGGCTCTCTCATAAAAAATTAATTTTGAACTTCGACTCTCAGTCTGGTTAGCGGCTTGCTAAAAACTGAGTCATATTGGGACTTGAGTAGCTCACTCATTTCCTTGCTGTCATCTGTGTAGGACCCATCTTGTTTAAGTAGGGGCCCAATACTGGACGTTGTTCTCGACTTTGATTTGGCATAGGAGAAGAAATGCTTTGGGCTTCTTGCAATTTCACTTATGGCTTTAGTTCTCGCGTTTCTTGACTCCTGTAAGATTCCTTTAGGTTTAGTTCGATGTTTGCTATTTCTCTGACCAGTGACTCCCTACGTATTGCAGATATATTAGTCTCTTTTAGCCGCTCTGTTATTCTTTGCCTTCAACTGTAAAGGGAGCGCCTGTCTCTTTCTAGTTTACATCTCCTCCTTTTTTCTTAAACTAATATACCTTGAGCATACCTCAAGTGCCACCGAGTTAATCTGTTCTAGGCATAAGTTGGGGTCTGTGTTGCTTAGTATATCTTCCCAGCTTATATCAGTTAGGACTTGGTTTACTTGGTCCCACTTTATGTTTTTGTTATTGAAGTTGAATTTGGTGAAGGCTCCCTCGTGAGTTAGTTAGTTAGTTTAATATCTTTATTATGCACCCCATACCCATCCTGTGGGTGGTAGTCAAAAGATTACAAAGGTACATAATGGGTCTAGGGACTGGACCCCAAAGTTATGATAGCTGAACTAGTTACAAAGGTAATGAACTCCTAGTAGATCTGGTCACAATCATGGCAAGTTACAAAGGTAAGGAATCAGCCTCACTCCTATACATGGTTACAATCATGAATAAATTTCGTGACAGTCTCATTATGTCGGTCTGGGGCTCCACGCATACATGTCTGAACCTCAATTATGTTGTGATCTGAGTATATTGTTTTTGATATGGTGACATTTCGTATCAGATCATCATTGTTAGTGAAGATGAGGTCTAGTGTATTCTCCAGTCTAGTAGGCTCTATTATTTGCTGGTTTAAATTGAATTTTGTGCAGAGATTTAAAAGCTCGTGTGAGTGTGAGTTTTCATCAGAGCTGCCTCCTGGTGTTATTACTGCAACAATATTATTTGCTATATTCCTCCATTTTAGGTGCCTTAAGTTGAAATCCCCCAGGAGCAAGATGTTGGGTGCAGGAGCTGGAAGATTTTCCAGACAGTGGTCAATTTTTAACAGCTGTTCCTGGAATTGCTGGGATGTTGCATCCGGAGGCTTGTAGACTACCACAATGACTAGGTTTTGGTTCTCGATCTTTACTGCTAAAACTTCAACTACATCATATGAGGCATTTAGTAGTTCTGAGCATGTAAGTGACTGTGATTTACAGGCCAACCCGCCTTTTGCCTGTTCACTCTGTCACATCTGTATAGGTTGTAACCCGGGATCCATATTTCGTTATCCAAGTGATCCTTTATGTGGGTCTCTGTGAAAGCCACGAACATTGCCTTTGCCTCTGCTAGCAGTCCACGGATGAAAGGTATTTTGTTGTTTGTTGCTGGCTTTAGACCCTGTATATTTGCAAAGATAAATGTCGTCAGATTGGTGGTATTGGTAGTACAGGAGATGGGGTCTTTGTTTCTTCCTGGCACTAATATCTGTTGTGTTGGAGTGGACGTCATTAACTGTGATTCCACTCCAGAAATGATTGGAGTTGGTGTACGATTTCTGTCATTTCCTGCCAGATTTTTTTTCTCTCCTGGCGCTAGAAAACCTCTCTCTCTGGAGTGGTTGTGGCTACCCAGGTTGTCTCACGGTCTGGATGTTCTGTGTCCTCTTGTAGCCTTTAGGTGGTGTGCCTGGCAATATAAGTTATATCACTGGCTTTCCTGAACTGAAGACTGACACATTTCAGGGTGGAAAAGCTTACAGGAAGGAAGGCTGCATTTTCCTGTTGTCATATGAGCACGGCATTTTGTGGGGTGGTCGAAGTTGCACGTCCCATCTGTTTTTCCAGATATTCCATGACTGCAAATACTAAGTGCACAGTATTTGCATAGACCTGGTTTCTGTTTACCTTGTTGTTTTGTGACTGTATTCCCTAATGGTGCGTGTTGTCCTGTCTCATTTCTAACTTCAGCACTAATGTTATCTGGTAATTTATCTCCATTGTTTCTCGGGGCATCCCCTTGTTTACAGTAATGTATAAAATTAAATGTGGCAGATAAGAAACTGTACAGTGTTTTTCCTATTATTCCTGCCTGCTCCAATAGCTCTTGGACTAGTCTCATCCGCAGTACAGTGTCAAAAGCCTTCTTATAGTCCAAGAAAATGCAGTCTACCCATCCCTCTCTCTCCTGTCTTACTGCTGTTACCTTGTCATACAACTCCAGTAGGTTTGTGATGCAGGATTTCCCGTTCCCGAAACTGTACTGGTTGTCGTGTATGAGCCCGTTACTTCCTAGGTGCTCCACCACTTTTCTAGGTGCTCCACCACATTTCTAGGTGATCCACCACTCATCTAGGTGCTCCACCACTCTTCTAGATGCTCCACCAGTCTTCTAGATGCTCCACCACTCTTCTAGGTCTCCACCAGCCTTCTAGGGGCTTCATCAGTCTTCTAAGATAAGATAAGATTTCGTTCGGATTTTTAACCCCGGAGGGTTAGCCACCCAGGATAACCCAAGAAAGTCAGTGCGTCATCGAGGACTGTCTAACTTATTTCCATTGGGGTCCTTAATCTTGTCCCCCAGGATGCGACCCACACCAGTCCACTAACACCCAGGTACCTATTTGCTGCTAGGTGAACAGGACAACAGGTGTAAGGAAACGTGTCGAAATGTTTCCACCCGCCGGGAATCGAACCCGGGCCCTCCGTGTGTGAAGCGGGAGCTTTAGCCACCAGGCCACCGGGCCACATCAGTGTTCTAGATGCTCCACCATGCTTCCAGACCTCAGGTAGTTAGGTGCCCCATAGCCCAGTGGTTAAAGCTCTCGCTTCACACAACGAGGGTCCGGGTTTGATTCCCGGCGATGGGTCGAAAAATTGGACGTGTTTCCTTGCACCGGTTGTCTATGTTCACCCATCAGTAAAATGAGTACCTGGGTGTTAGTGGACTGGTGTGGGTGGCATCCTGGGTCACAACTGACCTAATTTGTGGGAAATGCTCCACATAACAAGGGACTTTCTATATAGTAGCATGTCATAGGTGTCAGCTATGGTCTGTAAAAGTTGTATCATGTACTGATAGCAAATGAAGATATTATTATTATTTTTATTATTGATCTGTTTCGAAAGATGTGTTGAAAATTGTTGTTAGTGGTACACACGTTGTTAACGTATACAACAAGACTAGTCCCAGAGCTAAGTGGTATGTCCTGTGATAAGATGTTAAGGGAACTCAACCTGACGACACTGAAGGACAGGAGGGACAGGAGGACAGGAGGACATGGTAACACTGGAGGACAGGAGGGACAGGAGACATGGTCTAGCACTGGAGGACAGGAGGGACACAAGGACATGGTAACACTGGAGGACAGGAGGGACAGGAGGACATGGTAACACTCGAGGACAGGAGGGACAGGAGGACATGGTAACACTGGAGAGACAGAGGGACAGGAGAGCATGGTAACACTGGGACAGGAGGGATAAGGGGGACATGTATTACGGAAAAAATACTGAGGCCAATTGACAAGGTGGACAGGGCCAGAATGTTTCAGACTGGACACAGGAACTAGGGGACACAGGAACAAGGGGACACAGGAACAAGGGGCACAGGAACCATGGGACACAGGAACAAGGGGACACAGGAACAAGGGGACACAGGAACAAGGGGACACAGGAACAAGTGGGACACAGGAACAAGGGGACACAGGAACAAGGGGATACAGGAACAAGGGGATACAGGAACAGGGGACACAGGAACAAGGGGAACAGGAACAAGGGGACACAGGAACAAGGGGACACAGGAACAAGGGGACACAGGAACAAGGGGACACAGGAACAAGGGGATACAGGAACAAGGGGATACAGGAACAAGGGGACACAGGAACAAGGGGACACAGGAACAAGGGGACACAGGAACAAGGGGACACAGGAACAAGGGGACACAGGAACAAGGGGACACAGGAACAAGGGGATACAGGAACAAGGGACACAGGAACAAGGGGACACAGGAACAAGGGGACACAGGAACAAGGGGACACAGGAACAAGGGGACACAGGAACAAGGGGACACAGGAACAAGGGGACACAGGAACAAGGAACAGGAACACAGGAACAAACAAGGGGACACAGAAACAAGGGACACAGGAACAAGGGGACACAGGAACAAGGGGACACAGGAACAAGGAAAAAAAGGGACACAGGAACAAGGGGACACAGGAACAAGGGACACAGGAACAAGGGGACACAGGAACAAGGGACACAGGAACAATGGACACAGGAACAAGGACACAGGAACAAGGGGACACAGGAACAAGGGGACACAGGAACAAGGGGACACAGGAACAAGGGGACACAGGAACAAGGGGACACAGGAACAAGGGAACACAGGAACAAGGGACACAGGAACAAGGGGACACAGGAACAAGGGGACACAGGAACAAGGGGACACAGGAACAAGGGGAACACAGGAACAAGGGACACAGGAACAAGGGGACACAGGAACAAGGGGACACAGGAACAAGGGGACACAGGAACAAGGGGAACAGGAACAAGGGGACACAGGAACAAGGGGACACAGGAACAAGGGGCAAGAACAAGGGACACAGGAACAAGGGGACAAGGAACAAGGGACACAGGAACAATGGGACACAGGAACAATGGACACAGGAACAAGGGACACAGGAACAAGGGGACACAGGAACAAGGGGACACAGGAACAAGGGGACACAGGAACAAGGGGACACATGAACAAGGGACACAGGAACAAGGGGACACAGGAACAAGGGAGAACAGGAACAAGGGGACACTAGGAACAAGGGGACAAGGAAAAAGGGGACACAGGAACAAGGGGACACAGGAACAAGGGGACAAGGAACAAGGGGACACAGGAACAAGGGACACAGAACAAGGGGACACAGGAACAAGGGACACAGGACAAGGGACAAGGAACAAGGACCAGGAACAAGGGGACACAGGAACAAGGGGACACAGGAACAAGAGGACACAGGAACAATTGGACACAGGAACAAGGGGACACAGGAACAAGGGGACACAGGAACAAGGGGACACAGGAACAAGGGGACACAGGAACAAGGGGACACAGGAACAAGGGGACACAGGAACAAGGGGACACAGGAACAAGGAGACACAGGAGCAAGGGGACACAGGAACAATTGGACACAGGAACAAGGGGACACAGGAACAAGGGAACACAGGAACAATGGGACACAGGAACAAAGGGACACAGGAACAAGGGAACACAGGAACAATTGGACACAGGAACAAGGGGACACAGGAAATAAAGAGGACGCAGGAACAATTGAACACAGGAACATGGGGACACAGGAACAAGGGGACACAGGAACAAGGGGACACAGGAACAAGGGGACACAGGAACAAGGGGACACAGGAACAATTGGACACAGGAACAAGGGGACACAGGAACAAGAGGACACAGGCACAATTGGACAGAGGACCAAGGGGACACAGGAAAAAGTGGACACAGGAACAAGGGGACACAGGAGCAAGGGGACAAAGGAACAATTGTACACAGGAACAAGGGGACACAGGAACAAGGGAACACAGGAACAAGGGGACACAGGAACAAAGGGACACAGGAACAAGGGAACACAGGAACAATTGGACACAGGAACAAGGGAACACAGGAACAAGAGGACGCAGGAACAATTGGACACAGGAACAAGGGGACACAGGAGCAAGGGGACACATGAACAAGGGGACACAGGAACAAGGGGACACAGGAACAAGGGGACACAGGAACAAGACGACACAGGAACAAGGGGACACAGGAACAAGGGGACATAGGAACAAGGGGACACAGGAACAAGGGGACACAGGAACAAGGGGACACAGGAACAAGAGGACACAGGAACAATTGGACACAGGAACAAGGGGACACAAGAACAAGGGGACACAGGAACAAGGGGACACAGGAACAAGGGGACACAGGAACAAGGGGACACAGGAACAATTGGACACAGGAGCAAGGGGACACAGGAACAAGACTACACAGGCACAATTGGACACAGGACCAAGGGGACACAGGAACAAGGGGACACAGGAACAAGGGGACAAAGGAGCAAGGGGACACAGGAACAATTGGACACAGGAACAAGGGGACACAGGAACAAGGGAACACAGGAACAAGGGGACACAGGAACAAAGGGACACAGGAACAAGGGAACACAGGAACAATTGGACACGGGAACAATGGAACACAGGAACAAGAGGACGCAGGAACAATTGGACACAGGAACAAGGGGACACAGGAACAAGGGGACACATGAACAAGGGGACACAGGAACAAGGGGACACAGGAACAAGGGGACACAGGAACAAGGGGACATAGGAACAAGGGGACACAGGAACAAGGGGACACATGAACAAGTGGACACAGGAACAAGAGGACACAGGAACAATTGGACACAGGAACAAGGGGACACAGGAACAAGGGGACACAGGAACAAGGGGGCACAGGAACAAGGGGACACAGGAACAGGGACACAAGAACAAGGGGACACAGGGACAATTGGACACAGGAACAAGGGGACACAGGAACAAGAGGACACAGGCACAATTGGACACAGGACCAAGGTGACACAGGAACAAGGGGACACAGGAACAAGCTGACACAGGAGCAAGGGGACACAGGAACAATTGGACACAGGAACAAGGGGATACAGGAACAATGGAACACATGAACAAGGGGACACAGGAACAAAGGGACACAGGAACAATTGGACACAGGAACAAGGGGACACAGGAATAAGAGGACGCAGGAACACTTGGACACAGGAACAAGGGGACACAGGAACAAGGGGACACAGGAACAAGGGGACACAGGAAAAAGGGGACACAGAAACAAGGGGACACAGGAACAAGGGGACACAGGAACAAGGGGACACAGGAACAAGAGGACACAGACACAATTGGACACAGGACCAAGGGGACACAGGAACAAGGGGACACAGGAACAAGGGGACACAGGAGCAAGGGGACACAGGAACAAAGGGACACAGGAACAAGGGAACACAGGAACAATTGGACACAGGAACAAGGGAACACAGGAACAAGAGGACGCAGGAACAATTGGACACAGGAACAAGAGAACACAGGAACAAGGGGACACAGGAACAAGGGGACACATGAACAAGGGGACACAGGAACAAGGGGACACAGGAACAAGACGACACAGAAACAATTGGACACAAGAACAAGGGGACAGAGGAACAAGGGGACACCGAGACAAGGGGACACAGCAACAAAGGGACACAGCAACAAGGGGACACAGAGACAAGGGGACACAGAGACAAGGGGACACAGAGACAAGGGGACACAACTTGAGGTTTAAAACTCAGGTGAGTCACAGAAATTTTAGGAAGCATTTCTCCAGCCTTAGACTCGTCAGGAAGTGGAACAATCCGGACAGTGACGTACTGGAGACAGGATCTATACATAGCTTCAAGAAGAGGTACGATTACGCTCATGGATCTGTGAGTGGATCTAGTAGCGACCAGCGAAGAGGCGGGGCCAGCAGCTGTGACTTGACCTCTGAAACCACAAATAGGTGAGTACACAATGGGTCCAGGGACCGAACCCATGAAGGCAGGGTTAGGGTGAAAGGGCGAAACGTTACAAGAAGGGATACAACATGAGAGTGAAAGGGACCCAGATGACCCCAATTAAGTGATGAGAGAGAGAGAGAGAGAGAGAGAGAGAGAGAGAGAGAGAGTGGACAGTCACACAGGATGTAAGTTGAGGTGCCGAATATCCGGCAGAACACCGACAAGGATTATACCGTATTGTATCCTAGCATGTATCCTAGCATGTATCCTAGCATGTATCCTAGCTTGTATCCTAGCATGTATCCTAGCATGCATCCTAGCTTGTATCCTAGCATGTATCCTAGCATGCATCCTAGCTTGTATCCTAGCATGTATCCTAGCATGTATCCTAGCTTGTATCCTAGCATGTATCCTAGCATGCATCCTAGCTTGTATCCTAGCATGTATCCTAGCATGTATCCTAGCATGTATCCTAGCTTGTATCCTAGCATGTATCCTAGCATGTATCCTAGCATGTATCCTAGCATGTATCCTAGCATGCATCCTAGCTTGTATCTAGCTGTATCCTAGCATGTATCCTAGCATGTATCCTAGCATGTATCCTAGCTTGTATCCTAGCATGTATCCTAGCATGCATCCTAGCTTGTATCCTAGCATGTATCCTAGTATGTATCCTAGCATGTATCCTAGCATGTATCCTAGCATGTATGCTAGTATGCATCCTAGCTTGTATCCTAGCATGTATCCTAGCATGTATCCTAGCTTGTATCCTAGTTTATATCCTAGTTTGTATCCTAGCATGTATCCTAGCTTGTATTCTAGCATGTATCCTAGCATGTATCCTAGCTTGTATCCTAGCTTGTATCCTAGCTTGTATCCTAGCTTGTATCCTAGCATGTATCCTAGCTTGTATCCTAGCATGTATCCTAGCATGTGTCCTAGCTTGTATCCTAGCTTGTATCCTAGCTTGTATCCTAGCATGTATACTAGCGTATATCCCAGCTTGTATCCTAGCATGCATCCTAGCTTGTATCCTAGCTTGTATCCTAGCTTGTATCCTAGCATGTATCCTAGCATGTATCCTAGCTTGTATCCTAGCATGTATCCTAGCTTGTATCCTAGCATGCATCCTAGCTTGTATCCTAGCTTGTATCCTAGCATGTATCCTAGCATGTATCCTAGCACGTATCCTAGCATGTATCCTAGCATGTTTACCTGGAGTTTACCTGGAGAGAGTTCAGGGGGTCAACGCCCCCGTGGCCCGGTCTGTGACCAGGCATCCTGCTGGATCAGAGCCTGATCAACCAGGCTGTTACTGCTGGCTGCACGCAAACCAACGTACGAGCCACAGCCTGGCTGGACAGGAACCGACTTTAGGTGCTTGTCCAGTGCCAGCTTGAAGACTATCCTAGCTTGTATCCTAGCATTTTTCCTAGCTTGTATCCCAGCTTGTATCCTAGCTTGTATCCTAGCATGTATCCTAGCATGTCCTAGCATGTATCCTAGCTTGTATCCTAGCATGTATCCTAGCTTGTATCCTAGCATGCACCCTAGCTTGTATCCTAGCTTGTATCCTAGCATGTATCCTAGCTTGTATCCTAGCATTTTTCCTAGCTTGTATCCCAGCTTGTATCCTAGCTTGTATCCTAGCATGTATCCTAGCATGTCCTAGCATGTATCCTAGCTTGTATCCTAGCATGTATCCTAGCATGTATCCTAGCTTGTATCCTAGCATGCACCCTAGCTTGTATCCTAGCTTGTATCCTAGCTTGTATCCTAGCTTGTATCCTTGCTTGTATCCTAGCATGTATCCTAGCATGTATCGCAGATTGTATCCTAGCATGTATCCTAGCATGTATCCTAGCATGTATCCTAGCTTGTATCCTAGCTTGTATCCTAGCATGTATCCTAGCATGTATCCTAGCATGTATCCTAGCATGTATCCTAGCATGTATCCTAGCTTGTATCCTAGCTTGCATCCTAGCATGTATCCTAGCATGTATTCTAGCTTGTATCCTAGCTTGTATCCTAGCATGTATCCTAGCACATATCCTAGAATGTATCCTAGCATGTATCCTAGCATGTATCCTAGCATGTATCCTAGCTTGTATCCTAGCTTGTATCCTAGCATGTATCCTAGCTTGTATCCTAGCATGTATCCTAGCATGTATCCTAGCTTGTATCCTAGCTTGTATCCTAGCTTGTATCCTAGCATGTATCCTAGCTTGTATCCTAGCATGTATCCTAGCATGTATCCTAGCTTGTATCCTAGCATGTATCCTAGCTTGTATCCTAGCATGTATCCTAGCATGTATCCTAGCATGTATCCTAGCATGTATCCTAGCTTGTATCCTAGCATGTATCCTAGCATGTATCCTAGCTTGTATCCTAGCATGTATCCTAGCATGTATCCTAGCTTGTATCCTAGCATGTATCCTAGCTTGTATCCTAGCATGTATCCTAGCTTGTATCCTAGCTTGTATCTAGCATGTATCCGCATGTATCCTAGCTTGTATCCTGCATGTATCCTAGCATGTATCCAGTTGTATCCTAGCATGTATCCTAGCTTGTATCCTAGCATGTATCCTAGCATGTATCCTAGCTTGTATCCTAGCTTGTATCCTAGCATGTATCCTAGCTTGTATCCTAGCATGTATCCTAGCATGTATCCAGTCTTGTATCCTAGCATGTATCCTAGCTTGTATCCTAGCATGTATCCTAGCTTGTATCCTAGCATGTATCCTAGCTTGTATCCTAGCTTGTATCCTAGGATGTATCCTAGCATGTATCCTAGCATGTATCCTAGCTTGTATCCTAGCATGTATCCTAGCTTGTATTCTAGCATGTATCCTAGCATGTATCCTAGCATGTATCCTAGCATGTATCCTAGCATGTATCCTAGCATGTATCCTAGCATGTATCCTAGCATGTATCCTAACATGTATCCTAGCATGTATCCTAGCATGTATCCTAGCATGTATCCTAGCATGTATCCTAGCATGTATCCTAGCATGTATCCTAGCATGTATCCTAGCTTGTATCCTAGCATGTATCCTAGCTTGTATCCTAGCATGTATCCTAGCATGTATCCTAGCATTTGTATCCTAGCATGTATCCTAGCATGTATCCTAGCTTGTATCCTAGCATGTATCCTAGCATGTATCCTAGCATGTATCCTAGCTTGTATCCTAGCATGTATCCTAGCATGTATCCTAGCATGTATCCTAGCATGTATCCTAGCATGTATCCTAGCATGTATCCTAGCATGTATCCTAGCTGTATCCTAGCATGTATCCTAGCATGTATCCTAGCATGTATCCTAGCTTGTATCCTAGCATGTATCCTAGCATGTATCCTAACATGTATCCTAGCATGTATCCTAGCATGTATCCTAGCATGTATCCTAGCATGTATCCTAGCATGTATCCTAGCATGTATCCTAGCATGTATCCTAGCATGTATCCTAGCATGTATCCTAGCATGTATCCTAGCTTGTATCCTAGCATGTATCCTAGCATGTATCCTAGCTTGTATCCTAGCATGTATCCTAGCTTGTATCCTAGCATGTATCCTAGCATGTATCCTAGCATGTATCCTAGCATTTATCCTAGCATGTATCCTAGCATGTATCCTAGCATGTATCCTAGCATGTATCCTAGCTGTATCCTAGCATGTATCCTAGCATGTATCCTAGCATGTATCCTAGCATGTATCTAGCATGTATCCTAGCTGTATCCTAGCATGTATCCTAGCTTTTATTCTAGCATGTATCCTAGCTTGTATCTAGCATGTATCCTAGCATGTATCCTAGCATGTATCCTAGCATGTATCCTAGCATGTATCCTAGCATGTATCCTAGCATGTATCCTAGCATGTATCCTAGCATGTATCCTAGCATTTTATCCTAGCATGTATCCTAGCTTGTATCCTAGCATGTATCCTAGCATGTATCCTAGCATGTATCCTAGCTTGTATCCTAGCTGTATCCTAGCATGTATCCTAGCATGTATCCTAGCATGTATCCTAGCATGTATCCTAACTTGTATCCTAGCTTGTATCCTAGCTTGTATCCTAGCATGTATCCTAGCATGTATCCTAGCATGTATCCTAGCATGTATCCTAGCTGTATCTAGCATGTATCCTAGCTTGTATCCTAGCATGTATCCTAGCATGTATCCTAGCATGTATCCTAGCATTGTATCCTAGCATGTATCCTAGCATTGTATCCTAGCTTGTATCCTAGCATGTATCCTAGCAATGTATCCTAGTTGTATCCTAGCTGTACCTAGTTGTATCTAGCATGTATCCTAGCTTGTATCCTAGCATGTATCTATGCATGTTCTAGCTTGGTACAGCATTACACTGAGTGTATCTAATGTCCTACAGAGTGTATCACTTAAAGCTCTACATAGTGTAATCTAGCTTAGATCTACTGATGTTACTCCATAGCTTCGTACCTAGTGTACATCAGCAAGCCCCTACATCAGGGTATCACTACTGATCACAGACATGTATCCTCAGTTGATCATAGGGTACTCAGGAGTCCCAGGCACTACAGTACCTATGTGTACTTCTCAGATTACTAGGTACATACTGGTAAAGCTCTACATAGAGGTACATCATAGGACCAACATGTTTACTCCAAGCTTACCAGAGTATCTTAATGGAAGTCCAGGGACTGTCCCTCAGCATTACAGGGTACATAATGGGTCCAGGGACTGTCCCTCAGCATTACAGAGGTACATAATGGTCCAGGGACTGTCCCTAACATTACAGAGGTACATATGGTCCAGGGACTGTCACTCAAACATTACAGAGCACATAATGGATCCAGGGACTGTCCCTCAACATTACAGAGGCACATAATGGATCCAGGGACTGTCCCTCAACATTACAGAGGCACATAATGGGTCCAGGGACTGTACCTCAACATTACAGAGGTACATAATGGGTCCAGGGACTGTACCTCAGCATTACAGAGGTACATAATGGGTCCAGGGACTGTACCTCAACATTACAGAGGTACATAATGGGTCCAGGGACTGTACCTCAGCATTACAGAGGTACATAATGGGTCCAGGGACTGTCCCTCAGCATTACAGAGGTACATAATGGGTCCAGGGACTGTACCTCAGCATTACAGAGGTACATAATGGGTCCAGGGACTGTTCCTCAACATTACAGACACACATAATTGGTCCAGGGACTGTACCTCAACATTACAGAGGTACATAATGGGTCCAGGGACTGTACCTCAACATTACAGAGGTACATAATGGGTCCAGGGACTGTTCCTCAACATTACAGAGGTACATAATGGGTCCAGGGACTGTACCTCAACATTACAGAGGTACATTATGGGTCCAGGGACTGTACCTCAACATTACAGAGGTACATAATGGGTCCAGGGACTGTACCTCAACATTACAGAGGTACATAATGGGTCCAGGGACTGTACCTCAACATTACAGAGGTACATAATGGGTCCAGGGACTGTACCTCAACATTACAGAGGTACAATATGGGTCCAGGGACTGTACCTCAACATTACAGAGGTACATAATGGGTCCAGGGACTGTACCTCAACATTACAGAGGTACATAATGGGTCCAGGGACTGTACCTCAACATTACAGAGGTACATAATGGGTCCAGGGACTGTACCTCAACATTACAGAGGTACATAATGGGTCCAGGGACTGTACCTCAACATTACAGAGGTACATTATGGGTCCAGGGACTGTACCTCAACATTACAGAGGTACATAATGGGTCCAGGGACTGTCCCTCAACATTACAGAGGTACATAATGGGTCCAGGGACTGTCCCTCAGCATTACAGACACACATAATGGGTCCAGGAACTGTACCTCAACATTACAGACACACATAATGGGTCCAGGAACTGTACCTCAACATTACAGACACACATAATGGGTCCAGGAACTGTACCTCAACATTACAGACACACATAATTGGTCCGGGAACTGTACCTCAACATCACAAACACACATAATGGGTCCAGGAACTGTACCTCAACATTACAGACACACATAATGGGTCCAGGAACTGTACCTCAACATTACAGACACACAATAATTGGTCCAGGAACTGTACCTCAACATCACAAACACACATAATGGGTCCAGGAACTGTACCTCAACATCACAGACACACATAATGGGTCCAGGAACTGTACCTCAACATTACAGACACACATAATGGGTCCAGGAACTGTACCTCAACATTACAGACACACATAATGGGTCCAGGAACTGTACCTCAACATTACAGACACACATAATGGGTCCAGGAACTGTACCTCGACATTACAGACACACATAATGGGTCCAGGAACTGTACCTCAACATTACAGACACACATAATGGGTCCAGGAACTGTACCTCAACATTACAGACACACATAATGGGTCCAGGAACTGTACCTCAACATTACAGACACACATAATTGGTCCAGGAACTGTACCTCAACATCACAAACACACATAATGGGTCCAGGAACTGTACCTCAACATCACAGACACACATAATGGGTCCAGGAACTGTACCTCAACATTACAGACACACATAATGGGTCCAGGAACTGTACCTCAACATTACAGACACACATAATGGGTCCAGGAACTGTACCTCAACATTACAGACACACATAATGGGTCCAGGAACTGTACCTCAACATTACAGACACACATAATGGGTCCAGGAACTGTACCTCAACATTACAGACACACATAATTGGTCCGGGAACTGTACCTCAACATCACAAACACACATAATGGGTCCAGGAACTGTACCTCAACATTACAGACACACATAATGGGTCCAGGAACTGTACCTCAACATTACAGACACACATAATTGGTCCAGGAACTGTACCTCAACATCACAAACACACATAATGGGTCCAGGAACTGTACCTCAACATCACAGACACACATAATGGGTCCAGGAACTGTACCTCAACATTACAGACACACATAATGGGTCCAGGAACTGTACCTCAACATTACAGACACACATAATGGGTCCAGGAACTGTACCTCAACATTACAGACACACATAATGGGTCCAGGAACTGTACCTCAACATTACAGACACACATAATGGGTCCAGGAACTGTACCTCGACATTACAGACACACATAATGGGTCCAGGAACTGTACCTCAACATTACAGACACACATAATGGGTCCAGGAACTGTACCTCAACATTACAGACACACATAATGGGTCCAGGAACTGTACCTCAACATTACAGACACACATAATTGGTCCAGGAACTGTACCTCAACATCACAAACACACATAATGGGTCCAGGAACTGTACCTCAACATCACAGACACACATAATGGGTCCAGGAACTGTACCTCAACATTACAGACACACATAATGGGTCCAGGAACTGTACCTCAACATTACAGACAACACTAATGGGTCCAGGAACTGTACCTCAACATTACAGACACACATAATGGGTCCAGGAACTGTACCTCAACATTACAGACACACATAATGGGTCCAGGAACTGTACCTCAACATTACAGACACACATAATTGGTCCGGGAACTGTACCTCAACATCACAAACACACATAATGGGTCCAGGAACTGTACCTCAACATTACAGACACACATAATGGGTCCAGGAACTGTACCTCAACATTACAGACACACATAATTGGTCCAGGAACTGTACCTCAACATCACAAACACACATAATGGGTCCAGGAACTGTACCTCAACATCACAGACACACATAATGGGTCCAGGAACTGTACCTCAACATTACAGACACACATAATGGGTCCAGGAACTGTACCTCAACATTACAGACACACATAATGGGTCCAGGAACTGTACCTCAACATTACAGACACACATAATGGGTCCAGGAACTGTACCTCAACATTACAGACACACATAATGGGTCCAGGAACTGTACCTCAACATTACAGACACACATAATGGGTCCAGGAACTGTACCCCAACAAATTACAGTGGTAATGAAGACTTTACAAGCTAAAGCTCCCGCTTCACACACGGAGGGCCCGGGTTCGATTCCCGGCGGGTGGAAACATTTCGACACGTTTCCTTACACCTGTTGTCCTGTTCACCTAGCAGCAAATAGGTACCTGGGTGTTAGTGGACTGGTGTGGGTCGCATCCTGGGGGACAAGATTAAGGACCCCAATGGAAATAAGTTAGACAGTCCTCGATGACGCACTGACTTTCTTGGGTTATCCTGGGTGGCTAACCCTCCGGGGTTAAAAATCCCAACGAAATCTTATCTTATCTTATCTTGCAGATATGAATTAAGTCAGAAATATTACCATGACTTACACGTCACTCTGAATTATTCATATTATCTTATATTTTAGCAAGGTATTTTGGAAATAAATAAGTCAGAGAGGATGTGTTATTTACAGTGGATAAAGTCAGGGTATTTTTCCAGTTGTTGGTAATATACCACTGTGGATAAAAATACTTTGATATTTCTTAGAATAATTCTGAGAGAGTTGTCTCTGAAGTCTTTAATTTTGATCACATTCCAGCATATAGTGAGTCAAGATGTGACGCCTTCCAGCACTCCATGACGCAGGTTGTGACGTCTTCCAGCACTCAATGACTCAGGTTGTGACGTCTTCCAGCACTCAGTGACTCAGGTTGTGACGTCTTCCAGCACTCAATGACTCAGGTTGTGACGTCTTCCAGCACTCAATGACTCAGGTTGTGACGTCTTCCAGCACTCAATGACTCAGGTTGTGACGTCTTCCAGCACTCAGTGACTCAGGTTGTGACGCCTTCCAGCACTCAATGACTCAGGTTGTGACGTCTTCCAGCACTCAATGACTCAGGTTGTGACGTCTTCCAGCACTCAATGACTCAGGTTGTGACGTCTTCCAGCACTCAATGACTCAGGTTGTGACGCCTTCCAGCACTCAATGACTCTATCTATGACGCCTTCCAGCACTCAATGACTCTATCTATGACGCCTTCCAGCACTCAATGACTCTATCTATGACGCCTTCCAGCACTCAATGACTCTATCTATGACGCCTTCCAGCACTCAATGACTCTATCTATGACGCCTTCCAGCACTCAATGACTCTATCTATGACGCCTTCCAGCACTCAATGACTCTATCTATGACGCCTTCCAGCACTCAATGACTCTATCTATGACGCCTTCCAGCACTCAATGACTCTATCTATGACGCCTTCCAGCACTCAATGACTCTATCTATGACGCCTTCCAGCACTCAATGACTCTATCTATGACGCCTTCCAGCATTCAATGACTTAGGTTGTGACGCCTTCCAGCACTCAATGACTCTATCTATGACGCCTTCCAGCACTCAATGACTCTATCTATGACGCCTTCCAGCATTCAATGACTTAGGTTGTGACGCCTTCCAGCACTCAATGACTCTATCTATGACGCCTTCCAGCACTCAATGACTCTATCTATGACGCCTTCCAGCATTCAATGACTTAGGTTGTGACGCCTTCCAGCACTCAATGACTCTATCTATGACGCCTTCCAGCACTCAATGACTCTATCTATGACGCCCTCCAGCACATAATAACGCAGGGTGTGACGCACTGCAACACACAATGATTCAACAAGCAACAAGTTTCTCTGGTAAGGGTTACACATAGTTATGACTACATCATCTAGTTCTACAACCCCCCAGAGATACAACCCAGCCGGAGCCTGGTACTAGTGACATCCTAGAGTCTGATGATTTTGTTAAATGTACCACTTACATGTATCACCTCCTGCATGATAATAATAATAATAATAATAATAATAATAATAATAATAATAATAATAATATAATAATATACTTACTTACTACCAGTACATGTACAAGGTATACAGACCATAGCTGACATCAATGACATACTACTATATAGAAAGCCGCTTGTTATGCTGAGCATTTCCAGCAAATTAGGTCAGTTTTGTCTCAGGATGCTGGAGTTCATTACCTTTGTAACCTGTCATGATTGTGTCCAGATCTAGTTCATTACCTTTGTAACTTGTCATAAGTAAGTAAGTAAGTAAGTAAGTTTATTCAGGTATACACAAATACAGTTACATAGAATTATCATACATAGCAGCATATGTGTAGAGAACCTGGGATAACACAAAAAAGTCAGACAGAGTGACTTATTTCCATTGGGGTCCTTTTACCTTATTATTATAATATAAAGGTTGTAATATTTTCTTATTATGCTACAATGAAGATAACATCTTATTATCATACTAAAAAGACTATCTACTACACGAGGGTCATTAAGACTATCTACAATACGAGGGTCATTAAGACTATCTACTACACGAGGGTCATTAAGACTATCTACTACACGAGGGTCATTAAGACTATCTACTACACGAGGGTCATTATGACTATCTACTACACGAGGGTCATTAAGACTATCTACTACACGAGGGTCATTAAGACTATCTACAATACGAGGGTCATTAAGACTATCTACTACACGAGGGTCATTAAGACTATCTACAATACGAGGGTCATTACTAGGAATAAGATAAAATTTACACTTATGTTAGCTAAAAAATAGAAAATCATTCCCCTCCCTTTCTGTAGCTACATTCATCAGACACCTTTTGGCACTCTTCTTGAACTGGTTCATGCTATGACTGGCTTTGACATGTGCGGGTAGTCTGTTCCATTCCTGTATTGCTGTACGATAAAAGGTGTTTGAAGCCTGGCCACTGACTGTGGGTACTACAAAGTTGTGCTCTCTCCCCTAGTACTATGATTGTTGTCTCCCCCTAGTACTATGATTGTTGTCTCCCCCTAGTACTATGATTGTTGTCTCCCCCTAGTACTATGATTATTGTCTTCCCCTGGTACTATGATTGTTCTCTCCCCCTAGTACTATGATTGCTTTGGTTCCCAACCTTGACAAAATTGACAGCAAGATATTCTGGACACTGTTCGTGAGCAATTTTATAAACATGATTTAGCTTCAGTTGTTTTACTCTGTCTTCAACATTCAGCATATCCAACTGCTGTAATTCATCCTGGCCTACATGTTCTCTTGGTCCCAGCCCCAGGATGAATCTTACGATTTTGTTCTGGGTGATTTGCAGTCTATCTTTCAGTTTTTTTGTCAAGGCAGAGTACCAAGAAGAGCAAGCGTAATCCATATGGCATTGTATAAGGGCTAGACATAGGGTCCTGCGAGCCTCAGTAGGTAGACACTGTGCTTGTCTATACAGGAACTTCAGTCTGGCATTCGCTTTCTTTACTACACTGTTCCCTATCAATTCTCCTGACATGCATGGGTCAAAGGGGATTCCCAAATATTTTACTGATGAAACCAAAGTGATGGGCTCCCCATTACATTGAACATTAAAATTATTTACCCTTCTCAGTTTATGTTTCGTGCCAAAGAGAATGGCTTCAGTTTTCCCTAGGTGTAATGACAGTTTGTTGTCTACTAACCATTTGCTGCAGGACTCCAGTTCCAGTGTTAAAACATTAGCAATATCTTGTGGGTCTTTACCTGACACTAACAGAGCACTGTCATCTGCATACAGTAGGAGTTTGCACTTGACACTGATAGGCATATCATTGACATAACATAAGAATAATAAGGGACCCAGAATACTACCTTGGGGAACTCCACATGTTATCGGCAGGGGTGTGACCAGCTCTACCTGGAGCTCATTACCTTTGTAATTTGGTCATGATTGTGACCAGATCTAGTTCATTACCTTTGTAACTTGACTAGTGACCTACGTCTCACCTCCTGGCGCTATATAAGGCTCCATCCTATCACTTCAACTCCATATTATTCCAGACAATGGAACAATACTCTTCTCCAGACTGAGGGACTGACCACCTCAAAACTTTAAGGGTGATGGACTGATTACATCGTCTTCAAGTCTCTTCTGCTTCTATCAACTTTGCTGTACTCGACTGAAGAAGCCTACTGTGTAGGCGAAACGTTTCGAAATAAAGATACCTAACTGTTGCATATGTGTCTTACCTAAACAACCTTTGTAACTTGTTCACCTATCAAAACTTTGGAGTCCAGTCCCTGGACCAATTATGTACCTCTGTAATCTTTTGACTATCGCTCACAGGATGGGTATAGTCTGCATTTATTTATTTATTTATTTTTTATTTGGACATGATACATAGATGTACAAAGAAATACATGGTTAAGTGCACATGCCAAAATCCCCTTGTATGCAGAGCATTATGGGCAGCTTAAAATTAACTTAAGATTAACTAAGCAATGATATATTCAGTGGTAAAAATTACAGTAAGCAAATTACAACTTGAAGTACAAATGAGTATTTCAAATTAGAAGCATTAAAATTGTACAGATTTGAAGCATAACATAAAATTAGTTTAATAAATATATTAAGCTAACTGAACATAGATAGACTGACTAGTGTCGATGTCTCTCAGTCTTAGGTCAATGGAGTTCACATGACATTCTTTTCCTATTACTGTACTCAAACTGGTGTCAGCTCTGGATTGTAATTTACTCCCTCCCTGATGGTATTCTACAGAATTCATTACCTTTGTAACTTGTGAGCTCATTACCTTTGTAACTTGTCATGATTGTGACCAGACTTACCTGGAGTTCATTACCTTTGTAAATTGTGAGTTCATTACCTTTGTAAATTGTGAGTTCATTACCTTTGTAAATTGTGAGTTCATTACCTCTGTAACTTGCTCAGCTATCAAAACTTTGGAGTCCAGTCCCTGGACCAATTATGTACCTCTGTAATCTTTTGACTACCGCCCACAGGATGGGTATGGGGTGCATAATAAACATATTAAACTAACAACCTGATGGTATATACCTTTGCTAATTCATCACTTTTATCATGTAATTGAAGATCACTGTGTAATGGCATCCACAGGTCTATTCTAAGCCTTCCACGTGCAAATTTTCCCCCATAGGCTGTTACATCATATATGTAAATATCTGTGAATCATCCAGTTGTGGTTAGAGGCATGCATATATCCCCCAACTTAGAACAATGGTGGAAGGATATCCCCTGCAAATGTAGAATCAACTATAGATTCATAATAAAGAATGGTTATCATAAAAAAATCTTAAGTAAAGTAAGTTTACATTAGTCTATCTTCTCATATTAATTTCAAGGCTTTTCACCCACGCAAATACACATCTATTAATGTCCTCTTGTAACCCAATAGACAAAAAAAGTAGTGGTAATACCAGCAGAGAATAACATACCCCAAAAATGTGAGCAATGGTGGTAGGATAACCCTTGCAAATACAGAATCAACCACAATATAAAAAAAAAGACAGCTGCGATAAAATCTTAAGCTTAGTAGATATACTTTAGTCTCCCCTCCAAAACCCCTTTCCACCCCTCCTACCCACCAAAACACACACCAAATAACCCCTTTCCACCACCCCAATAAACAAAAAACTCCAGAGAACACCACCAGGGCCCTCAAAGGGGGTAGAACCCCCAAAAGGGAAATATAAGACAAAAAACAAGAATGTTGTCCCCTCGGACGGGGTCCTGAGGGTGGGTGTCATGGCTCCCACTCCCTGTTATAAGACAACCAGTCTGCCTGCTGCTCTACTCCAGCTGTCACCTCCTCCACTCCACTACCACCTCTTACACACTCCCACTCCACTACAACCATCATATTGACCACCTCAATGGCCGCCCCGGGGCTTTTTGACCTGGAATTACAAGAGGAAGATGCAATAGAGTGTGACCAATCTGACGACGATGCTATAGAAATAGAGGAGGTATGACCCGCCACTTATATACCTTATTTAACACCATTTACAATATATCCCCCCTTATTTTTGACCATTTATACACAAAATAACACCCAATTGACCTTATTTTCCCAAAATAATAAAGAAAATTAACCTTAGTCGTCAGTAAAACTCACATGAACATTATCCTTGAAAAGGTCATCCAAGCCTTTTATATACCTTATTTAACACCATTTACAATATATCCCCCTCTTATTTATAGCCATTTATACACAAAATAACACCTAATTAACCTTATTTCCCCAAAATAATAATGAAAAATAATGTCATTCAGTAAAAATGACATGAACATTATCCTTGAAAAGGTCATCCCAGCCTTGTATATATATATATTTTTTTCAATAAAGTTGGTGTATAGAGTTTTATTGATGACTGGAGGAGCTTTATTAATATGTCTTTATTGATATTAACCCGTTTATAATGTTATTACTATTTTATGGGAAGTTTTAATGCAGGAGCTTAGTGGAAGGTCACACTTGACCTTATTAGGCTGTCATGGGTAATAAGGTCATGCTAGCTTTATTAGGGTAACCTGGATAATAAGGGCACAGTTGCTTTATTAGGTTAACCTGGATAATAAGGTCACACTAGCTTTATTAGGTTAACCTGGATAATAAGGTCACACTAGCTTTATTAGGTTAACCTGGATAATAAGGTCACACTAGCTTTATTAGGTTAACCTGGATAATAAGGTCACACTAGCTTTATTAGGTTAACCTGGATAATAAGGTCACACTAGCCTTATTAGGTTAACCTGGATAATAAGGTCACACTAGCTTTATTAGGTTAACCTGGATAATAAGGTCACACTAGCTTTATTAGGTTAACCTGGATAATAAGGTCACACTAGCTTTATTAGGTTAACCTGGATAATAAGGTCACACTAGCTTTATTAGGTTAACCTGGATAATAAGGTCACACTAGCTTTATTAGGTTAACCTGGATAATAAGGTCACACTATGCTTTATTAGGTTAACCTGGGTAATAAGGTCACAGTTGCTTTATTAGGTTAACCTGGGTAATAAGGTCACACTAGCTTTATTAGGTTAACCTGGGTAATAAGGTCACACTAGCTTTATTAGGTTAACCTGGATAATAAGGTCACACTAGCTTTATTAGGTTAACCTGGATAATAAGGTCACACTAGCTTTATTAGGTTAACCTGGATAATAAGGTCACACTAGCTTTATTAGGTTAACCTGGGTAATAAGGTCACACTTGCTTTATTAGGGTAACCTGGATAATAAGGTCACACTAGCTTTATTAGGGTAACCTGGATAATAAGGTCACACTAGCTTTATTAGGTTAACCTTGATAATAAGGTCACTTGCTTTATTAGGGTAACCTGGGTAATAAGGTCACACTTGCTTTATTAGGTTAACCTGGATAATAAGGTCACACTTGCTTTATTAGGTTAACCTGGATAATAAGGTCACAGTTGCTTTATTAGGTTAACCTGGATAATAAGGTCACAGTTGCTTTATTAGGTTAACCTGGATAATAAGGTCACACTTACTTTATTAGGGTAACCTGGATAATAAGGTCACACTAGCTTTATTAGCTTATCCTGGGTTATAAGGTCACATTGACTTTAGTTGTCCAGGATAATAAGGTCACCTCGACTTTATTTTGTTATCCTATGTCCGAGTTATACGTGTGTTGTTTCCGTCACGGTATTGCAATTTTTTATTCTTGATTTTGGGGCAATTTGGGTTAATCTTGTCCCCCAGGATGCAACCCACAACAGTCGGCTAACACCCAGGTACCTGGAGGTTATTTCTGGGGATCAACGTCCCTGCAGTCCAGTCCATGACCAGGCCTCGCAGTGGATCAGAACCTGATCAACCAGGCTGTTACTGCTGCTGGCTACATGTCAACCAACATAGGAATCACAGCCCAGCTGGTCAGGCACCTCATAGCCTTCTTAACCCTACTGAGGTACATTGCAGGTGCTCCTCAACTTACGATGGTTCAGCCAATGATTGTTCGATTTACAATTGTTTGACTTACAATAGTTCGATTTTTGTTATTTTGACTTTACGATAGTGCAAAAGCAATTACGTACTTTTGAGATGAAACTCGAGATAATTACCCAACGCGAAGGTGAAAAGTCGCTAACTTGTATTCATTTATTGACTCTTCAATACTACCTGCATTTAATCACAGTAATTATTTGTTTATTAACTTATCACATATATTTGACTTACGATGGGTTCATTGGAACGTAAAAACCCATTGTAAATTGGGGACCATTTGTACAGTACTTTACACAATATATAATTTACATATATCCCTAAGAGTTAATTACAGTAAGTCCACAAGTTTTGAACACAATGAGAATCTTATATATTGTGTATACAACCTCTCATTGCTTAACGACGTATTTGTTTACCAATGCCTCCGACTTACGACAGGCCCTCTGACCAGTATTCATACCTAAATAATGTATATTAGAGCTGATTTCCTCTATTCTGTTTATTACAATGTACAGTACACTACTGTATAAACATTTAAGAATATAACAGAACAGAAATGTTATAAATGGTACAAAAGTGACATTAAAACAATATTAAAGATGGTTGACACAAACCCACTACCATTATAGTATGTTCCTCACTTAGTGACGAATTTGTTTACCAATGTGGTCTTAGGAACGGACCTCTGTTGTTAAGTAAGGAGAGGCTGTAATAATGTTATACACAATACAAAAGAATGTCAACGTGTTTGTAACTCGGTGTATGATAGAGGCAGTAATTTTGGGAAGACCAGTCATGGTTCTATGTTCAGAATTAAATCTTGTTAAAATAATTATGGAAATGAATCCCCTCAAGAAAGGTACATTGGTGACATTGAAGGGATCTTCAACCAGGGTGCCAGGCCTACTCTCCCTTTCCTCGAATCAATTATAATTCCTTCCCAATCCCCTGATGCAGTATGGCCCCCATGGGTTCAGTATAGCCCTTATATATAATAATAATTTTATTTGTTTCACAGCCAGTGTAGTATAGTGCTTCTATATAATAATAATAATGATTATAATAATAATAGTACTTGTATATAATAATAATTTTTGTGGTGTTTCAGAGCCAGTACGAGCAGGGGCCAGACATTAATGCCATTCTCCAGTAAGTATAATAATATGAAAAAGATACACTTGGGCAACATTTTGAAATCTGTATTATGAAAACATTTCGCCAGCGAGCTTCTTCAGTCTGGTACAGGGAAGAACGCTGGAAGATGGAGTTGTTGGAGGTAATCAGTCCCTCAGTCTTGGCAAAAGTACCGCATATGCATGGAGAAGACTGATATACTGAATACATCGACTCCAGGCTGAGGGACTAATTACCTCAAACTACTCCTCCCATCTTCCACCATTTTTCTCTGTATTGGACTGAAGAAACCACTGGCTGGTGAGACGTTTCCTCAGTAAAGATTCCCAAATCATGCACAAGTATCACATTCTTCAACTTGTGGGTTTTCCAAACTGTTAACGTCACAAATGTGACTAAACACGAACTGCTGTCACGTACTCTTCAATATAAGCCAATACAGTGGACCCCCACTTTACGATCACCTCCTAATGCGACCAATTATGTAAGTGTATTTATGTAAGTGCGTTTGTACGTGTATGTTTGGGGGTCTGAAATGGACTAATCTAATTCACTTATGGGAACAAATTTGTTCAGTACTGGCACCTGAACATACTTCTGGAATGAAATAATATCGTAAACCGGGGGTCCACTGTATTCACTTTAAGCCTGTATTTACTTCATAATTTTCGCAGTATGATTTTTTAACACATCAGCTGTTTCCCACCAAGGCAGGGTGACCCGAAAAAAAGGAGAACTTTCATCATCACTCACTCCATCACTGTCTTGCCAGAGGCATGCCTACACTACAATTAAAAAATGCCGTAAGCCGGAAATGCCGTGAGTTGGAAATGCCATGAGTCAGAAATGCCATGAGTCGGAAATGCCACCAGTCGGAAATGCCGTGGGCCGAAAGTACAGTGGGTCGGGAGTACCGTGGGTCAGGAGTGCCATAGGTCAGGAGTACCGTGGGTCGGGAGTACCGTGAGTGGAGTACCGTGAGTCTGGAGTACCGTGAGTCTGGAGTACCGTGAGTCTGGAGTACCGTGAGTCTGGAGTACCGTGAGTCTGGAGTACCATGAGTCAAGAATACCGTGAGTCAAGAATACCGTGAGTCAAGAATACCGTGAGTCGGGAGTACCGTGAGTCGGGAGTACCGCGAGTCGGGAGTACCGTGAGTCGGGAGTACCGTGAGTCGGGAGTACCGTGAGTCGGGAGTACCGTGAGTCGGTAGAGGAGTACCGTGAGTCGGGAGTACCGTGAGTCGGGAGTACCGTGAGTCGGGAGTACCGTGAGTCGGGAGTACCGTGAGTCGGGAGTACCGTGAGTCGGGAGTACCGTGAGTCGGGAGTACCGTGAGTCGGGAGTACCGTGAGTCGGGAGTACCGTGAGTCGGGAGTACCGTGAGTCGGGAGTACCGTGAGTCGGGAGTACCGTGAGTCGGGAGTACCGTGAGTCGGGAGTACCGTGAGTCGGGAGTACCGTGAGTCGGGAGTACCGTGAGTCGGGAGTACCGTGAGTCGGGAGTACCGTGAGTCGGGAGTACCGTGAGTCGGGAGTACCGTGAGTCGGGAATACCATGAGTCGGAAACGAATATGTACTATACTATAAGTAAATAAATCACTACTGCCACTGAATAAATAACTAAATAATTACTGTAACTGAATACCAGCATTGGGAAGCATGTAAATGTGTTTAGGAGTCTTCAACTTACAAACACATTGTTGACATCCTGAATTGTGTATAATGATGATATTATACACAATAATGATATAATAATGATAGATACAATAATAATAATGTACTAGTACAAAAGATTCTCAACATGTTTGTAACTTCTGGACTTACTGTACAAGTTCGGGATTTGTCGCCTTCATGCTGGGTAATTATCTTAAGTTTTATCTCCAAAGTAAGTGCTTTTTCACCATCGTAAAGTTAAACCACCGTACAGTTGAGCCACCAGTCGAACCACCGTAGAGTCAAACCACCGTAAGTTACGGAGTGCCTGTAGTACTCACTTCTCGGTAACTTCTGTGTATGTCCAGTAAAAAATTTAATTTTTTTTTATCATAAATCATTGGTTGAGTGTAAAATATGGACTGTAGTGTAAAATATCGACTGACTATTCAACATGTCATTAACAATCAGTATGACAGAGGCTGTATTAAATGCAGATGTTGGTACATTACAGGTCCGAGGGCATAGAGACATTACAGCTGTCAGACAGCACCGTCAACCCCAGGTCAGAGAAGGTACGACCCTCAGACTTTCAGCTGCTGAAGGTCCTCGGCAAAGGCGGCTATGGGAAAGTCTTCCAGGTAAACAGACTTTTTCCGTAAATTCATGAATACAGTAAATCGACTTACAAATATCTTTATTGTGTATATCATTATTATATACACAATACATAAGGTCCCCAACATGTTTGTAAGTTGAAAATTTCCTGTAACTTGCAAATGGGAGAATGAAATGTGTGACTGTGTTTTGCTCCAGCTAGGACCATTAACTAGGACCAGTGACTAGTCAGTGGTCCTAGTCAGACCGAAACGCGGTCATAAGTTTTGTTCTTCTGCGTGCGGGTTATTTGTGTGTTGTTGCAGTCACGATATTGTGACTACATTCTTTTAGTTTACCTGGGGTTTACCTGGAGAGGGTTTCGGGGGTCAATGCCTCCGTGGCCTGGTCTGAGACCAGGCCTCATGGTGGATCAGGGTCTGATCAACCAGGCTGTTACTGCTGGCCGCACGCAAGCTGATGTACGAACCACAGCCTGGTTGGTCAGGTGCTGACTTTAGGTACCTGTCCAGTGAAGACATTTCTTATTAAAGGCTCAGTCAGCTCTCTTATAAAGATTTTCTATATACAGTAGGACCCCCATATCCATGGGGATGCATTCCAAGGACCTACCATGGATAAAACTGCGGATAGTGGTGAACCCTACGATAAGTGGAAAATCATCACTTTTTCATTGATAGGAAGCATTTCACGGCTTCTCTTACGGTTTGAAGAACTACCACCATCACTACTTTTGTGCTTTGAGGCCATTATTAAGCAAAATTAAGGCTTATTTTTAGGCCAGGGTAAACCACGGATAACTGAAACAGCGGGTACCGGACCCACGGATATGGGGGTCTTACTGTACCATTTTTTCCCATGTGATTGCAGTTGAATAGCAAGTAGAATGAAGGCCTTTCCATGTGATATTCAGTCTTGGATGTACAGGAGGGCCCCGCTTATACAGCAGGTTAGGTTCTGGGCTACTGTAGGGGCTGCCCTGAGGGCCCTTGTACAGCAGGTTAGGTTCTTGGCTACTGTAGGGCCCCACTTATACAGCAGGTTAGGTTCTGGGCTACTGTAGGGCCCTGCTTATACAGCAGGTTAGGTTCTGGGCTACTGTAGGGCCCTGCTTGTACAGCAGGTTAGGTTCTGGGCTACTGTAGGGCCTCGCTTAAACAGCAGGTTAGGTTCTGGGCTACTGTAGGGCCCCACTTATACAGCAGGTTCTGGGTTAATGTAGGGCCCTGCTTGTACAGCAGGTTAGGTTTTGGGCTACTGTAGGGCCCTGCTTATACAGAGGTTAGGTTCCAGGCTACTGTAGGGCCCAGTTTATACAGCAGGTTAGGTTCCAGGCTACTGTAGGGCCCCACTTATACAGCAGGTTAGGTTCTGGGCTATTGTAGGGCCCTACTTATACAGCAGGTTAGGTTCCAGGCCATTGTAGGGCCCCACATATACAGCAGGTTAGGTTCCAGGCTACTGTAGGGCCCCACTTATACAGCAGGTTAGGTTCCAGGCTACTGTAGGGCCCCACTTATACAGCAGGTTAAGTTCCAGGGTACTGTAGAGCCCCGCTTATACAGCAGGTTAGGTTCCGGGCTACTGTAGGGCCCCGCTTATACAGCAGGTTAGGTTCCGGGCTATTGCAGGGCCCCACTTATACAGCAGGTTAGGTTCCGGGCTACTGTAGTGCCCCGCTTATACAGCAGGTTAGGTTCCGGGCTATTGCAGGGCCCCACTTATACAGCAGATTAGGTTCTGGGCTACTGTAGGACCCCACTTATACAGCAGATTAGGTTCCGGGCTACTGTAGGGCCCGACTTATACAGCAGGTTAGGTTCTGGGCTACTGTAGGACCCCACTTATACAGCAGGTTAGGTTCTGGGCTACTGTAGGACCCCACTTATACAGCAGGTTAGGTTCTGGGCTACTGTAGGACCCCACTTATACAGCAGGTTAGGTTCTGGGCTACTGTAGGGCCCTGCTTGTACAGCAGGTTAGGTTCTTGGCTACTGTAGGACCCCACTTATACAGCAGGTTAGGTTCTGGGCTACTGTAGGACCCCACTTATACAGCAGGTTAGGTTCTGGGCTACTGTAGGGCCCTGCTTGTACAGCAGGTTAGGTTCTTGGCTACTGTAGGACCACACTTATACAGCAGGTTAGGTTCTGGGCTACTGTAGGACCCCACTTATACAGCAGGTTAGGTTCTGGGCTACTGTAGGGCCCTGCTTGTACAGCAGGTTAGGTTCTTGGCTACTGTAGGACCCCACTTATACAGCAGGTTAGGTTCTTGGCTACTGTAGGACCCCACTTATACAGCAGGTTAGGTTCTGGGCTACTGTAGGACCCCACTTATACAGCAGGTTAGGTTCTGGGCTACTGTAGGGCCCTGCTTATACAGCAGGTTAGGTTCTGGGCTACTGTAGGACCCCACTTATACAGCAGATTAGGTTCTGGGCTACAGTAGGACCCCACTTATACAGCAGGTTAGGTTCTGGGCTACTGTAGGACCCCACTTATACAGCAGGTTAGGTTCTGGGCTACTGTAGGGCCCTGCTTGTACAGCAGGTTAGGTTCTTGGCTACTGTAGGACCCCACTTATACAGCAGGTTAGGTTCTGGGCTACTGTAGGACCCCACTTATACAGCAGGTTAGGTTCTGGGCTACTGTAGGACCCCACTTATACAGCAGGTTAGGTTCTGGGCTACTGTAGGGCCCTGCTTGTACAGCAGGTTAGGTTCTTGGCTACTGTAGGACCCCACTTATACAGCAGGTTAGGTTCTTGGCTACTGTAGGACCCCACTTGTACAGCAGGTTAGGTTCTGGGCTACTGTAGGACCCCACTTATACAGCAGGTTAGGTTCTGGGCTACTGTAGGGCCCTGCTTGTACAGCAGGTTAGGTTCTTGGCTACTGTAGGACCCCACTTATACAGCAGGTTAGGTTCTGGGCTACTGTAGGACCCCACTTATACAGCAGGTTAGGTTCTGGGCTACTGTAGGACCCCACTTATACAGCAGGTTAGGTTCTGGGCTACTGTAGGACCCCACTTATACAGCAGGTTAGGTTCTGGGCTACTGTAGGACCCCACTTATACAGCAGGTTAGGTTCTGGGCTACTGTAGGACCCCACTTATACAGCAGGTTAGGTTCTGGGCTACTGTAGGACCCCACTTATACAGCAGGTTAGGTTCTGGGCTACTGTAGGACCCCACTTATACAGCAGGTTAGGTTCTGGGCTACTGTAGGACCCCACTTATACAGCAGGTTAGGTTCTGGGCTACTGTAGGACCCCACTTATACAGCAGGTTAGGTTCTGGGCTACTGTAGGACCCCACTTATACAGCAGGTTAGGTTCTGGGCTACTGTAGGACTCCACTTATACAGCAGGTTAGCTTCTGGGCTACTGTAGGACCCCACTTATACAGCAGGTTAGCTTCTGGGCTACTGTAGGGCCCCACTTATACAGCAGGTTAGCTTCTGGGCTACTGTAGGACCCCACTTATACAGCAGGTTAGCTTCTGGGCTACTGTAGGGCCCCACTTATACAGCAGGTTAGCTTCTGGGCTACTGTAGGACCCCACTTATACAGCAGGTTAGCTTCTGGGCTACTGTAGGACCCCACTTATACAGCAGGTTAGGTTCTGGGCTACTGTAGGACCCCACTTATACAGCAGGTTAGCTTCTGGGCTACTGTAGGGCCCCACTTATACAGCAGGTTAGCTTCTGGGCTACTGTAGGGCCCCACTTATACAGCAGGTTAGCTTCTGGGCTACTGTAGGACCCCACTTATACAGCAGGTTAGCTTCTGGGCTACTGTAGGGCCCCACTTATACAGCAGGTTAGGTTCTGGACTACTGCTGTAAAGTGAAAATCAGTGTAAAGCGAGACATTTTTTTTCACTTTCAAACGCATATAAAAGCCTGAAAATATGTTAACACTATCATATATTAAGTGAAAAATAAAGCTAGGCCTAAAAATTGTATATACAGTACTCATATTACTTACCTTAAAATATTTTAGTCCTTAGCTTATAAAGAATGGTGAATATGTATATTTATTGTAAGAAGTCTGAATAAATGAAGAATGACTAGAATTGAAAACTGCTGTTTTAGCATGACACCATGGTAAAGCGCTGTCGAGTGAGGCGCTGTCGAGTGAGGCGCTGTCGAGTGAAGTGCTGTCGAGTGAAGCGCTGTCGAGTGAAGCGCTGTCGAGTGAAGCGCTGTCGAGCGAAGCGCTGTCGAGTGAAGCGCTGTCGAGTGAAGCGCTGTCGAGTGAAGCGCTGTCAAGTGAAGCGGGACCCACCTCCACTTTTTCAGTCGCATTTGCAGAAAAAAGTTGCAAGATGTAGATTCTCTTAAGAGAGAGGTCGGTATCTCTCATTAAGACATTTCTCATTGGGAAATTTATTCTCAGAGGAATTTATTCTCATCGGTGGTGTAATCTGTGCCTTGATGCTGCTGAGGGGCTCTTGATGCAAGGAACTGGAGCTAATCTCCCCTTCCGGATATTTTTATCTTCCGTTCATCGGGTATTATTATTATTATTATTATTATTATTATATTATTACTGCATTCTGTTCCCCAGGAATTATTATTTTTATTATTATTGCATTCCGTGTCTGAAATTATGACCCTTGTGGGTTTAGCACTTCTTCAAGAATACAGTAATGTAAATATACGATATATTAACCATCAGGTAAACATGCTGATGGGTTAATGCAATTATCTGATAGGCAGATAGATATATTATCAGCATCTGAAGTATCTCCTGATTGCTACCACTAAAATGATTTTTATTATGGTTATGATTATTATTATGATTATTATTATGTAGACTCGTAGGTGTACAAATACTTTATTATCATTATTATTATTATTTTAGTAGTAGGTGGCTCATAGCCTAATGGTAATACACTTGGCTCACAACTAGAGGACACGAGATCAATCCTGGGCAGGTCGAGACACTTTAACAAGTTACCTTACACGTGCCAGTGTTCGCCTAGCAGTAAGTAAGTTCGGGAGGTCCCTATTTATATGGTTCTTCGGTTCTTGACCTCATACCATCAGGAAAAATAGCCGGTGGGTGGTAAACAGAGTTTTTTTCAATTTCAAATGCATCTAAAATACCTGATAATGTGTTTTTACACTATCATATAGTGCTAGGCCTAAAAAACACAAAAGTATAACAAATACATACTACGTACAATAGTTTACCTGGAGAGAGTTCCAGGGGTCAACGCCCCCGCGGCCCGGTCTGTGACCAGGCCTCCTGGTGGATCAGAGCCTGATCAACCAGGCTGTTGCTGCTGGCTGCACGCAAACCAACGTACGAGCCACAGCCCGGCTGATCCGGAACTGACTTTAGGTGCTTGTCCAGTGCCAGCTTGAAGACTGCCAGGGGTCTGTTGGTAATCCCCCTTATGTGTGCTGGGAGGCAGTTGAACAGTCTCGGGCCCCTGACACTTATTGTATGGTCTCTTAACGTGCTAGTGACACCCCTGCTTTTCATTGGGGGGATGTTGCATCGTCTGCCAAGTCTTTTGCTTTCGTAGTGAGTGATTTTCGTGTGCAAGTTCGGTACTAGTCTCTCTAGGATTTTCCAGGTGTATATAATCATGTATCTCTCCCTCCTGCGTTCCAGGGAATACAGGTTTAGAAACCTCAAGCGCTCCCAGTAATTGAGGTGTTTTATCTCCGTTATGCGCGCCGTGAAAGTTCTCTGTACATTTTCTAGGTCGGCAATTTCACCTGCCTTGAAAGGTGCTGTTAGTGTGCAGCAATATTCCAGCCTAGATATCTTAAAATATAGCACAGTTTGTCCTTACCGAACGCAGTTGTGCGTAGATGGCAAAAAAAGAGGTAAAAGCACTGAACATAATGAACAATGGCTTGATTGGAAGTCAGAATGTAGAATTCTGGAAAGAGGGTGACGAATGCACAGAGCCTTCTTGTAAAATCTTTATTCTTTATTTTACCTGGGTGTTAGTTGTCGAATACACGGTGCCCTCCAGTACCTGGGTGTTAGTGGATGAATACGCAGGGCCTTGCTGTACCTGGGTGTTAGTCGATTATGCAGGGCCTTCCTGTACCTGGGTGTTAGTCAACAAATACGCAAGGCCTTCCTGTATCTGAGTGTTAGTCGATGAATATGCAGGGCCTTCCTGTACCTGGGTGTGAGTCATCTGGTGTGGGTGGCATCCTGGGGTGATGGGGTGGCAGCGTACCTTAGGGCTGAGCTTTGAAATGATCCGAGGCAGGATGACACCTCTTAGCCTTGGTACTAAAGGGCTCTTGATCCAAGGAATTGGAAGTACCCTCTCCTCTCCTGGATTTAACCTGATTACCTCCCATTCCCCAGGTGCTGTATGACCCCATTCACCATGACTGCTACTACTAATAATAATCATAATAATTTAGTTGAAATTGTGTATGTATTGTGTTTGTACTCACCTAAATGTGGTTGCAGGGATCAAGCCACAGCTCTTGGCCCCCACCTCTGCACTTGTTGCTACTAGGTCCACACACCTTGCTCCAGGAGCCTTGTTGTGCCTCTTCTTAAAGCTATGCATGGATTCTTCCTCATCATGTACATGTATATCATTCTGTATATCATGTATGTATACTTTTCAGGTGCGAAAGATGACTGGGGGTAAAGGCGGAGGGAAGATATTTGCCATGAAGGTCCTGAAGAAAGCAACAATCGTGCGTAACCAGAAGGACACAGCGCACACCAAGGCTGAGAGGAACATTCTCGAAGCCGTCAAGGTGAGTTGCTCTTTGGGGCATAGGGAAAAGAAAGTCAGTTTGTGCGGCTGGAATAATACACGAAGGACACGGACATGGGAGACAAACTTATGGTGATGTTTTGGCCTAATTTGGTCACACAGTCTCTGTGATGATGATTCTGTCCAACTTTGACCATTAACAAGTCACACAGTCTATGATGATGTTTCTGTCCACACAGTCTGTTTGACCAGTTAACTGTCCAAATCCGACCGAAATGTCTTAAGTTCGAGTCTCTTACAATAATAGTAGATCTGTTTTTTTTTTCTACATTTGAAAGCATGTAAATTAAAACGTAGATCTACGTTCGGAGCGCTACGCGAGTGAACGTAGATCTACGTTCGGAGCGCTACGCGAGTGAACGTAGATCTACGTTTGGACAGTTTAGGCATTAATCTTAAGTTAGTCTTAAATTTGCCAGAAATGTTGTGCATATTAAGGGACTTTCTGCGTGCACACCCAAATGTCTTTCACATTTGTATAAACATTTGTATAAACATTTGTATAAACATTTGTATAAACATTTGTATAAACATTGTATCTTGCTGAAATAAATATCTAATCTTATCTCCTTACAATTAATATAATTTTCCCTCTACCTCATCTCTCCCCTCACAATTTTCCCTCTACCTCATCTCTCCCCTCACAATTTTCCCTCTACCTCATCTCTCCCCTCACAATTTTCCCTCTACCTCATCTCTCCCCTCACAATTTTCCCTCTACCTCATCTCTCCCCTCACAATTTTCCCTCTACCTCATCTCTCCCCTCACAATTTTCCCTCTACCTCATCTCTCTCCTCACAATTTTCCCTCTACCTCATCTCTCTCCTCACAATTTTCCTCTACCTCATCTCTCTCCTCACAATTTTCCCTCTACCTCATCTCTCTCCTCACAATTTTCCTCTACCTCATCTCTCTCCTCACAATTTTCCCTCTACCTCATCTCTCTCCTCACAATTTTCCCTCTACCTCATCTCTCTCCTCACAATTTTCCCTCTACCTCATCTCTCTCCTCACAATTTTCCCTCTACCTCATCTCTCTCCTCACAATTTTCCCTCTACCTCATCTCTTCCCTCACAATTTTCCCTCTGCCTGGTCACCGCTACAGCACCCGTTCATCGTGGACCTGGTGTACGCATTTCAAACCGGTGGGAAGTTGTACCTAATATTGGAGTACCTGTCTGGTGGAGAGCTCTTCATGCACCTGGAGAGAGAAGGAATCTTCATGGAGGACACTGCTTGGTGAGTATTTTGTATAGTGAATATCACCTTACGTATAGTAAATATCACCTTACGTATGGTGAATATCACCTTATGTATAGTGAATATCACCTTACGTATAGTGAATATCACCTTATGTATAGTGAATACCACCTTACGTATGGTGAATATCACCTTATGTATAGTGAATATCGCCTTATGTATAGTGAATATCACCTTATGTATAGTGAATACCACCTTACGTATGGTGAATATCACCTTATGTATAGTGAATATCGCCTTATGTATAGTGAATATCACCTTATGTATAGTGAATATCACCTTATGTATAGTGAATATCACCTTATGTATAGTGAATATCACCTTATGTATAGTGAATATCACCTTATGTATAGTGAATATCACCTTATGTATAGTGAATATCACCTTATGTATAGTGAATATCACCTTACGTATAGTGAATATCACCTTACGTATAGTGAATATCACCTTACGTATAGTGAATACCACCTTATGTATGGTGAATATCACCTTATGTATAGTGAATATCACCTTATGTATAGTGAATATCACCTTACGTATGGTGAATACCACCTTATGTATAGTGAATATCACCTTACGTATGGTGAATATCACCTTATGTATAGTGAATATCACCTTATGTATAGTGAATACCACCTTATGTATAGTGAATATCACCTTACGTATGGTGAATATCACCTTACGTATAGTGAATATCACCTTATGTATAGTGAATACCACCTTATGTATAGTGAATATCACCTTATGTATAGTGAATATCACCTTACGTATGGTGAATATCACCTTATGTATAGTGAATATCACCTTATGTATATATCACCATACGTATAGTGAATATCACCTTATGTATAGTGAATATCACCTTACATATGGTGAATATCACCTTATGTATAGTGAATATCACCTTACGTATAGTGAATACCACCTTATGTATAGTGAATATCGCCTTATAATGAATATTGTCTTATGGTGATTATTGCCTTATAGTGAATATTGCCTTATGTGTTTACACTATCATTTTTAGGCCTAGTAATAGTGCTAGGCTTTAAAAAAAATTATGCAAAATTAGACATGTCTGATTCCCTAACTTGTATATAGACGTGTGTGTTTCATAGGCCTATAAGTTTCTCTGCTGAATCTTGAAATTCATTTTAAGCCTATAACTTTCCCTTGTTCTCCATGGGGAAGTGGAACAGAATTCTTCCTCCGTAAGCCATGCGTGTTGTAAGAGGCGACTAAAATGCCGGGAGCAAGGGGCTAGTAACCCCTTCTTCTGTATATATTACTAAATTTAAAAAGAGAAACTTTCGTTTTTCTTTTTGGGCCACCCCGCCTTGGTGGGATACGGCCGGTTTGTTGAAAAAAACAAAAAAAAAAACAATCCATTGTGTCTTAGAAACCATTTTGAGGCCTACTGTCTTCCTGAATTTTAGAAATCCATTTTCATGCTTACTAACTTTCTTCCTAAATTTTAGAAACCCATTTTGCTGTCTCTACCTCTCACTCGCTCTCTACAGTTTCTACATAGCGGAGATAATCCTGGCACTGGAGCACCTCCATTCTGAAGGCATCATCTACAGGGACCTGAAGCCGGAGAATATTCTTCTTGACTCTTACGGTCATGTTAAACTCACCGATTTTGGGCTTTGTAAAGAAAAAATACAAGTGAGGTTTACTGTTGGTCTGTAGTTATCATGATGACTTGTAGTAGTAGTAATGATTAGTAGTAGTGATAGTAATGATTAGTAGTATTAGTAGTAATGATTAGTAGTAGTAATGATGACTGTAGTAGTAGTAATGATGACTGTAGTCATTTTAACCATTATATCTGAAATTTGTTACATAGGGGGGTCTGTAATGTCAAGGTTTACGGTACTTTGAAACACTTATCCATCTCTGTACTAATTTTCCATGCGCCATTTTTTCAGGACGATTCGGTAACACACACCTTCTGTGGCACCATCGAATACATGGCGCCAGAGATCCTGACACGCACAGGACATGGCAAGGCCGTCGACTGGTGGTCCCTGGGAGCGCTCATGTATGATATGTTAACTGGAGCGGTGAGTCCTTGTTGTCATAGACAATTATCACCTGATACTTTTACTAGTACCTCAGAAGAGTTGTCGTCCCCCATAGATGATATTGACAATACAGTGACTGGACAGTACATAAACACTCACATGGGAGAATGAAAGTTATGACTATGAACTGGCACTACTGCACAGTGGAAATAAGTAACTTTTGACTTTATTGGGTCACCCTGGTGGGTAATTTACACACATGTTAAACTATGTATGATAGTTGTACTTATGTGTACCTGTACCTAAATAAACTTAATTATTCCTTGGACTGACCATACACTTTACCAGGTATACTCAACAGACTCTTTCAACAAACTTGCCGTATCCCACCGAGGCGGGGTGGCCCAAAAGGAAAAATGAAAGTTTCTCCTTTTACATTTAGTAATATATACAGAAGAAGGGGTTACTAGCCCCTTGCTCCCGTCATTTTAGTCGCCTCTTACAACACGCATGGCTTACGGAGGAAATAAACAAGGACAAGAGCTAGAAAGAAAACCCAGAGGGATGTGTATACATATGCTTGTACATGTATGTGTAGTGTGACCTAAGTGTAAGTAGAAGTAGCAAGACGTACCTGAAACCTTGCATGTTTCCGAGACAGAAAATGGACACCAGCAATCCTACCATCATGTAAAACAATTACAGGCTTTCGTTTTACACTCGCTTGGCAGGACGGTAGTACCTCCCTGGGCGGTTACTGTCTACCAACCCACTACCTATACTCGACAGATTTATCCCCCTATAATTTTTGCACTCTCTTCTGTCCCTTTGCCTTTATACAAAGGAAATATGCATGCTCTCTGACAATCCCTAGGTACCTTACCCTCTTCCAAGTCCTGCTGACTTAGACAGGCAGACATGGCAAACAGGGTAGGATAAGGCACATAGAACTAGAGGAGGCAAGGCAGGACAAAGCAGGGCAAGGTAAGGCAGAGATCGGTAGAGAAGTGTGGACTTTATATTCACACTACTCTGTTGCATTTTGCCACTGCCCACATCTGGTGCACTTTCAAGTGTAATAATGTTGTTTCATTTACCTGTAGTTCATTTGCTCTGTGTTAGTGTCTGTGAGAAACTGCCAGGTCTAGGAGGCTGGTACAGCAGGATACTAGTAGCTAGTCTAGTTGAACTGGCAAGTTGAAATGGACGGACGGACACGGACACGGGAAAACACACACACACACACACACACACACACACACACACACACACACACACACACACACACACACACACACACACACACACACACACACACGCACGCGCATGCCTGAGGCATGGAAGAAAGTGCAAAGGTTTGCAACAAGACTAGTCCCAGAGCTAAGAGGTATGTCCCACGAGGAGAGGTTAAGGGAAATCAACCTGACGACACTGGAGGACAGGAGAGATAGGGGGGACATGATAACGACATACAAATAAATTTAGAGAATTGACAAGGTGGACGAAGACAGGATATTCCAGAGATTGGACACAGTAACAAGGGGACACAGTTGGAAGCTGAAGACACAGATGAACACAGGGATGTTAGGAAGTATTTCTTTCAGCCACAGAGTAGTCATAAGTGGGAATAGTTTGGGAAGCGATATAGTGGAGCAGGATCCATACATAGCTTTAAGCAGAGGTATGATAAAGCCCACGGCTCAGGGAGAGTTTACCTAGTAGCGATCAGTGAAGAGGCGGGGCCAGGAGCTTAGACTCGACCCCCTCAACCTCAACTAGGTGAGTACACACACACACACACACACACACACACACACACACACACACACACACACACACACACCACACACACCACACACACACACACACAAAAAACACACAAACAACAAACACACACAAAACCACACACAAAACACACCACCCCACACACACAAACACACACACACACACACACACACACACACAAAACACACACACACACACACACACACACACACACACACACACACACACAGAGAGAGAGTCAGTACCTGACCAGCCGGGCAGTGATTCCTACAACAGTTTACGTGCAGCTAGCAGTAACAGCCTGGTTGATTAGGTCCTGATCCACCACCAGGGCTGGTCATGGACTGGGCCACGGGGGCATTGATCCCTGGAACCCCCTCCTGGTATGCTGCAGGAAGATTTCAGGTCTGGTAGTAAAGCACTGAAAATCAAACTTGTTAGTTAGGTAATAGGTTGGTAGACAGTACCATCCTGGCAGACAGTACCATCGTGGTAGACAGTACCATCCTGGCAGACAGTACCATCGTGGTAGACAGTACCATCGTGGCAGACAGTACCATCCTGGCAGACAGTACCATCCTGGCAGACAGTACCATCCTGGCAGACAGTACCATCGTGGCAGACAGTACCATCGTGGCAGACAGTACCATCCTGGCAGACAGTACCATCCTGGCAGACAGTACCATCCTGGCAGACAGTACCACCTGGCAGACATACCATCCTGGCAGACAGTACCATCCCGGCAGACAGTACCATCCGGCAGACAGTACCATCCTGGCAACAGTACCATACTGGCAGACCGTACCATACTGGCAGACAGTACCATCCTGGCAGACAGTAAACCCTCCTGGCAGACATACCATACTGGCAGACAGTACCATCCTGGCAGACAGTACCATCCTGGCAGACAGTACCATCCTGGCAGACAGTACCATCCTGGCAGACAGTACCATCCTGGCAGACAGTACCCCTACTGGTAGACAGTACCATACTGGCAGACAGTACCATACTGGCAGACAGTACCATACTGGCAGACAGTACCATCCTGGCAGACAGTACCATCCTGGCAGACAGTACCATCCTGGCAGACAGTACCATCCTGGCAGACAGTACCATACTGGTAGACAGTACCATCCTGGCAGACAGTACCATCCTGGCAGACAGTACCATCCTGGCAGACAGTACCATCCTGGCAGACAGTACCATACTGGCAGACAGTACCATCCTGGCAGACAGTACCATCCTGGCAGACAGTACCATCCTGGCAGACAGTACCATCCTGGCAGACAGTACCATCCTGGCAGACAGTACCATCCTGGCAGACAGTACCATCCTGGTAGACAGTACCATACTGGCAGACAGTACCATACTGGCAGACAGTACCATACTGGCAGACAGTACCATACTGGCAGACAGTACCATACTGGCAGACAGTACCATACTGGCAGACAGTACCATCCTGGCAGACAGTACCATCCTGGCAGACAGTACCATCCTGGCAGACAGTACCATCCTGGCAGACAGTACCATCCTGGTAGACAGTACCATACTGGCAGACAGTACCATACTGGCAGACAGTACCATCCTGGCAGACAGTACCAAACCTGGCAAAACGTACCCTCCTGGCAGACGTACCATCCGGCAGACAGTCCATCCTGGCAGACAGTACCATCCTGGTAGACAGTACCATACTGGCAGACAGTACCATACTGGCAGACAGTACCATACTGGCAGACAGTACCATACTGGCAGACAGTACCATACTGGCAGACAGTAAACCCTACTGGCAGACAGTACCATACTGGCAGACAGTACCATACTGGCAGACAGTACCATCCTGGTAGACAGTACCATACTGGCAGACAGTACCATACTGGCAGACAGTACCATCCTGGCAGACTACCATCCTGGCAGACAGTACCATCCTGGCAGACAGTACCATCCTGGCAGACAGTTACCATCCTGGTAAAAACACCCGATACCATACTGGCAGACAGTACCATACTGGCAGACAGTACCATACTGGCAGACAGTACCATACTGGCAGACAGTACCATACTGGCAGACAGTACCATACTGGCAGACAGTACCATACTGGCAGACAGTACCATCCTGGTAGACAGTACCATACTGGCAGACAGTACCATACTGGCAGACAGTACCATCCTGGCAGACAGTACCATACTGGCAGACAGTACCATACTGGCAGACAGTACCACCTGGGAGACAGTACCAAAACTGGCAGACAGTAAACCCTCCTGGCAGACAGTACCATACTGGCAGACAGTACCATAAATGGCAGACGTACCATACTGGCAACAGTACCATACTGGCAGACAGTACCATCCTGGTAGACAGTACCATACTGGCAGACAGTACCATCCTGGCACAGTACCATCCTGGTAGACAGTACCATCTGGCAGACAGTACCACCTGGCAGACGTACCATACTGGCAGACAGTACCATACTGGGAGACAGTACCATACTGGCAGACAGTAACCATACTGGCAGACAGTACCATACTGGCAGAACAGTACCATACTGGGAGACGTACCATCCTGGCAGACAGTACCTACTGGCAGACAGTACCGTAAATGGCAGACATACCGTACTGGCAGACGTACCATACTGGCAGACAGTACCAATAAATGGCAGACAGTACCATACTGGCAGACAGTACCATACTGGCAGACAGTACCATACTGGCAGACAGTGCCATCCTGGTAGACAGTACCATACTGGGAGACAGTAAACCCTACTGGCAGACAGTACCATCCTGGCAGACAGTACCATACTGGCAGACAGTACCATACTGGCAGACAGTAAACCCTCCTGGCAGACAGTACCATACTGGCAGACAGTACCATACTGGCAGACAGTACCATCCTGGCAGACAGTACCATCCTGGCAGACAGTACCATACTGGCAGACAGTACCATACTGGCAGACAGTACCATACTGGCAGACAGTACCATACTGGCAGACAGTACCATACTGGCAGACAGTACCATCCTGGTAGACAGTACCATACTGGCAAGACAGTACCATACTGGCAGACAGTACCATCCGGCAGACAGTAACCATCCTGGCGACAGTACCATCCCTGGCAGACAGTACCATCCTGGCAGACAGTACCATCCTGGTAGACAGTACCATACTGGCAGACAGTACCATACTGGCAGACAGTACCATACTGGCAGACAGTACCATACTGGCAGACAGTACCATACTGGCAGACAGTACCATACTGGCAGACAGTACCATACTGGCAGACAGTACCATACTGGCAGACAGTACCATCCTGGTAGACAGTACCATACTGGCAGACAGTACCATACTGGCAGACAGTACCATCCTGGCAGACTACCATCCTGGCAGACAGTACCATCCTGGCAGACAGTACCATCCTGGCAGACAGTACCATCCTGGTAGACAGTACCATACTGGCAACAGTACCATACTGGCAGACAGTACCATACGGCAGACAGTACCAACTGGGAGACAGTACCAAAACTGGCAGACAGTTTCCATACTGGGAGACAGTACCATACTGGCGACCAGTCCATCCTGGTAGACAGTACCATACTGGCAGACAGTACCATACTGGCAGACAGTACCATCCTGGCAGACAGTTTCCATACTGGCAGACAGTACCATACTGGCAGACAGTACCATCCTGGCAGACAGTACCATACTGGCAGACAGTACCATCCTGGCAGACAGTACCATACTGGCAGACAGTACCATACTGGCAGACAGTACCATACTGGCAGACAGTACCATACTGGCAGACATACCATACTGGCAGACAGTACCCTCCGGAGACAGTACCATACTGGCAGACAGTACCATCCTGGCACAGTACCATCCTGGTAGACAGTACCATACTGGCAGACAGTACCATCCTGGCAGACAGTACCATACTGGCAGACAGTACCATACTGGCAGACAGTACCATACTGGCAGACAGTACCATACTGGCAGACAGTACCATACTGGGAGACAGTACCATACTGGGAACAGTACCATCCTGGCAGACGTACCCCTCCTGGCAGACAGTACCATACGGCAGACAGTACCATACCTGGCAGACAGTACCATACTGGCAGACATACCATACTGGCCAGACGTACCATAAATGGCAGACAGTACCCTACTGGCAGACAGTACCATACTGGCAGACAGTGCCATCCTGGTAGACAGTACCATACTGGCAGACAGTACCATACTGGCAGACAGTACCATCCTGGCAGACAGTACCATACTGGCAGACAGTACCATACTGGCAGACAGTACCATCCTGGCAGACAGTACCATACTGGCAGACAGTACCATACTGGCAGACAGTACCATCCTGGCAGACAGTACCATCCTGGCAGACAGTACCATACTGGCAGACAGTACCATACTGGCAGACAGTACCATACTGGCAGACAGTACCATACTGGCAGACAGTACCATACTGGCAGACAGTACCATCCTGGTAGACAGTACCATACTGGCAGACAGTACCATCCTGGCAGACAGTACCATCCGGGCAGACAGTACCATCCTGGCAGACAGTACCATCCTGGCAGACAGTACCATCCTGGCAGACCTTACCATCCTGGCAGACAGTACCATTAAATGGTAGACAGTACCATCTGGCAGCAGTACCAAAACTGGGAGACCCGTACCATCCTGGCAGACGTACCATACTGGTAGACAGTACCATACTGGCAGACAGTACCAACTGCAGACAGTACCAATCTGGGAGACAGTTCCATCCTGGCAGACAGTACCATAACTGGCAGACAGTACCATCCTGGAGACAGTACCATACTGGGAACGTACCATACTGGCAGACAGTACCATACTGGTTTGGGCAGTAACCATCCTGGCAGAGACAGTACCATACTGGTAACAGTACCATACTGGCCCAGGAACAGTACCATACTGTAGCAGTACCCTGGAGACATTTCCATACTGGAGACAGTACCATCTGGCAGACAGTACCATACTGGCAAGACAGGGAACCATACGGAACAGTACCATCCCGGCAGACAGTACCAATACTGGCAGACAGTACCATCCCGGCAGACAGTACCATACTGACGGCAGACAGTACCATCTGGAGACAGTACCATACTGGCAGACATACATCTGGCAGACAAATCCTAGGACAGTACCATACTGGTAGACAGTACCATCCTGGAACAGTACCATCCTGGGAGACAGTACCATACTGGTAGACAGTACCATACTGGCAGACAGTAAACCATCCCGGCAGACAGTACCATACTGGAGACAGTACCATCTGGAGACAGTACCATCCCGGGAGACCCGTACCATCCTGGGAGACAGTACCATACTGGAGACAGTACCATACTGGCAGACAGTACCATCCCGGCAGACAGTACCATACTGGCAGACAGTACCATCTGGAGACAGTACCAAAACTGGCAGACAGTAAACCCCCTGGCAGACAGTACCATACTGGCAGACAGTACCATCCTGGCAGACAGTACCATACTGGCAGACAGTACCATACTGGCAGACAGTACCATACTGGTAGACAGTACCATACTGGCAACAGTACCATCCCGGCAGACAGTACCATCCTGCAGACAGTACCATCCTGGCAGACAGTACCATACTGGAGACAGTACCATACTGGCAGACAGTACCATACTGGAGACAGTACCATCCCGGCAGACAGTACCATCCCGGCAGACAGTACCATCCTGGCAGACAGTACCATCCTGGCAGACAGACCACAGATACCTCTGGAGACAGTACCATCCTGGGGAGCAGTACCATCCTGGCAGACGTACCATCCTGGCAGACAGTACCATCCTGGCAGACAGTACCATCCGGGAGACAGTACCATCCCGGAGACAGTACCATTCAGACAGTACCATCCCGGAGACAGTACCATCCTGGCAGCGTACCATCCTGGCAGACAGTACCATCCTGGCAGACAGTACCTCTGGAGACAGTACCATACGTGGGCAGAGACAGTACCATCCCGGCAGACAGTACCATACTGGCAGACAGACCATCTGGAGACAGTACCATCCTGGCAGACAGTACCATCCTGGCAGACAGTACCATCTGGCAGACAGTACCATCCCGGAGACAGTACCATCCTGGCAGACAGTACCATACCCGGCAGACAGTACCATCCTGGCAGACAGTACCATACTGGAAGACAGTACCATCCTGGCAGACAGTACCATCCCCGGCAGACAGTACCATCCTGGCAGACAGTACCATCCCGGCAGACAGTACCATCCTGGCAGACAGTACCATCCTGGCAGACAGTACCATCCTGGCAGACAGTACCATCCTGGCAGACAGTACCATACTGGCAGACAGTACCATCCGGCAGACAGTACCAACCCGGCAACAGTACCATCCTGGCAGACAGTACCATCTGGCAGACAGTACCATACTGGCCGACATACCATACTGGCAGACAGTACCATACTGGGCAGACATACCTCCTGGCAGACAGTACCATACGGCAGACAGTACCATCCCGGCAGACAGTACCATACTGGCCCGACAGTACCATCCCGGCAGACAGTACCACCGGCAGACAGTACCATCCTGGCCGACATACCATACTGGGAGACAGTACCCTACTGCAGACAGTACCATCCTGGCAGACGTACCATACTGGGAGACAGTACCATCCTGGCAAAACAGTACCATACTGGCAGACAGTACCATATGGCAGACAGTACCATCCTGGCAGACAGTACCATCCTGGGCAGACAGTACCATACTGGCAGACAGTACCATACTGGCAGACAGTACCATCCTGGCAGACAGTACCATACGGCAGACATACCATCCTGGCAACAGTACCATACTGGCAGACAGTACCATCTGGCAGACGTACCATCCTGGCAGACAGTACCATCCTGGGAACAGACAATGGAATACCATACTGGCAGACAGTACCATATAACTATACTGGCAGAAATAATACCCATACCTTGGCAGACAGTACCATACTGGCAGACAGTACCATACTGGCAGACAGTACCATACTGGGAGACAGTACATACTGCAGGTACCACTGGCAGACAGTACCATCCTGGCAGACAGTACCATCGCAGACATACCATCCCGGCAGTCCCGTACCACTGGCAAAGACAAATACCATACTGGCAGACCCGTACCATACGGCAACAGTACCATACTAGACTCCAACTCAGTACCATCCTGGCAGACAGTACCATACTGGAGACAGTACCATACTGGCAGACAGTACCATACTGGCAGACAGTACCATCTGGCAGACAGTACCATCTGGCAGACAGTACCAAACTGGCAGACAGTACCATACTGGCAGACAGTACCATACTGGCAGACAGTACCATCCTGGCAGACAGTACCATACTGGAGACAGTACCATACTGGCAGACAGTACCATCTGGGCAGTACTTGGCAGACAGTACCATACCTGGCAGACAGTACCATCTGGCAGACAGTACCATCCCGGCAGACAGACCATACTGGCAGACAGACCTAAAGGCAGTACCATCCCGTCCATACTACATCCTCCTGGCAGACAGTACCATCGTGGCAGACAGTAAACCCTCCCGGCAGACAGGGACCATACTGGCAGACAGTACCATACTGGCAGACAGTACCATCCCGGCAACAGTACCATACTGGGAGACAGTACCATCTGGCAGACAGTACCATCCCGGCACAGTAACCAGAATACCATACTGGCAGACAGTACCCTCCTGGCAGACAGTACCAAACTGGCAGACAGTACCATCCTGGCAGACAGTTTCCACCCGGCAGACGTACCATACTGGCAGAAGTACCATCTGGCAGACAGTACCATACTGGCAGACAGTACCATCCTGGCAGACCGTACACCTAACGAACTGGCAAAACAGTACCATCCTGGCAGACAGTACCATCTGGCAGACAGTAGAACCAATCCCGGCAGACAGTACCATCTGGGAGACAGTACCATCCTGGAGACAGTACCCTCCTGGAAAACAGTACCATTCTGGCAGACAGTACCATAAATGGCAGACAGTACCTACTGGCAGACAGTACCATCCTGGCAGACAGTACCATCCCGGCAGACAGTACCATCTGGCAGACAGTACCACCGGGGCCATCCTGGCAGACAGTACCATACTGGCAGACTACCATCCTGGCAGACAGTACCATACTGGCAGACAGTACCATCCCGGCAGACAGTACCCCTCCCGGCAGACAGTCCATACTGGCAGACAGTACCATCCCGGCAGACAGTAAACCCTCCTGGCAGACAGTACCATCCTGGCAGACCTTACCATCCTGGGAGACAGTACCATCCTGGCAGACATACCATCCTGGCAGACATACCATCCCCGGCAGACAGTAATATGCAACAGTACATCCTGGCAGACAGTAACCGAGACATACCATACTGGCAGACAGTACCATCCTGGCAGACAGTACCATCCTGGCAGACAGTACCATCCTGGCAGACAGTACCATCCTGGCAGACCTTACCATCCTGGCAGACAGTACCATCCTGGCAGACAGTACCCCTAACTGGCAGAACTAACATACCCTGGCAGACAGTACCATACTGAGCAGTACCCTCCTGGCAGACGTACCATCCCGGCAGACAGTACCATCCCGGCAGACAGTACCATAACTAACCCGGCAGACAGTACCATACTGGCAGACAGTACCATCTGGCAACAGTACATCTGGCAGACAGTACCATCTGGCAGACAGTACATCCCGGCAGACAGTACCATCGGCAACAGTACCATCCTGGCAGACAGTACCATACTGGCAGACAGTACCATACTGGCAGACAGTACCATCCTGGCAGACAGTACCATCCTGGCAGACAGTACCATACTGGCAGACAGTACCATCCCATCCCTGGCAGACCCGTACCATCCACATCCTGGCAGACAGTAACCATCCTGGGGAGACAGTACCATACTGGCAGACAGTACCATCCTGGCAGACAGTACCATCCTGGCAGACAGTACCATACTGGCAGACAGTACCATCTGGCAACAGTACCATCCTGGCAGACAGTACCAATACTGGCAGACAGTACCATCCTGGCAGGACAGTAAACCAATCCTGGCAGACAGTACCATCCTGGCAGACAGTACCATACTGGCAGACTACCATCCTGGCAGACAGTACCATCCTGGCAGGGCAGTACCATCCCGGCAGACAGTACCATCCTGGCAGACAGTACCATCTGGGAGACAGTACCATACTGGCAGACAGTACCATCCTGGGCAGACAGTTACCATCCTGGCAGACAGTACCATCCTGGCAGACAGTACCATCCTGGCAGACGTACCATCCTGGCAGACAGTACCATCCTGGCAGACAGTACCAATAACATACCATACTGGAGACAGTACCATCCTGGCAGACAGTACCATCTGGCAGACAGTACCATCTGGCAGACAGTACCATCCTGGCAGACAAATAAACCCTCCTGGCAGACAGTACCACCTCCACCAATCCCCTCCTGGCAGACAGTACCATCCTGGCAGACAGTACCACCTGGCAACAGTACCATACTGGCAGACAGTACCATACTGGCAGACAGTACCATCCTGGCAGACAGTACCATCCTGGCAGACAGTACCATCCTGGCAGACAGTACCATCCTGGCAGACAGTACCATCCCCGGCAGACAGTACCATACTGGCAGACAGTACCATCCCGGCAGACAGTACCATCCTGGCAGACAGTACCATACTGGCAGACAGTACCATCCTGGCAGACCAATACCAATCCTGGCAGACAGTACCATACTGGCAGACAGACCATACTGGCAGACAGTACCATCCTGGCAGACAGTACCATACTGGCAGACAGTACCATCCTGGCAGACAGTACCATCCTGGCAGACAGTACCATCCTGGCAGACAGTACCATACTGGCAGACAGTACCATCCTGGCAGACAGTACCATCCTGGCAGACAGTACCATCCTGGCAGACCTACCATCCCGGCACATAACTGGGAGGGCAGTACCACCTGGCAGACAGTTTCCATCCTGGCAGACAGTACCATCCTGGCAGACCTTACCATCCTGGCAGACAGTACCATCCTGGCAGACAGTACCATCCTGGTAGACAGTACCATCCTGGCAGACAGTACCATCCTGGCAGACAGTAAACCCTACGGCAGACAGTACCATCCTGGCAGACAGTACCATCCCGGCAGACAGTACCATCCTGGCAGACAGTACCATACTGGCAGACAGTACCACTGCCATCTCCTGGCAGACAGTACCATCTGGCAGACAGTACCATACTGGAATAACCCGGCAGACAGTACCATCCTGGCAGACAGTACCATCTGGCAGACAGTACCATCCTGGCAGACAGTACCATACTGGCAGACAGTACCATCCGGCAGACAGTACCCATCCGGCAGACAGTAAACCCTCCTGGCAGACAGTACCATACTGGCAGACAGTACCATACTGGGAAAAGCAAGAACAGACCATTCCCCGGCAGACAGTACCATCCTGGCAGACAGTACCATCCTGGCAGACAGTACCATCCTGGCAGACAACCATGGGGAATACCATCTGGCAGACAGTACCAAAACTGGCAGACAGTACCATCCTTCCTGGCAGACCTTACCATCCTGGCAGACAAATACCACCCCGGCAGACAGTACCATCTGGCAGACAGTACCCTCCTGGGAGACAGTAAACCAACTCCTGGGAGACATACCATCTGGCAGACAGTACCCATCCTGGCAGACAGTACCATCCTGGAGACAGTACCATCCTGGGCAGACATCGAGACAGTACCATCCTGGCAGACAGTACCATACTGGCAGACAGTACCACCTACGCAGACAGTACCATCTGGCAGACAGTACCATCCCGGCAGACAGTACCATACTGGCAGACAGTACCATCCCGGCAGACAGTACCATCCCCGGCAGACAGTACCATAACGGCAAACAGTACCATCCTGGCAGACAGTACCATCTGGCAGACAGTACCATCCTGGCAGACAGTACCATACTGGCAGACAGTACCATACTGGCAGACAGTACCATCTGGCAGACAGTACCATCCTGGGAGAAAAGTACCATACTGGCAGACAGTACCATACTGGCAGACAGTACCATACTGGGAACAGTTCCATACTGGCAGACAGTACCACCTGGAGACAGTACCATCCTGGCAGACAGTACCATCCTGGCAGACAGTACCATCAAGTCCCCCGGCAGACAGTACCATCTGGGGACAGTACCAAACTGGCAGACGTACCATACTGGCAGACAGTACCATCCTGGCAGACAGTACCATCCCGCAACAGTACCATACTGGCAGACAGACCCCTGGCAGAAATACATCGGCAGACAGTACCACCTGGAGACAGTACCATCCGGCAGACAGTACCACTGGGGAGACAGTACCATACTGGCAGACAGTACCATCCTGGAGACAGTACCATCCTGGAACGTACCATCCTGGCAGACCCGTACCACTGGCAGACAGTACCATCCTGGCAGAGACCCATCCTGGAGACAGTACCATCCTGGCAGACAGTACCATCGGCACAGCCCTACCAATCACACAATACTGGCAGACAGTACCATCCTGGCAGACAGTACCATAGGCAGACAGTACCATACTGGCAGACAGACCCTACTGCAGCATACCATCCTGGCAACAGTACCATCGGAGACAGTACCATCCGGGGAGACAGTACCATACTGGCAGACAGTACCATCGGCAGACATACCATCCGGAGACAGTACATCCTGGCGACGTAATTGGAGACAGTCCATACGGAGACGTACCACCGGCAGCAGTACCATCTCAGCATACATCCTGGCAGACAGTTCCATCCCGGAACAGTACCACCCTGGCAGACAGTCACCCGACCTAACTGCAGACAGTACCATCCCGGCAGCCAGTACCATCCTGGAACAGTCCATCTGGCAGACAGTAACGCAATAACTGGCAAACTTTCCATCCTGCAGACAACCATCCCGGCAGACCTACATCTGGCGAGACACGGGAGATACCATCTGGGCAGACCCGAGTACCATCCCTGGCAGCAGAAACCCTCCTGGAGACCCGTACCATCGCAGACAGTACCATCGGGGAGACCGTACCATCTGGCAGACAGAAACCACCGGTAGACATACCATTCCCGGTAGACAGTACCACCTGGCAGACAGACCAATCTGGCAGACCTAACATCAGGCAGAATGCAGACCTACCATCCTGGCAGACCTACCATCCTGGCAGACAGTACCCATCTGGCAGACAAATACCATCTGGCAGACAGTACCAACCTGGCAGACGTACCATCCCCGGCCAACATACCCCCTCGGCAGACCCACTACCTGGCAGAACATACCACCTGGCAGACAAATCCATCCTGAACCTACCTTCCTGGGAGACATACCATCCTGCAGACAATACCATCCCGCAGACCCAATACCATCCTGGCAGACAATACCATCCTGGCAGACCCTACTATCTGGGACAGACAGTAAAATCCTGGCAGACAATACCATCCTGGCAGACCCTAACTATCCCGGCAGACAATACCCATCCTTGGGAGACATACCATCCCCGGGAGACATACCATCCTGGCAGACAGTTAACCCTTCCCGGCAGGGGTTGACCCTCTGTCGCCATAAACCCGCAATAAACCCGTAGACAAACCTGTTTAAATTCCAACCCGCAAAATACCTCGTTGGGAACTTAAAGTTCCAACCATAATCCTGGCCCTGTAACCATCGGGGGATACATCCGGAGACATACCAATCCAAAACCAAAACAGGCAAATAGTACCATCCGGAACATACCCCTTAAAAACGTTTAATAATGCAGAAGTAAATCACTTTTCCCAGGGAAAGTTACCAAAACCGGGAGGTATGTCCATCCCGGTAGCTCCTTTTTGGAGAGGGGAAAACCACGCTGCTCAGACCTTTGGCAACGCTATCCATCCTTTTTGGGTCAATAAACAAAAAAAGGAGACTTAACCATTCTAGTTTAAGTACCTTTAGCAGTTACCCCCCTGGGCATTCCATCACAAACAGTACTACCCCCGGGGGAAGGGACCCAATTAGCAGGTCCCTATGGAGCAGTAAAATCCTGGGGAAACTTACTACCGGGGGGAAAGTCCAAATCTTCTTTGGCAGAAATAATTGTAGAGACCTCCTCACATTTTTCCTGGGGCAGAAAATGGCAGGGACAGTTTTAAACCTTGCGGAGGAAATTTTGGTAAGAGTAAATGAATCCAGGGATCTTGGTATGATGTTGTCTCTGGCGATAAATTTGATCTGAAATTAATTTAAAGTTTAAATTTCATGTTAAAACAGGCATTTATCGAGTCCATCTTCCGAATTCAAATACTGTTGACGAATTTTGCCCTATTTTTTTGCAGCATTACAAGGGATTATACCCTGCAGAGGATAACTTTCCTTTACTCGGTATTCCTTGATTCTGATTAAAATGTTTTGAAAATTAACTTTTCTGGGTTTTAGGACAAACTTTTGCATGCTTCTCTGTTAATTTACCCCCCTTCATCTCTAAAATACAGATGAGTTTGAAACTGTAATGGCACCCTCAAGGAACCCTTTGCAGTTTCGAGTCGCGCGGAAAAGCCAGGAATTACAGAGGGTCCCTAGAGAAGTAGGAGACTTTTTGTCCTTTTCGTTGCATTTTAAAAGCAATCCATGGTCAGTTTCAAGAAAAAATAAGGAAGAAAAAGTTTGGATTTCTTTTAAATGTCTGAGAGCCGCCTGGGTGTTGTCTAGAGCTGAATGTTGAACCTGGAGAATGAGGACCCGCACCGTTTGACGCCATAAAAACGATTAGAGAAAACCTAAAAAAAAAAACACGCACGTTTCGGCTGGAGACCAAGGGGAAAGATCAAAAATTTGTGACAAATAAGGGAAAAACAACCTTTTATAAACATGTTAACAAAATACAAACATTTCATTTTAAAAAATCCTTTAAAGGGGGGAATATCGGTTTAACACTAACAGGATCAACTGGGCTGGAACAAGGAAGATATAGGTGGTTCGGTTAGCCCAATGTTAAGGAGTGGAAGCTGCTAACTTGAGGGACCAACGGTAGGTTAAAGAACAAAACTACGGCAGAAACAAGCTGTAAGGGGCAACGTGACCCCGGTACTTTAACACACCCATCTGCATGCCCCTTTCCTTAATTTTATTTTGCCCTTTTTCAAAAAAATTTCCTTGCAATTGTCAGCAACTCAACCCCCCTGCGGGAAAACAGAGGAACCCAATACTAAAAAGGCAAGAAACAGAAACAGGAACAACAGAGAACTCCCCAAAAAACACATTTTACCCCATTAAAAAGCCCTTTTAGTTTTGTGATGCCCGGGATTGGAACCGGTCACGGAAGTAGTAGTCCGGAAATGGTTGAGAGGAAGGGAAAAAACTCACAAAAGATTTTGGGGGAAATTTTTTTCCCTAGCCAGGACGGCACTGAGTGGCGAGCCCATGGGTAGACCAAAAGTCTGTCGAAAGAGGTGATTTTCGAAAGAGAAACACGTAAAGCCGACACATAGTTCAACGATAAGGATAACTGAAAACCACTGAAATCTAATCCAACCTGAAATTCAACGCCCATATCCAACACACAACAAAAATAGTATCTAAAACAGTTGGCATCCTTTCAGAGATATGTTACTATGTACCACAAACAACAGTACTTGAACTACACTATTCACTGATCTACCTCTACCTCACCTATGCTATTTGTGCCTGGGGATCCACAACCACAAATCACCTAAAGTCAATAATAATCCAGCAAAAAGCTGCAGTGTGAATGATCACACAATCCACAGCTAGACAACACTTCTCCCTCCTTCCTCCCTCAAGGGACATTCCTTGATGCTGGTGAGGGGCTCTTGATCTAGGGAATTGGATCTGTGCTCCAGTTCCCTGAATTGAGCCTAAATGCCTTCCATCCCCCCACATGTGCTGTATAATCCTACAGGTTTAGTGCTTCCCTGTGATTATAATAATAATCTCCCTCCTTCCCCCCACCTTTCCAAAGACTTAAATTTACTCACTATACAAAACATTCACTCGTATGACTGTGCAACCTACATTTGCAGAACAATCGATTCCCATATAAATCCTGACCTGAAGAAATTTCTTGGCAGTTGCAATAGAACCCATGGACACAATACTATGCACAAAAATCTCTATGACATTCCTCTTATCAGGCTGAATCTTTTAAAAAACTCAATGTGCATAAAAGGACCCAAAAATCTGGAACTCTGCCAGAAATCTCCAGAACCACCGACTCATCATTTTTAAAACTACAGTTAGAAAACATCTTATCTACTTAACCTATCCCAACCCATCGTAAATACATAAGTAAAAACTACACGTGTATTTGCTCAATATTGTGAACATATGTAAAACATTATAATCAGTATATTCTTACTCTCAATATCAATATCTGTAATCCTCTCAAATGTTAATTATTCTATTGTGTCCACCTTAGGTTAATAATCAAAACTGTAATTCTTCTCTACCAAACTTATTAAAGTCATATAGCATGAACTAACAGAATACGGTGGACCCCCGGTTTACGATCAGCTCCCAATGCAACCAATTATGTAAGTGTATTTATGTAAGTGCGTTTGTACATGTATGTTTGGGGGTCTGAAATGGACTAATCTAATTCACAATATTCCTTATGGGAACAAATTCGTTCAGTAATGGCACCTGAACATACTTCTGGAATGAAATAATATCGTAAGCCGGGGGTCCACTGTATACAGTTTTCTTGTATTCATTGTAACTCGCCTAATGACCGTATGTGCAACTATTGCACTGTTATTGTCTTGTTAATCTGAAGTTAGTGTTAAGTTTGCCCGAAATGCTCAGCATATAAAGGGAGTTTTGGCATGTACATACAATTGTTATACTCCTTCGTACAAATATGTATCATGCTAAAATAAAAATAATTATTATGGATATGGAGGCTCTACTGTACTTCCTCTTCAACCTGGGAGGCCTAATCTGAGACTAGGCCTTGGAGAAGAGGCCTGGTTACAGATCAGGGGAAGATACAGTGAACCCTTGTTTTAACGAACTGCTAGGGAAGATAACAGGTGGCTGCTGATTGCAGTTGTGGTGGAATAGTCGAGATTGTTCTGCTGTGTAATGGAACCCCCTTATCCATGGTTTTGGTTTCCACGGTTTCAAATATCCACAGTTTACCGTGGCCCAAAAATAATCCTTAACTTTGCTTAATAATGTCACCAAAGCACAATAGTAGTGATAGTGGCAGTTCTTCAGAACCTAAGAGAAGCCATAAAGTACTTCCCATCAGTGAAAAAGTGCTAATCCTCCACTTATCATGTGTAATTTATCAATTAAACTTTGTAGTAGGTATGTACGTAAACAAAAAAAATGGCTTATAGGGTTCGCTACTATCCGCAGTTTCTGATATCCACGGTAAGTCTTTGATTACAGTGGACCCCCGCATAACGATGGCATCACATAGCGATTTTTCCGCATAACGATTACTTTTATCGCAAAATTTTTGCCCCGCATACCGATTAAAAACCCGCTTACCGATTTTCGTCCGAGACGCGTCCAATGTGCCCTCAGCCAGCCTCACATGTGCCGCCCCGTCCCATTGTTTACCAGCCAGCCTCCGCGGTAACATCCAAGCATACACTCGGAATATTTCGTATTATTACAGTATTTTCGGTGCTGTTTCTGGAAAATAAGTGACCATGGGCCCCAAGAAAGCTTCTAGTGCCAACCCTGTGGTAAAAAGGGTGAGAATTAGTATGGAAATTAAGAAAGATTTTGAAGGGTTTGGGGCTAACCCTGAGAAGCCTATGCCAGTTGTGGAATCCATTGTGCCTACTTCAAAGATTAAGGAAATGTGTGCACAGTGGGTTGAACTGCAAACCTTTATAGATGAAAATCACCCTGACACAGCTGTTGCAAGCCGTGCTGGTGACTATTTCAATGACAATGTTGTGGCCCATTTTAGACAAATCGTAAAGGAACGGGAGGTACAGAGCTCTATGGACAGATTTGTTGTGCGACAGAGGTCCAGTGACTCTCAAGCTGGTCCTAGTGGCATTAAAAGAAGGAGGGAAGTAACCCCGGAAAAGGACTTGCTACCTCAAGTCGTAATGGAAGGGGATTCCCCTTCTAAACAGTAAGAAGATAATGCTCTCCCCTCCTCCCATCCCATCAATCATCACCAGATCTTCAATAAAAGTAAGTGTCATTTAATTGTGCATGCCTTTTTCAGTTTGTGTGTATTAAAATTAACATTTCATGTGGTAAAAAAAATTTTTTTTCATACTTTTGGGCGTCTTGCACGGATTAATTTGATTTCCATTATTTCTTATGGGGAAAATTCATTCGCATAACGATTATTTCGCATAACGATGAGCCCTCTTGCACGGATTAAAATCGTTAACCGGGGGTCCACTGTATTATTATAATCAAAAGAAAGTGTTAAATGTACTAGGGTAAGGTAGGTCTTGGAAGGTATCATCTCCACTTGGATACGGGGGGACTACTGTATAACAATAATGAACAATTCTGTAACCAAACAGACTTTGTTTCTTAGTAGGTTAATCCATTGGATTTTTGTTGCTATATCTGAAGTCCACAATATCAAGGACCATTATATCCAGGTTTTACTGTACTCCCCAGAGCCAATAAAAGTGATATTGTATTTTTTTACTTTTTAATTAGGAATTTAGGCCTTCCCAACACATCACATAGAGCCTATATTACCTTGTTTTCTCTCTTCTAGCCTCCGTTCACTGCTGAGAATCGAAAAAAGACAATAGAGAAGATATTAAAAGGCAAGTTGAACCTTCCGCCTTATGTTACCCCAGACGCACGTGACCTCATCAGAAAACTGCTCAAGGTAATGCCACAATTATCTTGTATGGGGTTGCGACCTCTTGTATGCTGGATATTCTGTTGTAGTGTATGGTGAATATCAGTGACTTATATATATCGAGTAATATTCTGTTGTAATATACAGAGAATATCAGTGACTTGTCTATATAAAGTAATACAGCCTTTCCTCAATGACAGAGTTGCATTCCTAAGACCATGTCTGTAAACAAATTCGTTGCTAAGTGAGGAGCATACTATAGTGTGAATAACAAACGTCATCAAGGCTTTGCATTACAGCCTCCCCTCACTTCACGATGGAGTTCCATTCCTAAGATCACGTTGGTAAATGAATTTGTCGTTAAGTGAGGAGCATACTATAATGGTAGTGGGTTTGTGTCAACCATCTTCGATATTGTTTTAATGTCACCTTTGTACCAATTATAACATTTCTGGTATATGTATTTTTAAATGTTTATACAGTAGTGTACTGTATATTGTAATAAACAAAATAGAGGAAATAAACTCTAATATACATTATTTAGGTATGAATACTGGTCAGTGAGCCCGTCGTAAGTCTGAGTCGTCAGTAAACGAGTACGTTGCTAAGTAAGGAGAGGCTGTATTCTCTTGTAATATATAGTGAATATCAGTGATACCTTGGGTAGCATTGAAAACAGAGTGAGTGATGGTGAAAGCGTTTCTTCTACTTCGGCGCAAGACAGCCGCCGCCTTGGAAAAGTATTTCCCCCCCACAAACTTGTGTGCTTTTTTCGCAGCGTCAATGATGCTCACTCTTTTTCCGTTTCCACAGCGGCAGGTGAGCCAGCGGCTGGGCAGCGGACCAGACGACAGCGAGCCCATCAAGCGCAACCTCTTCTTCAAACATATCAACTGGGACGACGTCATCAACCGCAAGCTGGAGCCTCCGTTTAAACCCGTCCTGGTGCGTCCTCTATTGTTGTTTGTGTTTTATTTTTGTGTTTTTTTTTAATTTTTGTTTTATTTTTGGGTTTTATTTTTTGTTCTTTATTGTTTTTTATTATATTTTTTATTATCACACTGGCCGATTCCCACCAAGGCAGGGTGGCCCGAAAAAGAAAAACTTTCACCATCATTCACTCCATCACTGTCTTGCCAGAAGGGTGCTTTACACTACAGTTTTTAAACTGCAACATTAACACCCCTCCTTCAGAGTGCAGGCACTGTACTTCCCATCTCCAGGACTCAAGTCCGGCCTGCCGGTTTCCCTGAATCCCTTCATAAATGTTACTTTGCTCACACTCCAACAGCACGTCAAGTATTAAAAACCATTTGTCTCCATTCACTCCTATCAAACACGCTCACGCATGCCTGCTGGAAGTCCAAGCCCCTCGCACACAAAACCTCCTTTACCCCCTCCCTCCAACCCTTCTTAGGCCGACCCCTACCCCGCCTTCCTTCCACTACAGACTGATACACTCTTGAAGTTATTCTGTTTCGCTCCATTCTCTCTACATGTCCGAACCACCTCAACAACCCTTTATTGTTTTATTCTATAGAATTTAACTCTGTCAGTGTTAGTCCCATTGTATCAGGGTTTTTAAGTCATTGTCAGTCCTGTAAAATAACAGCATGATCTCAACTTGCTCAGATAAGCTGTGAGCAGTAAATTTGAGCCTAGATATGAGCGAATATGTCTGTGGTAAGTGTGCACCACATAAAAAAAAAAATTCCAGCAGCATGCAGTGAACGAGAAAAAAAAATGCGACCTTGATTTTGGTGTAAATCCGCAACTCTGCGGTATGTATTCGTTTGGTTTTTATGGTCGTATTCTCTGTTGCTTGGTCTCGTTTGATAGGATGGAAGATATATTACATAAATAGAGATGATTTTGATAAGTTTCTAGACTGACAGTAGCTTGAAATAGAGCTCAAAGAAGTGGAAGTCTTTGATTTTTGCCAATATTCCAGTGTACACAAATATCACTTGTCCAATACACGTCCAACTGGACACTCTAATACGCATTTAGGAATGCACTGACATTATTTATGCAATTATTACAATAAAGCAGTAGTCTGCATAACAGTAATTCTTTTATTTTTTGTGTGGAGAAAAATTCAAAATGAAAAGCAGCATAATACAGTGGACCCCCGGTTAACGATATTTTTTCACTCCAGAAGTATGTTCAGGTGCCAGTACTGAACGAATTTGTTCCCATAAAGAATATTGTGAAGTAGATTAGTCCATTTCAGACCCCCCAAACATACACGTACAAATGCACTTACATAAATACACTTACATAATTGGTCGCATTCGGAGGTGATCGCTATGCGGGGGTCCACTGTATAAGAGGAGCCTCGAAATGTGACTAAGAAACAGAGGAAATGTTTACTTAGTGCCAGGGGTATCTACAGTGTTTATTCTGGACCCTATTTTCAGATTGGCAGTTGCTGAATTTTGTCTGAAATTGGCCAAATTACCAATTTCTTATCACTATGTTGTGTAGCTGAAATAGTTAAATGGGTGGTTTCTTGTACTCAGTCAATACAAGGAATACTAGTGAAACAGCTGAGTTTGGTGGACTGGAACAATGGAATTGGCTAAAAATAGAGTGTAAAGTGACCAAAACTGCCACTGCACAAATATCGCCGAGAACGCTAACTTTGCGAGAGCATAATTCCATAAGTTTCCCATCAAATTAAGTACTTTTGGTTTCATTACCTTCGGAAAAGGATTCTCTATCATTTCATAAGAATTTTTTTTTTTTTTTTTAAATTCTTTGACCCTGAGAGCAAGTTTCTGAGAAGGGGTCACGACACTGAAAGGGTCAACATAAAGGGGGCACAATCAGTGTTTTAATGATTGGGAAGGTTACAGATATTGAGAATAAGATTACAGTGGACCCCCGGTTAACGATATTTTTTCACTCCAGAAGTATGTTCAGGTGCCAGTACTGACCGAATTTGTTCCCATAAGAAATATTGTGAAGTAGATTAGTCCATTTCAGACCCCCAAACATACACGTACAAACGCACTTACATAAATACACTTACATAATTGGTCGCATTCGGAGGTAATCGTTATGCGGGGGTCCACTGTATATTGTTTTATATATATTCATGACATTGAAAATATGGATATGTGGTTTTCACACACAGTAATGAGCCCTATACAGCCTCTCCTCACTTAACGACAGAGTTCGGTTCTTAACCCTTTCAGGGTCCGTCCCGTAGATCTACGGCTTTATGTTCGGGGTCCAAACCGTAGATCTACGCCATGAGCTCAGCTCACTCTGATAAACTGTGAGTGGTACATTTGGGCCTAGATATGAGAGAATACATCTATGTGGTATGTGTGCACCACATAAAACAGATCCTGCAGCACACTGTGTATAATGAGAGAAAAAAAATTAAATCATGATTTTTCGATTAAAACAGCGACTTTGCAGTGTTTTTTCGTATGTTTTTTATAGTTGTATTTGCGATTTCTTGGTCTCATTTGATAGAATGGAAGACATATTACAGAAATAGAGATGATTTTGATTGGTTTTAGCACTGGAAATGGCTTGAAACTGAGCTCAAATTAGCAGAAATGTTAAATTTTTGCCGATATTCAAGAGTAAACAAACGACCTCACACGTCTAATACACGTCAGCTGGTGGGTCTAATATACATTCACAAATATGGTGATGATATATATACAATTATTACAGTATTGCATAACAGTAAATCTTCTATTTTTTGGTGTGAATAAAAATTCATTATGTGAATAAAAAATTAAAATGGAATTTATTTGTAAAGCCTCAAAACATAACTAATGAACAGAGGAAATGTTAGTTTAGTGCCAGGAATGCCTACATTGTTCATTCTGGACCCTATTTTGAAATTGGAATATTATGAACTTTGTGTTAAATTGGCCAAATTAACAATTTCCGATCACTTTATTTTGTAGTTGAAACAGTTGACTTGGCAATTTCTTGTGCTCAATCGATAGAATAGAAGTAATACTAGTGAAATAGCTAAGAATTTGGTTGATTGGAATAATGTAATTGGCCTAAAATGGGAGTCAAAGTCGGCAAAATCGCCGATTCGTAAATATCGCTGACACATCAAAATTTGCGAGAGCATAATTTCGTCAATTTTCCACCAAATTTCGTACTTTTTGTTTTATTACCTTCACAAAAAGATTCTCTACGATTTCATAAGAAAAAATAACAAATTTTTTTTTTGAAAATTCTTGGACACTGGTGCGTGACTCCAGATTTGGGCCTTGGACCCTGAAAGGGTTAAGACCACATCGGTAAACGAATTCGTCACTAAGTGAGGAACATACTATAATGGTAGTGGGTATATGTCAGCCATCTTTGATATTGTTTTAATGTCACCTTTGTACCATTTATAATATTTCTGGTATAATTTTAAATGTTTATACAGTAGTGTACTGTATATTGTAATAAACAGAATAGAGGAAATCAGCTCTACGTACATTATTTAGGTATGATTACTGGTCAAAGAACCCGTCGTAAGTCCGAGTCGTTGGTAAATGAGTATGTTGCTAAGTGAGGAGAGACTGTATATAAGTTGTTTTTCATTTTATATACAGTGGTACCCCGAGTTTTGGCGATAATTCGTTCCAGAAGACTGTTCCAGTGCTGATACCGAACGAATTTGTTCTCATAAGGAATAATGTAAATTAGATTAGTCCGTTTCAGACCCCCAAAAATACACTTACAATAGCACTTGCAAAAATACACTTACATAATTGTTTGAGTCGAGAGCTGTATGAAACTCAGGGTACCACTGTATATACTTATAAAGTTTAATTGATAAATTACAATAAGTGGAGGATTATCACTTTTTCACTGATGGGAAACACTTACGGCTTCTCTTCGGCTCTGAAGAACTCCCACCGTCACTATTTTTGCACTTTGGGGCCATTATTAAGCGAAATTAAGGGTTATTTTCAGACCATGTTAAACCACGGATAACTGAAACCGTGGATACCAAACCCACAGATATGGAGGTCCGTCGTTGTCTTCTTTCAACAAAACGGCTGTATCCCACCAAGGCAGGGTGGCCCAAAAAAGAAAACTGAAAGTTTCTCTCTCTAAATTTAGTAATTTATACAGGAGAAGGGGTTACTAGCCCCTTGCTCCCGGCATTTTAGTAGCCTCTTACAACACGCAAGGCTTACGGAGGAAGAATTCCGTTCCACTCCCCCATGGAGGTAAGAGGAAATAAACAAGAACAAGAACTAGTAAGAAAATAGAAAAAAACCCAGAGGGGTGTGTATATATATGCCTGTACATGTATGTGTAGTGTGACCTAAGTGTAAGTAGAAGTAGCAAGACATACCTGAAATCTTGCATGTTTCTGAGACAGAAAAATGGACACCAGCATTCCTACCATCATGTAAAACAATTACAGGCTTCCATTTTACACTCACTTGGCAGGACGGTAGTACCTCCCTGGGTGGTTGCTGTCTACCAACCTACTACCACAGGACTGTAGTACCTCCCTGGGTGGTTGCTGTCTACCAACCTACTACCACAGGACTGTAGTACCTCCCTGGGTGGTTGCTGTCTACCAACCTACTACCATTGGACAGTAGTACCTCCCTGGGTGGTTGCTGTCTACCAACCTACTACCATTGGACAGTAGTACCTCCCTGGGTGGTTGCTGTCTACCAACCTACTACCACAGGATGGTAGTACCTCCCTGGGTGGTTGCTGTCTACCAACCTACTACCACAGGACGGTAGTACCTCCCTGGGTGGTTGCTGTCTACCAACCTACTACCACAGGACTGTAGTACCTCCCTGGGTGGTTGCTGTCTACCAACCTACTACCACAGGACTGTAGTACCTCCCTGGGTGGTTGCTGTCTACCAACCTACTACCACAGGATGGTAGTACCTCCCTGGGTGGTTGCTGTCTACCAACCTACTACCACAGGACTGTAGTACCTCCCTGGGTGGTTGCTGTCTACCAACCTACTACTATGGTCCAACTGTGATCATTAACCCTTAAACTGTCCAAACATACATCTACGTTTATGTGCGTAGCACTCCAAACGTAGATCTACTTTTTTTTACATATGAAAGCATGTAAAATAAAACATAGATCTACTTTCGGAGCACGACGCACATGAATGTAGATCTACGTTTGGACAGTTTAAGGGATAAAATAGACTCGATAAAAGCCACATAGCATGAGCTTAACTTTGCCCAAAATGCTCAACATATTAAGATGTGTTCTGCATGCATACCTAAATGTTATTCACCTCTGTACAAACATCGCAGCATGCTGAAATAAAGAATTTTTAATCTTTAGTCACGTGCAGAAGTGTGTAGGTAGGGAGCCACTTTCCATTACACTATACAGTGGACCCTCGCCAAACGAACGCATCGCATAACGTTAAATTCGCCTAACGATACATTTTAACGCAACTTTTGCCTTGGCTAACGCTAAAAAACTCGCCTAACGATATTCGTTCTCGGGTACCAATTAATATCGTTAGGTGAGGGTCCACTGTATGTACTGGCTCCCTACCTTCGCACTTGTGTGTGACCAGTCAATAATTAGTATAAATGTGAAATTAAGCCATATGGTAGGTCCATGTAAGAGCCATGACGGCAGATCACCCCACATCTTGACTCGAGGTGCTGAGGCATTCATTACCCACGACAGCTGTTAGCTTAATGACCAGAGCAAAACATCACCATGAGTTTCTCCTACGTGCGGGTTGTGTGTATTGTTCCCCTCGTGACATTCTGCCATTTTATTCGTCGTAATAATATGTTGTGTAAGCGTAAACACAGGAAACATACACTCAGTAATAACCCACCTGGAGACAGAAACACAGGAGGTTACTGTATTTCATGGCATTGAAGCCACTATTATTTTCCCAAAATATGTTTTGCAAATTTACTTAACATCTTGGAGGCCGAAGTACCATTTTTTTTTTTCCGAAATTTAGCCAAACAGAATTGGGGGCCATCCTCGACACCAGAGCATCTTGTTCGCCATAAAACGCGGTAATTGACCTGTATATTTCGACCCCCTTCTGGGGTCCTCTTCACTGGCTTATTATTGAGCATTGACAAGTGTTCATTACACTTAAGTTATTCATAGTTAACATACGCTTGTCATTTCTCGTGACAGAGTGGTGAGGACGACGTCAGTCAGTTCGACAGCAAGTTTACCAAACAGACGCCAGTTGACTCACCCGATGACAACATGCTGAGTGAGAGTGCTAACATGGTCTTCGAGGTAAGTCTGAGAGGCAACTATTATCATAGTTAACCCGTAAACGGTCCAAACGTATATATACGTTTTTTCAACATTTGAAAGTATGTAAAAAATGTAGATCATCTTTTTGTTTTTTTACATTTGAAAATGTGTAAAAAAAACTTTGATCTACTTTTTTTTTTTTTTTGTTATACAGTGGTCCCTCACTTTTCGTAGTTCTCGGCAATCGTAAATTTCACCAATCATAGGGGTATTTTCGTATAAACATGGACTTGCTTTTCATAGGTTGACTCGCGAATAGTAGTTCGTCCAGGACGCTTACGCACGGTGTGAGCCGGGGCGGCCTCCCTACCCAGCCAGTCTGGCATTGTTTACCAGTGAGTGAAGGTCCCCCTCAAGTGCTCCTACGAAATATTTCATAATATTCCACTCATTTTAGTGCTTCTTCTTCTTTCTTTCAACAAACTTGCCGTATCCCACCGAGGCGGGGTGGCCCAAAAGAAAAAACTAAAGTTTCTCTTTTTAAATTTAGTAATATATACAGGAGAAGGGGTTACTAGCCCCTTGCTCCCGGCATTTTAGTCGCCTCTTACAACACGCATGGCTTACGGAGGAAGAATTCTGTTCCACTTCCCCATGGAGGTAAGAGGAAATAAACAAGAACAAGAACTAGAAAGAAAATAGAAGAAAACCCAGAGGGGTGTGTGTGCGTATATATATGCTTGTACATGTATGTGTAGTGTGACCTAAATGCAAGTAGAAGTAGCAAGACGTACCTGAAATCTTGCATGTTTATGAGACAGACAAAAGACACCAGCAATCCTACCATCATGTAAAACAATTACAGGCTTTCGTTTTACACTCACTTGGCAGGACGGTAGTACCTCCCTGGGTGGTTGCTGTTTACCAACCTACTACCTAGATTTTAGTGCTTACAAGTACTAAATAAGCTACCATGGCTCCAAAGAAAGCTCCTAGTGCCAAGCCTGTGGTAAAGAAGGTGAGAAATATGTACAGTGACAAAGTATTGGGCCATTTTCGGGAAGTGTTAAAGAGACGCCAGAAACAGAGCTCTCTCCACAGTTACTTTGCGAGACAAGACTAGAGTGACTCTCAAGGTGGTCCTAGTGGCATTAAGAAACAGAGAAGAGAAGCAACCCCAGAGAAGCAATTGGTACCTGAGGTGTTGCTGGAAGGGGATTCCCCTTCCAAACTGTAAACAATCCACTCTCTCTCCTCCTCCAGTCTCCCATACACTAAGAAGAACCTCCAATAAAGGTAAGTGTTATGCTGTTAATGTTTCATTCATCATTTCCCATTGTATTGTTTATGTACTACATGTATATTTCATGTAAAAAATTTTTTTGTTTTAATACTTCTGGGTGTCAGGAACGGATTAATTGTATTTACATTATTTCTTATGGGGAAAATTGATTCGCAAATTGTAAATTTTGTTTATAGTAGCTCCTCCAGGAACGGATTAATTACGAAAAACGAGGGACCACTGTATTTGAAAATATGTAAAAAAAACGTAGATCTACTTTTGTAGCACTACACATGTGAACGTAGATCTGCTTGGACCGTTTACTGGTTAATAACAACAATATACAGTAACACCTTGACTTACAAACAAGTTGGGGACCTCCTGAATTGTGTATAATATTGTGTATAATTGTGTATAATATTCATAATACAGGAAGTTTTCAATTTACGAACATGTTGGGGACCTGTATTGTGTATAATAATTTTTTTTTTTATTAACATATTGGGGGTCTCCCACCAAGGCAGGGTGGCCACCAAGGCAGGGTGGCCCACCAAGGCAGGGTGGACCACCAAGGCAGGGTGGACCACCAAGGCAGGGTGGACCACCAAGGCAGGGTGGACCACCAAGGCAGGGTGGACCACCAAGGCAGGGTGGCCCACCAAGGCAGGGTGGCCCACCAAGGCAGGGTGGCCCACCAAGGCAGGGTGGCCCACCAAGGCAGGGTGGACCACCAAGGCAGGGTGGACCACCAAGGCAGGGTGGCCCACCAAGGCAGGGTGGACCACCAAGGCAGGGTGGCCCACCAAGGCAGGGTGGTCCACCAAGGCAGGGTGGACCACCAAGGCAGGGTGGACCACCAAGGCAGGGTGGTCCACCAAGGCAGGGTGGACCACCAAGGCAGGGTGGACCACCAAGGCAGGGTGGACCACCAAGGCAGGGTGGACCACCAAGGCAGGGTGGACCACCAAGGCAGGGTGGACCACCAAGGCAGGGTGGTCCACCAAGGCAGGGTGGACCACCAAGGCAGGGTGGTCCACCAAGGCAGGGTGGACCACCAAGGCAGGGTGGACCACCAAGGCAGGGTGGTCCACCAAGGCAGGGTGGTCCACCAAGGCAGGGTGGACCACCAAGGCAGGGTGGACCACCAAGGCAGGGTGGTCCACCAAGGCAGGGTGGCCCACCAAGGCAGGGTGGCCCACCAAGGCAGGGTGGCCCACCAAGGCAGGGTGGCCCACCAAGGCAGGGTGGTCCACCAAGGCAGGGTGGCCCACCAAGGCAGGGTGGCCCACCAAGGCAGGGTGGCCCACCAAGGCAGGGTGGACCACCAAGGCAGGGTGGTCCACCAAGGCAGGGTGGCCCACCAAGGCAGGGTGGCCCACCAAGGCAGGGTGGCCCACCAAGGCAGGGTGGTCCACCAAGGCAGGGTGGCCCACCAAGGCAGGGTGGTCCACCAAGGCAGGGTGGACCACCAAGGCAGGGTGGTCCACCAAGGCAGGGTGGCCCACCAAGGCAGGGTGGCCCACCAAGGCAGGGTGGCCCACCAAGGCAGGGTGGCCCACCAAGGCAGGGTGGTCCACCAAGGCAGGGTGGCCCACCAAGGCAGGGTGGTCCACCAAGGCAGGGTGGCCCACCAAGGCAGGGTGGCCCACCAAGGCAGGGTGGTCCACCAAGGCAGGGTGGTCCACCAAGGCAGGGTGGCCCACCAAGGCAGGGTGGCCCACCAAGGCAGGGTGGTCCACCAAGGCAGGGTGGTCCACCAAGGCAGGGTGGCCCAAAAAAGAAAAACTTTCACCATCATTCACTCCATCACTGTCTTGCCAGAAAGGTGCTTTACACTACAGTTTTTAAACTGCAACATTAACACCCCTCCTTCAGAGTGCAGGCACTGTACTTCCCATCTCCAGGACTCAAGTCCGGCCTGCCGGATAATAGTTTTGGTAATCCTGCACCTCCTCCTAATTTCCAAACTACGAATTCTCTGCATTATATTCACACCACACATTGCCCTCGGACATGACATCTCCACTGCCTCCAACTTTCTCCTTGTTGCAACATTTACAACCCATACATCACACCCATACAAGAGCATTGGTATAACTATACTCTCATACATTCCCCTCTTTGCTTCTTCGGACAAAGTTCTTTGTCTCCACAGACTCCTAAGTGCACCACTCACCCTTTTCCCCTCATCAATTCTATGATTCACCTCATCTTTCATAGACCCATCCGCTGACACATCCACTCCTAAATATCTGAATACATTCACCTCCTCCATACTCTCTCCCTCCAATCTGATATCCAATCTTTCATCACCTAATCTTTTTGTTATCCTCATAACCTTACTCTTTCCTGTATTCACTTTTAATTTTCTTCTTTTACATTCCCTACCAAACTCGTCCACCAACCTCTGCAACTTCTCTTCAGAATCTGCCAAAAGCACAGTGTCATCAGCAAAGAGCAGCTGTGACAACTCCCACTTTATGTGTGATTCTTTATCTTTTAACTCCACGCCTCTTGCCAAGACCCTCGCATTTACTTCTCTTACAACCCCATCTATAAATATATTAAACAACCACGGTGACATCACACATCCTTGTCTAAGGCCTACTTTTACTGGGAAATAATCTCCTTCTCTCCTACATACTCTAACCAGAGCCTCACTATCCTCGTAAAAACTCTTCAATGCTTTCAGTAACCTACCTCCTACACCATACACCTGCAACATCTGCCACATTGCCCCCCTATCCACCCTGTCAAATGCCCTTTCCAAATCCATAAATGCCACAAAAACCTCTTAAATACTGTTTGCCTATATGTTTCACTGTAAACACCTGGTCCACACACCCCCTACCTTTCCTAAAGCCTCCTTGTTCATCTGCTATCCTACTCTCCATCTTACTCCTAATTCTATCAATAATAACTACCATACACTACCAGGTATACTCAACAGACTTATTCCTTATAATTTTTGCATTATCTCTTGTCCCCTTTGTCTTTATACAAAGGAACTATGCATGCTTTCTGCCAATCCCTAGGTACCTTACTTTCTTCTATACATTTATTAAATAAACGCACTAATCACTCCAAAACTATATCCCCACCTGCTTTTAACATTTCTATCTTTATCCCATCAATCCCGGCTGCCTTACCCCTTTCATTCTATTCACTGCCTCATGACCTTCCCTCACACTCATTACTGGCTCTTCCTCACTCCTACAAGATGTTATATCTCCCTGCCCAATGCATGAAATCACAGTTTCCCTATCTTCATCAACATTTAACAACTCTATATAATAATGATATATGTACATGAAAGATACAGAGGATTCTCAACGTGTTTGTAAGTCGAGGACTTACCGTAATAATTTGTTTTCGACACACTGGCCGTCTCCCACTGAGGCATGGTAACCTGAAAAAGAAACACTTTCACTATCATTCACACAATCAGTCTTGCCAGAGGCACACAGGTATGACAGTTGAGATGTCCCTCTAAACAGCCAATATTCCTAATGCCATCTTTTTTTTTTTTTTTTACACAGGGTTTGACAAGGTTAAGGATCCCTAGCTTTATTGACAGCTATTTACAGGTTAAGGATTCCTAACTTTATTGGCAAGCTAAGAGCTGTTACCTACATCAGCTCATTTGAAAGCATTTTTATTGTTATGAAACATACAAGTAGAGAACAGGATGAAGTTGGAGCCATCTGTGGGCCAGCATTTTCATGTGATCAACTGACTTTATCTCGTTGACATCATTATGCTGTGCGAATGTGTTCCATACTCGAGTCATCCTGGGTATGTATGATCTCAGATGGAGTGATGTTCTGGAGAAGGGTACAGCCAGAGTGAAGTTGCTGCTGGCTGCCCGTCTTGTGGCATTAAAGCTTGTATCTCGCTGTCCTTGAAGTGGATCCAAGTGCAGGTACTGTACTTCCCACCTCCAGGACTCAAGTCCAGCTAACCAGTTTCCCTGAATCCCTTCAGCCTAGTTCTATTGCACACTTAATAAATGATAGTGTAAAAATGTTTTTAGGCTTTTATATGTACTATCAAGGGGAAAAAAAAGACTGTGATTCGCTTTACGGCGACAGTCTGGAACCTAACCCGCCGTATTAGTGATGTATGTGTGAATTTATTTCTAAATTTTATTTATGTACTGGTATATACGTATTTGTGCATTGGTATATATTTTGTATGTACTGGTGTATATTTTGTATGTACTGGTGTATATTTTGTATGTACTGGTGTGTATTTTGTATGTACTGGTGTATATTTTGTATGTACTGGTGTATATTTTGTATGTACTGGTGTATATTTTGTATGTACTGGTGTATATTTTGTATGTACTGGTGTATATTTTGTATGTACTGGTGTATATTTTGTATGTACTGGTGTATATTTTGTATGTACTGGTGTATATTTTGTATGTACTGGTGTATATTTTGTATGTACTGGTGTGTATTTTGTATGTACTGGTGTATATTTTGTATGTACTGGTGTATGTTTTGTATGTACTGGTGTATATTTTGTATGTACTGGTGTATATTTTGTATGTACTGGTGTATATTTTGTATGTACTGGTGTATATTTTGTATGTACTGGTGTATATTTTGTATGTACTGGTGTATGTTTTGTATGTACTGGTGTATATTTTGTATGTACTGGTGTATATTTTGTATGTACTGGTGTATATTTTGTGTCTTCCTGTTGGTGGAGAAATTAAGGACATTTAATAGTCTTTTTTTTTTTTTTTTCAGGGATTCACGTATGTAGCACCATCCGTGTTAGAGGAAATGTCGCGTCCCAGTGTGGTGAAGGCACGGTCGCCACGCAAGCCGTATGTGCCCAACTCCGGGGGTCCGTTCTCCCCCAGAGCCTTGCAAAACCCCTTCAACTTTGCCAACGGTGCTGTCAGTGCGTCGTCGTCGACCGGCCAGTACGAGCAGATGGACATTAGCAACTCGGTGCATCCAGTGGCGCACAATCAACAACAGCATCACCACCACCACAGCCAACAGCAGCAGCATCGACAACAACAACAGCCACCGCAACAACAACAACAGTCCTCCTGGAACTGGAAACATTAACCTCATAGCATTTAGGAGATTGTACTTGGTAGCTCCCTTCCATACTGTTGATTTTCCTGCTCACGGCATTGAGCTTGAACCTGCATTACTTCCACGCAGACACATCTGATGCCTCCGGTTCGACCGAAACTCGAAGAGCTGTAAGAGATGTTTAATCGCGAACATTTTCAGTTTATCGTTGCTGGGTCAGTTTTTATGCAAGATGCTTAAAGACCTGTGCAATTCCCTCCGACTAACGGTCAATGGAGAGTATTCTCGAGGCGATAAGGATGATTGTCCTGCAGTATCGCGTAGCAGGAAAAGGTCTTAAAGTATTTTAGTGCCCGTTTTTGCATATTTTGGTTTAGGTTATGTATCGGTAATGTAAGTAACGGCGGGTGCCATCATTAATATTTATCATGGCATCGCTTACAGTTATGTGAATATTTGAGTATTTCATGTACTGGGCCTTATACATACTCTTAAGATAGCCAATACAGTATATATAATGAATTATGTTGGTCGCGTTAGGGTATATTAAAGTTCCTTTTCCTAAACACTTGTATACAGTACTTCAGACAAGACTAATGTTCATTAGGAAGCTTCTTGCTACTAACATTATCTGTCATCTCATTATTGCTACCCTCAGCCTCTAAATTCTCTAGTCTCGTGTTTTTTTCCACATTGCCTCATACTTTTCACATAGCTTCACCTTTATCACAGTCACCCTTTTCACATAGTTTCACCCTTTTCACATAGTTTCACCCTTTTCACATAGCCTCACCCTTTTCACATAATCTCACCCTTTTCACATAGCCTCACCCTTTTCACATAGCCTCACCCTTTTCACATAATCTCACCCTTTTCACATAGTTTCACCCTTTTCACATAGCCTCACCCTTTTCACATAGCCTCACCCTTTTCACATAGCCTCACCCTTTTCACATAGCCTCACCCTTTTCACATAGCCTCACCCTTTTCACATAGTTTCACCCTTTTCACATAGCCTCACCCTTTTCACATAGCCTCACCCTTTTCACATAGCCTCACCCTTTTCACATAGCCTCACCCTTTTCACATAGCCTCACCCTTTTCACATAGTTTCACCCTTTTCACATAGCCTCACCCTTTTCACATAGCCTCACCCTTTTCACATAGTTTCACCCTTTTCACATAGCCTCACCCTTTTCACATAGCCTCACCCTTTTCACATAGCCTCACCCTTTTCACATACTCATTCTCCTCCTCTGCAAAAGTACACGTTTTTCAGCCTGGATCTCTCCGTGATCACCTCAGTGTACCAAGTCACAAGACGCTGTGATGCCACGTTCTGGACTTGTTTTTAATTGTGTCTTCACACTGGCAAATACATACATGTCTTTTATGTATATTTGTAATTGACGTGAAGCGTGAAAATCTGAACACAAAGTATGGCTTTGTAACTATGGTTGTGACGGAGGTGGAAGCCTTAATTTTCCATGTTAAGGCTGGATAAAGCCGTGTTGGTTGAAATGGAACATAAGGCGGTCAGTGGCAAGATGCTCCCCATTTCACTGATTCTCTGGTATTTTGATTCTTCGTTGTTCTCATGGCCAAGTCGTGAGAACAGACGGGCCCCCATGTACAGGCACAGATTACAGACGTCCATTTGTATTAGCGAAGCATTTAGGACCTGATTAGTTTTTCAACTCTGAGCCATCAAACAAATGTGTAAAATGTGATCATCCTTCATGTTATTGGTCTCGAATAATTGTTTCTGAGTTGATAAACCAGGAATTGAATGCATTTGCAAGTTGATAGACCAAGAACTGAACTCGTAAACCGCAAGCACCGGAACAGAACTCGTGGGTTTAAAAATCGGGAACTGAACGTGTAGTTGAAAACTCCAGAACCGAACCTGTTCGTAATCTGAAAACTCCAGAGCTATACTCGTTCGTCAACTTAAAAACCTGGACCCAAACTCGCTTATAAGACGGGAAGCTAATGCATCAACATTTTCTGGTGGTCTGGTACACCGAAGCTGAAGATGATCCAGCATCTTTCTCTCACCTACAACAGAATATATATCCATCAAAACACATTTATATATACTGTATATAAAGAAAAACTTCATTTATGCAATTAGTTCGCTATACCAGTTCATAAATATGGATTTATCATAGGAAATTAGGATTTTTTCCACTAATTGTGCCATTTTAAGTGTTTTTGAATTGGATATTGTACATGATTAGGTCGGCTCTTTGTGTATTTTCCACAGCTACCATTCTGGCTTGCCTTATATGTAGGTGAAGCGCTTGTCTTCTGCCAGTATTGTTATTGGAGAAATAATGAGAATTAACGTATTGTAATATGTAGTGGCTGATGAAGGCTCTATTTCATGGGAACGTTTTTAAATGTAATGGACGGTAGGGGAGGACATGTGTCTGTGAGTGTAGTTCGGAGCTTTGAGGAGTACATGGCTCTCTTGCCATGAGGGTGCAATTACAATGGATGGCAGTAGGGGACATGTCACCATGATTAGATAGAGACTTGGAGGTGTTCATGGCCATCTTGCCATGAGGGTTTAGATACAGTGGGCAGTAGTAGAGGATATGTTGCCATGTTGGAGGTTTTGAGGAGTACATGGCTGTCTTGCCATGAGGGTATAAATACGGTGGACGGCAGTAGAGGACGTGTCGCCATGACTAGTTGGAGACTTTGAGACATTCATGGCCATCTTGCCATGAGGGTTTAAATACAATGGATGGCAGTAGAGGACATGTCGCCATGACCAGATGGAGACTTCGAGGTGTTCATGGCCATCTTGCCATGAGGGATTAATACAATAAGGAGCGACAGAGGACATGTCGCCGTGACTGTATAGTTTGTGGCCTTGACGACCCCATGGTAACCTCGCCATGAGGGTTCGTGTTTCAGCGACGAGACTTTTGGATTCGTCGTTTCGGCGACGCGTTTCTAACTACAGTTTTTTAACAAATTGATTTGTTGTTGTTTGAATGAATGACTATATAATTTTGTAAAAAAAAAATATAATTGTTTTTCGTTGCTTATGTTATAAAAATCTGCATTCCCAATGCAGCAAAAAATTATGCAATTTTTTTAATACTTTGAGCTGAATGCAATTTGTTGTATTATCTAAGACTGAAAAATATATCGTGAAAGGTGAGAAATCATTTGGACTGAAAATCGCTCCTAAAAAAAAAAAAAAATCATTTGGACTGAAAATCGCTCCTAAAAAAAAAAAAAAATCATTTGGACTGAAAATCGCTCCTAAAAAAAAAAAAAAAATCATTTGGACTGAAAATCGCTCCTAAAAAAAAAAAAAATCATTTGGACTGAAAATCGCTCCTAAAAAAAAAAAAAAATCATTTGGACTGAAAATCGCTCCTAAAAAGAAAAAAAATTACCTGTAGAAAAATTTATGTATTTTTTAGATTGATTTTTTACGAGCGATTTGTTAAAAATAAAAAATTTTTTTTTTTTACAAGTGATTTATTTTTTATCGGTGATTTAATTATTTAAAGTGACGAGTCTTAAAGAATAAATTGCTCTTAAAAAAAAATAAATCACTCCTTAAAAAATAAATCTTTCTTAAAACAGAATGATGTATCTTTAAAAATTTATACAATTGAACTGCATAATTGACCCGGCTGGGTTCTGAAGCTGTGGACAATAAATTCCACATGGCTGAAATGCAGTAGGCTCTCTTATGAAGCTCCTTTCTATACAGTAACCTCTAGGCTGTTGTATATACTACTATTTTTTTTCCAAATGCAGGCGAAAAGAATGTCGAATTGAATAGGCCTATTCATGTACTGTTCAATTTTGGCTGTAATTGTTTTCGGTCGCATTTGCGAAAATGGCACACTCTAGAGGAGCTTTTATGAGGTTGACTGTAATGCCATTTTCTGTTAATTTGGTTGAAAATACTCCATTTGGGTTTGACTAGCACATGAAAAGGCCTTCATAGTGCATGCTATTCAATTTTCAATGCCCCTTTTCAATCCTTATGAAAAATGGCACTAGAGGAGCTTAATAAGCGAGGTGACTGTATTTAAATGTCCCTTGGCCATTTATCCTTTAAACAGTTCTTCACCCTACTGAATATTGACAAGTCACTAGGTACACTATCTAAAACACACGTCAGTAGGTCCACCATCTAAAACACACGTCAGTAGGTACACCATCTAAAACACACAAGTCACTAGGTACACCATCTAAAACACACAAGTCACTAGGTACACCATCTAAAACACACAAGTCACTAGGTACACCATCTAAAACACACAAGTCACTAGGTACACCATCTAAAACACACGTCAGTAGGTACACCATCTAAAACACACAAGTCACTAGGTACAATATGCTTCTCATAGAACTTCATAAGATATTACATATTAATATTTTTCTTTTAGTCCAAGTGGTTTTTCAGCGACGATTATTCACAATACTTTTATTCAAAGCAGAAACGACCATGGTTTTTATAGTTTACCCTAAGAAACCCCCGAATTGTCTGGGTTTATTTATTACCGAGGTGTAGAGAGTGTAGATATAGGCATGTATATAAATCTTGTGGTTGGTACTGGACCGTGGATGTCTTGCAATATTCACTTCGATGGCGGCCATGTTGAGGCATGGCCACCGAGGCTAGGCCACCAAGGATAGGCTGCCGAGGCTAGGCCCCGAGGCATGGCCGCTGAGGGCCACGAGTTCACATATTTGATTTTGTAACTTTTATTTCCAGTTTTTGAAAAAAAATCAATGGTTTGAATCCCAAACGAGCGAGGTGGAGCTCGCCCATTGACACCAATGGGATATTTACCACAACGTCGATGGCAAGAGGGGGAGAGGGGGGTTCCCAATGGCCGAGTTGACCGCACTACTCCCCCCACCCCCACTTAGATACCCGGCACCTAGTAAACAGTCAACCCTTCACTGTTGTGGATTTGCAGTTGCGAACGAGCGTTGAATGACTGTTCTTTGCAATTTACCTCTTATAAAGCTTTTCTATTTAGCAAAAAGAATTTTGTAAATGCAATTAAACAAAAGATATCAAAAATAAAATACAGCTTTTCTGCTTAGTGCTAATTTTTCATAAATTAAAAAAATCCAAATAGGACATACAAGGGCCTTCACAATGGACGCTTCTCCATTTTAAATGTACATTTTCAGTTGCATTTGCAAGACATTTCATGATATATATATATATATATATATATATATATATAATATATATTTTATATATAATATATATATATATATATATATATATATATATAATATATATATAAAAAAATATATATATATATATATATACAGTGGAATCTCAAAAATTGAACTTAATCCGTTCCAGGAGCTAGTTCTAAATTCGAAAAGTCTGAAATTCGAAGCAATATTTCTCATAAGAAATAATGGAAATACAATTAATCCGTTCCAGAAACCCAAAAATATTCACACAAAAAATACATTTTATAGAGATTAATTACAGTTTTACATACAACAAATACTATAGTTTTTAATTATGTATAGTAATACAAAATAATATTTTGACTTACCTTTATTGAAGATTGGTGATGGCATCTGGAAGATAGGGAGGAGGAGAGAGGGAGTTGGGGTTAGTGTTTGGAAGGAGAATCCCCCTCCATGAGGACTTCAGGTAAAGCCCTCTCTGGGGTTACTTCCCTTCTCTGTCTTTTAATGCCACTAGGACCAGCTTGAGAGTCACTGGACCCCTGTCTCACAAAATAACTGTCTACAGTCCTCTGTTTCTGTCTCACAAAATAACTGTCTACAGTCCTCTGTTTCTGTCTCACAAAATAACTGTCTACAGTCATCTGTTTCTGTCTGTCTCACAAAATAACTGTCTACAGTCCTCTGTTTCTGTCTCACAAAAATAACTGTCTACAGTCCTCTGTTTCTGTCTCACAAAATAACTGTCTACAGTCCTCTGTTTCTGTCTCACAAAATAACTGTCTACAGTCATCTGTTTCTGTCTCACAAAATAACTGTCTACAGTCCTCTGTTTCTGTCTCACAAAATAACTGTCTACAGTCCTCTGTTTCTGTCTCACAAAATAACTCCACAGTTGTCTGTTTCTGTCTCACAAATAACTGTCTACAGTCCTCTGTTTCTGTCTCACAAAATAACTGTCTACAGTCCTCTGTTTCTGTCTCACAAAATAACTGTCTACAGTCATCTGTTTCTGTCTCACAAAATAACTGTCTACAGTCCTCTGTTTCTGTCTCACAAAATAACTGTCTACAGTCCTCTGTTTCTGTCTCACAAAATAACTCCACAGTCGTCTGTTTCTGTCTCACAAAATAACTGTCTACAGTCCTCTGTTTCTGTCTCACAAAATAACTGTCTACAGTCCTCTGTTTCTGTCTCAAAATAACTCCACAGTCGTCTGTTTCTGTCTCACAAAATAACTGTCTACAGTCCTCTGTTTGTCTCACAAAATAACTGTCTACAGTCCTCTGTTTCTGTCTCACAAAATAACTCCACAGTCGTCTGTTTCTGTCTCACAAAATAACTGTCTACAGTCCTCTGTTTCTGTCTCACAAAATAACTGTCTACAGTCCTCTGTTTCTGTCTCACAAAATAACTCCACAGTTGTCTGTTTCTGTCTCACAAAATAACTGTCTACAGTCCTCTGTTTCTGTCTCACAAAATAACTGTCTACAGTCCTCTGTTTCTGTCTCACAAAATAACTCCACAGTTGTCTGTTTCTGTCTCACAAAATAACTCCACAGTTGTCTGTTTCTGTCTCACAAAATAACTGTCTACAGTCGTCTGTTTCTGTCTCACAAAATAACTGTCTACAGTCGTCTGTTTCTGTCTCACAAAATAACTGTCTACAGTCCTCTGTTTCTGTCTCACAAAATAACTGTCTACAGTCGTCTGTTTCTGTCTCACAAAATAACTGTCCACAGTCGTCTGTTTCTGTCTCACAAAATAACTGTCTACAGTCCTCTGTTTCTGTCTCACAAAATAACTGTCCACAGTCGTCTGTTTCTGTCTCACAAAATAACTGTCCACAGTCGTCTGTTTCTGTCTCACAAAATAACTGTCTACAGTCCTCTGTTTCTGTCTCACAAAATAACTGTCTACAGTCCTCTGTTTCTGTCTCACAAAATAACTGTCCACAGTTGTCTGTTTCTGTCTCACAAAATAACTCCACAGTCGTCTGTTTCTGTCTCACAAAATAACTGTCTACAGTCCTCTGTTTCTGTCTCACAAAATAACTGTCTACAGTCCTCTGTTTCTGTCTCACAAAATAGCTGTCCACATTTGTCTGTTTCTGTCTCACAAAATAACTGTCCACAGTCCTCTGTTTCTGGGGCCTCTTTAACATTTCCCTAAAATGGGACATGGTTCTGTCACTGAACTTGTTGCAAAGATGGCTTGTTTCAGCTTGCTCAGGGTGGTACTTCTGCACAAACATTTGGACATCATTCCATTTGGCACAAATCTCCTTAATCTTTGAAGAAAGCACCTCATCCACTCCCTATATTAACACCTTTCGCAACATCAGCTTCCTTGATTTGTTCTTTCTTTGACAGGATAGAACCGATGGTCGACTTGTTTTTCCCATACATCCTGGCAAGCTCAACAACTTTCACACCACTCTCATACTTCTGTATTATTTCCTTCTTCACATCTATGGTGTTTCTCACTTTCTTTACCACAGGGGTACCACTAGCAAGTTTCTTTGGGCCCATGGCAGCTTATTTCACAGTCCCACAAGCACTAAACACAACGAAATAATCGTAAAATGCGTGAATGAGAGCGCAGGTTAGTGTTCATTCAAGCATAAACAAAGCTAGACTGCTCACGGCACCTGCGCGGGGACGCGGACAGAGCAGGCGGCAGACAGGTCTCGTACCCGGCGGTCCAAAAATAGGGGTGCGTTCGATAATAGGGACACAGTTTGTCCGAAAAAATGGTCCTATTTTCGAAATGTTCGATATGTGATACGTTCGATTTTTGAGGTTCCACTGTATATATATATATATATATGTCGTGCTGAATATGTAAAACTGGTCAATTAGCAAGAACTCATTTAAAATTAAGTCCTTTCTGAAATTTTCTCTTATACGTTTAAAGATATATTTTTTTTTCATTAATGTTGATGTAAAAATTTATAATTTTGCACCAAAAGGAACTTAGAAAACTTACCTAACCTTATTATAACAAGCGCAATTTATTTTAGCCTAACCCAACTAAATATCTTTTAGATTTGTTTACAATAATTTAATACTAAACAAACACAGTGAAATATATTTTTTTCGTTAGGTTCAGAATGATTTTGGCGAAATTATTGCATACACAAATTTTCACTTGTCCTATATGGCAAGATGAGCGTTGCTATTTAAGCCAAGATCGCAAGTTCTGCCTATTCGGCACCACATATATATATATATATATATATATATATATATATATATATATATATTTATATATATATATTATATATATATATTATATATATATATATATATATATATACGTATATATATATAATATAAAATTTTATAAGTGAACTGATTGACTGTTTTCTATACGAAAAAAATTTTGTTGCCAAAACTTTATTTTCTGTTTTTGTTTTTATCCCAAGTTGTTTTGTACCGCCCCTGAGTGTTAGTGTTTTGTTTATAGCTTGTGTTCCCCCTCCCCTCCCCAGGTCAGTCCCCTGGGGTCAGTACCCTCCACCATCCTGTGCTGGGTCACCCATGTGGGTTTACTGTTCTTGTGATAATACAGTCGAAATTTGATATGATGGACTAACAACAGTAATACTACTAATATTAATAATTTCAGCATGATAGTGTTTGTACAAAGTAGGAAAAAAACACTTGTTAGTCTGTTGCATTGAATTTTGACTGTTTTTCTGCGATATTTTTATGTTTTGACTTCGCGAACACTCGGATAATGAGTGTGAAATAAAACGGTAAAAGAAAAGTTGCAGAAAAAGTCGAAATTCGACATAATAAACTAGCAAATGTTTTTTGAGTGTTCGTCAAACCAGAACAGTGGTAAAAATACTCCAGAAAAAACGTAAAACAATTTTTTTTGAGTGCCCATGAAATCAAAAGAATGATAGAAATATCACAGAGAAAATGGTAAAAGAAAAGCTGCAGAAAAAGTCAAAATTCGACATTATAAACTAGCAAGTGTTTTTTGAGTGTCTGTGAAGTCAAAAGAATTCTAGAAATATCTCGGAAAAATACTAAAGTACTCTATTGTATGTACAATTTACAGATATATTGCAATAAATATTGAAATTAAAATGAGTTGAAGGTGTAATTTACCCAGCGAATTTAGTCACGACTTTGGAAGTCCATTATGTATATTGAGGTTTACTGTACTAGCAGCTTGTTCGTGAGTTGCAACACTAACGCAACTTGCTCACGAATTGCCGACCCCATGCTGTGTTAAATTTAGTTTGTTTGCAACAACTTAGTGACGATCACTTGCATTAATTCCTTGATGGACCTGACTCAGCTCTTGGTCCGCTTGTATAGCAGTTCAATTTTGTGCAAATACAATTGAAAATGTGCATTTAAATTTGGCCAGCTTGTGCCATGGAGGCCTTCTGTGTGCTGTTCATCTGTGAATGTAATTTTTAAACCCCATTTAAAAAAGATGGACTCTGTGCAGGCACTTCTCGAATTACGATGGTTTGACTTAATTTTTTGACTTGGGGTATTTTTGACTTTGGGTATTTTTATCTTAGGGTATTTTTTACTTACTGTAGGTTCATCGGAACATGACTCCAGAATAAGTCGAGGACCACCAGTATACAGAGAAGCTTCAAGGAAGAGCTAACGGAAGTAAATATTACAGATGTGGAATTTTTGTCCAATAAACTTTGCCGCTCTTCCGCAATGTGGCTCGACCAGCGCGGTGTGATGTGTTGTGGTGCCTGGGTGGTAACCGTAGCTTGTGTAACCAGATACATGATACATATCTTGTTTACCCGGTAACGATGGATGTCTAGTGTACCTGGCTACGTGATACATGTCTTGTTCACTTTGATACATGATACATATCGTGTTTACCTAGATACACGATACATATACAGGTGAACAAGACATGTATCATGTATCCAGATTGTGGAGAACTGGTTCTATAAATACACTTTCCTGCATGAAACAAACATAAGACAAGCATTACTTATCTTTTAACAGCACGATGTCCAGCAGCCGCTCCCTGGAAATCCCTTTGGGGCGCCATCTCAGTGTCCACAGAGGCTGTTGATTACCAAGTGAGTTATTACAATTTGCCCCAAAGGAGCATATATCCAGCATTTCACTATTATCTGAAATGCGTAGTGGTACTGGGTTTTTGTAGATGGTATTCCGATAATGGTCTCTAAGGGGGACAATATTCTACTCACATTAACCTAACCACTGCAGTATCTTGAGGCTGATGAAAGGGGAATAAAACCTGCCCGACTCATAGCTGGAGTCCTGTGTTTTTGGTGTTGACACGAAGCTGATATTGGTGTCTTGACTGAAGACTAACAAAGTGTCTCGGGGAATATTGCACTGATGTTTGCCACAACGTTGGAAATGTTTGCTGCAATCACTCGCAATACTGGTTGCACACTGTCATTCAATACCATCATTTGTTCATACTTTCATGATATTATCCACCACAGGAGAACACGGAGACACAATAAACACTACAGTGGACCCCTGGTTAACGATATTTTTTCACTCCAGTAGTATGTTCAGGTGCCAGTACTGACCGAATTTGTTCCCATAAGGAATATTGTGAAGTAGATTAGTCCATTTCAGACCCCCAAACATACATGAACAAACGCACTTACATAATTGGTCGCATTCGGAGGTGATCATTATGCGGGGGTCCACTGTACTTGATTAGTTCTACCGCGAATTTCCTGACTCATATAAGGGAACTAGTTTAACTTTCCTAGTTTCCTGAGACTGTCAGAATGTACAAGAGTGAGCAGCGCACTGATCACTACTCTCCCTTTGTCTTTTAACCCGTAAACGGTCCAAACGTATATATACGTTTTTTCAACATCTGAAAGTATGTAAAAAAATGTAGATCTTTTTTGTTTTACATTTGAAAACCTGTAAAAAAACTTTTATCTACATTTTTTTTGTTACATTTGAAAATATATTAAAAAAAGTAGATCTACTTTTGTAACTACGAATTTGAACGTCGATCTGCTTGGAGCGTTTAAGTGTTAATGATGAGGCAGCAACGCCCTCGTGACACACACGTCTCGTCCGTTCCTTGAAGCAATCTGAGCCCTCATCCTGCCCAGTGCCCTCCAGTTCATCATCCACACAAAGGAATATGCTGAACTCAACTTTATAAGATAAGATAAGATAAGATTTCGTTCGGATTTTTAACCCCGGGGGGTTAGCCACCCAGGATAACCCAAGAAAGTCAGTGCGTCATCGAGGACTGTCTAACTTATTTCCATTGTGGTCCTTAATCTTGTCCCCCAGGATGCGACCCACACCAGTCGACTAACACCCAGGTACCTATTTGCTGCTAGGTGAACAGGACAACAGGTGTAAGGAAACGTGTCGGAATGTTTCCACCCGCCGGGAATCGAACCCGGGCCCTCCGTGTGTGAAGCGGGAGCTTTAGCCACCAGGCCACCGGGCCACCTTCGTTGCTAGTCTTTGCAACCAGAATTAACACAAGAGTGCAGGTTTCTTGTTATTTAGCTGTAGGCTAGAAGCCATAATATCCCTGACTTGTAGATCTAGTGGAGCGCAGGTTTTCTCCTAATTTTCCTGCATGGGGAAAAGAGTAATTACTCTCGTTTAACCCTCATTGTGTAGTTGATCAGAAATTCTAGCAAGAGAGAGAGAGACGTGGTACATACACGTCTCTCTAATTAAAGTTATTGTGCAAGGAAGGAAGAGTCCATTGGCCCCTACCGGGAGGGCTAAGTCCCTCAAAGAGCTTAAGGGGGCTGAGGGCTGAAAGATACCCCCACTTTTATTGGAGATTTTTCTCCACACAGATGAACAAGATATGTATCATAATTTCAGGTGAACAAGATATGTATCATGTATCCAGGTGAACGAGATACGTATCATGTATCTAGGTAAGTAAGTATCATGTATCCAGGTAAACAAGATATGTATCATGTATGCAGGTGAACAAGAAGTTTACCTGGATACATGTGAAGATATGTATCATGCATCTGGGTACATGTATCCATGTAAACAAGATGTTTACCTGGAAACATGATACATAAGATATGTATAATGTATCCAGGTAAACAAGATATTTACCTGGATATATAATACATATCTTGTTTACTTGGATACATGACACATATTTAAAAGTCAAAAATTCCGTATAGTAAATCCTCAGTATAATAGATTAATTTAATACTTTCGTTGTCATTGTTTATTGCAACAGTTTTTTAAATGTATTGTTTGCCCAGTTTATTGTATTATAAGTTTGCTGTATTGATTTCAACGTGCTGTTTACCCAGTGGGTTGTACTGTTGTGGAAGTCCGCTGTATTGAGGATCTACTGTATGTGGTTGCTTTCTATTTTATCTATTTGTAACACTGTCAGTTGTGTACTGCCTTTGTTGCTCTGTGCAAGAACCAGGAGCTGCAGTTGATGCTAGTTTGCACTTCCTCAATTGCTATCAGCCTTGTTTTACGTGTGACTTGTGTTATTGAATTGCGACTAGTTTGTGTTTGTTTAATATTGCGACTAGTTTGTGTTTGTTTAACCCTTAAATGGTCCAAATGTATATATACGTTCTCTCGCGTAGCGCCCCAAACGTATATATATGTTTCATTTGTCATTCATTCAACAGTGGCGCGATAAGACTGAGTCACCTAGACATGAGAAAATGGCTGTGCACACTCAGTGTGCACCATGTGACAAAAATTGGGGACGCCTGGGTACCACATGCTCTTTTTTCCTATATAAAAAAAGTTTTTTTTTTTCTCAAAATATTTGGGGCGCTGAGCAGGTGAACATATATATGTGTTTGGACCGTTTAAGGGTTAATATTGTGACTAGTTTGTGTTCGTTTAATATTGCGACTAGTTTGTGTTTGTTTACACTCATTCTGTTTCCCCTCAGGCTTATCATTGCCAGTGTTGACCCCGGGTGTTGTGCCCGGGCATTGACCCTGGGTGTTAACCCCTGGTGTTGACCCCAGGTGTTGTCCCCCAGGTGTTGTCCCCCAGGTGTTGTCCCCTGGGTGTTATACCCCCAAGTGTTGTCCCTTGGGTATTGTCCCCCGGGTGTTGTCCCTGGCTGTTGTTCACCAGGTGTTGTCCCCAGGTGCCACCCCCAGGGGTGGACAAGCGCAGAGTTGACGGGTGGTGAGAAAGATACGCTTATGGGGCAGAGCTTCATCGAGAATTTACTCCCACTTATGGTTTTATTCTGCCAACAAGGAGTGCATTGGCAAAGTTCTTCGCTGTGGCCATATCTTTCTCACCGCTCGTCTTGACTTTATTGATTTACAGATATATTTCTTAAATTTAGTTGCAAAATTTTTATGAATACGTATATATATATTTTGCATATATATATATATATATATATACATGTACAAGCATATATATACACACCCCTCTGGGTTTTTTTCTATTTTCTTACTAGTTCTTGTTCTTGTTTATTTCCTCTTACCTCCATGGGGAAGTGGAACAGAATTCTTCCTCCGTAAGCCATGCGTGTTGTAAGAGGCGACTAAAATGCCGGGAACAAGGGGCTAGTAACCTCTTCTCCTGTATATATTACTAAATGTAAAAGGAGAAACTTTCGTTTTTCCTTTTGGGCCACCCTGCCTCGGTGGGATACTGCCGGTGTGTTGAAAGAAAAGAAAGATATACATGTATATATATATGTGTGTGTGTGTGTATGCAAAATAAGCAAAGGGGATGTTGAACCATAGCTCTAGGCCTCTTGTGTTGCAATCAGTACATCAGGAGCTTTCAGTGTTGCAGGAAATCCTGAATGAATCTTCTGCTTTATCATTGCAAGTGTCTGATATGTTGAGTGCAATGTTTGAGGCCTAGAACTATCATTAACCTCCCCCCCCCGTGGTTATTTTGCATCTTCCGTTGCTCGTTCGCAATTATTGCATAATATGTATATTAGGAACCATTAATCAAGCTGTAAGATGGACAACAAAAGTGATTAGTGAAGTAAAGGGATTTTTCCCACAGTGTTGGGTATAATTGATGGTTATACTTGGCGTCGGAGGTGGCAGTAAATGCGGTGTTGTCGCATTCTCGCTGTCATCACGGCTCAGAGTCTGAGGAAAGTGCTGACACTTTTTTAAATATATATATACAGTATATGTACACTTTTTTTTACCTCGATATTAGTTTCTCTGCCAAGGCAGGCTGACCCATAGAAAAAATTTCACCATTGATCACATCACCAAGGAAATTCGGATTTTTTTCCACGGTTATTTTGCATATTTTGATATTACCTGTTATTCACCAATGTGGTCTACATGGTCTAAACTGTTCCAAAACCAAAAGTTTTGGAACAGTCAGTGACAGAGAGGAGTCTTACTACAGCTGGATGCCCAGCTGAGAGTGAGTCAGTCAGTCCTGATCCCTAGCATCCAACAATACAGGAAGGCCCTGATTATATAGCAGGTTAGGTTCCGGGCTAGCCCAGAACCTAACCTAACCTGTGTAATTATTCTAAGCGCTAAACCCACAAGGGTAATAGTGCGCTGCAGGTTAGGGTGTGGTAAAGGTTTAATATACAGCCTCTCCTTGCTTATCGACAGAGTTGCATTCCTAAGACCACGTCGGCAAACAAATTCAGCGCTAAGCGAGGAGCATACTATAATAGTACACAAATAACCCGCACATAAAAGAGAGAAGCTTACAACGACGTTTCGGTCTGACTTGGTGTGACTTTGTCCATGGTCCAAGTCGGACCGAAACATCGTCGTAAGCTTCTCTCTTTTATGTGCGGGTTATTTGTGCATCGTTCCAGTCACGGTATTGTGCCTTTTTGTTATTTATTATAATAGTAGTGAGTTTGTGTCAGAAATTTTTGATATTGTTTTAATGTCACCTTTGCACCATTTATAACATTTCTAATATACATTATTTAGGTATGCAAACTGGTCAGTGTCAGTCGTAAGTCCGAGGCGTCAGTAAACGAAGACGTTGCTAAGTGAGGAGAGGCTGTACTTGATCAGAGACTAGCGAGGGCAGAGAGCATAACAGAGATACACTTAGTAAAGTCAGTGATGAGCGCTAAACGAAGTATAATCAAGTTATTATAATCAAGGGGAAGCGCTAAACCTGTAGGATTATGCAGCGCCTGGGGGGGGGATGGAAGGTATTCAGGTTTAAATCAGGGAAATGGAGCACAGATCCAATTCCCTAGATCAAAAGCCTCCTCACCAACAAGGAACCTTCCTTGAGGGGTAGTATAATCAAAGGTTGTGTAATAAAGTGTGTTAGAGCAGTGATGATGTCTGAGGTAAATTCTGTGTCGCTACAGTGCAACAAAATACAGGCACCGCTTTACGACGCTTCACTTTACAGCGGTTTTCAATTCTAGCCGTTCTTCATTTATTCAGACATCCTACAATAAATATATTCACCACTCACTATATGCTAAGGAAGAAAATATTTTAAGGTAAGTAATGTGTGTACTGTATATGCATTTTTTAGGCCTAGCTTTAGACAGTGTTTCTTTTTTTTTGTAAATACAACTGAGAGTGTGCATCCACAATTGAACAGGAAAATATATGCTATTCAATTCTGTATCAACTTTTTCAATCACATTTGCAATCAGTGACACTGAATAAAGGAGGTTTATAAGAGAGTTCACTGTACACAGCCTCTCCTTACTTGGTGCCGTATTCGCTTTCCGACGACTCGGGCTTACAATGGGCTCTCTGACCAGTATGCATACATAATGTATATTAGAGCTGATTTCCTCTATTCTGTTTATTACAATATACAGTACACTACTGTATAAACATTTAAAAATATACCAGAAATGTTATAAATGGTACAAAAGTGACATAAAAACAAAGATGGTTGACAAACCCACTACCATTGTAATATGTTCCTCGCTTAACGATGAATTCGTGTACTGACGTAGTCTTAGGAACAGAACTCCATCGTTAAATGAGGAGAGGCTGTATATTGTTAATGTCAACTTGTGGTAATATTTTCATAAAATATGCCCAGTTTACCAGCGAGCTTGCAGGATTTACCTTCAATGCTGCCGCCGCCCTACCACTCTTATCTTCCCTTCTTGCAGACGGCTCTGCGTTTGACTTACAATCGCTTTTTGACTTTTTGTCAGCAGTTGGTTTACTGTACAAACTTTAAAACCGAGCCCATAGCGTCCTTTCCAGCCCTTTTCTCTCCTCACCTCTGACCCCCTCTCAACCTAGCTGTTCATAGCTCTGGCACTATTTTCTGCCCCGCAGCACTGTATAGCCCTTGTCAGTTTAGTGCTTTCTTTATAATAATAATATCCATAATACCAAATTATACGCTAAACCCACATAGGCAGTGGTGTTTTGGCGAGGACACTCAATGCCAGCGAGAGCCTCTGGATCCAAGACTTGCAGCTGATTTAACTACCATTTCCCCCCCTGAAGGGGCTGCATGACCCCTACGGATTTAGCGCTTCCTCCGAACTGTCTTGGAACAATGTATGTGTTGTATACGTACTTGTAGAAATGATTATTACAATGTGGCCTCGGAAAATTATTTTGGCGTAAAAGTAAGGTTACTCATCAATACGATCAAGTGGGGTTGTTTTGCTTAAGCAAAAATGCGTTGCAAGTTGGCAGCTTTATTTTGTGCCGGACAATACTGCATTATACAAAATTATAAGAAATATACCATAAAAGGTAAATGCTAAAAATATTAGAAAATAATAATCATATTTTTAATATTTTAAAAATTTGCCTTTTTTAGCGCATTTCTAAAATTTCTTAACATTAATAATAAATTTAAGAAACTTTAACACACTAAGAAAAGGAAAATATAAACAAAATATTAGAAATAAATTGATTATTATTAAGAAATTTTAAATAGATTTAACCCTCAAACTGTCCAAACGTAGATCTACGTTTTTTAACATAAAGCATGTTAAATACAGAGTTCGGAGCTCTACGCACATGAACATAGATCTACGTTTGGACAGTTTAAGGGTTAAAAATGGTAAATGGGAATTTTTTTTTTTTGAAAGCCTTAATTAAGGATTCTTCAGGTGAAAAAACTTCTTCATGGCGGTGGCGTACTTCACTGCCACGGCTCTCTGCTTCCGTCGCACTAGCTCGTACTGTTTCTTGACTGCGGCATTACTGGGGTCGATGACCAAAGCCGCTTCAATGTCATCTATGGCAGTTTCGTAATTTTGTATCGCGGTGTTCGCCACTGCCCGCCTGTATAGAGCTTTGACGTTCGCAGCATCCGCCATAAGGACCGTCGTGGCGGCGGCAATGGAAAGTTTGTAGTGGCATTGGTGGAGGTGGAACAAGGCTAGGTTATTGTAGCACTGACATTTAATAGCTCCGATCTCGGCTAAAACATCCTTGGCTTCGTCGGGGCTTATCATGGAGAGCCATCGTACAGCATTGCGGAACATGACAGCGGCAGACAGCTGCTTCGAGACGCTGCCCTCTCGGTACAGGCCGCTACCTAGGTTTTTAAACTTGATGCCAATTGCTAGTTTTTCCTTTGGTGTAAACTCGAAGACTGATTTTCCATTCTCGACGATGTCCAGGTGTGCAGTGAATGTCAGTGTGACTGACTCTGCAGCAAGATCATCACTGATGTAGCGTCCGGGAATACCAACTGTTACCAAAGCACTCTCTCCGTCAACCATAACGGAAAAGGCCATTTCCAGTGCCCGGTCTATGGCGGACACGGCATCTCCAAACACCCACGTGTCCGCACCTTCAGACAGCAAGTACCGGGAGTTGAGTAATGCTGTATCACATGAACACTGCACGCACTGCACGTCCACGCATATTTTTGCCTGCTCCCTGGGACGGGCTTTTCCAGTATAGGGTCGACCGTCTTCCACCTCCACAATTCCACCACAACCAACACTGATTTTTCTCATTCTTAACCCTGACCTCGACTATTTATACTTACAACAACACCTCAAACCTATCATAAACAATACCCAGAACATAACAAATGCTCATGTTAATACTACCATAGTTAAGATACAAGATACATATACTCATGGTAATACTATCCTAATTTAACATACTTGTTACATATGCTTATGATAGCTATCAATGAAGTTAATTTTTAAAACACGACATTTCCTTCTCAGGATATTTTTGCGATTTCTCTTCAAAATCAACAAAAGGTTAAGACACATACTTTTTTTTCCTCATTCCTAAAATAACAATAGTAACACTGACAGTTAACAGTAACACTGACAGTTAATAGTAATACTGACAGTTAATAGTAACACTGACAGTTAATAGTAACACTGACAGTTAACAGTAACACTGACAGTTAATAGTAACACTGACAGTTAACAGTAACACTGACAGTTAATAGTAACACTGACAGTTAATAGTAACACTGACAGTTAATAGTAACACTGACAGTTTCTACCTGTGATAGTCACATTAATTTACAAAACTGAAGTCCAGCATTTGGCACAATGTGTATAATACTGTGAGGCTGGATGACCTGACGGAGAAAATACTATCTACTGCCTTACTATCGACTACTTTACTATCTACTATTTGACCTTAATGCAGCGCCAGACCTCAGAGAAAGTTTATAGAAAGTTGTCTGTTTTGTTGCGAGTTTGTGACGGGTCGTTTGTGGTGTCAGAGTGACGGGGGAAAGCCGTCAGTTGTGCTGAGTGTGCGATGAGTCGCTGGACAGCGGTGGTGTCATAGCTCTGGGTACCCTCGACTTCCAGGCAGCTGCTGTCGAGAATTAATGGAAATTTAACATGAGAAAGATGGAAAATATTTGAAAAAAATAGAATTTGCAGTCTATGGAATTATTATTATTATTATTGCATTCATAATGGCCTATTAATTAACAAATATAGAACACAATCATGAACCTTGGAACACAATCATACAGTAGTGTACCGTATACATGTATTGTATTAAACAGAAAAAGAGGAAATCAGCTCTAATATACACTATTTAGGTGTGCATACTAGTCAGAGAGCCGTCTCATAAGTCCGAGTCATTGGTAAACAAGTAGATTGCTAAGTGAGGAGATATTGTCATTTTCTGGGAATGCAATTTAAAAAATGCATAAAAACTTGAACAACACACACTATGGAGACCTCTGCACAAACTTTTCAACTGTGAGTGCACCACCAGGCCTCTGTTAGTGTGAATAACGAACACCATGAAGCAGTCGCATTATTCATATTCGCACCATTCGAATTGTGTAATTTTTTAGTTCACGATTTGAAGAGTTTCGGAGGACAATTTTTTTTTTTTTTTCAACAAGCCAGCCGTCTCCCACCGAGGTAGGGTGACCCACCGAGGCAGGGTGACCCACCGAGGCAGGGTGACCCACCGAGGCAGGGTGACCCACCGAGGCAGGGTGACCCACCGAGGCAGGGTGACCCACCGAGGCAGGGTGACCCACCGAGGCAGGGTGACCCACCGAGGCAGGGTGACCCAAAAAGAAAGAAAATCTCCAAAATGAAAATATTTTTATTAGCATTCAACACTTTCACCTCATACATAATCACTGTTTTTTTCAGAGGTGCTCGGATACAACAGTTTAGAAGCACTAAATCAAAAATCGCACTTTGAATTACATGCAATTTTGTGCACAATTTCGCACTAAGTTGAAATTTGTACCAATTGTACTCGTACTAATTGAGCCCTGGCTCAATTAGTACCGTCGTAGGTCTAGGACCACTTGTACTTACCTAATATACTGTCCGCTCTTGATGTCCGGAGCATTGAGTGCATGTATGGTTGATTGGGCTCCCTCTTGAGCACTCTTCATGAATAGAAAGCACTTCAAGCGGGTGAGTATCTCGCTCCACGACTGCCACGAGTGACGGTAGATTGGGGTCCAAACATTCCCAGGATCCACTAATACAACCAACACTCCTGAAATTAAAGTTATTAATCAAATATTGTGAAAAAAATTATTTCGTCCATAAGATAAAATGTATATAAACAATAAAATGTATATAAACACAATCCACATATAATGTATATTGGCAGGTCTCTGGCAAGACAGTGAAGGAGTAAGTGATGGTAAAAGTGTTTCTTCTTTTTTGGGTCATCCTGCCTTGGTGGATCCCTAAGCCCCAACAGCCTGATACATTTAGGCCGATCTCCTTAACTAGTTGTCTTTGTAAAACTTTTGAAAGAATGATGCTTAACAGATTGTACTACAGAATCAGACACCAACTTTCCCCCTACCTCTATGGGTTCATGAAAGGTAAAAGTGTGCAGAACTGTATTTCCACCTTTCTCACTGCACACACCTCTACTAGTTTTACCACTTTTCTTGATCTAAAATCTGCATTTGATATTGCGAACAGAACCGTTATACTACATGAACTAGCCAAAATGAATATTGGTGGTAGCTTACTCTGCTGGATAATAGGATACCTGTCAAATAGAGTATCCTCTGTCCTTTACCAAGGCTTCAGAAGTGATTCTAAAGAAATGTCTTTAGGTACACCGCAGGGAGGAGTTCTTAGTCCCATGCTATTTAATATTCTGATTAATGCTCTCCTAAATGCTCTACCTGCCTCACCTAAACATATAGCTATAAGCTATGCTGATGATATCATGATCCATACAACAGGGCATAAGAAGATGAATACCATTCTTAATGAAGTTCAAGCAATTTGTAATCGACTAGGCCTCATAATATCTTCCTCTAAAACTAAGATATTAACAAGCAAACAACATCCCCCACCCATCTATTTGCAGGGTGAAATTATTAGCTATGTTAAAACTTACAGATATCTTGGTGTAGATGTACCCTTTAACAAATCCACTATACCACAACTAAACAAGAAATGTAAAGCTAGGCTAAATGCTCTCAAAGCTGTTGCTGGCTACAATCCCAACTATGGTGCTAATGTTGCTGGCTACAACCCCAACTATGGTGCTAATGTTGCTGGCTACAATCCCAACTATGGTGCTAATGTTGCTGGCTACAATCCCAACTATGGTGCTAATGTTGCTGGCTACAACCCCAACTATGGTGCTAATGTTACTGGCTACAATCCCAACTATGGTGCTAATGTTGCTGGCTACAACCCCAACTATGGTGCTAATGTTACTGGCTACAATCCCAACTATGGTGCTAATGTTACTGGCTACAATCCCAACTATGGTGCTAATGTTACTGGCTACAACCACAACTATGGTGCAAATGTTGCTGGCTACAATCCCAACTATGGTGCTAATGTTGCTGGCTACAACACCAACTATGGTGCTAATGTTGCTGGCTACAACCCCAACTATGGTGCTAATGTTGCTGGCTACAACACCAACTATGGTGCTAATGTTGCTGGCTACAACACCAACTATGGTGTTAATGTTGCTGGCTACAACCCCAACTATGGTGCTAATGTTGCTGGCTACAACCTCAACTATGGTGCTAATGTTGCTGGCTACAACCCCAACTATGGTGCTACTGTTGCTGGCTACAACCCCAACTATGGTGCTAATGTTGCTGGCTACATCCCCAACTATGGTGCTGATGTTGCTGGCTACATCCCCAACTATGGTGCTAATGTTGCTGGCTACAACCCCAACTATGGTGCTAATGTTGCTGGCTACAACCCCAACTATGGTGCTACTGTAAGAATCGTGAGAATGATGTACGTAGCCTATGTTAGGTCCTTAATTGATTATGCTGCTCCCATGTTGATATTAGCTAGAGAAAGTTCTCTCTGACCTTTGGAGTTAATGCAGAATGAAGCTCTCAGAATTATTCTTGGCTGTCCCAAATCTACAAAGGTTCTTAATATGAGGAAGGAGCTTGGTATTTCTAGTATCAGTGATAGGATTGTTGAAATTAACACTGTACTCGTTCGTTTCTCAACATTCTAATACCCAGACACTGTCACAGTGAATCTTACCAAGTGTCTAGAGGTAAATACACAGAGATCTAAATGGATTGTGAAAACGTGCAATTGCATTAAGTTTTATAACCTGCATGAACTGTATCACTGTAGGCAACAAGAGCATTTCACCCCTCCATGGAAGATGTGTTCATTTAATATCACATACCTGCAAGTCCCTCCCAAGAAGCTCATTGCTAGTAATCCCTTCCTTAAATCACTTGTTAAAGCAACTGCTTAAGAAGAAATTTCTGGCCTAGCTGGTAGTAATAAGTTATCACAAGTTATATACATTAGGTAGTAGGTTGGTAGACAGCAACCACCCAGGGAGGTACTACCGTCCTGCCAAGTGAGTGTAAAACAAAAGCCTGTAATTGTTTTACATGATGGTAGGATTGCTGGTGTCCTTTTTTCTGTCTCATAAACATGCAAGATTACAGGTACGTCTTGCTACTTCTACTTACACTTAGGTCACACTACACATACACGTTTTTTTTTTTTTTTCAACAAGTCGGCCATCTCCCACCAAGGCAGGGTGACCCAAAAAGAAAGAAAATCCCCAAAAAGAAAATACTTTCATCATTCAACACTTTCACCACACTCACACATAATCACTGTTTTTGCAGAGGTGCTCAGAATACAACAGTTTAGAAGCATATACGTATAAAGACACACAACATATCCCTCCAAACTGCTAATATATGTACAAGCATATATATACACACCGCTATGGGTTTTCTTACTAGTTCTTGTCCTTGTTTATTTCCTCTTACCTCCATGGGGAAGTGAAACAGAATTCTTCCTCCTTAACCCATGCGTGTTGTAAGAGGCGACTAAAATGCCGGGAGCAAGGGGCTAGTAACCCCTTCTCCTGTATATATTACTAAATGTAAAAGGAGAAACTTTCGTTTTTTCTTTTGGGCCACCCCGCCTCGGTGGGATACGGCCGGTGTGTTGAAAGAAGTAATATACACTGATGGATCTAAACAGGAGTCTTCTGGCAGGGCTGCATCTGCTCTTGTTGTCACCTCCCTAGTTAAGAACGATAATAAACTTATTGAACTAGGCATAGGAATTAACAACTGGGCGTCTACACTGCAAACTGAACTGTTTGCAATCCTTATGGTGCTAAAGCTAACTTATGACACTGAGCTTGACTCTATCATTATTACTGATTCTATGTCATCACTGAATGCTCTTAAGTCATATAATGACTCCAACAACATGCTCATTGGAGAAGCCAGGTATAGATACTCAAAAATCCGGGAAAAAGGAATTAATGTACAATTGCTATGGATCCCATCACACATTGGATTACTCCTTCATGATAAAGTTGATATGTTAGCCAAGAAGGGTACCCAGAAGGAGAATGTAGAATATAACTTTGGTATAACTGTGTCTAGCATTAGGAATAATATTAGGAGAGAAGCAAATAATGAAAATGATTGTTATAGGAATGCGGTTAGAAGTCTGAGTAGATCTATAACCCACTATGATAACATGAACGTAGATAAGTAAGTTTATGGAGCAACTTGCAATGTGAACACTGACTGATGTTGTAGTGGCCAGACTTAGGCTTGGTTACAAGTACTGACTGATGTTGTAGTGGCCAGACTTAGGCTTGGTTACAAGTACTGACTGATGTTGTAGTGGCCAGACTTAGGCTTGGTTACAAGTACTGACTGATGTTGTAGTGGCCAGACTTAGGCTTGGTTACAAGTACTTCTGGCAGTTTGGGAGACACACAGATGATGATCAAACTAAATGTAAATTATGTGATCAGACATATGGTCACTGTCTTGAACACTATGTGCTTAATTGTCCACTTATTGAGGAATACAGAGACAGACAGTATAATAACCTATGTGACATGTCAAGATATCTTATTAATGAAAATAAGATACCAGATATATTAAGCAAATTTCCTAAATTTGCTTGTAACAGATAAGTGAACTATAGATATGTAGATATAAATCCATATGTATTCCTGTTAACCCTTTGGGGTCTAGTTCCTAGGCCTTTTGTGTATCCATATACTCTTGGCCTACTGTCCACAGGATGGATATGAGGTGCACAATAAACTAGCCACTACCATCCACAGGATGGATATGAGGTGCACAATAAACTAGCCACTACCATCCACAGGATGGATATGAGGTACACAATAAACTAGCCACTATCATCCACAGGATGGATATGAGGTGCACAATAAACTAGCCACTACCATCCACAGGATAGATATGAGGTACACAATAAACTAGCCACTACCATCCACAGGATGGATATGAGGTACACATATAGGTACACATAGGTAGTAGGTTGGTAGACAGCAACCACCCAGGGAAGTACTACCGTCCTGCCAGATGACTGTGAAACAGAAACCTGTAACTGTTTTGCATGATGGTAGGATTGCTGGTTTCTTTTTCTGTCTCATAAACACGCTAGATAACAGGGATATCTTGCTACTCCTACTTACACTTTGGTCACACTTCACAGACACGCACATGCATATATATATATATATACATACATCTAGGCTTTTCTCCTTTTTCTAAATAGCTCTTGTTCTTCTTTATTTCTTCTATTGTCCATGGGGAAGTGGAAAAGAATCTTTCCTCCGTAAGCCATGCGTGTCGTATGAGGCGACTAAAATGCCGGGAGCAATGGGCTAGTAACCCCTTCTCCTGTAGACATTTACTAAAAAAGAGAAGAAGAAAAACTTTATAAAACTGGGATGCTTAAATGTGCGTGGATGTAGTGCGGATGACAAGAAACAGATGATTGCTGATGTTATGAATGAAAAGAAGTTGGATGTCCTGGCCCTAAGCGAAACAAAGCTGAAGGGGGTAGGGGAGTTTCAGTGGGGGAAATAAATGGGATTAAATCTGGAGTATCTGAGAGAGTTAGAGCAAAGGAAGGGGTAGCAGTAATGTTGAATGATCAGTTATGGAAGGAGAAAAGAGAATATGAATGTGTAAATTCAAGAATTATGTGGATTAAAGTAAAGGTTGGATGCGAGAAGTGGGTCATAATAAGCGTGTATGCACCTGGAGAAGAGAGGAATGCAGAGGAGAGAGAGAGATTTTGGGAGATGTTAAGTGAATGTATAGGAGCCTTTGAACCAAGTGAGAGAGTAATTGTGGTAGGGGACCTGAATGCTAAAGTAGGAGAAACTTTTAGAGAGGGTGTGGTAGGTAAGTTTGGGGTGCCAGGGGTAAATGATAATGGGAGCCCTTTGATTGAACTTTGTATAGAAAGGGGTTTAGTTATAGGTAATACATATTTTAAGAAAAAGAGGATAAATAAGTATACAAGATATGATGTAGGGCGAAATGACAGTAGTTTGTTGGATTATGTATTGGTAGATAAAAGACTTGAGTAGACTTCAGGATGTACATGTTTATAGAGGGGCCACAGATATATCAGATCACTTTCTAGTTGTAGCTACACTGAGAGTAAAAGGTAGATGGGATACAAGGAGAATAGAAGCATCAGGGAAGAGAGAGGTGAAGGTTTATAAACTAAAAGTGGAGGCAGTTAGGGTAAGATATAAACAGCTATTGGAGGATAGATGGGCTAATGAGAGCATAGGCAATGGGGTCGAAGAGGTATGGGGTAGGTTTAAAAATGTAGTGTTAGAGTGTTCAGCAGAAGTTTGTGGTTACAGGAAAGTGAGTGCAGGAGGGAAGAGGAGCGATTGGTGGAATGATGATGTAAAGAGAGTAGTAAGGGAGAAAAAGTTAGCATATGAGAAGTTTTTACAAAGTAGAAGTGATGCAAGGAGGGAAGAGTATATGGAGAAAAAGAGAGAGGTTAAGAGAGTGGTGAAGCAATGTAAAAAGAGAGCAAATGAGAGAGTGGGTGAGATGTTATCAACAAATTTTGTTGAAAATAAGAAAAAGTTTTGGAGTGAGATTAACAAGTTAAGAAAGCCTAGAGAACAAATGGATTTGTCAGTTAAAAATAGGAGAGGAGAGTTATTAAATGGAGAGTTAGAGGTATTGGGAAGATGGAGGGAATATTTTGAGGAATTGTTAAATGTTGATGAAGATAGGGAAGCTGTGATTTCGTGTATAGGGCAAGGAGGAATAACATCTTGTAGGAGTGAGGAAGAGCCAGTTGTGAGTGTGGGGGAAGTTCGTGAGGCAGTAGGTAAAATGAAAGGGGGTAAGGCAGCCGGGATTGATGGGATAAAGATAGAAATGTTAAAAGCAGGTGGGGATATAGTTTTGGAGTGGTTGGTGCAATTATTTAATAAATGTATGGAAGAGGGTAAGGTACCTAGGGATTGGCAGAGAGCATGCATAGTTCCTTTGTATAAAGGCAAAGGGGATAAAAGAGAGTGCAAAAATTATAGGGGGATAAGTCTGTTGAGTATACCTGGTAAAGTGTATGGTAGAGTTATTATTGAAAGAATTAAGAGTAAGACGGAGAATAGGATAGCAGATGAACAAGGAGGCTTTAGGAAAGGTACGGGGTGTGTGGACCAGGTGTTTACAGTGAAACATATACGTGAACAGTATTTAGATAAGGCTAAAGAGGTCTTTGTGGCATTTATGGATTTGGAAAAGGCGTATGACAGGGTGGATAGGGGGGCAATGTGGCAGATGTTGCAGGTGTATGGTGTAGGAGGTCGGTTACTGAAAGCAGTGAAGAGTTTTTACGAGGATAGTGAGGCTCAAGTTAGAGTATGTAGGAAAGAGGGAAATTATTTCCCAGTAAAAGTAGGCCTTAGACAAGGATGTGTGATGTCACCGTGGTTGTTTAATATATTTATAGATGGGGTTGTAAGAGAAGTAAATGCGAGGGTCTTGGCAAGAGGCGTGGAGTTAAAAGATAAAGAATCACACAGAAAGTGGGAGTTGTCACAGTTGCTCTTTGCTGATGACACTGTGCTCTTTGGAGATTCTGAAGAGAAGTTGCAGAGATTGGTGGATGAATTTGGTAGGGTGTGCAAAAGAAGAAAATTAAAGGTGAATACAGGAAAGAGTAAGGTTATGAGGATAACAAAAAGATTAGGTGATGAAAGATTGGATATCAGATTGGAGGGAGAGAATATGGAGGAGGTGAATGTATTCAGATATTTGGGAGTGGACGTGTCAGTGGATGGGTCTATGAAAGATGAAGTGAATCATAGAATTGATGAAGGGAAAAGGGTGAGTGGTGCACTTAGGAGTCTGTGGAGACAAAGAACTTTGTCCTTGGAGGCAAAGAGGGGAATGTATGAGAGTATAGTTTTACCAACGCTCTTATATGGGTGTGAAGCGTAGGTGATGAATGTTGCAGCGAGGAGAAGGCTGGAGGCAGTGTAGTTGTCATGTCTGAGGGCAATGTGTGGTGTGAATATAATGCAGAGAATTCGTAGTTTGGAAGTTAGGAGGAGGTGCGGGATTACCAAAACTGTTGTCCAGAGGGCTGAGGAAGGGTTGTTGAGGTGGTTCGGACATGTAGAGAGAATGGAGCGAAACAGAATGACTTCAAGAGTGTATCAGTCTGTAGTGGAAGGAAGGCGGGGTAGGGGTCGGCCTAGGAAAGGTTGGAGGGAGGGGGTAAGGGAGGTTTTGTGTGCGAGGAGCTTGGACTTCCAGCAGGCATGCGTGAGCGTGTTTGATAGGAGTGAATGGAGACAAATGGTTTTTAATACTTGACGTGCTGTTGGAGTGTGAGCAAAGTAACATTTATGAAGGGGTTCAGGGAAACCGGCAGGCCAGACTTGAGTCCTGGAGATGGGAAGTACAGTGCCTGCACTCTGAAGGAGGGGTCTTAATGTTGCAGTTTAAAAACTGTAGTGTAAAGCACACTTCTGGCAAGACAGTGATGGAGTGAATGATGGTGAAAGTTTTTCTTTTTCAGGCCACCCTGCCTTGGTGGACCACCCTGCCTTGGTGGTCCACCCTGCCTTGGTGGGAATCGGCCAGTGTGATAATAAAATAATAAAATAATAAACTAGCCACTACCATCCACAGGATGGATATGAGGTACAAAATAAACTAGCCACTACCATCCACAGGATGGATATGAGGTGCACAATAAACTAGCCACTACCATCCACAGGATGGATATGAGGTACACAATAAACTAGCCACTACCATCCACAGGTTGGATATGAGGTACACAATAAACTAGCCACTACCATCCACAGGTTGGATATGAGGTACACAATAAACTAGCCACTACCATCCACAGGATGGATATGAGGTACAAAATAAACTAGCCACTACCATCCACAGGATGGATATGAGGTACACAATAAACTAGCCACTACCATCCACAGGATGGATATGAGGTACACAATAAACTAGCCACTACCATCCACAGGATGGATATGAGGTGCACAATAAACTAGCCACTACCATCCACAGGATGGATATGAGGTACAAAATAAACTAGCCACTACCATCCACAGGATGGATATGAGGTGCATAATAAACTAGCCACTACCATCCACAGGATGGATATGAGGTACACAATAAACTAGCCACTACCATCCACAGGATGGATATGAGGTACACAATAAACTAGCCACTACCATCCACAGGATGGATATGAGGTACACAATAAACTAGCCAGTACCATTCACAAGATGGATATGAGGTGCATAATAAACTAGCCACTACCATCCACAGGATGGATATGAGGTACACAATAAACTAGCCACTACCATCCACAGGATGGATATGAGGTACACAATAAACTAGCCACTACCATCCACAGAATAGATATGAGGTACACAATAAACTAGCCACTACCATCCACAGGATAGATATGAGGTACACAATAAACTAGCCACTACCATCCACAGGATGGATGAGGTACACAATAAACTAGCCACTACCATTCACAGGATGGATATGAGGTACACAATAAACTAGCCACTACGTTCCACAGGATGGATATGAGGTACACAATAAATTAGCCACTACCATCCACAGGATGGATATGAGGTACACAATAAACTAGCCACTACCATCCACAGAATGGATATGAGGTACACAATAAACTAGCCACTACCATCCACAGGATGGATATGAGGTACACAATAAACTAGCCACTACCATCCACAGGATGGATATGAGGTACACAATAAACTAGCCACTACCATCCACAGGATGGATGAGGTACACAATAAACTAGCCACTACCATCCACAGGATGGATGAGGTACACAATAAACTAGCCACTACCATCCACAGGATGGATATGAGGTACACAATAAACTAGCCACTACCTTCCACAGGATGGATATGAGGTACACAATAAACTAGCCACTACCATCCACAGGATGGATGAGGTACACAATAAACTAGCCACTACCATCCACAGGATGGATGAGGTACACAATAAACTAGCCACTACCATCCACAGGATGGATATGAGGTACACAATAAACTAGCCACTACCTTCCACAGGATGGATATGAGGTACACAATAAACTAGCCACTACCATCCACAGGATGGATGAGGTACACAATAAACTAGCCACTACCATCCACAGGATGGATGAGGTACACAATAAACTAGCCACTACCATCCACAGGATGGATGAGGTACACAATAAACTAGCCACTACCATCCACAGGATGGATGAGGTACACAATAAACTAGCCACTACCATCCACAGGATGGATATGAGGTACACAATAAACTAGCCACTACCATCCACAGGATGGATGAGGTACACAATAAACTAGCCACTACCATCCACAGGATGGATGAGGTACACAATAAACTAGCCACTTCAGTGGCAAAATTTAAAATCTATCCTGCCTTGGTGGGAAATACCCAAGGTGTAAATATAAAAATAAAAAAAATAATTTACAGAGTGTATATAATATACAAACTGTATATAATATATATAATATACACAATGTACAGGTCGTCCTTGATTTACGACAGAGTTACGTTCCGACGGACCCATCGTAAGCTTAATATATTGGTATCTCAGGATACGAACAGCTCAAAACTCGAACAATTATGTAAGTGTATTAATTAAGTGCTTTTGTAAGAGTATTTTTGGGGGGTCTGAAACAGATTAATCTAGTTTACATTATTCCTTATGGTAACAAATTCGTTTGGTATTGGCACTTGAACAGCCTTCTGGAATGAATTAAGTTCGTATCCCGAGGTACCACTGTATATCCTGTCGAAAATATCCAAAGTCAAAAATATTGTAAGTTGAATATGAATATGATGGATAACTAAAGTATTCTGGGATCCTCTTTTGTTAAAAGGGTTTCTGTCTCCATGTGGGTTAATACTGAGCTTGAGTATAATATGATAATTATGCAAATAAATAACTATTATCACTGAATAAGTCAATAAACAAATAATTACTGTAACTAAATACTACCAGTATCAAAAAGTCAATAAATGAATACAAGTTAGGGACTTGTTGCCTTCATGTTGAGTAATTATCTTAAATTTCACTTCCAAAGTAACTGCTTCTGCACCATCGTAAAGTTGAAATATCGTAAGTTGTACCATTGTAAGTCAAGGAGCGCCTGTACTTGTATTGAGCTACAATAATTATTTGTTTACTTATTCATTTACTATATCATATTCACATTTGACCTGGGATTTTTCTGACACGTAACCCTACAGTATGTCGAGGACCACCTGTACTGCACAAAAATTTTTTTAATTTAAATGCAGTAACAGTCACCTGGCGCAGTCTCGACAATATACTGAGCGAAGAGATGTATGGCTAACTTAGAGAGGCCATAACTCCTGACATGGTCGGCAAAGGTCGTCGGTTTGGACAATTCTCGAGGATCGTAGTGAAGCAGGTCCTGTTCACTGACTAACTTGTGTGCCGCCGATGAGACGAAGACAATGCGGCTGGCAGGGGAGCGCTGGATGTCCTTCAGTAGTAACTGAGTGAGCAGGAACACACCTGTAACCACACAATCAAACACTAAACACTTTCTACCGCCTGCTATATACAGTAGTCCCCCTGGTATCTGTGAGGGATACATTCCAAGCCCTGCTGTGGATACATGAAACTGTGGATAGTAGTAAGGCTGGTAGTGGAAGTAGTAGCAGAGTAATAGTGGTAGTAGAAAGTAGGGAAAATAGTTAAACAGCACAAGAGAGAACAGGGAGTGATGGGTGAAGCGAGGTAATAGTAATGGTAGTAGCAACAGTAGTAGAAATAGAGTGGTAGTAGAAGTGGGGTCAGTCTAAGGACAAGTCAGACCGAAACATTGTAATAAGCTTTTATCTCTCCTGTGTGCATGTTATTTGTGTAATTTTCTGGTATATCAATGCTAGCTGCTTCACCCTGTACTTTGATGCTGTTAAGTTGGCTCCTTCCTGTAAACTTCTGAAACCAGCTTCTGCCAACTTCATATTTATCTTCACCAGCTTCCTTGCCTCTCTCAGCCTTCAAAGAACCAAAGAGACTTTGGGCCATGGACTGGGTAATGGCTTGGCGTAAAGGCACGTTATGACTGGTTTGATCTTCAGTCAAATTCAGATTCAGATTATTTCATCATGATACAGTAACAAAAAAGGCACAATACCGTGGCTGGAACAATACACAAATAACCCGCACATAGAAGAAAGGAGCTTACGACAACGTTTCGGTCTGATTTGGACCGAAATGTCATCATAAGCTCCTCTCTTCTATGTGCAGGTTATTTGATATGATACAATGTTTGTACAAAGGAGTATGACATTTGGGTGTGCAGGCCAAAAGTCCCTTTATATGCAGAGCATTTCGGGTAAACTTAAGACTAATTTAAAATTAATAACACAATAACAAGAGTAATTTTGTACATAGTCACTTAAGTGAGTGTAAATGTAAATTTAGGAGTTACAATGAATACAAGAGAACTGAATATTCTATTAGATCATGCTATATGGCTTTAATAAGTTTAAAAGAGAGGAATTAATAAGGTAATAAGTTATTGAATGCCTATACTATATATGGTCTCTAGTTGGTTGTAACCATAAATTTTGGAATTACAAGGAACACAAGAGAACTGAATAGTGTATTAACCCTTAAACTGTCCAAACGTAGATCTACGATTTTTCAACATTTGAAAGTACGTAAAAAAACGTAATCTTTTTTTTTTTTTTTACATTTGAAAATGTGTAAAAAAAACTTTGATCTACTTTTTTTTTGTCATACAGTGGACCCTCACATAACGAATACATTGTATAACGTTAAATCCGCCTAACAAAGTGTTCGAGCATAAAAATTTTGCCTCGCCTCACAATAAAAAACTCGCCTTAAGTGATTCATCTAAGACACGTCCCACGTGTGGCCTCAGCGCCAGTGTTTACAAGTCAGCCAATGCGGTCGCATCTATGCATACATTCGGTACATTTCACATTATCACAGTGTTTTTAGTGCTTGTAACTACAAAATAAGTCACCATGGGCCCCAAGAAAGCTTCTAGTGCCATCCCTGTGGTAAAAAGGCCGAGAATTAGTATGGAATTGAAAAAAGAGATTAAGGTAATGTGTGCAAAGTGGGTTGAACTGCAAACCTTTACGGATGAAAATTACCCTGACACAGCTACTGCAAGCCGTGCTGGTGACTATTACAATGACAATGTTGTGGCCCATTGTAGGGAAATCTTAAAGGAACATGAGGTACAGAGCTCTATGGACAGATTTGTTGTGCGACAGAGCTCCAGTGACTCTCAAACTGGTCCTAGTGGCATTAAAAGAAAAAGGGAAGTAACCCCGGAAAAAGACTTGCTACCTCAAGTCCTCATGGAAGGGGATTCCCCTTCCAAACAATAACAACTTCCACACTCTCCCCTCCTCCCATCCCATCAATCATCACCAGATCTTCAATAAAGGTAAGTGTCATGTATTCTTTATTTAGTATAATAGTAATTGTGCATGTCTTCTTCTTTTTGGGTGTATAAAAATGTATATTTCATGTGGTAATTTTTTTTTCCATACTTTGGGGTGTCAGGAACGGATTAATTTGATTTCCATTATTTCTTATGGGGGAAATTAATTCGGGTAACGATAATCTTGGCTAACGATGAGCACTCAGGAACGGATTAATATCATTAGGCGAGGGTCCACTGTACAGTGGACCCCCGCATAACGATCACCTCCAAATGCGACCAATTATGTAAGTGTATTTATGTAAGTGCGTTTGTACGTGTATGTTTGGGGGTCTGAAATGGACTAATCTACTTCACAATATTCCTTATGGGAAAAAATTCGGTCAGTACTGGCACCTGAACATACTACTGGAATGAAAAAAGTTCGTTAACCGGGGGTCCACTGTATTTGAAAATTATTTTTTTTTTTTTTTTATTATCACACCGGCCGATTCCCACCAAGGCAGGGTGGCCCGAAAAAGAAAAACTTTCACCATCATTCACTCCATCACTGTCTTGCCAGAAGGGTGCTTTACTTTTGGAGCACTACGCATGTGAACGTAAATCTGTTTGGACACTTTAACCCATAAACGGTCCAAGCAGATCTACGTTCACATGTGTAGTGCTACAAAAGTAGATCTACGTTTTTTTTACACATTTTCAAATGTAAAAAAACAAAAAGATCTACTTTTTTTACATACTTTCAAATGTTGAAAAAACGTATATATACGTTTGGACCGTTTACGGGTTAAGGGTTAATGCATTCTATAACATTTATCGAGTTTGTTTTAAGGATTACAGGTAAAAGTAAAGAGTTTTCATGGCAGCAACGAGGCCATCACGTTCTCTTACAACATTAGTGTTAACTGGCGTAGCACTTTTAATTTCCTTTAACGCTTTCCCCTTAGAACCGACAACTGTACAAACTGACGAGCCAAACCTAGCCTAGTCCTGTCTAAGCCATAGATATAACTTTCTCACTTGAATCATTTCTAACTTGGCATTTAAAGAGCCTTAAGTCTCCTCCTTTTTATCACAACTAACTTTTCGATGTCACCGTAACCAACACAAAAATATTGCGTATAATGTACGTAATGTTTAAGATGTCTGGATCTGGAAAATTGCCAGAATACAGGCGGGCATCAACTTACGATGGGGTTGTATTCCTATGAACCCATCGTAAGTTGAAAATATTGTAAGTTAAAAATATCATATATCGAAAATATCATACGTCGAAAATATTTTAAGTCAAAAATATCTTGCTGAAAGTAATGTAAGTTGAATACAAGTATATGATTAATAAATAAGTAAATAAATAACTCCTTCACTGAATAAACAAATAATTACTGTAACTAACTAAATACAGTGGACCCTCGCATAACGTTGGCATCACATAACGTTAAATTCGCATAACAATACTTTTAATGCTAACATTTTCCCTCGGATAACGTTAAAAAAATCACTTAACGATATTCGTTCTCGGGTACCAATTAATATCGTTATGTGAGGGTCCACTGTACCAGTATTGAAAAGTCAATCAATGAATACAAGTTAGGGACTTGCCACTGTTGTGTTGGGTAATTATCTTAAGTTTCATCTCCAAAGTAATTGCTTTAGCACCATCGTAAAGTTGAAATATTGCAAGTCGAACCATCATAGGTCAAGGAGCGCCTGTAATATATGAGAGGTGACAGAAGACGCAGTAAGACAGTAGGTGAACAATAAGTCTAACCACTCAACTCACCAAGATAGTTGGTCTGGTAAGTGACCTCGATCTGGTCCCCAGTGAGTGCTGGCGGATGGTGGAAGACGGCGGCGTTGTTCACCAGGGCGTCCAACCTCTGTTCACCTGTACGTGGTGATGTATCAAGCCAGATGAACAAGTATAATACATAAAGTAGCCTGGAACCTAACCTGCTGTATAAGCAGGGCCCTACAGTAGCCCAGAACCTAGCCTGCTGTATAAGCGGGGCCCTACTCTACATAAGAAATGAGAAACACTGCAGTAGGCCTACTGGCCCATACTAGACAGGGCCTTCTCAACCTAAACCTGCTAACACAAGCATTTACCCGAAACCCGTTTTCAATTCTATGCATGATTAAGAGCTAAACCTGCATGGGTTGTATAGCATTAGGTCAATGGGAAGTGCTGTACAACTTTCTGTACACACCGACCAAGGCAGACCCACCCAAAAAATGAAAATACTTTAACCATTATTCTTCCGATGCTGCAGACTGGATTTTCATCTGAGGGACCTAAACCAAAATTTCAATCTGATAAGGGATTTATTAAAGCCAGAATTTTAATCTGAAGGGGGATTATTAAAGCCAGGATTTTAATCTGAGGGAAGCTTATTAAAGCCAGGATTTAAACCAAGGGAGGATTTATTACAGACAAGATTTTTAATTTGATGGGGCTTATTAAAACCAGGATTTTACTCTGATGGGGGCTTATTAAAGTTGGGATTTTAATGAGGGGCTTAATTAAATCTAGGATTTAAGTGAGGGGTTTAATTAAAGTTAGGATTTTAATGAGGGGCTAAATTAAATCTAGGATTTCAGTGAGAGGGGTTTAATTAAAGCCAGGATTTCAATCTGAGGGGGCTTAATTAAAGCCAGGATTTTAATCTGAGGGGCTTAAATAGGGTGCTACAAGGGTCATATGCAGCATCGTTATGACCCCTAAGGGTCAAGTGCTCCACTATGATTATAACAACAACAACAAGGGTAGTACAGCACCAGTGTACATTTCCATGAATACACAAGAGGCTACCGCACTTACGTTTTGAAAATTCGTGGACGAACGACCGAATTGACGAGAAATCTGTGAGGTCCAGGTGGAGAAAGTAGACAGACCGGTTGCCGGTAGAGCTGCGCAGGTTTTCTGCTACGGCTTCACCAATCTTGTGCTTACGGAAAGCCAGATACACGGTTGCACCTGGGATAAGTTCGAAGATTATTATTACAAAGGTTACAGAGGTCAGTTAATACACCTTTGAACAGGTGTCCCTTGATCTGAGAGATACTAGGTTATTACAGAGGTTATGGTGATCAGTTAACATTGTGACCTTTGTACAGGTGTCCCTCACTCACATGGACTGCCCAAGTCATACGCAAAAATCGACACAAATGAAACATGTTAGTACAGCCTCTCCTCACTTAACGACAGAGTCCTGTTCCTAAGACCTCGTCAGTAAATGAATTCGTCACTAAGTGAGGAGCATACTATAATGGTAGTGGGTTTTTGTCAACCATCTCTGATATTATTTTAATGTCACCTTCGCAATGACCATGCCAAAATGTCTACTGTCTACAATGTTGTATTCTCCCATATTCAAAGTACATTTCCACATGATACAATGTTTATACAGTAATGGCTGACACTAGATTCCATGCAGAAAGCCCGTAGCTATGTGGAGCATTTCGGGCAAGCATAAGCTTATCTTAAGACTACAACGGGCAATAAATATTGCATATACAGGTGCTCTTCGACTTACAATGGTTTAATTTACAATGGTTCAACTTACGATGGTTTGATTTACAATGGTTCAGCTTACAATGGTTCGACTTACAATGGTTCAACTTACAATGGTTCAACTTACAATGGTTCAACTTACAATGGTTCAACTTACAATGGTTCAACTTACAATGGTTCGACTTACAATGGTTCAACTTACAATGGTTCAACTTACAATGGTTCAACTTACAATGGTTCAACTTACAATGGTTCAACTTACAATGGTTCAACTTACAATGGTTCAACTTACAATGGTTCGACTTACAATGGTTCAACTTACAATGGTTCGACTTACAATGGTTCAACTTTACAATGGTGCAAAAGTAATTACTCTGAAGATAAAACTTAAGATAATTACTCAACATGAAGGCAACACGTCCGTAACTTTTATTCATTTATTGACTTTTCAATACAGGTATTTAGTTACAGTAATTATTTATTTATTTACTTATTCAGTGATGGTAGTTATTTATTAATCATAATAAATAAGTAAACAATAGGGAGGGGCGTTGATGTTGCAGTTTTTTGGCTGTAGTATCGGCACACCTCTGGCAAGACAGTGATGGAGTGAGTGATGGTGAAGGTGTTTCTTCTTTTTCAGATCACTTTCCCTTGGTGGGAAACAGCCAATGTATTAATAAAAAAATAACATTCATTTTTGACTTACGATATTTTTTTTATTTACAACGCATTCATTTGAACGTAACCCCATGGTAAATCGAGACTCACTTGTAATGAAGAGTAAATAAATGATTGCTTATCCTATCAATAAATGTACAGTACTGAATGTGCTTTATCCTATCAATAAATGTACAGTACTGAATGTGCTTTATCCTATCAATAAATGTACAGTACTGAATGTGCTTTATCCTATCAATAAATGTACAGTACTGAATGTACTTTGCTATCGCACCATCATAAAGTCAAAATATAGTTAGTAAAACCATTGCAGAGCAAGGATGCACCTCTGTTCATTTTTTTTTAAATGAGATTATTTTACAGCAGGTCTTACCTTTCCTGGCTAGATCAAGGGCAGTTGAGTGACCAATACCACTGCTGGAGCCAGTGACGATCACCACTTTCTCTCTCACTCGGTTCTGACAACGGCATGCAATGGAGTTCGTCAATCTGTTGGAAGCCGCGACTTTCAATTATGAGGCCATTATGACCATATGTATTATATGTACTGTTTGGCATGTACACCCAACTATTATATTCCTTTCTACAAACATGTATCATGCTGAAATAATTATTATTATTATTATTGTGCAGTTTTTTACTATAAGAAGATAAGAAGGAAGGACTCCATGGGGAAGTGGAACAGAATTCTTCGTGCATAAGCCATGCGTGTCATAAGAGGCGACTAAAATGCCAGGAGCAAGGGGCTAGTAACCCCTTCTTCTGTATACATTACTAAAGTTAAAAAGAGAAGCTTTCGTTTTTCTTTTTAGGTCACCCTGCCTCAGTTGGTTACAAATAGTTGAGAAAAAAATAAAGAAGAAAATGGTAAAGTGCTAGACCGGTCAACTTGTGGACTGCGATACGCAACTCCTGACAGGAAGTGACAGTTGTTTCTTATGAGTTACTCTGAATTCACATATAACAAGACATTCTAAGTTATTCGTTGACTGCCACTTTTTACGAGTTAATCTGACATTCTGAATTACCAATGTCTGATGAATGTCGTAAATTCTCTTTTGTAAAGTTTCTGTGATTTTAGTTATGAATGTGCCTGAAAAACTCGATCCAAAACTGAAGAGTGTGTACTACAAAGACCTCCTCATATGCTGTTCATTTTCTGATGTATTTTTTCAATAATCACCAAAAATTGTATTTTACAGAGCTTTATAATAGAACGGACTTTTTTCAATAATATTTACCAAAAATTGCATTTACAGAGGGGATTTATAAGATTGTTCACTGTACCCCAAATTAGATATCTGAAAAAAACCATCAACATTGCAATTGAGCAAACGTTATCTTAGACAACAGATGACTGTCAAAAAATCTTAAGTTAACGGGAGGTTGAAGGACATCTTAGTCAAAGTCAGATTTATTGCAAATTAAAAATCAAATTTTATTTCTTTGCATATTGTACAGTGTGTGATTTACACATTATAAAATACTGTTAGGTACAATGAAAGCCACTAGCATGCCTGAGTATTTCAGGCAGCCTAGGCCCAATGCTTACAGCCTACTTAAAACTAGACATAGGTTACAGAGAGGGTAATTTTAATTATTCATTATTTTATTCTTTACAAAAGTAGCCAAAAATATTTGTAAAGAGATGGGCGACATTTGGCCGTACTTGCAGAAAGCCCATGGTCATGCAGAGCATTTCGTGCAAGCTTAGGCCTAACCTAAGACTACTGCCACAACACAAATGCGGTGAGGTGGCACTGGGCAAGAGGCTTAATCCCACTAGCAACCGTGCAACATGCAAGCTTTAACAGCTGGCTCGTCTGCTGCAGATCACTGGCCTAGTCATCACGAGTGGTTGAAATGAGTTTGTTGAAACAAATGAGACATACAAAATTTACCCTAGAAAATATTCCCCAATCTTAAAGGATAATTCAGTAATTCCTTGAATTAAAAACATGCTGAGAATCTTCTGTATTATGTATATCATCAATGTGTATAATATCACTATTATATCATTATTATACACAATTCAGGTCTCCAACGTGTTCGTAAGTTAAAGACTTCCTGTACATTATCCTGAAAATGAAACAAGTCTCTAACTTACAAAAGAGTAACATCCCAGAGTAACAGGAAGTCTTCAACTTATGAACACGGTGTGTATAAAGCATACCACGGGTGGGGATAGAACCTGCGATCAGAGAGTCTCAAAATTCCAGAATGTTGCGTTAGCCAGTTTTGAGACTCTCTGATCGCGGGTTCTATCCTCGCCCGTGGTATGGTTCGTTTGCCATCGTGTCATTACGATTTCATGAGACATTGTGTATAATAATGATATCATACACAATAATGATATAACAATGACATTAAACATAATGCAGATGATTCTCAACGTGTCTGTAACTTGAGTATTTACCGTAATTGAAAAGCACTGTATTAGCGAAGCCTCTAAAGTGACATGCCATATTAGCAAGGTACGCCTGTATTCCATTTGCAAGTACAGATGGTTACAATTTTAAGCATGTGAATGTTACTCTCCAGCATGTATAAAATTTGTTGCACAGAGCAACCACTCGTGATAACGAGAGTGCAAGCAGTTAGTGCCAGCAGACAGCACAAGCAGGCAAAACATCTCAAGCAGTAAACACCCTCAACTCACTGCAACCATCGTTTCAGAAGCATAACTCCGGCGTCAACCACGCGGCAGAAGGCACAGACCAAGTAAGCCGTCAAAGCTGTAAGTGCACCAAGTGTAACCACGGCCATGTGTCTATGTTTATATAGTCAAGCACAGAGGCCCCACTTGCCTTCCTATATAAGCTCAGGGAACATAAAAGACTAACATTACTGAAAATAAAAGAGACTTACTGCAGGAGCTCCTCGACTTACGGTATTTCAAGTTTACAGTGGTGCAAAAGCAATTTAGGGATAAAACTTAAGATAATTACCCAACATGAAGGCAACAAGTCCCTAACTTGTATTCATTTATTGACTTTTCAATACTGGTATTTAGCTACAGTAATTATTTGTTTATTTACTTATACAGTGACAGTAGTTATTTATTTACTTAGCAAATCATTTTCATATTCGACTCACGATATTTTTGATATATGATATTTTCATTTGCGGTATTTTCAACTTACGATGTTTTCGACTTACGATATTTTCAACTTGCGATATTTTTGATTTACGATATTTTTTATTCGCAGTATTTTCAACTTATGATATTTCCAACTTATGATATTTTCGACTTACGATGGGTTTGTCGGAACGTAACCCCATAGTAAGTCGAGGAGCACCTGTACTCTAATAATTATCTGTGGGTCTGAGTAAAATCTCAATTTAACAAAATATTAATGGGCAGGTGCCCGGGGATGCCCAGGGATACCTGGGGATGCCTGGGGATGCCCAAGATGGCAGAGGTGAAAGAGGCAAGAGCGATGACAGAGGTGAAAGAGGTGGAAGAGATGACAGGTGAGACAGGAGAGGTGACATAGGTGAGACAGGAGATATGACAGAGGTGAGGTGGAAGAGATGACAGAGGTGAGACAGAAGAGATGACAGAGGTGAGGCAGAAGAGATGACAGAGGTGAGGCAGAAGAGATGACAGAGGTGAGGTGGAAGAGATGACAGAGGTGAGGTGGAAGAGATGACAGAGGTGAGACGGAAGAGATAACAGAGGTGAGACGGAAGAGACGACAGTCATGAGCACAACAGAGGCTGGGACTGCCAGAAAAAGAAAGGCGGACAAACCCACCATTCAAATTCAAGTTCTAATTCAAATTTCACTTTGTAGCACAAAAATAATGTAGCTTACACATAATAAAATACTGTAAGGTACAAAATAAAGCCACTAACATGCAAAGCATTTCTGCCAAACTAATTCTAATTCTAATGCTTCAATGTCACTTAAGATTTAGACATAGGCTATTAAGTAGGCTTTCTTATACAGTTAACTACAGTTTTATGTACAATAATAATAATAATAATAATAATAATAATAATAATAATAATAATAATAATAATAATAATAATAATAATATCTTTATTTCTACATGTACAACTTATACAGACCATAGCTGACATCAATGACATACTACTATATAGAAAGCCACTTGTTATGCTGAACATTTCCCACAAATTAGGTCAATTTTGTCACCAGGATGCGATTGTTCAACTGCCTCCCAGCACACATAAGGGGGATTACCAACAGACCCCTGGCAGTCTTCAAGACCCCTGGCAGTCTTCAAGACCCCTGGCAGTCTTCAAGACCCCTGGCAGTCTTCAAGACCCCTGGCAGTCTTCAAGCTGGCACTGGACAAACACCTAAAGTTGGTACCTGACCAGCCGAGCTGTGGCTCGTACGTTGGTTTGCGTGCAACCAGCAGTAACAGCCTGGTTGATCAGGCCCTGACCCACCATGAGGCCTGGTCACAGACTGATAGTAAACCACTAAATTATAGTTAACTAACAGTAGGGATCAGCTGGCTGGTAATGGTGAGTGTGGTAGATAGAGATGAAACAGTTCTGCTGTGATTATAACAATAACCAATAATTCTGTAAGTGCGGAAGATTTTGTAACCAATTATGTTCAGTTCTGTAAAGAATTACAAATAATTCTGCAACCAATTATTATTATTATAATCAAAAAGAAGTGCTAAACCTACACGGGTCATACAGCTCTGTAACCAATCAAGGAAAATTATGTAATTATGGATAATTCTGTAATTATGGATAATTCTGTAATTATGGATAATTCTGTAATTATGGATAATTCTGTAATTATGGATAATTCTGTAATTATGGATAATTCTGTAATTATGGATAATTCTGTAATTATGGATAATTCTGTAATTATGGATAATTCTGTAATTATGGATAATTCTGTAATTATGGATAATTCTGTAATTATGGATAATTCTGTAATTATGGATAATTCTGTAATTATGGATAATTCTGTTATTATGGATAATTCTGTTATTATGGATAATTCTGTAATTATGGATAATTCTGTAATTATGGATAATTCTGTAATTATGGATAATTCTGTTATTATGGATAATTCTGTTATTATGGATAATTCCGTAACCAATTATGGATAATTTTACAATCACCCGACTTTGTCCGTTGTTTTTGAATCAACATCGCAGAGTTTTGTGCCGTACAGTGGACCCTCGCCGTACGATATTAATTCATTCCAGAAGTCTGTTCGGGTGCTGTTACCGAACAAATTTGTTCCCATAAGGAATACATGTATTGCAAATTAGATTAGTCCGTTTCTGACCGCCAAAAATACACGTACAAAAGCGCTTACAAAAATACGCTTACATAATTGTTCGAGTTGGAAGCCGACCGTAAGACGGGGGTCCACTGTATTTCCAAAATATGTTTAAACTCGCTTATCCCCCGAACCACAGAAAATACGTTTAAACAAAAGTTCGCTTATCCCCCGAACCACAGAAAAAAGGCAGTGTTTTTACCGTACGGCCGCAGACACATACCTGCGACTAGCTTCGAGAGTTTTCTTACTCCCAGAACCCAGCCTGGGGTCGGTACTTCCCGGTGGCTGCGCTATCCGCCAGGCTATTGCTGCCCGCGGCACGCACGCCCGCATAGCAATCATAGCCCAGACGATCAGGCAAATCCGCTGGATATTTTTTAAAATTTCTGCTCGGCTCACCAAAAATTTATTCCTTAAATATGCTAATTATCGTTATCGGAAAATCGGAAAAAAAAATACCGAAGGAATATATTTATAAACATTTACCTGAAACAAAAAAAAAAAAGAGTAAAATTATAATATACAAAAAATTTATCCTAAATCAACAAAAAAAATCGAAATATCATGACTAATATTAATCGAATTTTTAGATTAAAAAATTAACCCAGATGTATAAATTTAGTCACAAGAGCTATGGAAAAAAAGGTAATTTTAATATATATATATTTAACCCCCTCATATGCCTTTTTCGAAATAAATTTTTGGAAAATATTAAATAACACCTTTCATCATAAAGTCGTTTTTTTTAATTTAAATTACCTTTACTGACGGTCAAAAATATCCTAAAACACCATGAATAAACCAGGATATCCAAAAAAAAAAAACAATCACACCAACATATAATCCAAATTCGAAAAATATTCCCCCTAAAAAAATAAAATTTTGAGTCAGGAGAGTTGTCAGCGGCGTCTCCTTAACACAGCAGAACACACACTATCTTGCCTCTCCTAGCACCCAGCAGCCAGTCCCAGCAGACTGGGAACCAGTCCTAGCGGGCCTGGGGGCCGCCCACCACACATACCCACCACCAACACCGTAAAATATGGTTTAAAATGCGCCATCACGAACCTTCCTGGGCCAGCCGCCGCCTCTCACCCGCCTCACATAACTGATATTTCACTATATTTACTCTCCTTCCCTTTATACCCTAATAAAAACCATCAAATTTAATCGGAAATAAAATTCCCCATCCTCACAAATCCCAAAATACCAAAAAATCCCGCTAATAAGCCGTTAATTAGGCAAAATATCTCCTTATCATAACACTGATTTACGTCATTAAGTCGTAAATATTATTGTTGTTCCAAAATTCTTTTCCATTTTTCACATTGTTACGTTTTTTCCATTACTATTTATTTCATGAATTTTCGTTCACTAGCAGCAAGATAATGGTGATTTACTGTATTAATAATTAAATTATTTACTTGGTGTTTATTTCAGCGACTCTATAATGCTAATGTTTAATATTTATTGACGGAAATAATGAACGATGAATTACGGTACAAGTGTTCACAGGTTACGTGGCTTAGGTGGGTTAAGTGGGTTAGGTGGGTTAGGTGGGTTAGGTGGGTTAAGTGGGTTAAGTGGGTTAGGTGGGTTAGGTGGGTTAAGTGGGTTAGGTGGGTTAGGTGGCTTAGGTGGGTTAAGTGGTTAGGTGGGTTAGGTGGGTTAGGTGGGTTAAGTGGGTTAGGTGGGTTAAGTGGGTTAGGTGGGTTAGGTGGGTTAAGTGGGTTATGTGGGTTAGGTGGGTTAGGTGGGTTAAGTGGGTTAGGGGTTAGGTGGGTTAGGTGGGTTAAGTGGGTTAGGTGGGTTAAGTGGGTTATGTGGGTTATGTGGGTTAGGTGGGTTAGGTGGGTTAAGTGGGTTAGGTGGGTTAGGTGGGTTAGGTGGGTTAAGTGAGTTAAGTGGGTTAGGTGGGTTAAGTGGTAGTGGTTAGGTGGGTTAAGTGGGTTAGGTGGGTAAGTGGTTAGGTGGGTTAGTGGGTTAAGGGGTTAGGTGGGTTAAGTGGGTTAAGTGGGTTAGGTGGGTTAAGTGGGTTAGTGGGTTAGGTGGGGTTAAGTGGGTTAGGTGGGTTAAGTGGGTTAGGTGGGTTAGGTGGGTTAGGTGGGTTAAGTGGGTTAGGTGGGTTAAGTGGGTTATGTGGGTTAGGTGGGTTAAGTGGGTTAGGTGGGTTAAGTGGGTTAGGTGGGTTAAGTGGGTTAGGTGGGTTAAGTGGGTTAGGTGGGTTAAGTGGGTTAGGTGGGTTATGGTGGGTTAGGTGGGTTAAAGTGGGTTAGGTGGGTTAAGTGGGTTAGGTGGGTTAGGTGGGTTAAGTGGGTTAGGTGGGTTAGGTGGGTTAGTGGGTTAAGTGGGTTAGGTGGGTTAAGTGGGTTAAGTGGGTTAGGTGGGTTAGGTGGGTTAAGTGGGTTAGGTGGGTTAGGTGGGTTAAGTGGGTTAGGTGGGTTAGGTGGGTTAGGTGGGTTAAGTGGGTTAGGTGGGTTAGGTGGGTTAAGTGGGTTAGGTGGGTTTATTTCGTGGTAAGGGAGTCCTGACGTAAAGGTAACCTAGAGTAACTCAGTTTAATTTAACCTTACTCCGCCAGCGGTAGAAATTTAACCTTCAGCCCGTGGCCTGGTGGCTAAAACTCGCTTCACCCACATGGCGAGCGTCCGGGTTCGATTCTCAGCGAGGGTAGGAACATTGGGCGTGTTTCTTTACACCGGTTGTCTATGTTCACCCATCAGTGTAAAATAGGTGCCTGGGTGTTAGTGGACTGGTGTGGGTGGCATCCTGGGTGTTAGTGGACTGGTGTGGGTGACATCCTGGGTGTTAGTGGACTGGTGTGGGTGACATCCTGGGTGTTAGTGGACTGGTGTGGGTGGCATCCTGGGTGTTAGTGGACTGGTGTGGGTGGCACCCTGGGTGTTAGGTGACTGGTGTGGGTGGCATCCTGGGTGTTAGTGGACTGGTGTGGGTTGCATCCTGGGTGTTAGGTGACTGGTGTGGGTGGCATCCTGGGTGTTAGTGGACTGGTGTGGGTGGCACCCTAGGTGTTAGGTGACTGGTGTGGGTGGCATCCTGGGTGTTAGGTGACTGGTGTGGGTGGCATTCTGGGTGTTAGGTGACTGGTGTGGGTGGCATCCTGGGTGTTAGGTGACTGGTGTGGGTGGCATCCTGGGTGTTAGTGGACTGGTGTGGGTGGCATCCTGGGTGTTAGGTGACTGGTGTGGGTGGCATCCTGGGTGTTAGGTGACTGGTGTGGGTGGCATCCTGGGTGTTAGGTGACTGGTGTGGGTGGCATCCTGGGTGTTAGGTGACTGGTGTGGGTGGCATCCTGGGTGTTAGGTGACTGGTGTGGGTGGCATCCTGGGTGTTAGGTGACTGGTGTGGGTGGTATCCTGGGTGTTAGGTGACTGGTGTGGGTGGCATCCTGGGTGTTAGGTGACTGGTGTGGGTGGCATCCTGGGTGTTAGGTGACTGGTGTGGGTGGCATCCTGGGTGTTAGGTGACTGGTGTGGGTGGCATCCTGGGTGTTAGGTGACTGGTGTGGGTGGCATCCTGGTTGTTAGGTGACTGGTGTGGGTGGCATCCTGGGTGTTAGGTGACTGGTGTGGGTGGCATCCTGGGTGTTAGTGGACTGGTGTGGGTGGCATCCTGGGTGTTAGGTGACTGGTGTGGGTGGCATCCTGGGTGTTAGGTGACTGGTGTGGGTGGCATCCTGGGTGTTAGGTGACTGGTGTGGGTGGCATCCTGGGTGTTAGGTGACTGGTGTGGGTGGCATCCTGGGTGTTAGGTGACTGGTGTGGGTGGCATCCTGGGGACAAAACTGACCTAATATGCAGGAAATGCTGTACATAACAAGGAACTTTCTTTTTGTTATGTATGGGTGTCCTATGGTCTTATAATTGTGTCAGGTACTGGTATAATAAATTTTTATTATTTTTTTTTTATTATTATTATTATTATTATTTTTAAATTTATTATTATGGTCTTTTAAAAGTTGTGTCAGGTACTGGTAGTAATAAATATTATTATTTTTATTATTATTATTATTATTATTATTTTTTTATTTTTATTATTAGGCGAAAAATTTGTGTCAGGACTGTAGAATAAAATTATTATTATATTATTATTATTATTATTATTATTTTATTTTATTTTTATTATTATTATTAGGGTCTTATAAGTTGTGTCGGTACTGGTAGAATAAAATTTATTATTATTTTTTTATTTTTATTATTATTATTATTTTATTATTATTATTATTATTATTTTTTTTTGGTTGTAAAGTTTGGTGGTACTGGATAAAAAATATTATTATTTTTATTTTATTATTTTATTATTATTTATTATTATTTTTTTATAATTTTTTATTTTATTATATGGTCGTATAAGTTGTGTAGGTATGGTAGTAATAAATTTTAAAAAAATTTTTAAATTTTTATTATTATTATTATTATTATTTATTTTTATTTTTATGGTTTTAAATAATTTGTGTCGGTCTGGTAGTAATAAATTTATTTTATTATTATTTTTATTATTATTTTTATTTTATTTTTTTATTATTATTATTAAAATTTTATGGTCTGTAAAAGTTGTGTCAGGTACTGGTAGAAATAAATATTAATTATTATTATTATTTATTATTATTTTATTATTATTATTATTATTATTATTTATGGTCTGTATAAGTTGTGTAGGTACTGGTGTAAAAAATATTTTTTTATTTTTAAATTATTATTAATTATTATATTATTAGGTTGTTAAGTTTTGTCAGGTACGGGTAGTAATAAATATTATTATTTTTTTTTTATTATATTATTTTTTTTATTATTATTATTTTTATTTTATTATTATTATTTATTTTTTTAGGTTGTAAAGTTGTGTCAGGTATGGTAGAAAAAATATTATTATTATTATTATTATTTTATTTTTTTATTATTATTATTATTTATTATTTTATTATTTATTATTTTATTATGGTCTGTATAATTGTGTAGTACGGGAGTAAAAAATATTTTTTTAAATTTTTATTATTATTTTATTAATTTTTTTTATTATTATTATTTTTTTGGTCTGTATAATTTGTGTCGGGTAGGGTATAATAAATATTATTATTTTTTTTTAATATTTTATTATTATTTTATTATTATTTTTATTATGGTCTGTTAAGTTGTGTCAGGTACTGGAGTAATAAAATTATTATTTTTTTATTATTATTTTTATTATTATTATTATTATTATTTTATTATTATTATTATTATTTTATTTTATTTTTATTATTATTTTATATTATGGTCGTTAAGTTGTGCAGGTACGTAGTAATAAATATTATTATTATTTTTTATTTTTATTATTATTATTTTATTATTATTATTATTATTATTATTAGGGGTCTGTATAATTTGGTGCAGGTACGGGTAAATAAATTTTATTTTATTTTATTATTATTATTATTATTATTATTATTTTTATTATTTTTATTATTATTATTAGGTCTGTATAAGTTGTGTCGGGTACGGTATAATAAAATTAATTATTATTATTAAAAAAAAAAAGAGAAATTAAAAGGGTGAAAAAGGGAAAAGAGAAAGGGGTTATGAGGAAACAAAAAGTTGGGATGAAAGATTGAATATAAATTGGAGGGGAG